>JBBPFV010000012.1:0-600000 GCA_037974285.1 Rhodotorula glutinis | reverse complement strand
CCGAGTCGTACGGCCGCGACTTGCGAGACGCGTCTTGCTCGTCGTCCGAGTCAGTCTGACCGCGGCGAGAGCGGCCCGACCCGCTGCGACGAGAACGATTGGACGATATCGCGGCGGAAGCCGACATGGAGGGGGCCTTGTCCTTCTTGCCCTTTGCCGCCGTCGCGCTCTTGCTGTTCTTGCGCTTCGGCCCGGCATCTTCGGCGGCCGAAGCGTTTGCACTGGCCGCGGCGGCAGCGGCTGCAGCCGCTTTGCTGGTGTTCGTCTTGTGATCGTCGGTGATCATGATCGCAGGGCTCATGCCCCGAGCGACGACATGGCCTCGGTGATCACGCACGGAGTAGGCAATACTATCCGACGTGCGAAAGGTGAGCATCCGCGAGCACCTTTCAAACCACCGCTGGACTTACCAAAAGCCCTTCTTCTCCTTGTGGTGACGGCAATAGCACGTCACGCGGGTCGGTAAGATGACCTCGCCCGTCTTGAAGTCGACGATCTCCGGCGCGTTGAACACGACCACCTTGGACCGTTCCTCCGCTTCGTTGCGAGGCGGATCGTTCGGGTCGGGCTCCGGGATCGGCGCCGTGAACGTCTTGCCTTTCGCATCCTTGCGGCGGAGCGAGCGCTTGAGCTCTCGCTGTTCGCAATTACTACAGATATGAATCTGTTGCCTCAGGTCGGAGGCGGACACGACCGCGACTTCGAGATTGAGGACGCTCTCGGCGGGTGGTTCCGGCACTAGATGCGAACGATATCGTCAGCATTCGTTTTTGACCGCTGCGTTTGGGAAAGGGTCGTACCAGGTACGGCCGGCTTCGGCTTGACCATGCCCGATCCTTTCTTTTCCTTGCTCTTGAGCGCGAGATGCTTCGGCAAGCGCAGGTGCGACCAGGTCTCTACGCGCTCGAGATCCCTCGCGGCGCGTTCATCCAGGCCGCCGTCGATCGAGACGTAGCCGACCTTGGCGTCTGTATCGATGCCATCTTCTGGCTTGATCGCGTGCTGCGGGCGGACGAGCGCGAGCGAAATTTTGATCTGCGTCTCTACGCGAGATTTGGCGCCGACGGTCGGAATGCCCAGGACCAGAAGCTCCGGAGCCGACCCGCCACCGTGATTGTTGGCAGCCGCGACGAGCTCGTCAGCGGAAGGCGCCGCGCCCCGCGGGATCAGCTTGGCTGCCAGGACGGCGTCTCGCGCGACGAGATTGACTGCGCCTGCGCCGAGGAGCGCCGACGCCGATGTCGACTGCTTCGATGCAGCTTTCGCTGCCCGCTGCTGCTGAGCAGCTGACGAAGACGAAGTTGACGCGTCGGAGGCGCGGGAAACGCTGTGTTCACGGGTCGACGCGCGAGACGATCGGGTGGTCGTCGAGCTCCGCCGGAGGCCGTAGAGGTCGCTGGTCGCCTCTGACTGTTGCGGTGTAGTGCTCGAGACGCTGGTCGCGCGCGTCGACGCGAGCCGCGGCGAGATGAGCGATTCGGGCGCGGGAGAGACGAATCGATCCGGTGTCGCTTGGCCGCTTTGTAGGCCGTCGACGTTCGTCAGAGAGGGTGCGATGCCGGCGTTGACAGCGAGTAGGTCGATCGGCATCGAGAACGAGGCGTGGTGGTCATCCTGAGCGAGCTGCGCAGTGATGCCCGCCGAGGTGGAGCCGGCTGGCAATTCAGGGTGAGGCGAAGACGACAGCGTAGCAGGTCTGGCATAAGCAGTTTCGTCAGCGATGGAGACCGCTGGTGTTGGCGTCCATACCTGAGAGAGCTTCTCAAAGACAGCATGGAGGAGGCACGTACCCGCAGACGTCACCGTGTACCATGTCGTCAAAATCCATCTGCATGCCATCTCCGGACCCTGTGCGAGGCGCGCCACCTGACTCGCGGTCAATCGTCGCTGCGAGATCGGCCTCGGCCGGCGTAGAGTCGAAAGCCGCCGTATCCGCGCCGTCAGACGCCGAGTGTTGCCGATCGTCCTCTGTCGGCGCCGACGCGCCCCAAAAGTCGTCCGTAAGGGTCAGAGGTTCGACGGAATGCCCCTTGTGATAATCGCGGCCTGCTGCTTGCTTGCTCGAGAGGACGTGCGAGAATCCGGGGTCAAGCGCCGCGAGCGATGAAGGTGCGCCCGGCGACCACGGCAGCGCCAGGTCGAGCGAGAGACCGTCGAGGGTCCAGTCGTGTTGACTCGTAGCCGTGTAGGACGAGTCTGCCGGGCTCGAGTGGTTGTCGCTACCGGACGAACTCGAAGAGTCGAAGTGGCCATCAGGGTCGTACAGCCGTCCGCCTCCCGCGCCGCTGGCCTGATCGAGCGGGTGCTCATCGTGCTGCATATCACCGCCGTAGTCCATCGGGACGGCTGTTTGCCTGTCGGCGTGGTGCCGCGAGTCGGAAGTGACTGGCCTCGCGTTCCGCAGCCAGGAGACGCCGCCTTGCAGCTAGGGGTCTCGCGGGCTCACAGAGACTTGTGGAAGGCGTCGGAGCGAGTGCTGGAAGTCCTCGAGAAGCTATCGAAGGGTCGGAAGTGTGCCTAGCAGTGAGGCTGTAGAGTCCAGGTTGTACACGTTGGTCCTCCTCGCTTTGCTGCACACAATCCGATCTTCTCTGCTGGCTCCAACTTCGGCTGGACCGGACAGCTGCCACCGAAGTCTAAAAGGTTTGGCAGGGCAGCCTAGTACACCCCGCTTTCCAAGTTTTAGTACTTTTGCGGAGGTCCCTCGCCGCGCTCGCGTGCGCAGCGGTGGCTAAGCCAGAGCGACTTCGGGTGCCGATGCGATCTCCTTTGAGCTCGTTCGCTCCTGCTCGTCCGAGCTGCTTTCGGACGCTTCTATGAATTACGTACGAGAGGCGCGGGTGTTTGGTCGTCAGGAGGCGGGCTATCCGAAGACAAGGTGCCCCGGTCAAGCTTATCCACGGCCAGGATCGCGGGGTATTAAGCTGCCACTGAATCCGGAGCGACCACGTACCGTAGATACTTACTATAGGCACAGCCGATGCTCACAAAGATGTGGGCCTGATAGAGGTCTTGCTCCATAGCGCGCATGTTTGATCGTACGTCGAGCTCAACTAAGTTGCCGTTCCGTCGACATCGTACGTCAAGCTACGAAGCGGTAGGCAACTGTCGTGCGATGACAGCCGCGAATGTGTGATCTGATAGCGCGACTGCTCGCCAGCCCTCTGCTTGTTGGCTGCGCCTGCGAGCCGGCTTGGTGAGACAAGCCGTGGAAGCGGGGAGACTCGCCCGGCAAACAGGGTGCAGCAGCATCCGCTCGGCTCGCCATCGCCAGTGCAGCTTCGAGTAGCAGTCTTGGTGCCGAACAATCGCCGCGGCACGAATGCAGAATAGCCCAGAGCAGTCGATTGATGCAGCAAGCAGTGTATCCCAACATGCGTCAATGGAATCGCAACGCTTCGACTTGCCAGGGACGAATGGATCGAACCGAATGGCGCGGATCTGAGGTGTAAGAGTGCGAGCGAAGACTCGAGTCGGAGCAGAGTACTATTGCGGAGACGAAGCAAGATGGGCGTGGTGCGCGGAAAGAGCACGATGCGGAACGAATGCTCATTGTCGCCCGCCGTCGCCCGGCCGCGCTCGTCACGCGTTACCAACATTGAGCAGAGCCGCAGATGCGGAGTGAGCAGTCGGACAGGGAGGGCTGGCGGTACGAACAGACACGAGTCGAGGACGATGTCTCGTCTCGACTAGCCGGCAGTCTCTGAGGCGCGTTGGATCGTCGGTCGAGATCTGGCTGGATAGCGTAGGCTCGATCGAAAGCTGTGTGCCTCGGGCAGATCTCACCTGAGGAACGGCAAGATGTGGTCAAAGTCAGGTCTGGCCCGGAGAGAGCGGGCCGACTCTCCTCTGACACGACCTCGGTGTCATTCACTAGCCGAGCTGTATACCCGCCCGCGAGCTCGTCTACCAGCTCTGCCTGCTTGTCGAATCGGCCTGTCTGTGGACCGCGACGTCGGCTCGGTAAACGAACCCTCTACGACAACATCCGCACCGTCCCCACCGACGTGCAGCACGTACTGCACAGTATTGAAATTACAGCTCCAAGCAGCTTGACAGGTACGCAGGAAAGGTGTCCACGAATGGGAAAGCGCTCGACACGGTATAGCTGACCCTTGGCCGCTCCACCTTCGCCGGCTCATCTCGTCGCTTTCCGGCATCTCTCTCGGCCGGATCTCACCACAGTCTGAACGCCGCCCGTGCGAGCATCACCACAACACTCGGTCACGCGCTACGATGGCACCCTCAGCGCAGACAAAGAAGCTGATCCTCGATGGCTCGCTCTTTGTGCTGTCGCAAGTGGCCTTCTACTATGCGTTCAAGGTTCGCGACTCTCGCCAATCGACGCCGACCGCAGACCTGACTCGCAATTCCACCCGCAGGTCATCATGAACCAAGTCGACCCGGCCAAGACGAAGCGGAAGGAAGCGAAGAACAAGTCGAAAGAGGCGCTCGGGAAACTCGGCATCGACCTCTCCACGCTCGACCTGAACGAGCACGAAGAGGTGATCGCAAGCGAAGTCGTATCGGCGGACGAGATCCAAGTTACATTCAAAGGTCGGTCGTCGGGCCGAACACTTTCGAAGTCCTCCGACACTTGCTGACCCATCGCGGAAAATGCAGATGTCGGCGGCCTCGACCCCATCATCTCGCAGCTGCGCGAAGCAGTCATCTTTCCGTTGTGCTATCCGCAGCTGTTTGAGAGCTCCGCCGGCCTGTTTGGCGCGCCGAAAGGTGTCCTGCTGTACGGACCGCCGGGCTGTGGCAAGGTGAGCGCGTGCGAGCACCTCCTCTCTCCTACGATCCGTTCGCTGATACTACTCGCCCGTTGCAGACTATGCTTGCAAAGGTGTGCTTTGCCGTGGGATTTATACTCACATATAGAAAGGCCTGACGTCGTCCGCGGATAGGCTCTCGCGAAGGAGTCCGGCGCGACCTTTATCAACATGAAGGTCTCGACGCTAACTGACAAGTGGTGCGTGCGGTCAGCTCAGTTGCGATGTCGAGTGGATGCTAATGAGGGATTTTGCAGGTTCGGCGAGTCGAACAAGCTGGTGGCCGCCCTCTTCTCCCTCGCGCGTAAACTCCAGCCGTCGATCATCTTTATCGACGAGATCGACTCGTTCTTGCGCGAGCGGAGTCGGACAGATCACGAAGTGACGGGCATGATGTGAGCGGTTGCCCGTCTAGGCTGATTTAGGCTCTCGGCATGGGGGCTGATCCATTCCGGTGGCCCCGCAGGAAAGCCGAGTTCATGTCGATGTGGGACGGTTTGACAACGACTAATGACACCCGTATCCTCGTTCTCGGCGCAACGAACCGGCCTAACGACATCGACTCGGCAATCCTGCGCCGAATGCCGAAACGGTTCGCGATCCGGTTGCCCGACGCACAGCAACGGCGGAACATCTTGCAGCTAATGCTCAAAGATATCAAAGTTGACAAGAACTTTGACTTTGAGGCATTAGTGCGGAAGACGGACGGGCTGAGCGGGAGTGACTTGAAGGAGGCGTGTCGAAATGCGGCGATGGTGAGTCCGCGGTGATCGCTCGACAGAAGGCGTCAGGCCTGACGTTCAATGTCCGCAGGTGCCCGTGCGCGAGTACATGCGTCAGAACGTAACAGGAGGACAAATTGACGTCGAGAAGATGAACGCAGGAGTAAGTATTTGAGCTTGCCGTATCGAGAGATCCCGCGCTGACCGCGCCGTTGCGCAGAAATTCAATATTCGCCCTCTGCGCGTCACTGATTTCTTCGTCTCGGACTATGCCACCCCGACAGGTGGATCGATGGAGCAAGAGGGCTTGGATTAGAAGACGTAGTCTCACATGCTGTTGTCGCAATCTTGCACACGCGGTCGCAACTTCTTTCGCGCGGAGCACTTATGTTGTCATACATCCTCGAGCTGATCTATGCGGCCTTCTACGTGAGTCGGATTCGGCCTGCCGATGCTGCAGATCATGCCACCCTTCCATCCACCCTCGCTCAAACACCTCGGAGCCGAATTTCTCGACTGCGTTTTGCCGCGCATTACGGCGGATCTCATCCTGTCTCTCCGCCGGGAGCAGGAGGATCTGTTCGAGCTGCTGGGCAAACTCGTCGGCGAGGTCCAGCTTGCAATCCGAGGTAGAGGATGGCGGCGGGGCGAGAAAGCCCGTAGAGTCGGGCGCGTCATTGCACGGGACAACGATATCGTTGAGCGGTCCCGCCGAAGCGTGTGCAAGCGGGATTAGACCAGCAGCCTGCAAGTGCTTTGTCTTTAGTATGAGCCCCGAGTCTGACCTATACTGTTGCAGTGTTACCTGAAATTCGACCATCGTGATCCCGAAATGCTCGTCGATCATTGTATGCAGGCCGATCGAAGCCTTGCGCATGAGGTTGCAGATGACCTCGTACGATTCGTTGACTCGGAAATCGACTTGATGCTCGATGCCGAGCTCCTTCGCCAGGCGCCGCAAATCCTCGACTCGATGAGCGTCCGCCTGGCCGCGTACTGAACCGGCGAGGACAAGTCGGAGCTGATCTCGCTCGCTCGCGCCTTGCCGCTGAGCGAAGGACGCCGAAGCGAGAAGTTTTGCGAACGCCCGCAGCTGAGTCGGGTGTTCCTTCTCGGGTCGGAATTGCGCGAGGGAGAGGATGATGGTTTCGCCGTTCAGACCATGTCGACCGGCCGTCTCGAGCGGGAAGGCGGCTAGGTGCCCAGTGTCGCAAGGAGGGTACAGAAGCCGGATCCGGCCTGCGCCGAGATTGCTCGTGGTCGCGCTCGGAGTGGGCCTCTTCTCCGCGAGCAGGCTCGCGACGTGCGCTTTCGTCCAGCTCGAGTTAACCCAGAGGACGTCGGCGCAGCGCAGGCTCGACGAATAAGCCGCAGCGAACACGCGGTAGTAAGCGAGCTTGAGGAAGGACAAGAAGGCGCTCTTTGCAACGAAAGACGAGTTGGTGTGACCCGCTCGACGGCTCCTCACTCGTTCGAGCATGTCGGTACTGCGCGCGTTTACAAACCGGTCAGCCAGGTTCGATAGAGGTTCGATGGCGAGAACCGGGCGGCTCACCTGATGGTCGGGTAGTGGGTATAGCTCCCGACCGGTACCCGGCAGAAGTACTTGACGACGGGGTAGGCGAAAGCGTAACCCATCGTATCTATCAAGGAATAGTCAGGAATCTTTCGAGGCAGCGGAGCCGCGCAGGAGGTCGGCGCCCGAGACTGACCGATCCAAACGTCCGGAAGCACTCCGCCGTCAGCGAAGAGTCCTTCGCTTGCGAGCAGAACGGAGCCGAGGCTCTGCCCGAGCAAGGTGAGCCGCGGCCAAGTCGAGTCCTCGACGAGCCAGCGGTGGCGGAGCGGGACAAAGGCGACCGATTTGGGGCTGATCCGGATCCCGAAGCGGGCCTGCACGCAGTATCGGAGGTCAGCGTAGGCGGCTCTTTCGAGGTCTCGAGGGTCCATCTTGGCAGCAGGCGCACCTCTGCTTTCGCGAGCACTTCCTCCTTGGTCGCCTTTCCTGGACCGACGTCGCCGGTGTAGACCACAAACAGCGTATCGGGTCCGCAGTCCCGCTGCATACACTCGAGCGCTGTCCACAGAACCCGCTCGCCTCCGCCTCCAGCATTACTATAGACAGGGCGGTCCATGAGTGAGCTCTAATCGTACAGATGGTCGCGAGTTGGCCCACTTGGTCTCGCTCATTGGCAGCACTCACCAGTACGGGTGGAAGAAGCCGACGATCCTTGGCTCCTCTCGCTTCGATGCTGGGTCGTTCGTCGTCTGTGTCCATTCTGAGAGTAGCTTGCGTCTTTGTGATCGCGCCCGGAGAGTAAGAGCGAGTCGGAGTGCGATGACGGCGAGGACAGCGGCGACTCCGAGGATGAACGCCGACCGCGTCCAGAGCTGAGCTGTGTTCGTGTTCGCGATCATGCCAGTCTATGGTACATTCCCGAAGTTGCGCAGCGTTCTCTTGCGCGCCTATGCGAGAGAGACTGACTTCCTACGCCCGCAGCTCACTCGTCTCTCGCCGAGTGTCACGTGCTGCAAGAAAGAGACGGCGCAAACAAACCCTCGGCGGCAAAGTCGGCTTGCTTCTGTACCCACGGCATCCTGTGCAGTCTAGAGGGGGAGACTACCTGCTTTTACGCGCCAGAGGCATGGCTCACGCGCTCCTGCTATCCCCGGCGACGCGGTTCAACGATTCGCCCGACTCGTCCAACGGGTCCGGCAGAGGCGCGTCTCTATCGCCCGCAACGCCGCCGCCGCCCTCACTCGACTTTTTAGAGGACTTGAGCGCCCTCGGAGACGAAACTCCATCAAGAGGGAGCAAGGGACCGAGTCACAGTACGATCAAGGAAGGAGCGGGAGCAGGGTTGCCTTCGAACCCGCTGCCGGATTGGTTGACTGAAGAACTCGGAGACGACTGGCTCTCACCCGCCAGCTCGCTAGCGCAAGACGACGCGCAGCAAACTCCGAAACAACATCTCTTGTCGTTCGTGCTCGAGGAGGACGAGGACGGAGCGGATGCCTCACCACAGCACACCGACGGCTCGACCACCTTTCTCGCGCGCGAACCCCTCGTCGATACCGCCCCCGTCAGTCCAGCCCCATCCGGCTCCACATCAACTGTACTCGCACCTCCGTTGACGCCGGCGCCGAACCGTTTCCCATGGCAGAGCCAACCGCGCGTTCCCAGCTCGCTCCGGCACGGGTTCACCGCCGCTTCATCGCCGTCGACTTCGGTCGTTTCGACGGCAGTCACGGCTGAAGCCGAAACTACTCGTGACATGAGCCTCGCTTCTTCGGCCGCCGAGGGAGCCGAATACGCTTCCGCCGCAGACGAGGCGCCGTCTCATGCCGGC
Organism: Rhodotorula glutinis; assembly: GCA_037974285.1. Classification (NCBI taxonomy): domain Eukaryota; kingdom Fungi; phylum Basidiomycota; class Microbotryomycetes; order Sporidiobolales; family Sporidiobolaceae; genus Rhodotorula; species Rhodotorula glutinis. Next base: position 591,153 of record JBBPFV010000012.1, on the reverse strand, counting down.
GGCACCCTCGACGATGCTGCGGGAGTAGACGAGGGCTCTTCAGCCGGCAGCGTCCTTATCAGCTCGCTGGTCGATCGAGGGTCGGCGTCTGCCAATCGCGGCAATAACGAGCAGCTGCAGGCGGCTATCCGGGCCCTCAAAGGACCGAACGCGGGCTTGTTCGCGGCGACGGACGAGTCCGAGGATCCCGCTGCGAACCAGCCGACCGGATTGCTCGGACTCTTCGATCCGCCCGAGGCGAGTACTGGTGAGTCGAGTGCACGTCGGAATCGACGCGACGAGCTGACTAGACCATCTCGCAGAATCGGCGACCCCGCTGCCGAAATCGACTCGGCCCGCGCCCTCGCTGTCGTCCTTTACGTTTTCGCCGCCTGAGCAGCCGACTCGACTCTCGCCGTCATTCGCTACGAACTCGGCTCCTGAAGGGACAGTGCAGCGAGATTCGCGGAGCGACGAGGAAGCGACGCCGGTAGCTCGTAGCGTGCCACTCACCACCCCTCGACAAGGTCCGGCTGCGGGCCCGAGTCCGACCGGCATCGCGATCGGTAAACGCGAGCGCTTCCTCAAGCGGTCGACCACCGCGCCGATGCCTCGTGCGCCGGAAGAAGCGGCGGAGTCGGTTCCGTCCGGTTCAGTCACTCTGCCGGACGAGAGTAGCAGCGATGCCGACGCGATTTACGACCACCGACATCATGCAGGCGCGGGAGCCGGCGCGACGGACGAGGACGACGAAGAGTCCTCGACGAGCGAGTCGAGCAGCGATGACGACGACGGGGACGGCCGAGTCCGCTCGGCGGGATTGGGGCCAGTCGGCGCTGAGCAGTACTTGCTTGGCGAAGCTCAACCGGGAGTGGGATGGAGCAGCGATGAAGATGAGCAAGACTATGACGAGGAAGCAGAGGTCGGGCTTACGCCCGCGCCGGCGACCCGGTCGTCGCCGCACTTGGCTGGCGCCTCCTCTCCCAAGCCGGGCGAAGAGCCTCGGCCGGCCATATCTTCTCTCGCATCTCCGCCTCGCCTTCCTCTACCTGCGCCTTCCACATCGGGACCATCGCGCTCAGAAGGAGCGCCTGCGCCATTCGTCCCGCCCCCGTCGCCTTTCAGGCTCTTCCAGCCGATTTACGACACGGTAACGCGTTCGCACCTTGCCGCGCTCGTCGACGAAATCGACTCTTTCGAACCTGGTCACGATGCCGAATCGCACTCGAACGCTCACGAAGGCAGCGAGCGGGTCGAGACGAGCGAGGAAGGTTTCCTCGGTGAAGAAGGCGAAAAGCGCAGCTCGAAACGGATCCGACTGAGCCCCGGAGCGGGTCGGACTCTTGCGAGCGTTGCAGAGGGCGCAGAGGAATCGGAAGACGAGGACGATGAGGAGAACCGGTCGACTGCCAGCCTGATATCGAGGCGATCTGGCCGAGGCAGGAGGAGCTCTGCGCCGACAGGCATCGCGCGGCGCCCGCTCCTCAGCCGTCGTCGACGAGAAAGTCGTCAAGAGACGGAGCGAATCCTTCATCGCGCCATGAGTCATCAGCTCACTTCAGTTAGTCCGGCTCGCAGAACAAACTGGTAAATTTACGCTCACATTCTTCGCGGTCGTGCAGGAATCGATTCGGTCTCCGTCGATGCGATCGTCTCTGCGTAAGAGCAACTCTCAAGGGCGGCAACACGATGCGGTCGTAGACCCTTCGACCAAGGAAGGCGTCTCGCCGCCCACGCTGCCTAAGCTCGCTGCAACGGCTTCCGCCTCAATCCGTTCCGCCCTCGCCTCCTCTGGTCCGCCATCGCCATCCCTGTCGCACGGGTTCCCATCGACTCTGAACGAGCAGAAACAAGGCTCTTGGGGGCGGCGACAGTTTGCGCGGACTCCGATGAGCCAAAATCGCGTCCGACCCAGCGTGACCGAGATCGAGGCGGCAAGCGAACCGGCCGCCGAATGCGAAGACTCGTCAGCAACGCCGCGCGCGGTGCCGATCTCGCTTACGCAGCTGCCTCCAGACGCCAGCGCGACTCGGCGGATGCTGGCCTCTGCAGGCGTTCTTGCATGCGAAAAGGGCGTCGTCTTCGATGCCGCGCATGGCCGCTGGATCCGCGTGCCGCATGCGCTCAATACGCCATCTACGGAACGTGCGATCATGCCCGAAGAACGGTCTCTCGACCCATTCCGTGACCTTAGCGGAACCGGCTCAAGTCCAGCGAAGGAGGTCGAGCGTGAAGCAGTCGCCAGCGCAACCACCCTTGAGCCCCTGAACGGGCTCGGCATCTCTCAGGGGACACCGCCGCTCGCTGCGGTGTCGTCGCATCCGATTACAAAGGACTCTCCTTTCCCCAGAGAGGCCGACGCGCCGACCGGGCCACTGTCCGCGACTGCCGATACTGTCCACGCGTCCGTCATCATAAACGAGTCAGCTAGGATCTTGGAGCCGGCACGCGCACCGGTGGAGCCGCCAGCGCGATCATTCGATGGGTCCAGTCAGACTCGCCCCGAAGTGAGCGCCGACAGCTTTGTCGAAGCCAGCAAGCTCAAGCTTTATCGCCGCGCGCATCAGTCGAATTGGACCAGCATCCATGACGAGCCTGCTGTTGGAAATACACCTCCGTGCTCCCCTCGTGCGACCGAAGATGTACCAGAAACGGCTCGCCGCGAATCGGTCGTCCAGCCACCTCGATCGGTCCTCAAGAAGGCGCGAGCACAGTCGGAACCCCTAACAGGCGCGCTCACGCCGATCGCGAGTCGTACTCTCGCCGCGCTGGGTCCTCCCAGGAGCGTCAGCTTCTCGGATGGCAAGACTAGCGGCAAAATCGAAGGGCTCCATGTCACCGGCGGCCGGGTGCCTTCGAGCGGTACGGGCGAGACTGAGTCCCGGGCTGGAACACTGTCAGAGCTCGGCGGCGGACCGGGATCCCTCGATTTCGCCGGTTTCGAGACGCAGTCCGACTCGGATCGCGACGGCCCGTCGTCAGGATTGGCATCATTCGGAGGCGCCGTGCCGGGGACTGCTTCGCCACAAGCAGATCGTTCCGTGAATCGAAGCTTCACGCGGACGCGTTCTCAGAACGGGAACGCGACCTTCCTCACAGAATGCTCGTTCGGAGTCTCGCACGAGCGGTTGCTACAGCTCATCACCGACGTCGAGCCATTCGAGCCCAAGTGGGAAACGCTTCGATCGATCGACCTCAGCGCGAAGAAAGCGGACAGCGTGGTCAGACTCAAGGATTTCCTGCCCAACCTCGACGAAATCAACCTGTACGGTTCGGCTCACCCCGACTGTGGAGCCGCACCCTACTGACAGCCCTCGGTCGTGAGAACAGGAGTAACAACGAGATCGCATATCTCACGGGCGTTCCGGCCGTCCTGCGCACCTTGCTGATATCGTCGAACTGTCTTTCCGACTTGACATCGTTCCAACATCTCGCGAGGCTCGAGCGTCTGGACATCAGTAATAATCAACTCGAGTCCGTTCGTCACCTGTCGAACCTTCGGCATTTGCGAGAATTGAAGGCCGACTACAACCGGATAGCGAACTTGGACGGGCTCTCCGAGCTAGACGGTCTGATTCGTTTGAGCCTGAAGGGGAACGCGCTGACGCACGTCGACCTCGGCACTACCAATTGGTCGGTCTTGAGCGTCCCTCACTCTCCAACCCCTGCTCACTGGCTTCGTCGTGCGCAGGATCCGCCTCGAAAGCCTGCACATGTCGCGAAATCGACTGGCCCGTATCGACGGTCTTGCTCACCTCGACTCATTGTCCACCCTTGACCTCGGTGAGCTGCAGCTTACGGTGTATTCGCGCGTGATGGTGCCTGATTGCGCATGTCGAGCAGATCATAATCGCCTTCGTAGCCTCGCCGTTGAGACACCGATGCCGCGCTTACGCGTTCTCCGGCTCTCGTTCAATCCTCTGGAAGCGATCGAAGTCGCCTTTGCACCAAAGCTCAGGACTCTCTACATCGACTCGGCCCGCCTTGGTGAAATTCGCGGAACGGATGCTTTGCGGAAACTCGAGAACCTGAGCGTCCGCGACCAGACCGCCGGAGCGTTGTGAGTTTGGTCAGACTTTGCTGGAGAGCGTATGTTCCTGACAGTGCTGTACAGAACTTTGAATATGCAGCATATGCGCGACGTCAAACGCTTATACCTCTCGGGCAATCCGTTGCCACGCTCGTTCCCGTCGGAGCGATTTTTCAATCTCGTCTACCTCGAATTGGCGATGTGCCAGCTGTCGGCTCTGCCCGAAAACCTCGCCGCCGTGGTACCAAACGTACGCGTCCTCAACCTGAACCACAACTTCATTGCGGACCTTTCGCCTCTGAATGGACTTGCACGCTGTTCACGCTTGAGCCTCGTCGGCATGCGCCTGACGAAGGCGCGTCCGCTTGCGGACGCACTCGGCAGCATGCCAGAGCTTGAAGACGTCGACATGCGGTTAGTCTTCGTCGCTCTCTGTGCGCACTAGCGCGCTCGCTCCTCGCTGACGTCTGCGATACGACGCAGGATGAATCCGCTCACTCTGCCCTTCTACCCGCCACTCGTCCCGGCCGCCGACGCGCTCGTCCCGGCGCACGCCGAGCACCAAATCATCTATCCCGATCCTGTGCCTCCGAGAGCCGTTAAAGCAGGTTCCCGGCCCTCTTCGACAGATTCCACACCGTCTTGGCTCAAGCTCGACACGAAATTTCGGCGCGGTCTCCCGGATGACTGGTATCACCGCCGCGCGGCCTACCGAGCGGTCGTTGTACACTCGGTACCGACCCTTCGTCGCTTGGACGGCATCGACGTGACGAAGGAGCGGAGCCGGGTCTCGCAGAAGCTGGAGCGGCTGGTGGTCCGAACCGGTCAGGAAGGCTGAGGTGGCGGGCAGACGCTGTTGGGGGGAGCATTCTTGTCTGTCGTACACATATTCTTTATCCATAGCCACCCTCCGCAACCTTGCAAGTACCTCATCATCTCTCCCATGAGGTCGCGAAGTAGTTTACCCTCTGCTCATCTATTGGACGTTCCCGTCGGCACGAGGTGTCGCACTCCGTTCGACCGGTGAAGCTTCAACTCCCGTTCAGGTCGTGATGAGCGGAGGCGGAGTTTCGTTTTCAGTGGCGCAGCACGCGAGCGCCCGACATTATGATGAACGCGCTGTATCGCGCAGAGCCGAACAGCAAAAAAGGAATGGAGGAGCAGGGAATTGAACCCCGGACTTCTCGCAAGATCGACGACAACGTCGTTGGAATGCGAAGCGAGCGCTCTGCCCCTGAGCTACACCCCCCTTCGATGTTTGCCTCTTTCAGTCTTACATTTATATTCACTTGATGCATTTCACTGCGTGCCATCGATCCGATCTTCTCGTCGTCTTCGCTTCGCGACACGGTCTTGCCTGTACATGGCAGCCGTTTGCAGACAACGATGCAACGAGCCTCCATTATCAGGAGCGGTGCGCTAGGCCACCTACATGTACATGCAAGCCAATGGCACGTAGCCAAGACTTGACTCAGCAGTGCCAGCGGTGGCTGGCGTCCACGTTTACCTCGAACCCTGTGTACTCCACGCAACCAAGAAGCGTGACTATATGGGACGGATTGGCCGCGCTGTACGTGCTGCGGGGCTGCAAATAAGGCTGGGCCCGCTCGCAGACCGGCGTGGGCGCCAACAAAGTGGTCAGCAGGTAGTCAGCGAGGATCCGGAGAAAGAGGGCAGGACAAGCCCGTCGGACCCCGGAGGATTCGTACGGTAAGGCGAGCGGACATTTGCAGACGTGAAGTGCGTCTGCTCAACGAGGCCCGGAGGAATCGAGGCTGTCAAGTCCGGTCGACGCGGTCTTGGCACGACGTACGATCACAAGTTGAGAAGGTCGGCCCGAAGTGGGGCAGGCCTGGATGCAATACCTCTTGGCACGCGTGGCCATAGAACTTGCTTTCCTCACGCTGTGCAGTGTCGATCACTGCTGTATGGCCTGTGATAGGCTACAGGATAAAGCGGCAGGAACTGTGCGACACGCCCTTTGTAGCCAAAAATGCCGGAATCTTGTGACTGCCAAGCCTCCCACCTGTGTCCGTTCCTGACATTCGATCATGTCCGCGCTGTTCTCGCTGCAGGAAGGACTGAATCGGCGGATGATGCAGACCGGTGCTCCAGCTTTCATGCAAAGGAAGTGTGGGGCAGGACGCCGCCCACGCCTGCGATACATTCTCGCACCGCTGCATCCTTGCTTTCCACAGCTCCCTCATCTCGCTACATACCCCGCATCGCTGCAGACATCATGAGCGCGACTTCAGACTCGGCCTCCGAGAAGGCGCACATCGAACACAAGGAGAGTATCGTCAATGACGCCGACCAGTACGAGACGGAAGGCCAGACGGTCGACCCCAAGTTCGCCATCCACGTCCGCCGCAAGATCGACAAGCGGTTGATCCCCATTCTCGCGGCGCTGTACTGCATCAGTCTTATCGACAGGTACGTTCCATGTCATCCGAAGGCCAAAGAACGGCAGAGCGAGTCCTGATACTTCGATTCTCGCGCAGGACCAACATTTCGGTCGCCCGTCTCGCTGGCATGGCCAAGGATCTTAAGCTCACCGTCGGTGAACGATACTCCATCATCAGTTGCATTTTCTTCGTCCCGTACAGTACGTCTTGCATCCGAGGGCCGGAAGACCGATTTGGAGGCTTGGCTGTTCAGCCCGGCTGACCCGGCTCGGTCCGCAGTCATCTTCGAACTGCCGTCGAACCTTATCATTCGCAAAGTCGGATGCCGGAACCAGCTCTCTACCATTGTCATCCTCTGGTGAGTCCTGAAGCGCTGGCTATGCCCCGCCATGTGCGCATTCTCACAAGCGCGGATCGCAGGGGTGGCGTCATGACCGGAATGGCCTTCTGCAAGGTGAGCCGCCAGAGGAGTGCATCGGATCGGCATGGTCGCTGACAAGAGTGCTGCGCACAGACTTGGCAACAACTCGCCGTCTGCCGTGTTTTGCTCGGAGTCCTCGAAGCGTGAGAATGGCGGACCACCTCAGCTCGTGAGTGCGAGCTGACCTCCGATTCGAAAATGCAGCGGCTTCTTCCCTGGTTGCGTCTTGTAAGCCAGTGCCTCTTGACGTATGCTTGGAGTCACAATTGACCCCGCGTACACAGCTTGATCGCCACGTGGTACAAGCGCTACGAACAATCGCGCCGCTTCGCCTGGTTCTACCTCGCCTCGATGTGCATTTCCGGCTTCTCCCAGATCATCGGCTACGGCATGTCTCTCCTCGCCGGCCGCTCCGGCCTGAATGGATGGCAGTGGATCTTCCTCCTGTTCGGCATCATCACGATTGCGCTCGGAATTCTTTCGATCTTCCTCATCGTCGACTTCCCGGACAAGGCGAAGTTCCTCACCCCCGAAGAGAAGGCCTACGCGATCCAGCGCGTGCAGGAGGACCGTGGTGACGCCATTCCCGACGAGATGACCCTCGCCAAGATCGGCACGCACATGTGCGACCTCAAGCTGTGGGCGTTCGGCATGTGCTTCCTTTGCTCGACGACCGCCAGTTACGCCTTCGCCTACTTCTTGCCGGTCATCCTCCAAGGTGGAGGCTACAGCACGAAGAACTCGCTCCTCCTGTCGGCCCCGCCCTACGTGACTGCGGCGATCTACACGGCGGCGTCCGCCCAATTCAGTGACCGCACCCGCAAGCGCGCGTTGTTCATCGGAGGTTCCGCCCTCCTCTGCATGACGGGCCTTTTCATCATGGCTTTCCCGTCGCAGTTGGGCGTGCGGTACTTCGGTACGTCCAGGTCTCGCGGAAGTCCGAGGCGAAACAAGGTCGAGTGGCAACTGACACGTCTCTCCGTTTCCTTCCACTCTTAGGCTCTTTCCTCACGATCGCTGGATGCCAGTCGAATGTGTGAGTGCTCGTGTATGGTGCGCAGTCGGTGGACAGTGGCTGACGGTCTTGCGCAATCCACTCGGCAGTCCGGCCGTCATCGCGTACCAGAACAACAACATGCTCTCGCACTCGAAGCGCTCTGTGGCGTCCGCCCTTACGATCGGAATGGGAGGTGTGGGAGGAATAATGGCGAGGTAAAGCAGCCGATCTATATCGTCTTGTCCGAGCCCGGGGACTGACGAGAACGCCACTCGCAGTCTCGTCTACCGCCAGGTCGACTACCCGAAGTACCTGCCCGGTCTCGGAGCTACCAGTACGTTTCTAGAGCTTGTGCACAAGCTGTCTGCAGGCTTACGGAAGCGCTGACGTGCATCACGTTGCGAAACAGTCGGTTGCCAGGGCATGATTATCCTCCTGCTCGTCCTCCTCTCGATCCACTTCCACCGCTGCAACAAGCGCGCCGACGAAGGCACCTATGTCATCGAGGGCAACCCGCGCTTCCGCTACACGATCTGAGTGCTCTATCCTGTCGTGTCCGCTGCGTTGTTCGTCCGCGAAGTACCGGATCCCGTCCTTGTTGCCAGTCATTCGTCCCCCTCGGCGTCACCAATCTTTCCGTCCGTGTATCAAGGTCCTGTATTGAAACAAAGGAGCTCTCTTGCGTCTGTTTCGGTGCGAGAGGTCACAAGAGATGGTATCTTCAGACAGACGGAAATTCTGCATTCGTGCAGAAAGGACTACTATCGCCACTGAGCGGAGTCTCCGGCCGCATCGCTCATCCCGCTACCGATCGAGCCTGCGACGTCCTTGAGGTCCTTGCCGTCGAGCGCGCCGGTGCCGCCAGCCATAAAGCCGAACCAGAGTGCGGCCGCAAAGACGAGGTGCAAGACCGCCGCGACGATGACGAGCAGGCGCGCTGATCCGTTCGGTGCCATCGCGAGGATCGGGTAGAGATTACGCATGAGGAAGGCGAGCGACAAAGCAGTCGCGGCGAGAGCGAGGGTGATCCGAAGCGGCGAGACGGGAATCAGGGCGAGCCACTGCAAATTTGAGCGCCTATCAGCATCTCATCAACGCGCCCCGACACACCTCTTGAACGCACTGCTACGAGGATCCACACCGTTGAAGAGTAGCCGTACAGGCTGACGATCTCGACCGGACTCCGTTCGCGCGCGCCGGCCCAGTATTTGATCGCGACCCACATCAGGATCGGCAGTCCGAGGAAGTAGGTGTATCTAGAGTCAAAACAGATCAGTACACGCCAAAGCAACGCAGCCCTGCCGCTTTCTCGCGCTTACACGACGGAAGTGGCTGCTCCGAGCCGAGTAAAATCGTAGCTGTACGCCCGGTCGTCGAGGTACGCCGTGACGGATGTCCACAGCGATGATGTCAAGAAGAGCGAGAAGATCAAGCTCGTCGGCACCCAGAAGGGACCTGTGCGGCCCGCGGCAGAGTCAGGAGCGCTCGGAGTCGCGGACAACAGAGGTCTTTCGCACCGTAAAGGTCCGGCATGCCGTTCAAGACTTCTCCCACGTAGTCCTCCTTCGGGATGAGCGTCTTGTAGCACCGAGTGAGGACGGTGACGGTGTCTACGTCGAACCATCCCGAATCTGCCACGAGCGGACCGTCAGCAGGAAGTCCCGGTCCGGTCACGGTCCAGCGCAACCACTGACAAGAGTCGATGTTGAGCATTCCACCGGCCTTGGTCGCGTTATCGAGGCGTCCGCCTATGCGCTGCTCGGCGGCGTAGAGATCATTCGTGGCGCGGACATGTGGGGAGGCGTTGGGCGAGATCCGCCCCTGCGGGATGTCGGGCTGGATAGTCGTCGAGCTGAAAGCTATCCGAACGAAGCGTACGTGTCAGCGTCGCCGTATGTCCGCGTCATCAGGGCGCGAGGTGCAGGCCTCACTCTGAAACGCGAGGTTGTTGTTCTGCGACTCGCCAGAGTCGAATAGCAGATCGTTGCGCGACATTCTCCTGCGTGTTTATACTCTCGTGCAGAGCTGAGCCTGTGACGAGTACCGCAAGCGCGTAAGCGTTCGCGGTCGAGGGAGCGCAAGATCGCAAAGTCCTCCACCGGAACAGCGGGGTTGGACCGGCGAAAGAAGGATTTTCCTGTAGGGTCGCGACCACGAGTGCACCAACTGAAGTAGATGTCACGTAGAGGACTATGAGAGGCTGACGTGCGCGAGGCCGACGGGCATAATGGCTGAGGTAGGAAAATCCGGCGCTGATTCCGCAGCTTTCCCGCTGGATGCGACGGATCCCCTCGGACCCAACCAAGAGAATGAGACACATTTCTTTACACCCTTGGAGTGCTCTAGACAACGCTTTGCTGCTGCAGCTCGGCGATCTTACGGTCTTCGTAACCCAGTTCGCGGAGGACTTCGACGGTATGCTGCGCCAGAACGGGCGGCGGGCGCGAGAACTGCCGGTGGGGAAGGACATTCTCTGTCAGGGAGATGCAGGTTCGAGCACACACGGAATCCGAGTCTCACCTCCATGCGATGCCCGTTGTACTGAATCGCGGGCGCGACGAGCTTGACTTTACCGGCGCGCGGGTGGTCCACCTCCTTGACCATCTCTCGCGCCTGCGTCTGTGGGTGCTCGAACGACTGTCGGATGTTGTTGACGGGCGCGAAGGGGAAGCCCTGCCCCTTGAAGCGCTCGAGCCAGTGTGCCGTCGGGTGTTCGCCGAGTGCGGCGGTGATCAAGGGGATCAAAGTCTCGCGGTTGACGACACGCGCCGAGTTGGTCGAGAAGCGCGGATCAGACACCCACTCGGGGTGGTCGAGGAGTTTTGCGAGTTTCGAGAACTGGCCGTCTGTCACGGCCCTGGATGGTCAGTATGCCTCGCCAGGGAATGCTGAGCTCGTGGCAAAAAGCTCACCGTTTGCGCCGGCGATCATTATGAAGCTGTCTTGCGTCGGCAAGACTTGGTAAGGCACAATGCTGTAGAGAGTAGAGGGCTCAGTACCGCGAGTACCGAGGCTGGGCAATCGGCACTCTGCATGAAGCACGCTCACCTCGGGTGAGCAGTCCCGTGACGAGTCGCTTCTTGGCCAGCGATCAGGAAGTTGCTGCCGATATTTGCCAGGAGTGATAGCTGCGAGTCGAACAGGTTCGCATCGATGTGGACGCCCTCGCCCGTTTGCGAGCGAGAGAGGAGGGCCGCGAGGATTGCCGACTTGGCGTAAAGCCCACAGGCAAGATCTTCGCACTCCCTTTCCGTCAGCTTCGGCATTGCGCTCAACACGCTGGGGGCAATAGTCAAACTTACCGGTCACTGCGACGCCCACTTTGACGGGAGGCCCATCTTCCTCGCCGGTGATGTGCATAAGCCCCGCTTCGGCCTCGCTATTGGCGCCGGCAGTTCGAGTCAGCAACAAGATAAGTGCTTTGTCTGTAAAGCGTGAAGATAGGACGAACATGATGACGTCGTATCCAGGAGTGTTTGCATACGGTCCGGTTTGCCCGTAGCTGAAAGCAAAAGGAGTTAAGATCTTCCGCGCGAGACACTCTACTGCTGTGAGCTCGTGCTCACCCAGAGATAGATGTATAGATGAGTCGAGGATTCAGCTTGCGGCATTCTTCATAGCTGAAACCCATCTCGGCGAGTTTTCCTGAAGGAGCACGCCTGCATGTCAGTCGCTGCTCGGCCGGTACAGGCTCGCCGGCCTCTTCCCTACCAGGGACATAGTTCTCCACCTGTATTTAAAAGGTACGAGGGTCAGCCTCCGATCGAACATGGTTTGCTCAACATACGGAGGGCTCACCAGTACGTCGGCTTCCTTGATTAGCGCCCGCAACACTTCCTTCCCTGCTTCCTTCTTGAAGTCGAGGGTCAGACTTCGCTTCCCTCGGTTGACTTGGAGGAAGTACGCCGACTCGGGCGGCATCGAGTTCCAATCGTCGACGCGGAGTTGCGGTTCATCCTCCGCACCCAGCTTGGGAGAGGGCGGGGGTGTCGGAGGCGTCTGGATCAGCGGGGCACTGGGTGGCAGATCTGGAGGGACAAACGTGTGAGTCTATGGCCTATCGGAGAAAACCGGAACTAAACGGCTTGCCGACGCACACGAGCGAGTGTCGTCTCCACGGCCTGGGCGTTCGACCTTGATCACTTCGGCTCCGAGATCCGAAAGCATCATCTGTGTGATCGGCAGCACGATCCGTGAGCACACGAACGCCTCAGCATAGGCTCAATGAGCGCACGGTAGCATAAGGTCCGGCCATGACCCGCGTCAGGTCGACGATTTTGACTCCCTTGAGCGGAGGCGGCATCCCAGCCGTTGCGAGCCATCTCCGGGCGCTCGAGAGCGGCGCCACTGATCGTGTGCGGAGTACAAACATGTTGCTCGAGGACTGTACAGAAGCAGAGAGGATGCTCTCCTCTTTTGTCGGGCGAGAAACGCGGCAACCGGCCGAAGACGACGGCCGGCGAATTTGGGCGGCCGACTTCCGGAGGCCCGAATGCGTTGCTCCGGCCGATAGCTCCAGCTTTTCGAAGCGGTTGACGTGGCGCATGCTCGATCTCGGGAGCAGCAGCGATCGACAATTGCCGGCTGCAAGCGGCGACGTAATTGACACAGTCGATGACAGTTGGCTGACTGTGTTCCTCGTCGTTCTTTCGCTAATACAGCCGCGAAGCTCTGTGTGACAGATAACAGTCCGCCCAACCCTTTTGCCCAGACCGAAGAGCTAGTCCGACGCGCCCAGAGCTCCCGCTGCCGAACAAACTCGACCTTCTCTCTCTTGCACGCAAACCACCTTGACCCCTCACACTCGCAAGGATGGTCGCCTCAGTCGCAGTCATTCAAGGAGCCGGCGGATCGCTCGGTTCGCACTTTTGCCGGCACCTCCTTAAGCAGTCTTCGCTCTCGGTCGTCGCAACTTCGCGCGACCCTTCCGCAACTCAGCGGGCCATCCTCGAAGGACTCGGCGGCGATGATAAGTACAAGAGTCGCTTGACGGTTCTCGAAGTCGACGCGACACAAGAGGAGACGGTCAAGAAGGCGGCCGAGGCAGTCAAGAAAGACTTTGGCGAGAAGAGTCTCCGGTTGCTCATCAACGCGAGCGGAGTCGTGCGTTGCAGTCAATGCTCTCTTCCAGAGAAGTGTATGGACTGAAGGGCCGCTCGGCGCAGCTGCATGCCGACAAGTCGATCGCCTCGCTCGATGCAGCGACAATGCTCCACAGTTTCCAGCTCAACACCTTTGCGCCGCTCCTCGCATTCAAGCACTTCTACCCGCTTCTGCCGCAAAAGAACGACATCCGGTCGTCGGATGCTGACAAATCCGAGCAAGACCCGGCGAATGGTATGGTTCAGCCCGGTCTCGGAGTCCTCGCGTCGATCACGGCGAAGATTGGCTCGATCGGCGATAACAAGAAGGGCGGTACGTACCTGCGCTGCGTCACAGCTGCGACTTGGCATCTCTGCAGAGGGCGCGACCGCTGACGGCCGTTGATGAGCAGGCTGGTACGCCTACCGGGCTTCGAAGGCTGCCGCGAACCAAACTATCATGACGCTGCAGCGAGAACTGTCGCTTCGGTCGACGCCGTCTATCGCGCTCGCCTTACACCCTGGTACCGTCGTCGGCACCAACCTCTCCAAGCCGTGGACGAAGCCGGAAGATGCGAACAAGAAGCCCGGCCATTTCGACGCGGAAACTTCGACCAAGATGCTTCTCGACGTGATCGCGAAGAGCAAGAAGGAGGACGGCGGACGCTTCCTCAACTATGACGGCGTTGAGATTCCGTGGTAGCCAGAAGCCTCCACCGGATGTACATAACAACGCAGAGAAGCGGTTCGATAAAGCGATGCGGCGGCCCGAACGGCCCGAACAGACTACAAACAAGCGGTACGAGGGTGCTGATATGGACAGGGATAGTCATTAGGTATGATTTCGCAGTCAGTATGGAGTGCAGTAAGCGGGTGAAAGGGCAGGCAAGCGAAGCTGTTTCGTGAGAAGGACCTCAAACCCAAACGTCTCCCTGAGGCTTCGCCTTCAGCCAGCTCCCGCTCTTGCTGCCCCGCCTTCCCTTCTTGAGGACGGCGGGGTACGACGTTGCCTGGTCTGACGATGTCCTGCCGGCAATTGGCGCACCCTCCGTCGAGGTGGTCCGGCCGAGCGAACGGCCCGAAATCGTACGCATGAGCGTGGCGCCAAAGGTTGGACTGGCGGAGCGCTCGTTGAGCGGAGCAGCTGCAACGAGAGCTTCGACGCGCGTGCGGAAGTCGTCCGCCTCGCTGAAGATGGGGCAAATGACGATGAGTCAGCCAAGAGCTCGCGAAGAGCTGTTTGCGGAACTTACTGAAGCAGGAGGAGGTCGCGGAAGGCGAAGCCAATCGTGACTTCCCTCTTGCGAACTTGCCCATTCTCTTCGTCGAACGCCGACTTGCCGTCCTCGGGCGCAGTCCATTGCGCAACATCGAGCTCGACGACGGGCGGGTGCACCTTCTCGCCGCCGACGTCGATCAAATCGTGCAGCTCGGTCGATGACAGCGGGAGGTCGTTCGGCGACGTCGACTGGACGGCACGGCGCGGGAAGAAGCGCATAGAACGGATGTGGGTGGCAGAACCAATCGACAAGGCCGTGATGGCGTAGCCCTTCACAACAAATCCAGAGGGCACGTCAACGGCAACTCAGGCGCTAAGCAAAGTTCTTGACGCACGCACCTTGAAAGTGGGCAGCGGGTCTTCAACCTTGGTTCGCATAGTTGCGGGTTCTTCGAAGGTGAGTCCGGTGCCGCTGACGGGCTCGCGCTGGATGGCTTCGGCCTGACGGGCGGGCGCAGCATCCGCAGCAACGACATGCTCTCGACGCTCGCGCGTCGTCACGCGGTGCAGAGCATCGCCCGGAGTCGCAGCAGCCGAAGTGTCGGGAGGGAGTTCCTTCCTGCTCGAGGAAGGCGAGACTGCCGAAACAATCTTCTTGACGAGGCCACGGAAGCCGCCTTGAGCCTCGGACGATTCACTCGTACTCGCAGGGGGCGTCGACTGGTTCGCGCCGGGACCATATCCAGACGAACGGGACTCGCGGGAGATGCTGCGACCGAGGCTAGAAAAGCTCAGGCGGCGCGAACTTCCCGACGGACGCTCAATGTCATCACTCTCGCCAGCGATCGTCGTCTTGGCGGGCCGGTCTAGCAAGGTAGGAGGCGAGGTCGGGTCCAGGACGAAAATGATCTCGCCGGTCTGCGCAACAACGGATCCGACGATCAGCTTCCAGGTCAGCCACCGGTAACTCGCAGGCAGTCCATAACTAGTGGAAACTAGAAGTCTCACCTTGGTGATCCAGAGGGTGCCGTCAGCGACCCATTCGTGGACCTCGGCAAGCTTTTCGCGCTCTTTGCGCCAGTTTGAACCGAGGCCCTTTTGCGCGAGAACGCCCTCGTTCCAGAAGATGCACTGGGCTTTGACGTGCCCGTAGACCCGCCAGTCTCCCTTGACGACCGAGGGCAGCTCGACCCGAGGTTCGTGTGGCAATCCGGCTGCGGACGCGGGAGCGGTCCGAAGCTGTGAGAAGTTGGCTGCCGACTGCTGTACGGCGTCCGAGGTGCTCGTGGTAGCAATCGACGTGCTGTCGTCCAGACTCGCTTGCCTGTCGACGCCCTTGCCTTCTTCACGCGATGTCGACGTGAGATCAGCGGGAGCGGGACGGGACGCGGTGCTCAGCTGATGAGCGAAAGGTTGCGTAAGGAGATCCTAGGGGGCATCGGGGTCAGCAGACAGTCCATCGGAGGCTACATGTAGCACCTACCATGTATGCTGTAATCTGGTCAGTTGAGGCAGAGGAACGAGAGCGAGCAGATCCAAGAGAGAAGCGCGACGAATGGTCGAGAGGCGGCGCGCCACTCGGGACCTGCGATCCCGCTCTGCCTGCGCAACCTTCTCAAGGTTCTCGGGCCTTCTTGTCTTCTTGGCGGGACACAAACAGCGGACAAGGACATCTTTTTGCGACAGTATTTGCAGATCAAGGGGCTTCCAGTACGTGTATCAACTCTGGGGTACGCTCCGACTCAGCCATTCCTCATCTTGACGTTCCCGCCGTTCCTTGACTAGGTGCGGCGGAACAAACTCGTCGTCATCGTCGTCCGGCGCTCCCTCTTGGTCTTTCCGTCCCTTATCTGACGTGTTGTCATTCGCGTCCTCGGGTCCGTTGCGTTCCGCCGAGCGTCGCTCGTTTTCGAGGACGTCGCGGCCGTTCGTCGGTGGCGCGCTGCCCGTCCCTTCACCGCCACTCCGGCGATGCTCGTTCGTACCGGATGAAGAACGCTGGACAAAAGAGCCGACACCCTGCTGTGCGCGAAGGCTGCGCGCGAGAGAAGAGCCGCTATTGGCGCCGCCGACGTCAGCCGGTCGAGGGATGGCCGGGCTGCCGATTTCGACCGGCCGCGTAACCGTATCCTCCGAGCCGGGAAGAAGGGCAGCTTGACCTCCAGAGAGAACCTGCTCGTGCTGCTGCTGCTGCTGTTGCGCACTGCTGGGCTTTGCGCTCGAACCGCTCGCAGATCGCAGTGGGGGCACCCACGTGCCCTCCTTCCCGCCGGACAAGCTCGTCTTGCGCTCCCGACGCTGCTGTGTCCACAAACGCTCGGGATCGGGACGCCAACTCGAAAGCGCAGCGTTGACTGTAGAAGGACGGCCGAGGGCGATCGGAAGTGAGCCGACGGGCATACTGCTTCCTCCGCCGTCGTCTGCATCGCGGGCCTGCGAATCCGACCCGCCCTGCGACATACCGACAGCCCGAGGACCGGCAGGGGAGGTGAGCTCTTCGACTGTGTCGTCTTCCTCACTCGAGACCACTTCGTCGTCATCTTCGTCGCGGTCGAAGTCGCCTGCTGAAGTGTTGCTGCGGGACGAAGTTTGTCGTTGCTGCGAAGCAGGGCCGCCGCGAGGTCGGTGGCTCGGAACGTCCATTGCGAGAACGTCGCGGATCTTTTGCTCCCCTTTGCGGACATCGCGGGGATCGGGACCGACGTAGCCGCGGCCTCCTGTGCTGCTGCTGCCGCGACTGGAACCGTCGTCTCCCCGACGCGAGCGCTGGGCGTGCTCAAAGGTCGCCGAGATCAAAGCAGTCTGGGCGTCCTCGCGCGCCGACGAAGACATGTACGATCTAGCCTCGGGAGGCGAGAACGGCGGGAGCTGATCCTCAGTGATCGACTGCGGCGTCACAAACGGCGAGCGAGACGCGTTCAGCGAAGGCGATACTGGTTGGACAGCGGGACGCGACGGAGCCGATTTGGTCGAAGCGAGCAAGGCGTTGTACGAGGCCGAAAGAGCCGAGGCACGCTGGAACGATCCAGGCTTGAAAGACGACGAGATCGGAACTTGCTGTTGCGACTGTGGGCGCTCATTCGCGAGCAGTGGTCGTTCCGCACTCGGATCGTCTCGCTCGAGGCTCGGACTTTCGACGTTGGATGCCGATTGCGAGGCAACCGCGACCGACTCGCCTTCGCCGGCGGCAACGTCCTCGTCCATTTCAAAGGGTGGCTCAGAGTCTGCAGAACCCCTTCCGCGATCAGTCAAGTGCACGTGTAGCTTGTGGTTGCACCAGCACGCGGATCAGCGAACGTACCTTCCACGCTCTTGTCCTCGACTCCGACGGCAGGCGGCGCCTGTTTCGGCACGTTCAGCTGGAGACCACCGGAATAGGTTCGCTCCAGCGGAAGGCTGAGCTCATCCGACTCGGGAATTGCGACCAGAGCGTGGCTGCTCGGCGCGAAGGCGGGAGTTGTACTTCCCACCGAAGCTGGATTCGCCGCCCGCAAAGGCGGAAGCGTCTGGGATCCCGATGAAGGCGAGAGGTGAGAAGTCGGTTTGGTGGGCTCGCCGGTGGTAACCGCGCCGCGCGTATATTTCACGCCCTGAGGAGACCCTGGCTCGCGCTCGGGCGACGGCGCCAAGTCGGCCTGCCGACTCAGCGGTGACCTGCCGGGCCGTTCACTTCCAACGGTAGAGGGAGTCGGCGGCGCGAGCTGCGCTTTCTGTGAGGGCTTCGGGCTCGACGTGGCCGACGCGCTGGCCGACGATGCCTGCCGTTCCTTCGCGCCTTCGACAGCCCGCATTGTCGCTTCGGCCACCGACTTGGATCGGCTTGTGCTGCGTTGACTGCTGCTCCCCGAGACAGCACCGCTCGCGGACGCGGGCCCGCTTGAACCGTCGGAGAGAGGTGCCTGACCAGCGAGGCCTGATCGCCTGGACCGGGACCGGCTTCGACCTCGTTCGTCTTCTTCGCGCTCGTCTTGAGCCCGAATCAGC
Organism: Rhodotorula glutinis; assembly: GCA_037974285.1. NCBI lineage: Eukaryota > Fungi > Basidiomycota > Microbotryomycetes > Sporidiobolales > Sporidiobolaceae > Rhodotorula > Rhodotorula glutinis. Next base: position 573,037 of record JBBPFV010000012.1, on the reverse strand, counting down.
GCTGAAGCAGCTTCGTCGCGATTCGCAGCTGAGGAGCTAGTTGAGGAAGCGGAGACCAAGCTGGGCCTGGTTGGGACGACGCTGGGAGACGCAACGCTTGCAAGCTGGTCCGTTGTGGATGCCCGCTCAACGCTGCCGTTACTGTGCGGGTCTCGACTGGTCGAGCGGCGCTGGACCGGGCTCCTGCCACGATCACGACTGCAGCTCGCGCTCGCGTTGCGCTCCTCTTTCTCCTTGGCCCGCTCGTCCTTGGTCTTGAATCCCCTCACGACGGCATCGGTACCGCCGACGGCGATGGCGTTACTGGCTTCCGCGCGCGCGTTCTCGATGCGGGCTTCGAGAATCTCGAGCTCGGCTTTTGCTCGCCGCTGGAAAGCGTCATGAGACCTCCGAAGCGCGAGGATCTCTTCGGCGGTCCGTTTTGCCGCGTTCGATAGCGAAGTCGTCAGCGTGCCGGCGAGGGTCGAAGCGGAAGACGAGCTCGCTTGGTTCGAGCTGGACGAGTTGGGCGCATGAGCGGAAGACGGGCCGACTTGCGGTGTCGAAGAGGCGGGCGGCGCAGTTCTCGGTGGAGCGAGTGACGGGATCAGGGTGAGAAGGGTAATCTGCGCCGGCCTGGAAGGGCGCCCGTCGATCTTTGGTCGCTCAGACGCATTAAAGGAAGCTCGACTCGCGCGGGACAGCCCGAGCGATAGAGGCGGCACCGACATATCGCTGCCTTGGCTCGCTGCTCTCCGCTGAGGCGACAAGAGCGGAGACAGCAAGGCGCGCTGCAATGTCGGCGAGTTAAGGACCCCTCCGTAAGCGCTAGTCGAGTCGTTCATGGCATTCGGGCCAGTTCCGGAAGGCCGCACGGCCGGGGTTGGTGGAGCGAGGGATGCGGGGTCGAAATGCGGTAAAGGGTAAGAAGGGCCGTCGATCACGATCCGGAACGTGGACGAGTACAGCGGCGACTCCTCGAGCTGTGGCGCTTCGGATGCCGGCAGAAAGCCTTCGTGCAAGGTGATGATGGTCCGCCGTTTCTTTCGCTCCGGGTCGCTGCGCGTCGGCTTTGGCTTCCTATCTGATCGACTCGGCGCCGTTCCTTCGAGATCGCTGACGTCTTCGTTATCATCGTCGTCGTCGTCCTCGAGAGCGTTCTCGTCGTCCCCGTCATCCGGAGAGTCGTTATCGGACGGGAGCAGCGGCGTCTCGAGAGTCAAGAGCTTCTCGCCCGTGTTGATCGAGACGAGCGTCTGCGACTCGGGCCTCGTATGAATGCTGACGAGTTGCGGATAGATCTGCGAACGAGCGCGAGCCATCTATCAGCTCGAGTACGATTCAAGCCCCAGGGGATGATCTCCGCCCGCAGATTGGCAAACGGGCGACACTCACGACCGTGATGGCCTCCTTGTCCTCGTTGTTCAATTCAAGCCTGATCCCGTCAATCCTGCCCGGTTCCTTGTGCTCTATGATATGACCCGAGCACCGCACATTGAGGTCTTCCGACACGAACCGCGACGAGTGACGCAGCGGCGTCGCTGCGGTGGTGGGGGAGCCATCGCCTGTCCGTCCCGCGCGCGGACTCGCCGTGGTCATGGCGGGAGGCAGCAGTCAGTCGAGAATGCGTATAGTCTAGTCCGAATCCGAGATCGCGTGTCGTGTATAGACTGGTCGCGGTGAGAGGAATCGAGCGGGGAGGACGGCAATTTCTAATCACAACCTCGGATTACAAACTCGCCTAATCTTGCGCCAATCAACTCGCTCGCGTGACGCACGCACGTCAGCCGCGACTCGATATATATCAGTGGGAACAAATGCAATGCAGGGCGGTAGTTACAGCGACAGGAAGAGACTTGATCGTTAGATGTACGAGAGGAATGGGGAAAATATAGACAGACAGAGAGGTCAGACACCCCTCATTTGAACTTCGGGAACCGTGTCCAAGTCACGGTGGGTCGGGCAGAACTCTGTACGAAGCATACAAGCGTCAGCTGTAACGCCGAAGGACGTAAATCAGAGCGGAAAACCGTACTGCTCGGGTTCTCCCAATACGACTCGATGCACGCTTCGTGGAACAGGCAGTAGCACGACAAGCGCGCGAGTCGCTGTTCCGCCTCGAACTCGTCGAAGCACATGATACACTGCCGCAGGGTCGTATGTCAGCTTAGGAGAGAAAGCGTCAGGTGCGCTGACCCGGGAACGAAGGCGTACCTCGAGGGCTTCTCCCGTCTTTTCGTCCTTCGGCACCGTCTTGGCGTCCGAGACAAAAACTGAGACGACCGCAAGCCTGGTTCAGTATCATCGCGGATTTGACGGCACGCGGCCGGCAGAGAATCCCGGTGACTCACCGACGTGCTCCCTCTTCTGCTTTCTCGGTTCCAGGCCGGAACCGCCGATCCCGCGCGTGCCGGCTCCATCCGTGCCAGCAGTGCCACCAGTCGTCGACGTCGCAGCGCCTCCTCCTCCACCACCGGCTCCGAGCCCCCTGCAGCAAGCATCGACATGCCTCTCCCTCGCTTCGCTGTTGGCCAACCCGCCGAGCGCCATCTCGCAAACGGGACATTCCGCCAAGACGGCGCCTTCGCTGTCGAGGCACGAGCGCAGGTGGTCTTCCGCCTCGAGCGGCGTGACGGCGCTCAGCGGGAACGCGCATTTCGGACATTCGGCGAGAGGCGGGTCGCCGCCGCCGTCATCGGCTGCAACATTCGCTACAGCAGGCGCAGCGTCAACGGGCGCTTGTACGGCTGGTTCAGGCGCCGGCACTTGAATGAGCGGTTGAACCGGGACGAGCGCTGCCGGAACGGGCGCAGGGACCGCAATAACACCGGCGTCCGGTGCTGGATCGGGTTCACGCCGGCCGGCGCCAGTCCCCGTCAGCCTCCTCTCGAACGCATCGAGCTCAGCGAGCGCTTCAGGCGTCCAATCGTCGCTCGGTAAGCGGGGCGAAGACGGACCTGCAGCCACCGCCGCTGCCTGCCGCGGCGCGTCTGCCTCCTCTTGAGCGCGAGCCGCTCGACGCTGTTCTGCTGCCGCGACGGCGAGAGCGCGATCCTGGTTTCCGAGCGCGTGACGGTCGTGGGCGGCTTCCATCACCGCCTGGAAACGAGCATCGAGGTCCCGAGGTGATGCGAGCGGCGGCGAGGCCGTCCGACGCCTCTTGGCTGGAGGGGCTGCGACTCCTGTCCCAGAACCGGAAGCAGAGGCGGGACCTGACCCCGAGCTTGAAGCAGCAGCACCAGCGGGAGCGAACAGAGGCGCGCTCAAGCGGCCAGAGGAAGGACCGGCAGCGTTCGCAGCGGGCGGCGGGTTCCAAAACAGGTCCTCTTCACGTCCAGGCGGCGGCGGATTCGGGTTCGACGGACCGGCGACGGCATTGGCGTTCGTCGGAGATGCGGCAGCGATACGAGGTGCCGTTGCTTTGCGCTGAGCGAAGTCTTGTTCCGATCCGGACGCCGTCGCGGTCGGGCTGTAATCGAAGCGAACCCCTGCGGGAGAAGGAGTTTGCGCGCTCAGCTTCACGACCGCCGACACGGCGATTCTGGAGTGGGAGCCGAGACTGACCTTGCATGTCTGCCCTGCCGAGCTCGCCGTCCTGTTCGTTGTAACCCTCGAGAGCGTCTTCGGCTTGCTCGAGACTCCATTTCGGGTAGTCGGGGTGGTCTCGGAGGAGGTCGTACAATTGATCCCAATACGGGATTTCGTCTTCGATTTGATCTGAGCGTGTGCGTCACGAAGAGAGCGTCAGTCTAGGGAGAGAGAGAGAGAGAGGCTGGAACGCGGGACTAGGTGGCTTCGAGAAGAAAGAGCGACGGACCGAGAGTCTCGTGCACCGAGTAAGGATCGGCTTTCAGCCTGCGAACTGCAGACGTGTAGGTGCTACCGAGTCTGTTTTGGACGAAAGCATTAGCTCGGCGGCTCGGGCGAGCATAGCGGGAGAGCGGGGTCAATTTACTGGTTGATCCTCCTCTGGACCGACGCCCTCTGTTTCTCGACGCGGGTGTGATCCGTGCAGTTCCCGGTCGTGAAGAGGTCGTCTGTGATGTCTGCTACGATCGACTGTTTCCCTTTGCCCTTTGTAGTAAAGAGCAAGGTGCGGTCGACCGGGTCGAGCGACTGGACCAACTCGAGCAACCGCGTCGTATAGTCGGGGAACTTTGTCCACCGGATCGCCTGACCCGGGTCGACTGGCCAAGTCGACATGGTGTCCCCCTTCGCCAGCAGAGCAATGTCAAGCGAGCGCGTGTGCGAGCGTGCGGGCGAGAGAGGGACGAGAGAGCGAAAGAGGAGAGGACCACACTCGTCCCGAACCCGCTCCCTTCCGACTATATCCCACGCTCCCGGTCTCTATTGGGAGAGACTTTACTGCAGAGTCCCTACCCGTCAAACGACACTCTTCCTCCAAAGGGTTCCTGGAAGGATGCCGCGGCCGCCTAGTAACGTCGCCGACGCTGACACGGTCCTCGCGTCGACGTACCCGGACCACGACGACCCGGCGCACTCGAACGCCAAGGAAGCGGAACAACTCGAGAGGGAGGACGCGATCGCAGACGACGACGAGCAACTCGAAGAAGACGAACAGGACGCCGAGCAAGAGGTGTACGGTGAGGCCAAATACCCCCGGCTCCGTCTCTCGCTCACCTGGCTCGCAGCGCGCTAGTATGAGGGTCAGGCGAACTCCTAGAGAACGGACCCGCTCACCCCAGACCGCGCGCCCGCAGAGTCATCGTCGTCGCCGAGTACCGAGACCGACACTTTGACGTGGATCAACTGGTGAGTTTTCAACTCGGCGCGCCTGCTGGCCGTCGCTAGCGCTGACAAGCACACACTTTGTACAGGTTCTGCTCTTTACCGGGCCATGAGTACTTTTGCGAGGTGGCCGAGGTAAGTCCGGGACGCGATTGTCTCCCGCACTACGCCTGTGTCTGGCGGCGCCTCTGTCGGACGACGATTGCTCACCCGATACGCCCCGCGTGCTCACAGGACTTTATCGAGGACGACTTCAACTTGACGGGCCTCCTGCAACTCGTCCCGTTCTACAAAGAGGCGATGGAGATGATCCTCGACGTTGAAGCAGGTGCGGCCGGCCAGCTTGTCCTTACAGCGAGAGCTTCGTGCGCCTGGATTGCTTCGGCGGGGCTGACCATCTACAATACTTGTCAACAGAGGAAGACGAGGTGCACCGCGTACCGGACGTGTCGATCGTTGAATCGAGCGCCGAGCTGTTGTACGGCCTGATCCACCAGCGGTACATCCTCACTCGGCAAGGACTCCAGCAAATGGTGCGTCCGGACTCGTGGTTGTCACATATCTTGACTCGCTGCCGAAAGGTCCGAGGATCCTGACTCCTTCCCCACGTACGGGCCGCACAGTACGCCAAGTTCGAAGCGACCCACTTTGGCACCTGCCCGCGCGTCTACTGCACGCAATGCCGCCTCGTCCCGTGCGGTCGGAGTGACTTGCCCGGTGTCGACACGGTCAAGCTGTTCTGCCCGAGCTGCTTGGACATGTATGTACCGCCGAGTTCGCGGTTCCAGGGCGTCGATGGTGAGTTCTTCGGTTGGCCCATCTCTCCTCTCTCGCGTCTCCCTGAGCCGGCTTGGGCAAAAGTTCGCGAGTTTGGAGCAGGGTAATCGAGGAACTGACGTGGTTGATGTACGCAGGCGCCTTTTTCGGCACGACGTTCCCGCACATGCTCTTCCAGACTTACCCGCCGCCTTCGAACCTACCCGCTCCGCTGCCGGCACCGGCCGACCCAACAAAGCGGGAACCGACAACGCCGCTGACGAGTCTGAGCAAAGTTTACGTGCCGAGGATCTACGGGTTCAAGGTCTCGGAACGGGCGAGGAGTGGACCGCGGATGCAGTGGATGCGGATGAGGGTGAGCGAGCTCGCTCGGCTCTGCGATCTTTGCGAGTGATCACTGATCTTGCGCTGGTGCGATATCGATAGCCGCGAACGGAGGGCGAGATCGACTGGACCGACGAGAACGGCGTCCCGATGCATGCCGTCGACCCCGAAGACGGCACTGGCGGCGGTGAAGGCGAAGGAGCCCTGTTCGAGGACGATATTGAAGAGGAGGACGACGCCGAAGAGGAAGAGGAGGAGGAAGGCGGCGCAGCAGGAGGCGCTGCCGGTTCGTCGAGTAAAGCGGCCGGCGCAGGTGATCCGATGGTCGAGACGATGGCGAGTGCGCTCCACGAAGCGCAACTCGCCAGTAACGGCGGCGCGTCTAAAGCGGCGGCGACTTCGTTGCCGGTCCGGACCGACAGGGAGATCAAGCCTTTGCCGCGAGGTGGCTCGCCGCGATCGTCCCTCCCTACCTCTACGCTTCCCTCTTCCGCCTCGAAACCGCCTTCTTCCTCCACTACCGCAGACGCCACGCCCGCAACGGCGCCGAGTGCCGAATCGATCGCAGCCTCGTCCGCGCTCGCCGCTTCGATCCAACGCCACCTCGCCAATGCCAACTCGGGCGCGGCGTCCATTTCGAGACCCGCTTCCGCCGCCTCGCGAGAACACTCGGGAGCGACGACCGCCAGCTCGAAGCAGTATGAATTGCCGAGGCGGCCGGCTCCGGTTGCGGTGGCGGCGGAGAAACGGCAAACGGCCAAGGCCTGAAGCGTGGCTCTGGGAGGTGGTTAAGTCGCGAGCTCCAACGGATGTCTTCGCTAGATACGCCAGCGATGCCGCTGAGCGTTGGCCCCCGTGGTTGCTGTTGATGTCCCTCGTGCGTTTTTGTTACCCGGCTTCTGGGTTGTTCTGCCCCCCCTTCCTCTTCCTCGTAGATCTCGATGCCTGCACGACCGACTCTTTCCCCGCTGTTTATGTCGCTATCTTACGAGTTCTCGTGGCTGTTTAGTGAGAACGAGGATTCCGATTTGAAGTCGAGCAACTTTTCGGCACTTCAGTTGCTCTCGCATCGACATGTCTTTCCATGTCGCGGATCCTCTGCTCTGCATGGCTCTGCCTCATTGTCGGACAGCTCATCGGAGCTCCTCAGCTCAGGCCTCGTACCGCGTGGCGGTCCCGCTCGGGCCCTTACCTGGGCAACACTACTTGCATTGAATGCTTGTCCACGCTCAGGATTGTCTGCTCTTAGCCGGATCGGCTCCGAGCTACGTTTCAGCGCGAGCTATCCAGCTGCATGGCGCAAGGCCAGGACGACCGCGATACTGCGCCAGGTGACGCCGGCCAGACGCGCTTCGACCCGTTCTCGCTCGCGACACTCGCCGACATATCTCAACAGGACTCGGCGTGCACCGAGACTGAGAAGCTCGCTCGTAATCGTGAATGGTTCGCAGAAGGGAAGCTGCGCGGCAGTCATGTCTTGACAAGGACTCAGGCGCTAAAACCGGATGACCTGCTCGATTGGTCCGGCTACGGCTCTGACGCCGTCGATGTGTGAGTCCTGCCACTTTTGCAATACAGAGATGAACACGGCTTTCGAGAATGTGGCAGTCTGAACGAAGACTTTGCAGGGATGTACTCGTCCTGGCCGATTCCTTCGCTCGCGACAGACCAGCCGTGACGCCGTTGGACGCCCCGCCGAAGCATGTGCTTGACGTCGGATGCGGTATCTACGGCTCTTGGATACTAGCTGCAGCTAAGTGGCCCGGCTGGCACCGAACACGCTTCGTCGGACTCGACGTCGCCCCCGTCCTAGTCCCGCCATCGATGGTCGCATCAGACTCAGCAAGCAGGATCTCCTTCATCCAGCATAACTTGTTACGACCTTTACCGTTCGTCGACGAGCGATTCGATTATATCCGCTGTGGTCAATTGGCGGCCGGCATCCCCGGTGAGTCCCGCTGGTTTAGCCACGATCGCGGTAACCCGTCCTAACTCTCCTCTTCTTTAGAGCCGGGATGGGATCCGTTCATTGAGGAGCTACGCCGCTGCCTCACTTCAGGTGGGACTTTGGAAATCGTCGAGACAAGCTCGCGGCCTGTTCCGCCGCCTCGGTTGCAAACAGCTCCCGAGTCGATTCTGAGTCATCGCTTGCTCAACCTCGACCTCCGATCGCTGATGCCGGCCACACTCGCAATGAACAACATGGGGAACATTCGGGCGTTGCGGCTAAGTCCTCCGGGTGCTCCGTTGGCTCGCCCATCGCCCGATCCGAACATCGCGGAACCCGCGGCGTCAAGACTTACGACGGACCGTGATCGTCTTCTCACGGCGGCGTGGGCGAGGTGCACAAGTGCCCATGCAAGGCCTCTCGCCGACGCTGTCAGTTGCGCAGAAACCTCCGTCACCGACCGAGACGCTGGGCAGGTTGGCGCCGCAGCTGGAACAGCAGCTTCTTCGCGCCTGGCCGCCTCTCTGCCTCCTTTAGGCGTCTCGGAGAACGTCGAAACCGAGCTCGACATGTGGACCGCCGAGCTGATCAATGGCGCTTCGATCTCATCGCTGATGAGGCAGCAATGGGGCTGGACCTGCAAAGTGGACGAGATAAGCCGGTCCGTTCTCGCAGGTCAACTCCGCGACACCGATATGGTCGTGCGTGAGACCTCACCAGCGATACTTGCCTACGAAGAACGATTCGGGCGGGGCACCCGAGGCGGACGCGGCGAAGCGGCCCACATGCGCGCGGCCCGTACCGAGCTCGAGCAGGCGAAGTCGCACAGGAGGGAAGTCGCCGCCCTACTCAACGCTGTCGAGGTCCGCCTCTCAGCCGAGGCCTCACGTGCCGCCGTCGTCGAAGGAGAATTATTTGTCCTTGAGGCATGGTCCGCGCGCAAGTGAGAAGGCTTTTGCGAGCTTAGAGTCGGGCCGTCACAGCGTAGCACTGGAAGTCTCGTTGCGTCCGTAGCCCTACTCTTGCTTATGCGGAACAAGGAGACCTGCAGGCTCGACTTGTCTATGGTCCGAGTAAGCCGCGGCACTGCGGTCTACCGCTTCTTCACCGGCGTATCCACGCGACTCGTGGCTGCGTATCTTCCTTTGCCCCTTAGGGGAAGGTCGCCTTTAGAGGCGGCAGTGGTTCAGCGAGCTATCCGCTCGCGGATAGTTGTCTTGGTAGACGCAGCTGAATTTTATCAACATCAACATCATATCCATACTGCGCAGTCTTACGCGGTCGCGCTTCCACCAATCGCTACCGGAGATTCCGTCGCTGCCAAGACGCTGCATAGTGGGTGCTTACGTCAGCGGTGCCTCCACCCTGCCGAACCTCCACTCGCCGCCGCTCGTCCCTCCACAGCAGCGGCCGTACGCTCCACTTTGAGGCGAGAGCCCGAGACCACTACGTGAGGGACAGCCACACCTGTCTGCTCTCCTCTCTACTCTACATTCCACTGCTCCTTGTTCACGCTCTGCGAACGACGTCATGATCCCGACCTCTTTTGGCTTCCACTCGACCTCGGGCGAGGTCGCTCAACATTATGCTCCCCAGATCAAGGGCAAGACAGTGCTCGTTACAGGCGTCTCGCCGAACGGGCTCGGCGCCGAAGCAGCCACCGCCATCGCTCAGCAAGGGCCTAAGCTCTTGATCCTTGCCGGTCGTTCGAAGGAGAAGTACGTCCTGTCAAACTCGCTGTTCCGGCTTCAGGAAGAGACCTGACGGAAGCTCGTTACACAGGATTGAGCAGACGCAGGCAGAGATTAACAAGGTCGCCCCTTCTGTCGAGACCAGGATCCTCATCCTCGATCTCGCGTCTCTCGCCAAATCGCGCAAAGCCGGCGAGGAAGTCGAATCGTGGGGACTGGCGATCGACGTCCTCATCAACAACGCGGGAGTCATGGCCCTGCCCGACCGCCAATTGACGGAGGACGGCTTCGAGATTCAGTTCGCTTCGAACCACCTCGGCCCGTTCGTCTTCACCAACACCATCCTTCCGTCTCTGCGCCGCGCCTCGGCGCCAAGGATCGTCAACGTCTCGTCGTGGGGCCACCACTTGTCGCCGGTCATCTTCGACGACGTCAACGCCGAGAAGAATTACTCCAAGTGGGAACGGTACGGCGAGTCCAAGACTGCCAACATCCTCTTCGCGGTCGCGCTGTCGAAGCGCGGCATTTGTGCGGTCTCGCTACACCCTGGAGCAATCCGCACCGAACTGCTGCGCCATATCACGCGCGAGGACGAAGTGGCGATGGGTATGTCCGCGTGCCGTGCCTATCGAAGAATCGGGATACTGATTCGCACCGTATCACAGGCTTCATCAATGAAGACGGCACGCCGGGTTCCAAATTCGAGTTCAAGTCACTCGAAGAGGGTGCCGCCACGTATGTCGCGATGGAACTTCGAAAACGCACGCCGCACCTGACTGACCAAAGTCTTGCAGTCACATTGTTGCCGCTTTCGAGCCCGACTTGCAAAGTACGTTACGCCAGAACTTGCGGAGTACTGATTCGTCAGCTGACCAGATGCATTCGTTGCAGGTCAAGGAGGTGTCTACCTCGATGACTGCCAGATCCAGAAGGAAGTCGAGGATTACGCCACCGACTCGGTAGGTCATCTATCAGCACTCTCTCTTGCACTTCATGCGCTGATTGTCTCTCGCGTAGGGCAATGCTGAGCGTCTCTGGAAGGTCTCGGAAGAGATGGTTGGCCAGACTTTCTGAAACGAGTAGAGAAGGCCAAATCCTGTTCATACGCTTTCCCTGCAAGTTGCGTCTCGTCGAGAGGTTACTCCGGGTGCGCGAGCTATCGCGACTGTAACTATCACATCGCAAGACAGACAGCACGGCACACCTTGTCCGGTCCGCCGACAAGGGTCGGATCGTTATCGACATGCTGGACGCGGTTCTTGATCTCCTTTACGCTCGCTCAACCTCCTCAGATCAGCTCCTTCTGGTTCGTCAAGCGGCGCACTTCGCCTAGTACGCGCAGAGAGGCTGGCCAAGGCAACTCGTCTTTGGCGGGAGAGCGGCTGCAGTCGAAGTCGCCGTGGTGTCGACCCGTGAAGAGCTGTCCGCAGTGCCGGCTGACCCACTTTAATTCGCCAGGCGAGTCGTGCGCCGACTCTATAAACGCCAGCTGAGCGTAGAGACCGAGTTCAAGACCTCCGACGGCGAAGAACCGATTCCGACCTCGAACCGGCGGGTTCTCCTCTTCGACACTCGCATTTTCGACCAGAACACGATGGGACTCAGTTTCAGCAAGCTGTGTAAGCTCTATAACGCTCTGGCTATCTCCTGGTCCACCCCGCAGGCCGCTACGGCCATTTCTCGCGGAGCTAGACGCGTTCGAAGCGGATCGAGGTCCGACTCGTCGCGGTCGGACCATAACGGCACCTCATAGACCATATGTACTGACCCTGATCGCTCCCCTCGTCCCTTCACGTCCTCCTGTGCCCGTTTGCACGACTCGGCGCGCCGTCGTCGCCGTCCTGTCGCCCTCGCTCGTGACCGCTCCCCTCGCCCTCCACGCGAGACCGGCCATCGGAGGGAGCTTAGCACAACGCGCCAGCGGCAGGCGACGCCTCAAATCGGCAATGTATGCACCCCGGTGAGCTTGCGCTCGGAATGGGAGGTTGCTGCGCAAGCCTGGAGCTCGACCCATCGTGCGGGCCAACCTCAGAGGTACATGCCGTCCTCAGCTGAAGGGTCGACCGGGCCATTCGGCGTCGTACTGAGCTCCGGCGTAGCTCGAAGTCTAGGGTCTGACTGAGCATTCTCGGCGGCAGCAGATTGCGTCGCGGATAAGCTGTTTGTCTGAGCAGCGCCTGCAGCGGCGGATCCGGACGACGGCCTGGGCGAAGAGAGCTGGTAGTGCGGGCCCGTTGCGTCGACGCCGATCTTCTCCTCGAGCACGAGGCGGATCATCGAGAGGCGTTCGCGTTGACTCGCGCTACGACCAGGACTGGTCAGCACCTTCCTTCGTGGTGGCCTTCAGCTGTACGCACATGGTTTCTTCGTTTTCGCGCACCGCTTCTGCAAACTCTCGTTTCGTCTCTTCGTCAACTTCGTCGAAAGAGTCGGCCGTTTCCGCTCCTGTCGTCATGCCGGCCCATTGCTTCAACTCGACGTTGCTGGCCTCGAGATGCTGTACAGAGTTCTCGAGTCGGGCGATCTCTGCAGACCAGCGTCTCGTCAGCAAAGAGGGTTCTGCAGGATCTCTCTGGGGGCTGCCATAGAGTGGGCAGCGCAACGACCCGGACAGACAGCGAGACTGACCGTTCGTCAAGAGTTCCGGTTCCAGCTGCCGTAGCTGCGCAAGCGTGACTGGCTGAGCGTGCCTAGGCGTGTAATCCATCGTGCATAGGTTTGTAGCTATCGTCGCTCACGAACCGGGAGGCAGACAGAAGAGGGAGGCAGTGCAGGAGAATGACCTCGCTTGCTCTGGCCACTCTCTCCCTCGCTTCTCGATGACGAGATGCATGCGGCTGACGGGCAACGAGACATCTCAAATGCAGGAGAAGCTACGGCAAGAGCGCAGGGCGAGTATATGTACGGCGCAAGCGAAAGGCCTCGCCTCTTGGTGAACAAGAATCGGCGACGCCCATTTTGACGGCCGCGGGTTTGTAGGTATGGTATCACTCTGAGCGACCTCCATGGACTAATCGGCACGGAAGAGCAAAGCCTGCATCCTTGGTTAGGTCGCTGCGTTTGTAGGTGAAGGAAAAGAAGAAGCCGCGACGCGCGCAGCGAGAGGAAACGCGTCGGGCGCGCGGCGCGCTCGCGAGTACAGAACTTTTCCCTCGACGGGACTTTCACACGCATGAAACGTCAAGACATGGAATGTAAAGCGGTCACTGATGACAAAGGAGAGAAACAAAGATGGAGAAAGCGAAATACCGAGGCGAGGAGGGAGGGCGAGAAGAGAGGGAGAGAACCGGCACCCAGAGAGGATTGTGCAGGAGATACGGACATGGTCGGGACAGAGGGATGGTCATCAAAGGGAGGACCACCCTCCGAGACTCCAAGCTTGTCGCGCAAAGGTGCAGGAGTGACAGGCGAAACAGAGGACAGATGCGAGAGAGTACAGAACGAAGGGAATAGGGCTCAAGCGTCGCCTATGCGGGTACCGCCGTGCCGTCTCGAGCTATTTAAGCCTTGTTCTTGAGGTTCGACGAGAGCTGTAACCGCGCCTCAATGTCAGTCAAAGTCGAGGCACGCTCGTAGCCAGAGCGGGACGTACCCATTCGAGACCCTCGTAGAGACCGTCACCGCTCGTTGCGCACGTCGACTGGATGTACCACTGCCTCTGCCGGAGCGAGTGAAGTCCGAGCTTGTCGGTGATCTCGGCGGCGTTCATGGCGTTGGGCAAGTCCTGCTTGTTGGCAAAGACGAGCAGGATCGCATCGCGCAGCTCGTCCTCGTTCAGCATGCGCTGGAGCTCCTCGCGCGCCTCGTTGACACGGTCGCGGTCGTTCGAGTCGACGACGAAAATGATGCCCTGAGTGTTCTGGAAGTCTACACGCCGAGAAAAGGTGAGCGATCTGATTGCTTTCTTACCACGGCTGCGGAGCGGCTCACAATGCCTCCACAGAGGACGGATCTTGTCCTGACCACCGACGTCCCACACGGTGAACGAGATGTTCTTGTACTCGACAGTCTCAACGTTGAAGCCTAGCAGATATCGAGTGTCAGTCGCGATGTCAAGCCACGCGCCTGATTGCCCAAGGGGCTGCCTCTCGTGATCGGCACTGCACGCGTCCTCGCGAGGGCCCGCGAGCGCGAGCTGGACGGCATGACGTTGCAGCTCTGGCACCGGTGACTCGCGCGCTCAATCGAGCTGCACAGGCCAAGTCGTGCGCTCGCACCCCCGCAAGCCTCCCGAGAGGACCGCGTGCAGTGTGATCGAAAGGCGTAGAAGTCTGGTGGACTTACCGATAGTCGGGATGGTCGTGACGATCTCACCAAGCTTGAGCTTGTAGAGGATGGTCGTCTTTCCGGCCGCGTCGAGACCGACCATGAGGATGCGCATCTCCTTCTTGCCGAAGAGGCCGTTGACTATTCGTCACGACGTCCACAGCGCGCGGGGACGGTCGAAACGCGGTCCATTAGATATCGATGAGGTTACCATCGAATCCAGTATGTCGCACGAGTCGCCCAGAGGCGTGTGCAAGCGCGCAGGCGGACGTGGCGTCGCGTGGAGGGCGAGGGAAGCGGTCACGAGCGAGGGCGACAGGACGGCGACGACGGCGCGCCGAGTCGTGCAAACGGGCACAGGAGGACGTGAAGGGACGAGGGGAGCGATCAGGGTCAGTACATATGGTCTATGAGGTGCCGTTATGGTCCGACCGCGACGAGTCGGACCTCGATCCGCTTCGAACGCGTCTAGCTCCGCGAGAAATGGCCGTAGCGGCCTGCGGGGTGGACCAGGAGATAGCCAGAGCGTTATAGAGCTTACACAGCTTGCTGAAACTGAGTCCCATCGTGTTCTGGTCGAAAATGCGAGTGTCGAAGAGGAGAACCCGCCGGTTCGAGGTCGGAATCGGTTCTTCGCCGTCGGAGGTCTTGAACTCGGTCTCTACGCTCAGCTGGCGTTTATAGAGTCGGCGCAAGACTCGCCTGGCGAATGAAACTGGTCAGCCGGCACTGCGGACAGCTCTTCACGGGTCGACACCACGGCGACTTCGACTGCAGCCGCTCTCCCGCGAAAGACAGGTTGCCGCGGCGAACCTCTCGTCGCGTACCAAGCCAAGCGCACCGCTGAACGAACCAGAAGGAGCTAATCTGAGGAGGTCGAGCGAGCGTAAAGGAGATCACGAACCGCGTCCAGCATGTCTATAACGATCCGACCCTTGTCGGCGGACCCGCTTCCGCCAACTTACCTCCTCACCGTCGATGGAGCTCGGATCTTGCTCGATTGTGGCGCTTACGACAAATCGAGCGAGGCGACGCTGCCAGGAGGCGAAGCGAACGGGACCGAGGGCGCAGGGCCCACTCACGACCAAGTCGCCGAGTACCTCTCGACTCTACGCTCGCTCGCACCGACACTCAATCTCGTTCTCCTTTCACATCCACTACTCACTTCACTCGGTCTCTTGCCGTACCTCCGAGCGCGATGCGGACTCCGGTGTCCGGTCTATGCGACTCTGCCGACTCGAGAAATGGGCCGGTACGCCGTCGAGGAGTGGGCCGAAGCTCGCAGTGCCGCCGAGCGCAACGATGCGCGCTACGAGCAATTGCGACAAAGTCAATCGGCAGCAGCGGCCAAAGTCGAAGCAGCAGCGGCGGCCTCAAAGAAGCGCAAGGGCAAGGCGACCAAGGTCGAGGCTATCGACGTCGATATGAAGAACGGAGACGGCGAGCCCGTCACGGCCGAGAAGACCGAAGAGCAGGGTCAGGATCGCGAAGGTGACGCTCCGGAAGAGAAGGACGGGCGGTCCGACCCGTGGGACCCGGCGTGGAAATTGACGACTCAAGAAATCCGAGACGCTTTCCTCGCCATCAACGCCGTCCGCTGGACGCAGCCTATCCACCTGACCGGTGAGTCGTGCACCCACATTCTCAGTGAAGTCCTGCAGCTACTGACTCCGAGCGAGTGACAGGCGTCCTGAAGGGCTATACGATGGTGGCGCATCGGTCCGGCCACACTCTCGGAGGCTCGCTATACACCCTCCGACCCTCGCTTTCTTCATCCCTCTCACCCGCATCATCGGCCTCCTCCTTCCTTTACGCTCCTGCTTTCAACCATGTCAAGGAGCACCACCTCGACCCGACGTCGCTGCTCAATGCGGGCAATGTCGACGATTCGTTCCGAAGGATGGGCGTCGTGGTCGTCGGAGCGCAGAGGAGTCAAGTCGTTAATGTCAAGCGGATTGATCGCGAGCGCAAGATGCTCGGTGAGTACATACACTGCGCAAACGAGCTGTCACCTGAGGCTCGACGTGGACCTGACCAACTATTTTTCACGCACGAATAGACCTCATTTCGTCAACCTTACAAGCCGGCGGCTCTGTTCTCATGCCGACGGATCCTTCGGCCCGACTGTTCGAACTGCTCGTCCTCCTCGAAACGCACTGGCAATTCAACCGCCTCAGCAGCCAATTCCCGCTGTGTCTTATCAGCCGGACCGGCAAAGAGGCGATTGGCTTCGTACGCAGTCTGACGGAATGGATGGGAGGTCAGATCGCGAGCGACGGGACGGAGAAGCTCAAGTTCAGGTGCGCCCCGGCGACGCTGCCCCCGCCGCCCAGTACGTTGCAGAAAGTCTGATCTCTTCCTCCTGGCACATCTACAGCAATCTCCGCATCTTTTCTTCGCTCTCCGAGATCGGGAACGTCATCCCGCCAGCTGTCCCAAAACTCGTCTTGACAGTGCCGTCAACACTGTCTTACGGCTACTCTCGCGCCCTGTTCCTCGACTTCGCCCGGAACTCGCAGAATCTCGTCCTGCTCACTGGCCTCAGCGAGCCCGGGAGCTTGGCTCGCTGGCTCGCGAAGGAGATCTGGGAGCCTCAGCAGGACGGTGGCGCCAGGTACGGTCAGGGCAAGGTCGGCAAGGAGGTCAAGATGGACCAGACCATCGAGCTCGAGGTGAGCATCGCTTGCCAGCTCATTCCGATGACGGACCCCGCTGATTATACGACCCTTAGATGCGGCGAAAAGTGTATCTCGAGGGCGAAGAGCTCGAGGCACACCTCGCCGCGGAAGCGGAAGCCGTCGAGATACTCGCCAAGCAGCAAGCCGCGCTCGAGCGAAACCGTCGAATGCTCCAGGACAATGCTGATGGAGACTCTGACTCGGACTCTGACTCGGATGGCGAGGCCGAAGAAGCAGACGCGGCTGAAGAAGCGATGCCTGTGGACGAGCAGAAGATGAGTTCGGCAAGACGGCGACGTATCGGCGGCTTCACTGGCGGTGCTGGCGCATGGGACGAGTTCCTCGACGCGGAGGCTCTGGCTGGCTCAGCAGGAGGTCAATCGTTCGACATCTACGTGCGCGGTTCCTACGGTATCCGCAGCGCGACCGGCGGTCTCACCCGTTTCCGGATGTTCCCGGTCGTCGAACGAAAACGTCGCGTCGACGCGTATGGCGAGGCGATCGACGTTGAGGGCTGGCTCAAGCGAGGTCAGGAAGATGATCCGCTCGCGCCGGGTGCCCAAATTCTTGGAAAGCGGCCGCGAGAAGAGGAGCCGGAGCCGGAGCCAGAGGTACGCATCGCCCTTGATGGTCGCGGAGTAATACGAACAATGCTGACGCGCATCGATTGCAGGAGAAACCGGACCCGCCTCACAAATATGTCGTCGACCGGATCGAAGTGCCGCTTCAAGCTTCCGTGTTTGTCGTCGACATGGAAGGTCTCAGCGACGGACGCGCTCTCAAAACTATCCTGCCTCAAATCAACCCGCGCAAACTCGTACGGCGAGGTCCCTGGCGGTCCCGTTCCGGCAAACCTGCAAGCTAACTCTCGCACCAATCTGCTACAGGTCATCGTTGACGGCAAGCGCGAAGCTATCGAGGATCTCGCCAACGCTTGCCGCGCTGTCACATCCATGACGCAAGATGTCTTCACGCCAGAGCTCGGTGAGACGATCAAGGTCGGCGAGGAGACCAAGAACTTCTCGCTTCGCCTCGGCGACAGTATCATGGCTACTTTGCGGTTATCGAGGGTGCGTTACCTTCGCACGGTTATTTCGAGTCAGCATACACGTGCTGACGCGATCTTTGACTAGGTCGACGATTACGATGTGGCTTACGTGTCGGGAGTTATTCATCTCGACCCCGAATCCGACATGCCCGTCCTCGAGCGGCAATCGATCGCAGACACGACCGCTGCCCCGACTCTGGCCTCAGAAGTGGAGGCTCAGGCTGAAGCTGCCGAAGGCGAACAAACGAGCGCGGAAGTGACGACAGAGCAGGCGGTGGCGACAATGGACGCCACCGATCGCTCGGACGGCATCCAAACTTTCGCGGCCCTCAAGCCGTCCCTGTTCATCGGCGACTTGCGTCTCGCTCTTCTCCGCGAACGGCTCAACGCGCTCAAAGTCCCGTCCGAATTCACGGGAGAGGGTATCCTTGTCTGCGGTCCTGCCCCGCCTGAGGCTTTCGATTACGACTTCAACTCGGCCGCCCAACGGGCAGGACTCGATCTTCGCAAGGGTGCCAAGTACATTCGGGACGCGCTGCTCGACGAGGCGATGGAGGCGAGCGGCGGCAGGGTTGCAGTGCGGAAGGCCGGTCGGGGCCGCCTCGTCATCGAAGGCTCGCCAGGCGAAACCTACTTCGTCGTCCGGAAAGCGGTGTACGCGCTACACGCGCAAGCTGGCTAGTCCGTTACCTCGCATCGAGTCTGCAAGATAGTGAATGTCCATGTTGTTACAACTTGCGTTCGTGACGAGCTATCCTACTTTGGACCGCCCTGCGGTACCCATCCCATGAGGCTTGGCCTGCCTGAAAGCGCACAATACTTGACCTAGGACGAAAGCTTGCCCGCAAAGGAAGATGATGCTGGCGGACCAGACTCGCAGGTAGACCGACTCGCCGAGCATCTCCAGGCGGTATGCCTGCGAGAGCCAAATCGCCTGCGCAGGGAGAGCGACCAGTAAGCTGCGTATCATGTGATCGAAGTGAACGAGACGCACCTGTCCGCCGGCCCAGATTGCGCCGGTGGCTGCGGCTCTCCGGGCCGACATCGCGATCCGAGGTAAGGCGGCGGGGAGCAACCAAAGGTACCAGAGAAAGTACTGTTCGACCGCCACGCGATGGCTCAGTTCGCGCATCAGGGACGATCAGTCAGGAGCGACTCACCTGCGACGTGCAGACCTTGTTAAAGGTGACGAATGCGAAGGTCTGGACCAGCCAGGCGAAAGGAAGATCCTGCGCGCCGTAGACAAAGCCGAGACCGACCGAGAGACCGACCTGAGGAAGGAAGGCCGCGAGGGGATGCCTTGCAAAGGACTGAAGGAGACCTGGCTGGGGAAGGGCTGCTGCAGCCGGCGCGGACGAGAGGTAATAAGGGTAGAAGTACGCCGAGAAGTTGTGCCGATGGTCGAGGCGCGAAAGGTGATAGAGAAACGTCTCCTGGACGAACGGCTGGCCGAAGCTGCGCGATCCGAGAGAGCGAGAGCGAGAGGCGAAGCGGGCACGGCGAGTGAGACTAGCTTTTCGCGCTGGGCGGAGGAAGTGCTGAACACGCACAAGAGGTAGCAGATTGCATTCAGAGCCATGAACGCTGCGAAGCTGAGCACTCCGAAGCGCAGCAAGCTGATCATAGCCGTCTTGCGATTTATCGCGCGGCCAACGAGGGTGGCGATCAGACTTGACCCGTACATGAACGGGAAGATCTTGACGTGGACCGCCAGTCCGAACACGAGCGCAGCCGCATCCCATCGATCTTGCTCGGCGAGACTCAGGGTTGTGACGACGACCGCCCCGACGACGGATTCGCTGCTGCCCCTCGTCGAAATGTTGGCAATGATCGGGTTCAAGAGCCAGACGGTCGCGACCGCATTCGCGCTCCATGTCGACGACGTCTTCTTGTTGACCAAGAGGCGGTAAAGCAAGGCTCCGACGAGCAAGTCGGCGAGGCAGAACAGGACCTTGCCGAACGCTGGGTGGATCCACTCGTTCGGGACAAGTAAGAGGGCGACGAGTGGGGTATAGCGATATGTCGCTCGGCTATACGGGTCTCCGAGCCATATCGGCGCCAGCGATCCTTTAGCCTGGCCACAGAACTGCCGTGCTGGGTTGAGGATGCACGCCGCCGCGTCGGAGAAGACAAAGTAGTCGACGTCGGTGTACGGGACTTGGCTGTGCGCGTCTTGGTAGGTTCCCCATAGCAAGAGATTGATCCGCAAAAGGGCTGCGAGCCCTATCGCGGTCTGTAGACGCATGTGACGCGGTTGAGAGCGAGTTGCTCGTCTTCGCTTCGTTCGCTCAACTTTCGATTCCTCCACGACTCGGCATTCTTCAGCTCGAGCGCGCTCGTCCGACTCGGCGGACCGCTAAGCGAAAGGCGACGGCAGCTGCATTGACATCAGAACCGAGCGTCGAGCTGAGAACTCACCCGGTCTCGCTTTACCCCGCTTCGGCTCATTCCGACTGCACCAGAGTCGTACATTCAACCAGGAGGAGCCACACGCGTGAGGGAGGGACGTAGGAGCGCCAGCTGAAGTAGCGCATCGATGGGCAAGGGGATCGCCGTCGCGTACGAGGCGCTACCAGTCGCCGCCGACTTCGAGTCTGTCCGCGCCGACGTCGAAAGACACTTGCCGCTCCGCAACCTGCACTGGGTCCGCAAGTCGTCGGCGAATAGGACCATCAGGACGATCCAGACCCTGCCGGTCCAAGTCCGTCCTAGAGAGGCGTTCAATGGGGCGACAGATTTGCTCGACATGCCGTACGCCAACTTGCTCTTCGTGGTTTGCGACGTGAGTTTCTATCCTCCCTCCCGACCTATTTTCGGCCGCCCATACTGACGCAGCGTCTGTAGGACAACGAGGTATACCGTGCGACATTGCGGACGCAGATCCGCGAATGGCTCGACTCAATCATGTCGAAACGACACCAGGAATGGTTGATCGTTCATGTCACCTCGGGGCGCGGATCCGGGGGCAAGTTCTATCAGCGGAAAGGCACGATTGTCGACAAGATCAAGGCCGACTTCAACGTCGGCAAGCGCGACCGGTGAGGAGCCGATCTATCGCCGAGGACAGCCGGGGTCCAACGCGGTACTGACCAGACCATCCACGGACAGCTGCATCCAGGTCGTACAGGGCGCTTCCGCGGAGGACCCGACGGCATGGGCCGACTTCTTGACCAAGATGAAAGAGTGCATCGTGTCAACCTTCGACGCAAACGTCGCGCTCTACGAGGAGAACATCCGCAAGGCCGACAGCCAACGAATGCTCGCCGGTTGGCAATTTCTCCCCTTCTGTCGTCAGAAGGTACGCATTGTCCGTGGGCCCGCGACCACCGGTCATGCTGATCATGTCTCGAGAGCAGGAAGCCCTGGCCGACTCGTTCGAAGCGATGACGCTCTACGAGGACGCCTTGATACAGTACGACGAGCTCGAGGCATCGTTCTTCCAACACGTCAAAGGTCAGTGCGGAGTACGAGATGATCAAATGGTGGCAGCGATTGAGCAATACCGCCCAGCAGAGCACAGCGATGCGGTTTGGCTCGAACGCTTCGGCGGTCTTTCCGAAGGCGACGATGCCCTCCCTCTTCTTTCGACAAGCAGCAAGCCGTATCGCAAGCTCATCGACACCAACACCATCACCGTCTTCGACTTCCGGATCTATCTCTTCGCCCGGCAGGCATTCATGCTGTTCCACCTTGACCGCGTTGTCGAAGTCGCAAGACGCGGCGCATACTTCGTCAGCACGTTCGCTCGCAAGTTGCGCGAGAATCAGGTGCGCTCTCGCGGCACATCACGCTGAGTCACGGATCCTCCTGACTCGGCCACCATCCTCCAGACAACGCTCGGTCTCAATTTCGTCGAATCATGGACATACTCGGCATGCCTCGACATTGTCGCTGCATGCGAAGCCAAACTGGCATCGCAAGCGATTCGTACGCCGTCGATGTCGCTGCTTGCAGTCAAAGCGGAGCTGCTCGAGCTCGCCAAGAAGCAGGTGTGTACTTTCCTTACATTCGACAGCCGCGAGGTTTGCAGCTCTTGACCTGCGCTACGTCCAGCTCGACAAGCTCGGTATTTTCGCAGGGCACCTTCCGGCGCTACATCCTTTTTCGATGAGCCTCAACGAATTTTCGGACGGTTCCGTCTCGTCGACACCGGCCACGTCCGCGCTGAATTCGCCGACGCGCCCGCCAGTCTCGCGGACAGATCTCCTCGAGGCAATCGAGAAGCGAGACGTCTTCGACAGACTTTATCTTGAGCTGACACAGAGAGCTGCGCAAGCGTATCAATCGACAAGCAGGAGGCGTTGCGCCGCCAAGCTACACGCCTGCATCGCCGCCCTCGACCAGTTGAGCTCCTTTCAGGCTCGTGGGCTCGGTATGTTTCCGTAAAGCTGACGCGGTGAGGTTCATCGCAGCGAGAGATCGCGACATGCGGCCGCTCAGCGGATCCTCGCGCAGCTCTCGGGACAATATACGGAACAGAAATGGACCGACCTCGAAGCGTACCAGCATCTTCGCGCTGCCGAGCTGCAGGCGACTCTCGATATGCCGCGCGAGCAGTTGCTGTCCACGCTCGCTCTTGTCCGTGCCGGCGTGCCGGCCGGCGCCCAGACTTGGTCCCTTGCTTCGGTGCAAGAGGACTCGGCAGACAGCGTCGAGCAGAACGCTTCGCTGGCGAAAAAGCTGATGGCCGACGTCCACTCTCTATCGAGCGCGTTGACAAAAGGTTAGTCGGGGAACAATCGTGTATCCCGCCGACTCATAATTCACGAAGACCCGGGTATACAGATTTCGCAGCCGTCTCTTTCCCGACCTTCAGCATCTCTTTACAGAAAGACAGCGGAGGTCGCCCTACAGAAGAGGACGGCGTAACGGCCATTGCGCTCATCCAAAATCTGCTGCCCTGCGTGAGGATCTGGCGGCGACCGACAGAAATACTCAAGGCTGACACGGATCGCTTCCACAGCATCTCAAAGTCGACGAAGTACGCTTGAAGTTTGCGACTGCCGGGGGCGAGCAGGTTTGGCTCACGGCTGGCGCAGCAACCTTACGCGCCAATGAGACGACTTCCGTTTCGGTGTTCTGCCCGGTGCGCCTTTTCGTTAGCAAACTCGGCGGTGCTCCAAGGCTGAACAAGTTGCTCTCGTAGACCTCCGTCACCGGTCAACTCTTTCTCGAACTCTCTCAATTGCGGTTTTCGCGTATCATCTTCCAATACTCCCATCGGGTCAAGCCCGGCGACGAAACCGCTCTACCGCCGCGACTTCGACAAGCACTGTCTCTCTTTCGCGACTTCGCCGCCGTCGCGATCACTCTACAAGAGCCGCAAATAGGTTCGTAATGGTCTGCAGCATGGCCGTCTGCCGTCTACGCGGTGACTGACCTTTATCTGCCGCTGCAGTTCATCTCGATCGCGAGCGGGAAATGATCGTCTGCGTCGATAGTGGCCGAAACAACGTCAACCGGATCTCGATCCGTTTGAGCGACTGCGCTCAGAAGGTGACTTTCGATGCCGCAAGAGCTGAAGGGGTAGACGCCTCGAGTAAGCTCAGTCGCGCTTTGACGGCGCCTTCTCCGCTCATTACCGAACCTTGCAGCCGAACTCGCTTCTGAAGATGGATCGATCATTGTGCGGAACCTCAAGGCGTACACTTCGACTCGCATCAAAGTCCCGATCAGCGGAGACATGTCCCGGCCAGATCTCGAAGTCAGTTTAGGATCCAGAGCTGCGTTGTCGATTACTTGCTGATCTAGTCGGCACAGATCGACGTCTCGGCTGAGTACTCCACAGCGAAACGGCCGTCTCTGCGGAGGACCATCCGCCACACAGCTGCGTACACGATTGGCCTGCCGCTTGCAGTCAATGTTCAAGACTACTTCCGAAAAGATTGGTACATCTGTCCGCCTGCGATCGGTGGTCGTAGACGATCTTCATTGACATCTTCTTATCGCACAGCTTGCTCTCGAAATTCTCGATCACGACGGACGGCACAAAGGGCTTGGTGATACAGTCTGCCTCGATCGAAGCTCCAGATCAGGTCGAGGTCAAAGCATGCAGAAAGGAACCTCATCGCTCGGTGGTACGTGACCAGACTCCCTATAAGTCGAGATAATGCTTACGTATTGTCACGCTACAGGCTGTTTCTCCACTTCAAACGGCAAACTTCCTCTTCAAATTGACTTGTGCCAATCCCGCTGCGATTGAAGGTAAAGCTATCGCAGGGCTTGACCCGTTGACGTTCACTGACGTTGTTCTACGCATACAAAAGACCCCTTGCGCCTGGTTCTGCGCTACATTTCAACCGAGCAGCGTGCGTCCACAATTGGTCAGCATGCTACCGCTCGTCATCACTCAGCTCTGTTCCACAACAGGTCTCCTTCTGCGCATCGAGCAAGTCGTCGCCGGTAGCTTCTGCGACGAGCCATGGAACGCATGCCGCCGGTGGATCGGAGACGCCTTGCTCGCGGATGCCGCAGCGCGAACCGGACCGACGCCGCCGACTTTTGACGAGCGCCTCTGGCTGGAGCGAGTTCAGGCCACAGCTTGCACCGCGCTCTTGAAGGATTATGTGCACGAACTCTTGCAGAAACTGCGCAACGCAGAAAGAGTGCGTGTCATTACGCACCATCAGGCAGAATCTTCGCTGATGGGGGCCTCAAATCCTGCAGGAAGCATACTCAGAGGACGACCCAGTAGCCGACGAAGCATGGCACGGCCTCGAAATTCCCCTCGAACTGCCTGCCCTGAGCGTGAGTCCACGGGCACAAGTTCAGGCGCTCTCTGATTCAAGCAATGCTGATTGACGCTTCGCAGGTGCTCAACCTCGTTTCTGTCGAGACGGACCGTAAGCGTGTCGAGTTGGGCCAGCCCGTCCTCGCAACAGTCTCCATTCGACCAACTTTCCGCTGGAGGCCCGATTCGGACATCGAACGCTCTCGGCCGCAGCTCTCCTACACCGTCGTCCACGATGAGCAAGACTGGATCGTTGCCGGCCCGACGCGAGGTACCTTTGACGCACATGAGGATGCCGACGAGACTTTCGAACTTACGCTTTTACCGCTCAAACACGGGTCGCTCTTTTTGCCGTCGCTGGCTATCCAAGCGCTTCCGGGGGACGACGGCGTCTCGACCGGACTCATCTCATGCGAAACTCAGCCTGTCACTGCCGCAACCACAATCAAGGTATTGCCTGTCCACCATCGTACCACGTTCGAGCTTTCAGCCGCGCCGAGCGAGCCCTATTTTGTCTGAAATTGCGCTGCGCAATCCCTCTTCCCATCTCTAGCCTTGTCTCTCGTACCCTGTTGACATAACATGCAATCGGTCCTGCTTCTTCATTCGGACGAGGCTTGGACAGAAAGGGTGTGCGTTCCCGTCAAATCTCGCCGACCTTTTTGACACCTTTGAGAACGTCCGAACGGTCGTTGCGCTCCCAGAAGGACAGGAGAGTCTCGGCAGTCTGTTCTGGTGCATCCTGCGGATATAAATGACCTGTGAGCTGAAAAGGAATCGGTCGGCGCTGGACGAACGCGAACACACCTCGTGAACGCAGTGTCCGACGTCTGGATATACCTCGAGCTGGTAACGACCTGGATACGAGAAGAGGTCAGATAGGGTTCGGCGGGTCTTGGGTGCGCCGAAAAGCGGCCACCTTGCATCTGACCGATCAGGAGGTCTTTGTCGAGTCGATCGGTTCCGGCGAGGAGCAGCAGCTTGGCCGTGCGGCAAGCGAGGAATTTCTGGCTCAGGCCCGTGAACCAGCCTACGGAGGGAGCGTACCAAAGCAGGTATCAGTACGAGGTAGGCCGTTCCCGCGCGCTCGGAAGGGCGAACGCACCGCTCCAGAACGGTTCAGTCTTTTCGAGCTCCATGCGCCAGACGAAATCGCTGCCGTTCTCAGCTCCCAGCTGCTCCACGCCCGGATCGACTTTCTTCAGTAGTGGTGGCACGGATACCCGCGCCGACTCGAGGTTGTTGATGGTCCGAGAATGGACGCTGAAACGGGTCGAGGTCAATACGCGGGTCCCCCGAGTCGCGACTAAACCTTAGGAACGCTTACTGCCACGCGATCGCGTCTTCTTGCGACTCGAAGGACTTTGGATGCGAAGCGACAAGCGCTGCCATGCCTGGGAGGGCTTCAAGAGCAGTGCCTGCGAGCGCCGCGTGGCAAGGTCAGCCTTCTCCGGCTATTCGCCTTCCCGTCCGCACAGATGCAGCTGTGATATGCACCTTCCACGACGTCGATTACCACAACTCCCGTCACAGTCGTGACCTCCTGCTGTATGCGATTGCTTGCCTCCGAGACTACCGCGCCACCCTGCACGCTCCGGGGTTGTCAGAGTTCGTGCCGGGAAGAGCGCCCACGACAATGGCGAACTCGCCATGCTATGGCCAACGAGCACGATCGCAGGGGCTTCCGACCGATCAGGATAGACTGCCTTGAGCAGTCTCACGAGGTCGTCCGCCAGACTGCCGAGAGACATGTCGAGTCGCCCTTCGCTCCCACTTGGCGGTTCGGGCAGTCGCGTCCGGCCTATCACCGGACCGCTCGGAGACCAGTTAGCAACCGAACGGCAGGGCGGACTTCTGATAAGCGAAACGCCAGCGCACCATGCCCCCTCGCGTCGTAAGCCAAAACGCCAACTTTGCCAGTGTTCTCGCCGCCGTCGCCATCGTCCGGTCGCCGATTCGAGTCGACGAGACTCCTCGCGAAGCAGGCAAATGAGAGACCGCTGTACCCTGCACCGTGGACGCACACGAACACGGTCGCGCCGTCCTTGACCCCCACTTCGGGCGGAGAATAGTACACTCGAAAAGTCGCCTCTGTCTCCTCTGGCGCGTCGGTGTAGAGCTGTGAGACGGTCGCCTGAACCTCGAGCGCTTCGTCAAAGAGTCCAGCGGCCGAGAGCGGCGTGTACTGCTGCGAGGCTGCAGCCAATCCTCCGATTCGGCGACGAGGAGTTCTGAACCAGTCGCCTCTCGTTCAGTACGGGTTGCGGTTCCTCGACTACTTGTGCGAGGCGACTCACTTGCGGGGCTTTGTCGGTTCAGCAGGGAAGCTATCGCACTCTTCATCCGCTTCGTCCTCGTCATCGAGAGCTTCTCCCTCGCGCAGCGTTTCCAACGCATTGCCATCATCGTCGCCGCTCTGAAGGGACGCTGGCAGAGGTGGCGGCAGCTGCTGAGCTGGATCAAGGCGAGCCAAGCGAGATTTCAGCAAGTCGCGTTGCATTGTGCCAGTGCTTAAAGCGGGCGAGACGGCGAAAAGGGAGCGACGGGAAGTGACCCGCGGCCGGAAGACTACTAGCAGAGTCTCGTTATGCTTGATCGGTATGCGCAAAGAGAGAGACCGAGCCAGCAAAGCAACTATGCTGTAAAAAAGTAAGAACGGACCGCTCGATACAGGCGAGGGTCTCAAGCTTCCCGTGGAAAGACCGCTGAGCCACTCGAGGAGTCGGGCCTCTCTCTCTCGCGCGCGCATTCCCAGTCCTCCTCATTCGGGCCAGAGAACCTCTCGTCCCTGAATACGAGCAAGTCTTTGAGAGATGGGAAAAATGGGGTTGGGTGTTAAAAATTGCGTTGGTGAAAGGGGAAAAGCAAGGTTTAGACGACGGTGTAGACACGGACAACGTTGTCGGTGTAGCCGAGGTAGAGGTAGTCGCCTGCCGGGGACCACGCGACCGAGGTCGCCTGCGGGAGGTTGCCGTCCTTCGACGCCTCGAGCTCCGGGCGGATCTCGTCGACGATGGTCCTGCGAGTTTGGAGAGCAAGAGGTCAGCAGTGTGCGTCGCGAGGTTTCAAAAGGCATAAAGGGACTGACTTGGTCTCAAGGTCAAAGACCTTGCAGCCCGAGCCGGTCGCGGCGCAGAGCCAGTAGCGGTTCGGCGAGAAGACGAGCGCCTTGATCTCGTCGCCAGCCTCGAGCGAGTACAGGTGCTTGCCCTCGTTGAGGTCCCAGAGCATGGTGATGCCGTCCTTGCCGCCCGACGCGCACAGCGAACCGTCCGGCGAGACAGTGACGGTCGAGATGTAGCCGGTGTGGCCGAAGTGGTTGGTGCGGAGCTTGCACTTGGAGAGCTCCCAAACCTGTTACGCCGTACAGAAAAACGGAGTCAGCTGGTTGCGTCCCGTTTCCGCAACCGTGTGCGCGCGTGCGCGTGCGTGTACGTGCGTGCGATGCGAGCGTCCATGACCTCCCCCTCCCCCCGCGGTAAAGGAAGAACCGAGCCGGGAGGGGAGGGGAGGGGGATCAGCGATCTTGGTGGATAAATTGGTGTTCTCATAGGAATAGATAGTCCCTCTGAAGTAGCAAATATATGACACAAGGTGTGGAATCATCATGTATGGACGCTGCATCGCAGGCGCAGCGGCACGCACGCACGCGCGGCAGCCGCAAGTTGACCGGATCGAGGCGGACACGGCTCTCACCTTCACGATCTTGTCCCAGCCAGCCGAGACGATGACCGGGTTCATCGGGTTCGGCGAGAAGCGGACGCACGAGACCCACTCCGAGTGGCCGTCCTCGGTGATGTTGAACTTGCACTCGCCGAGGGTGTTCCACAGCTTGATGGTGCGGTCACGCGAGCCCGACACGATCTGGCGGTTGTCGGCCGAGAACGAGACCGAGAGGACGTCGCCGGTGTGGCCGACGAACCGGCGGGTGGTCAGGCCGGTGTTGAGGTCCCACAACCTCAGGGTCTTGTCCCACGACGACGACAGGGCGAACTGGCCGTCCGACGAGATGACAACGTCCGAGACGAAGCCGTTGTGGCCGTGCAGGATCCGCTTCGGGTAGCCGAACGACGACTGTTTCAAGGAGCCGGACGAGGGGAGCTCAAAGTCAGTCATCGGGTTCATGGCAATGTCCCGTCTCTGAGCACCCCACGGAGGCCATCCAGCGCTCCCTCCCATCTCCACATCCCGCCCGCGTGCGCCCGTCTCGCCGTCCAGTCCAGCATCAACACCTGTACGTCCTGTGACGAGGCACGAGCCCGAGTGCTCGTCGGCGAAAGAGTCCCTGCCGGCGCGCGCGCGCGTCGACGCTCTCCCGGCCCTCGTGTGCGCCGACCTCCTTCCCGTCCCCCGTATCGAGTGCGCGCAAGGGCTGGAAAGTTTTCGCTTACCTCGTCACGGGTAAGGGACCACATGATGAGGGTCTTGTCGCGCGACGCGGTCAAGATCATGTCGGGGTTCTCCGCCGACGTGGCGATGGCGGTGACATCGCCCCTGAGAGTGACGAGTGGAGGAGGGAGCGAGTCGTGTAGCGAGGCGAGGTGCGGTTTAACGAGTCAAGAGAGGCGAGCGGTACGATACGAGAGAGAGAAAGCGTCAGTTTCGACGTGCTGCTGCTCGGGCGGAGGCGAGAGCAAAAGGGCTGATCGCTGAGGGCGCACTACGCACTTGTGGCCGACGAGCCTGTATAGTCACGGAGATTTGTCAGCAATTCTTGTACTGACCATAGAGACCACAGCTAGGCCCATAAGGGCGATAACAGAGGGAGGAGGGAGGACTCACGATCCCTTGTAGACGAGCTGCTCCGACACTGCCGAGGACGAGGTGGGACCAGAGGACAAGTCAGTTCCCGGACGAGGCCGATCCTCGCTGGGGTTCCGGTACAGGGCTACGGCTTACTGTTGGGCTACGACGAGACAGAGGAGACCGGACAAGGGCGTTCAGACGGGGAACGAGGGCCAGCGAGAGAGCGAGTCGCGCGCGCAAGCTCGGAACTTTCGCCGTCACCTCGCAACGCCCCCTCCCGCCCGGACTCTGCTCCCCTTTCCTCTAGGCTTCCATCCTCAGAAGTACCTCAAGTATGGCGCCTAAGGTCGACCCGAACGAGATCAAGGTAAACCGATTCGTTTCGTAGCCTCAGCACGTCGAACGGAGCTCTCGTCGTCGACTTGGGACGCTTCGAAAGCTGGCCGACCCCAGTGATCGACCTCGATACACCTCTCGGAACCACGAGCTAACCGCTGATCTACGCTATACAGATCATCTACCTCCGTGCCACCGGTGGTGAGGTCGGAGTGCGTATAGTCGCCTCGCAATCAACCCTCGAACCTTACAACTAACCCCTTCAACTTGAACCCCTCTTTTCAGGCCTCGTCGGCCCTTGCGCCGAAGATCGGTCCTCTCGGTCTCGTAAGTCGGCACGGCACAGTCTACAGCGGGCAAACGACGGAGGCATTCGGTGACCGGGAACGACAAGTCCGGAAGGGTCAAAGAAGATGGGAAGTTCGCGAGAGTAAACTCGGCGGGGACAGCTCGGAGGAGACGCAGGGGGACGCCCGGGAGGCCATACGGCAGTGTCGAGTGCGGGAAGGTGGGAGGGAGGCGGTCAGGAGGCGGGGGAGGAGCGGCAGTCGGAGAATCAGGCGCGAGGTGACGATTGCGTCGAAAGGCGAAATGCTGACCCCACTGCCCCAACTACAGTCGCCGAAGAAGGTCGGTGAGGACATCGCCAAGGCGACCGGCGACTGGAAGGGTCTCCGCGTCACGGTCCAGCTTACGATCCAGAACCGTCAAGCTGCCGTCTCGGTTGTCCCGTCCGCGTCGTCGCTCGTCATCCGTGCCCTCAAGGAGCCGGTTCGCGACCGCAAGAAGGAGAAGAACATCAAGCACTCTGGCAACATTGAGCTTGACGCCATCATCGACATTGCCCGCACCATGCGCGACGCCAAGAAGACCCTCTCGGCGTCCCTGGCCGGAGGTGTCAAGGAGATCCTCGGCACCGCCCAGTCGGTCGGCTGCACCATCGACGGCCGCCCCGCCCACGACATCATCGAGGCGATCGACTCGGGTGACGTCGAGATCCCCTCCGAGGTGAGTCCGGGGAGGACGCCCCGTTCAGTTCGCGCGCGCGCAGATGAGAACTGACCACCTCTTTGCTCAACAGTAAACTCGCAACTGTCTCGCTTGCTCGGTCTTCCCCTTTGTTGTCTGTGGTGTGCCCCGCGGTCGATCCGGGATTGCGGCTCGGGGGAAGGCAGTCTCGGAATCTCAGCAGGAGGGACGGGTCCACCTGAAACTCGAACTTCCTCAAAAGCCAAACCTCTTTTCGCGACAGTCCGGGCGCGTCCGTCGACTCGCTCGAGACGTTGTGGCGATGGAGCGAGTCGAGGGAGACGGAGAGAGACTTTCGGACGGCGGGAGCTGCCTGCGGAAGGCGCACTATTCACATCGCAGCTTTTGTGCCCGGCGCGGCGGACGCAGCATTCCGGCGCTCGAGTTTTTTTAGAGGCTGACGGTTCTGCGCAGCGTAGTATGCATACTGCGGCTCACCGCCCCGTCGTGGCGAAATGCCCAGTGATCGCCCGACCTCGGCTACTTCGACAGCTTGCTTCACCATCTGCTTCACTATCCGCACGGTTGCGAGGCGCGGAAGGTCTTCCCGGCGTCCAGAGTGAAACATGTGCGCTGCCGGATCATGGCCTGTGCCCTGATCTGCCCGGTCCCAATCCATTCCTGCTTGGTCAGTTCCAGTGGCGGATCCAGCCTCACTCAGTTCAGTGATATATCTGGCAAAAGCGCTTCTTCCGCCTGCACGGGTTGAGCAGAGCATACTCTAGATGGCAGGTGAATGTGGCGATCCGGAATCGAGCCGTCCATGGTCTGTCGAATGCAGAGCTGCGGGCTCAGCATGTCTTCGTCTCGCCAAGGTCCTATTCCGATATTCAAAGGTGAAGAGCGATATTTCCTCAGCGGCTTCGGAGCCTCCTGCGCCTCAGTCGCGCGGGAGAGAGGGTTTGCCTTCGCCGATGTGCAGTGCGCCGCGGACACAGCTGAGCATGACGAGGATCAACTCGACCACGGCACTAGCAGCTTTCGCAATTCTCACGGCGAGCTATGACAGAGGGCCTCTACGCATAGCTTCAGTCCTGGTACGGTACGGTACGGAAAACTCCCTTGATTGCTGTTTTTTTCTGCGAGATACCTGCGAGCCCGGTTCCTGAACCGGACGGTCGCATCTACGGCACTTTCGAGTCGAAAGAGCTCAACAGCCGCTTTGACCTTGACCGTCAAGGCAGCACTCTAGTTCTTGTGCTTAAGGATGTCCTTCGAGAGGACCTTGCCTGCGAGCCGATAGCAGACCAGTCAGACTCGACGTTGTAGATTCGTTCGGAACCGCAGAAACGGGCAGCAACGCACCCTCCTTATCGAGACGGTAGACGATGGGGACACCAGTCTCGAGCTCGGTGTTGACGATCTCTTCCGGCGAGAGGTTCTCGAGCTGCTTGATGATCGAACGGAGCGAGTTGCCGTGCGCGGCGATGAGGACCTTCTTGCCCTCGGCGACGAGCGGCGCGATCTTCTCGTTGTAGTACGGGAGGGTGCGCTTGGCAGTAAGCTCGAGCGACTCGCCGCCCGGGGGCGGGACGTCGTACGAACGGCGCCAGATGTGGACCTGGTCCTCGCCGAACTTCTTGCGGGCTGTAAAAAACGCATCCCAACAGTCAGAACGACGCTACATGTGGCAGCCTCTGAGCGGCGGGCTCGTAGCTCGAAAATGCCGGCAGGAGGAGGGTAGAGAGCGCTTATACGACTCACCGTCGTCCTTGTTGAGGCCGGTCAGCTCGCCGTAGTCGCGCTCGTTCAGCGCCTGGTCCTTGTGGATCGGCAATCCCTTCTGGCCAATCTCCTCGAGGATGATGTCGAGGGTGGTGTTGGCGCGCTGGAGGACCGACGTGAACGCAACGTCAAAGTCGGTCAGGCCGGCCGCCTTGAGGTTCTTGCCGCCCTCGAGCGCCTCGCCGCGACCCTTCTCGGTAAGCGCCGGGTCCTTCCAGCTGTGCGGAGCTATGCGTCAGTGTTTACTGTCTCGCGACTATGTGAACTGGATGCTCGGAGAGCCCGAGGATCGTAATGCCGGCCTCACCCGGTGAAGAGGTTGAGCTGCCGAGCGAATCATTCCGAGCGTCAGCGAGCAGTATGAAGACCCGCCTATTACCTCACCCACCTTGTTCCACTCAGACTCGCCTGAAAAGAGACGCGATCAGTCAGTCAGAGCTCGTGAGATAGCGAAATTGGGGGCAGTGTTTCGGTGGCAGCAGGTTCCTCAACTCACCGTGCCTGTGAACAGGAGCGTTCGGGTAGAAGCGGAGCCGGATCAGCGTCTGCTAAAGCGTACATCGCTCTGGAGTACGCACCTGACGAGGACGAGCTGCGGGAGGCAGACGGCGGAGCGATGGCATCAGCGAACCCGAAAACCGTTTGCGGAAGGACAACGCTGCTACAGCCCACTCACGAGGTTGCCAGATGCGTTCGAGGCCATTTTATCAGACTAGAGAGCGAGATCAGCTTATCGCCTGGAGCACAAGCGGAGTCAGGAGCTTTGTCGGGCGTACACTGCGTGATTTGCTCGAAGACAAGAAACGATCGATTCCGTACGCGAGATCGCTTTTCCCCTTCCTCCGGCGAAAACACCACAATCACCGTGCAACCGCAATGCAGGCTAGACACGATTTACAACAGTCTACGAAAGGTCAGAGCAACGAAGAGCACGCGAGTGGAAGAAGCAAATGGGAGACGCTGTTCGCGGATCAACCGGCCGGAGTCGCCCTGAGCGTCCTCCCTCGGTTCCGGACGCTAAACATAAAGTTGGTCAACGTCTCGGCCTCCTTCAAGCTCTCGCGCTTGTCCCAGTGCTGCGTCGCCCGTGCAGCGAGTCGCGACAAGACGACGTCCGGATTGTCGAACGCCGACAGGCCGGCAAACTCGGGCGTTTTCGGTTCGAGCCAAGGGCGCGAGGTGGTCGAAGTCGAGACGGCCGGGCGTTGTACGGCTGGGGAAGCGCCACTGAGCGAAGGCGTCGCCGAGGCGTCGGCGGAGGGCTTTGCTCCGTCGGTGCGTCCGCCTGTGGCGTTCGTCCCGCCGGCAGTCGCATCGCCGGCTGCTGCGTCGGCAGCTCCCTTCGCCTCGGCTCCTCCATGGACATCCGCACGAACTGACTCGCCGCCGGACGCAGGCTCGTCCGCCGTCCCGGGTGCGGGCAAGCCTGCCACCGCCCTCGCTGCAAGGATCTTGGCGTTCCTGGCGGCGGGAACATAGGTCATCTTGGCCTTCCGGACATTGAGCTGGCGACCTTCGAGTGGCGGGTGTAGAGTTTCGGGTAGAGGGGGTACGGGAAAGACGGCGTGGTGGAAAGAGAGGAGGCCGGCCGGGTCGATCAGGCCGTCTGTAAGGGTGCTGGCTGTCAGGATCAAAGTGTTCCAACCTGGCTCTGTAAAGACGTGAGTACATACATCGACTGAGGTAACGCTGCAATGCTTCGGGCGGTAAGGTTGCGAGCGATAGCTGCACAAAAGTGCGTCAGTTGACTGAGTGTGCCGATTCGACGACGACGACGATGCCGACTCACGATGGGTTGCCTCGGCTGTTGCGCGTCTGCCTGCACGTGCATCCTGCTTCCCTGCTGCGAGAGCCCTGCCCCTCCTGCGGCCGCATTGGCGAGTTGCGCGTCCTGCTGTTGCTGCTGCATCGCCTGGGCGTTCCGGATCTGCGCCTGTTCCTGCGCCGTTTTCCAGTTTGCCTGGGCTCGTTTCGTCGTCGGTGCTGCTCCCGGGTAGAAATCTGGATCGGCGTTAACACGGCGCCGCTTGGTGCCTCCTCCTCCTGCGTTCGAGGTTCCGGCTGCAGTCGAAGTGGACGGGCCGCCGAAAGTTGACGACGCGCCTCCTGCCGAATCGTAGCCCGACATGATTTGCACGGGTGTTCTGATGAGCTGTCGGGCCCTGGTGTTTACCGAGCGTCCCAAGTGAGCGCGTGCGTGGCTGAATGTGGGCGACTTGACTGTCAGCAGCGGGTGAAGCGAAGCGATCGGCAGCCGCGATTCCTCACTGACGGAGGGGAGGCGAGCGTTCGGACTTTGAGGCTGGGCGCGGGTGCGGCACTTTGCAGAAACCGGCGACGCGGCGAATGCGGGCGAGCGAGCGGGCCCCACACGGCCACACGGGCACTTGCAGCTGCGCTCTCTCTCTCTCTACAGACTCTGAGCTGACCCAAGGAAAAGGAGGCTCGACTTGACTACTCCTTCATCTACCTTCCTCACCAACATGGCCGCGACCGCTCTCGGCGCCGCTTCCGTTCTCGGTTACCTCGACGCCCGACTCCGCCTCTCGTCAGACCTCCGAGTCGTCCTCGGAGCGACAAAGGCCAAAGTCAAACTCGACCGCGCTCAAAAACAGGGTTCGTCACTCGTCTTGCTCGAATGGAACAGTCGGTAACCGAGCTGACAGAGAACGCGCACCTCTCCGTGCAGACAAGAACTCGCTCTGGTACCTATTTGAGGATGCGGCCAAGCAGCGCAAGGGCGCAGACTGCCTCGTCTGCGAGGGAAGAACCCTCAGCTGGGACGAGGTCTACAAGCGTGAGTTGCCCGACGCTGCTTGGGCGAATGATCTATAATCCTCCTCGAATGGACCCCGTCCGCCGTGAAGCAAAGAGCCTGACCGCCGCGCCCTTCCGGACCTCATTGCACCCCATCTCACAGGCACGAACCAGCTCGCCAACTGGATGCTCGATCAGGGACTCGAGCGAGGAGAGACGATCGCCATCTTCCTGCAGAACAAGCCGGCGTATCCGATCCTGTGGCTCGCTTGCCTCGCCATCGACGTGTGAGCCTTGGACTCGGGCGCCGGCGCTCAGCATGGTCGCTGACATCAATTTCATGCGCGCACCTCGCAGCATCCCCGCCTTCATCAATTACAACTTGACGGACAAAGGCTTGACGCACTGCATCTCGGTCGCGAAACCTCGCCTCGTCTTCTTTGACGCCGACCTCGCCGCTCCGATCGCCGACATCGCGTCCGACCTTGCAAACGCGCACCCGAATTTGCGTTTTGTCCGCTGGGTCGACGAGTTCTACTCGGGCTCACCCGGAGAGAAATCGGTCTCGCTTCCCGACGAGGTCCAGCGCAAAGAAGTCGTCTTGACCGAAGCCGAGCTGAGTCGGTGCAGCGCGACGCGTGTTCCTGACGAGAGGCGGAACGGGATCACGTGGCATTCGACGTGCATGCTCATCTATACGAGCGGAACGACGGGCTTGCCGAAAGCCGCGATCGTCCTACACAGTCGATGCCGCGGTGCCGCTCAAGTAGGCCTTTCTCCACGCCCGCCGGATCACGAGAGAACGCGCTTCCGTCTCGCGCACATCCGCGTTGTCGGTCAGGTCGGACCGCAAAGCTGACGGCTTCCGCAAACAGTTCTGGACTACGGTGAACCGCTTTGGTCACGACACGCGCATCTACACCCCGATGCCTCTGGTGAGCTTGTGTATCGACATTTCGGCGTCTTCTCCAAGCGAGTGTTGACGGCCTTGCGATGCGGAGTATCACTCGACCGCCTCGGTTCTCGCGATTTGCGTGGCCTGGAACTCTGGGTCGACAGTCATTATCGGCCGCAAGTTCTCGGCGTCGACCTTCTGGCGCGACGTCAAAGCGAGCGACGCAACCGTCGTGCAGTATGTCGGTGAAGGTGAGTCGATCCCGGCCCCCGGGAAGCTGTGCGAGCGCATGCTAATTCGAGGTTCCGACTCTCGCCAGTCCTCCGCTACCTGCTCGCGGTCCCTCCGAGTCCGGAGGACAAGAATCACCGAGTCCGACTGGCATACGGGAATGGATGCCGGCCCGACGTGTGGGAAAAGTTCCGCGACCGCTTCGGCGTCCCCGTCATCTCCGAGTTCTTCGCCTCCTCCGAAGGTTGGTCGCGGACAGAGCAGAAGCGTCCGGACCCGGAAACACACTGACTTGTAATTCTGTTCGCGCAGGCAACGGCTCGCTGATTAACTACAACGGCAATACTTACGGTGCCGGAGCTGTAGGCACGCACGGCGCCTTGCTGCGGCTGCTCATGAAGGACAAAATGGTGGTCCTGCGCACTGATCCTGTTACGGAGGAACCTGCGCGCGGCAAGGACGGCTTGTGTGTCCGGGTACGTCCGTTCTAGCTTTAACCCGCCATCGTGTCTCGCTTTCTGACGCAACGCGGTCGGATCTGACAGGCTGAAAATAACGAACCGGGCGAGCTAGTTACCCAGATCGTCGTCGAGACGGGCTACGAGGTACGTACGGGAGGCATATCAAAGCTTGCGCTTGTCCAGGAGCTCCCGCTCGTTCAAGATTGGCTACTGATCAAATGGCGCGCAGAACTTTGCCGGCTACCACGATAACCCATCGGCGACCGCCAAAAAGGTTCTCCGCGACGTCGTCAAGAAGGGCGACGCGTACTTCCGCACAGGCGACCTCCTCCGGCGCGATGCTGACGGCTTGTGGTACTTTGCCGACCGGCTCGGCGACACGTTCAGGTGGAAGTCGGAGAACGTCGCGACGACCGATGTCGCCGAGGCGCTCGGCCAGGTTGTCGGCGAGGCGAACGTTTACGGAGTGCTTGGTGAGTGGAGTCTCCTCACGGGATCGTCTTCTGAAGCTTGACGAAGAGCGAAATGATGCAGTGCCCGGTTACGATGGCCGCGCTGGATGCGCAGCGATCCCGAAATCGGCGGGCACGGTCGACCTTGCCACGCTGTCCGCTCACGTCGACAAGACCTTGCCGCGCTACGCGCAGCCGCTCTTTGTCCGGCTCGTTGAATCGTGAGTTGCGCTCTTCTTCTCCTTCCACTGTTGCCTGTACAGCTCCCCATCACATTGCGAAAGCTGATCTGGCTGCTACGCGAACTCGTAGACTTGAGCAGACCGGAACCCTCAAACAGACAAAAGTCGCCCTCCGAAACGAAGGCGTCGACCCGGCGCAAGTCTCGGATCCCGTCTACTGGCTCGACCCGTCGTCGCGGCAGTACAAGCCGTTCGGCGTCGCGGAGTGGGAGGCCCTCAAGGCGGGCAAGATCAAGCTCTGAGGCGGGTTTTCCTTCCTCGTACCATTTTGTAGGACTAGACCTGTCGCTTTTTATCTCTCTCTGTACGCCGCGGCTTTGTTGCGTTATCTTTGGTATGAAGTCGAGGAGTGCGACGGGACGCGTGCGCTGTTGCGGGCTGACAGACAGCTGCGAGTGGGAGGGGGAGCCGCCGCTGGGCCCGGCCGCCGCCCCGCTTTCGCGATCGCTTCGTCACCCGAAAGTGCCACGACGAGGCGCTACGCTCGCTTTGGACAGCTGCTCGTACTCAATAGCGAGCTCGCAGCAGTGTACAAGAGCTGCGACGTAATGTCGTCCCTCCCATCCCCTCTCATCTTTGGTGCGTTTACCACGTTGCTCGGCGTCACCCTTCGGATCGACACGACCGACGAGCTGACACTCTGTGCCTCGACAGTCCCGAAGAAGGCGACGCAAGATGTCGACTTTGCACCGAACCTTAAGTCCGTCATCGCGAAAACCTACTCCGAGTCGCCGGACGCGTACAACGAGGAACTCGGCGCTTTGAACCGGACGAGGCAGGACGCTCTCCGAGGTTCAGCCGGTTCAGATTCGACCGCGAGGGACTTGCTGTACAAGTACTTTGGTCAGCTCGAGCTTCTCGAGCTCCGCTTCCCAGAACTGCGGGTTCCCTTTCCTTGGTCAGTCTCCTCCTCCAACGGTCAAGTGGGGGGACGAGCGAAACTAATACGTATGTTTCTGCAGGAGTGACGCCTTTACGAACGTCAAGATCAGTCAGCAGTCACTCGCCTACGAGAAGGCTTCGGTCATCTTCAACATCGGCGCAACCCTGTCCTCCCTCGCGGCGTCATCACCCCGTTCCGCCCCGGAAGGTCTCAAGCGCGCCTTCCACTCGTTCCGCTGCGCTGCGGGGATGTTTGTCTACATCAACGAGAACTTCCTTCACGCCCCATCGACCGATCTCAGCAAGGAGGTCGTCAAGCTCCTCGTCGGGCTGATGGTCGCCCAGGCATCCGAGGTCTTTGTCGAAACGATGGGACCCGCCACCGGGAAAAGTGCCGGGCTCAGGAGCAAGCTGTGCATGCAAGTCTCGAGCGCGTACGCTGCACTCGTCGAAGATGTCAAGGAGTGGCATACCAAGGGCGTCTTCTTGCGCGAGTGGAGCCTCCTCATTCAGGTGCGCCAAAAGGTCGTATGCATTCATAGGCCCCACAGAACTGACTTCCTACCTCCGGCAGACGAAAGCCAAGTACTTTGCATCCCTCGCAAACTATCACCGCGCGACGGCCGACACGACAGCGGGCAAGTACGGCGAAGCGCTCGCCCGCTTGCAGGTCTCGGAGAACCTCGCCAAAGAAGCGAGTCGTCTAGCCGGACTCTTCGCTTCGACCTTTGCGACGACATCTGCGGCGACATCGCTGCAGGCAGACGCGCCGGTCGCCATGTCTGAGCTCGTCAAGACGCACCTCTCGATGGTTTCGGAAGCGCGCTCAAAAGCGCAAAAGGACAACGACATTGTCTACAACGAAGTCGTCCCAAGCGAAGCTACTCTAGCAACCATCGACAAGGGCAAGCCGATCGCCGAGCCTATCCCGATCCACGACGTCTACGCCGCTCCCGACGTGCAGAAGCTCGTCGGACCGGACCTCTTCCAGAAGCTCGTCCCGCTCAGCGTACACGAGAGTGCGTCAATGTACTCGGAGGAGAAGGCGAAGCTCGTGCGCGCAGAGGCGGAACGCGTCGAGCTCGCCGATGAGGAATTAGCGAGTGCGCTCGAGTACATGGGGCTGCCCGCCAGCCTCGCCCGCTTCCAATCGGGAGCGGCAGCTCAAGCCTCCCTCGCCGACCCAGGTCCTCAGGTGCGCGGCTGGGCTGACGAGGTCCGCCATGGCGAAGCGAACGGTCGCGTCGAAGATCTTTTCCGCCGCCTGGGCTCGCTCAAGGAGCAGGCGAGCCGGAACCTCGAATCGATCGCACAGGATCTCGACTTGGAGTCTCGCGAATGTGAGGCACTGCGGAGCAAGTACGGTCACTTGTGGGAACAGCAACCTTCGTCCAGCGGGACACGGTCATTCCGACAGGACCTGCGTTCGCATCGCGACTCGCTCGAGCAGGCTGCTGGCTCGGACGCGCAGGCTCAGAACTTGTGGGACAGCGTGCGAAGCGATGTCGCGGTGCTCGCCGATCAGAGCGGCTCGGCCCTCGACCGTGTCTTTGTCGAAGCGATCGGGTCCGGCGGCGCGACGCAGGCAAACTTGCTCGACTCTGACTTGGGCGATGATGACGAAGCCGAGACCAAGAGGCGAGTCGAAGTCGTGTCGGACGCGCTTTCGAGGCTCAACAAAATCAAGAAGGAGCGGGCTGAAACATTGCGTGACCTCAAGGAGAAGGTGCGCTACGTGCCGTCTCGTTCCGCGGCTGTCTGGCGGAAGGCTGATGACATTGGGCCCGTGCAGGTGCAATCGGACGACATCTCGCATATCCTGATCCTCAACCGGAAGGCTTCGGCCGACGCCCAGCCCGCCCTCTTCGCGACCGAGCTCGAGAAGTTCCGACCGCACCAGCATCGCCTGACCCAGACGTTGCAGGCGCAGCAAGCCGCCCTCGGCGACGTCAACAACGGCTTTAAGGTCTTGACGGAAGGGTCGAAGGCGCGACAGGTTCAGGGCCAATGGGCTGAAGCCGAGCGCAAGAAGCGCGACCTGATCACCCGGCTTGGACGCGCCGCGCAAGCTTATGGCGACGTCCGCTCCGCGCTCGAAAAGGGCCAGCATTTCTATCAAGACCTGAACGATCTCGTCGATGGACTGCAGCAGCAGGTCCGAAGTTGGGTCTCGACACGTACAAGCGAGCGTGAGCGGATGGCGGCCGAGGCCGACATCAAGCAGCGCCTCGAAGGTACCGGCGGCGGGGCAGCTTCGGCAAGCCCGAGCGGGTTGGACCGTGCCATGGGCTCCCTCAATCTTGGACTCGGAGGTGCATCCCGCTCGCCGCCTCCGCCACCTTCGGCTTACGCGAGTCAGCCCATCTCGTACCCGTCATCATCGCCGGCGCCGCCGCCTAGCAACCCGTACGGCGCGCTCCCAAGCACGGGCGCGTTCTCTATGGCACCTTCCAGCCCGCCTCCTCAGCCATCCTATCAGTCAGCCTACTCGTCGGCGCCTTCTTCGTATCCGACGGCTCCGCCGATTCCGCCGACCCAACCCTCGTACTCTTACGGGCAGCAACCGTCTTATTCGCCAGCCCCTCACCCTGCCTCGTCTCCGTACGGTCAGCGGGCCCCGGCTCGGCAGGCTTCTTACCCTGCGCCGCCACAGCCTGTCTCGCAGTCGAGCTACTTGCCGCCACCTCCTCAGCCGGTCTCGTATTCCGGATACGGCGGTACTGCGTCGGGTCCGCCGCAACCTCCGGCTCGACCTCCACAACCCTCTTATCAGCAACCTGCATACCCTGCATACGGTAGTGGACCGCCCCAGCCGCCGAGACGGCCGTATTGAGACGAGGTACTGTAGATAGC
The DNA here is from genome assembly GCA_037974285.1 of Rhodotorula glutinis. Classification (NCBI taxonomy): domain Eukaryota; kingdom Fungi; phylum Basidiomycota; class Microbotryomycetes; order Sporidiobolales; family Sporidiobolaceae; genus Rhodotorula; species Rhodotorula glutinis. The sequence goes on along the minus strand of JBBPFV010000012.1, from coordinate 532,238 downwards.
CTGGATCCACAAGATTTCCCTGCGAGCAGGTTTTCCCTGGTGTCTTACCTAGGCGGATGTAGACGTCGTAACCGCATCAGTATAGGTTACCGTGTAGCCTACGCTTTGTTTCCTATAAAAAACGTGCCCCACCGCGATGACGCGCGGTCGCCGGCGGAAAGTGCCGACTTGTCTCTCTCACACTACACTGTGCAGCAACTCCGCATGGCTGCAGCTCCACCACACGACTTTCTGGAGCGTCTGCTCGAGCTCGTGCAGAAGGAACGGGCGGCGGAAGAGTCGGAATCGTCGCTACTCTTGTCGAATGCTCCAACCTCGCTTCTCGAAAGAAACGGGCTCGCGCTCGCCAACTTGAGCGGTCAGACGTCCGTGGGACTCGGCGGCAGGCTCTTGATTGAGCTCACGCGACCCCCGGCGTACCACGTATCGGCTGCTTTCCCGCCTCACGATTTCCGCCCGGGCGATTTGGCGAGACTGAAACAGCAAGGAACAGGCGGGGCAAGCTCACGCAAGGCTACGAAAGGATCGACGAAGGACGACAAGGGAAAAGGCAAAGAGGAGGACGGCCTTGACGGAGTCGTGTACAAGACGACATCGACAAAGATTGTTCTCGCCGTCGACGAGCCTCCCGATGACTTCTTGCTGCCGGAACGCATCCAAATGTGCGCTTTCCCCGCTTTGAAGGTTGCTGGTCACGCTGACCAAGTATTTGTAGCGTGAAGGTTGCGAATCCGACCACCTTTGTCCGGCAAGAGTTCTTCCTACGCCGAGCACTCCACAGGTTGGAGGCGGCAGAACCGCTTTCACCTTTACTCGCCGTATTACTCGGCCAGCAGAAGCCGTCCGTTTCGAAGCGCGCGGCAGAGAATCCTCTGCGGCTCATCGACGACAAGCTCAACGACTCGCAGAAAGAGGCGGTCGACTTTGCGCTGTCAAGCAACGAAGTTGCCCTCATTTGGGGCCCTCCCGGAACCGGTGCGTTCTGCGCCACATCTACGCATGGTCCCCTCCCAGCTGAACGGAATCGCTCTGCAGGGAAGACGCAGACCCTCGTCGAGATCATCCGCCAATGCGTTCGAGCCGAACAGCGCGTGCTCGTGTGCGGCGCGTCCAACCTCGCCGTCGACAACATTCTCGCCCGTCTTTCAGTCGCGCATCCAAATTTCTCGCAACCTATACCGTTGACGCGGGTGGGCCATCCCGCGCGGGTGCTGTCCGGACTTGGCCGCCATACGCTCGATGCGCAGTCAGCGTCGTCCGATACAAGCGCGCTTCTCGACGACATCAAGCGCGATCTCGAGACGCTCGAGAACCAGCTGCGAAACGGCACAGGGAAGACTCGGATCAAGGGTTCGGAGCGGAAAAAGATGTGGGAAGAAGTGCGGGAATTGCGGAAGGAGTTCAGAAAGCGGCAAGGCGGCGTCGTGACTGAGGTCGTTTCCAAAGCCAACGTCGTCTTGGCGACTACGCACGGGTGAGATGATGGATTAGAAGTGTCAAGGATCTGCCTGTCGCTGACTCTTTGTGCTGCGCAGGGCCGGCGGAAGGTCGCTTGATCGGTTCGACTTTGATGTGGTCATTATCGACGAAGGTGTGTCGACTTCTTTACACGTACGGAGTCTCGGAGGAATCTCACAATGTGCGTTTCTTGTACAGCTGCGCAAGCGACAGAGCCGGCCTGCTGGATCCCGATTCTCAAAGGCAAGAAGCTCATCCTTGTGAGCCCGGCTTCTCGACCGCGTGCCGTGGCGTTCGGATCTGACCTGCCTTTCTACAGGCTGGCGACCATCTGCAACTTCCACCGACGCTGAAGTCTTCAAACCGCCTGACAAAGGCACTCGCGTCAAAGAAGAGTGCATCTTTGGATTCCGGCGCAAATGCTCCTGGCGCTCAGGTTGGCAAGCTCGCTCTCTCGCCCGATCTCGAGGTCACGCTGTTCTCGCGCCTTCTCGCTCTGCATGGCCCGACAATTCGCCGCATGCTCCAGGTTCAGTACCGCTTCAACGACAAGATCAACTCGTTCCCGAGCAAGACGCTCTATAACGACGAGCTTGTGCCCGATGAGGGCGTGCGCGACCGCAAGCTGAGCGATCTGGACGGCGTTGACGAGGACGAAGACCTCGATGAGCCGGTGGTCTTCTTTGACAGTGCGTCGTATGCAGCTGCCGGTGGTGACTGAATCACAGCTGACCTCGGGACGTGCCTCTCCGCGCAGCTGCGGGTCAAGCGATGTACGAACGAGCAGCTGAAGATGGCTCGTTCGGTTCCGAGTCCAAGAGTAACGAGAACGAGGCCGACATTGTTCAAAAATACGTCGGAACCTTGGTAAGCGTATGGCAGGAGCATCCGAACCGGGGCGGTCCTACTCACGCTCGTCTCGGTTCGCGCAGATCAATGCCGGCGTCCCGCCGACTTCGATCTCGATCATCTCGCCGTACAACAGCCAAGTGGTCCTCCTCGCATCGTTGGTCCACCCGCAGTACCCCGAGATCGAAGTCAATTCGGTCGACAGCTGTCAGGGTCGCGAGAACGGTGCGCTGCAGTGTCAAGGCGTTGCCTCGATCGAGCGAGTAGCTGACATGCCTTCCGTGCGCAGATGTTGTAATCATTAGCCTGGTGCGAAGCAACGAGGAGGTGAGCCCGTCGCGCCTAACGGACTCGAACTCGATCGCGACGGCATGCTGACTGACGCCTTTCCCACTCGCTCGCAGGGCGAAGTCGGTTTCTTGCGCGAGATGCGCCGCCTGAACGTCTCGATGACGCGACCCCGGCGTCATCTCGTCGTCGTCGGCGATTCGGATACGGTCAGCAAAGGGAGCGAGTACCTCAAGTCGTGGATGACTTGGCTCGAGGACGAGGCGCTCGTCAAAGTTCCTTCCTGAGTCGAGCGTAGACTTGCCCGGATACCAGATCGGAGGCAAAAGTAACGTGACAGGATGAAATGTACGACGGCCGGAAGAGGGACATGCTACGGATCACAGAAAAACTCGGGAAGCGGGCTGGTGGAAGTATGCAAGAGGAACAACGAATCACAGCAGGCTGTCCCAGCCGTCATTGGCGGGCTTGCTTGTCGCTGACGACGACGAGGCGAAAAGCTGGTCCTGCCGCTTCTGCGCCGCGATCGCCGCCAGACTCTGCTGCCCTCCGGCCGGTTTCGCCTGCCCGTTCGACGAAGAGCTGCCGCCGCTGCCTCCAAACATGTCAAACAGGTCGCTGAAATCGGCAGCGGCGGCCGGTTTCTTTGACGCGGAGGCCGCAGCGGCAGGCGTTGACGCAGCCGCCGGCCGGGCGCCGGCGGACGGAGTCGGTTGCAGGGTGTTGAAGCTGGAGGAGGAAGCCGCCTGCGAGCCCATTCCGGGGCGCGACGCTTGCAAAGGTTGAGAGTATGGAGAAGTAGCGGGAGCTGCTGCAGGTCGACCCGCAGATGACGACGACTGCTGCGGCGACAACAGGGCAAACACGTTGGGCTGTGCGCCTCCTGCTCCCGCTCCCGCTCGTGGAACGACAGGAGGCGAGATGGGAGCTGGCGAAGGAGCAGTCGCCGATTGGAAATCGTCAAAGTCGTCGTCGAGCGCACCGGCAGCGGGAACGGTCGCGCTGAATTTCGGCGGCGGAGTCGGCAACGGCGTCGAAGCTGCCGCCGGCGCCGCCGCCACGGGAGCAGGCTGATCATCGTCGTCATCAAAGTCAAACAAATTGACTTCGGGCTGTTTCGGCGCGGGAGGGGGAGGAGCCGCAGCAGCGGCGGTGGCCGGACGAGCGCGCGACGACGCAGAACCGGCACCCGAGCGCGACGACGACGCCGCGCCGCCTGTCCGTGACGAACTCGTTCGGCGAACGTCGAGGTCCTCGTCGTCGCCGGCGTCGTACTCTTCAAAGTCGCCCGCGGTCGGTTGAGCGTCCGAGAAACCGCCTGGTTGGCCGGACGGCCCCCGCGAACAATGCATCAGTTTTCGAGTCCTGAGGCCATGCGCCGAGTCGCGCAAAGAAAGAGAGAGAATAACACACCCGCTCCCGAACTGCCTCCGCCGCTGCCGCCGTTGCCGGCGTAGAACGAGTCGGATCCGAACCCGCCGTACCGGCTCCCGCTCCCTGCCGAGCTGGACGAGAACCCTCCCGACCCGCTGCCGCCGCCGCCGCCTGCTCCACCGCTCCTGAAGCCGTCGCTCGAGACTCCGGTGTATTTGGCGCGGTTTGCTTTGGCCTTTCTGCGTTCCTGCCGGACGCGGTCGAGGTCGCTCAAGAGTTCTCCGATTTCTTTGGCGCGGTTCCGGACGTTGATCCCTTGGTCCTTGCCGTTCTCGTCGATGTAGTGGAAATTGCGGAGGACGCGGATGACGGTCGAGTTTGACCTGGCGTCGTCGACGACGCGTTCCGAACCGTTCTTGACGAGGTACTCGAGGAGGACCAAGGCCTTGTAGATCTGCCTCCACTGGCGCGCCTCCTTGTCGGTGAAGCGGGCATAGATGCACGGCATGATCTCGTTGAACAATTGAAAGTTGAACGTGGCCTGGGCAATGTCTTGCATCAAGGTTGAACTCGCGCCCCACGGTTCGTCGTTGGTCGCTTCGTGGACTTTGGTCTCGTACTCTGTCAAGTTGAGGGCGTACGCTTTCGCCTTGTTGTAGACTGATTTCACGTCGTACATGGTGATTTCCTGCCGTGGGTACTCTTGCTGGGTCAGCGTGCGCTTCAAACGCGAGTGACGACGACGAGGCGGGGGAGGAGCGAGCGAGCCACCCCCGGCGGGACGTACTGAAGCCTGTTTGGCAAGCGTATCGACTTGGGAAGCGAGCCAGTCCATCTTGGAGAGCGTGCGTGTGCTGGTCTAGGAGCGTATAGAGCAAGGGAGAGCGACGAGTGCCGCTGCTCCGATCGAGTCGACGCGTCGTCTCGTCGCCGACTTTTGCCCTCCGACCTCTTCGCTTCCTCTCTCTCTATACAGAAGCCACCGGGGGAAAGCCATGTCGGCCAATTCAAGGGAGCGCGATGCCATCTTTGCAGTCTTGCGCGCTCAAAAGGGCAACAAGGTCAGTCTACGCGTCGTCGTCGTCCTCCCATGTCCCCTCTGGAGACTGACACCCGCTCGCTTGGACACGGTCGCAGTCGTGCGTAGACTGCCGAGCCAAGAACCCGACTTGGGCTAGCGTCACGTACGGAGTCTACATCTGCCTCGACTGCTCGTCGAACCACCGGAACGCCGGAGTGCACGTCACGTTTGTCAGGTCGACCAACCTCGACATCTGGCATTGGCCCCAACTCCGCGCCATGAAGTGCGGTGGGAACCAACCGTTCCTCGACTTTCTCGCGAGGCACCCGTCAGCGGGGGCACAGGCGTCGAGCGTCAAGGAAAAGTACTCGAGCCGCGCCGCCCAACTCTACAAGGAAGAGTTGACCCGCAAAATGCAAGAAGACGAACGCCTGTACGGCAAGGACCGCGTCGTCGTCGAGGGCGCCGCCGTCCAGACTGACGACGCCGCCGCCGCCGCCGGATCGGCCGCTCAGGGAGGAGGCGACTTTTTCGACACGTGGGACTCGCCGCCGTCGTCTGCCGCCTCGCCCGCCACTTCGACGGCCCCGGCGATTCGGACCCCGCCCGTGATCGGACTCGGCGGCGGCGGCGGCGCGAGCGGGTCCCGTCCCGCCACTCCGGGAGGGACGCTCCTCTCGACTCCTCCCGCCACCGCCACGACGACTTCGGCGCCTCGAACCGTCACGTCGTCGTCGTTGCGCACGACCACCTCGAGCAGCGCGACGGCCGGTACTTCGTCCCGCCCTCGAACGCTCGGCGCGACCCGGACCAACTCGTCTTCGCTCTCGACCGGGTCGAGTCCGAACCTCGGCGCGAGCGGTTCCACGTCCACGGCTTCCTCCTCCTCGGCCCCGATTCGCGCGAGCAAACTCGGTGCGGGTAAACTCGGCGTGAAAAAGGGCGGCGCGATCAACTTTGAAGAGGCGGAACGGAAAGCGCGCGAAGAGGAAGAGCGGATCAAACGGTTGGGGTACGACCGCCGCAAGGAGGAAGAAGAGCAAGCCGCCGCCGCCGCTGCCGCTGCCTCCGCTTCGAAATCGGCCTCGGGTGCGAACGGTGCTCGCGCAGGTGGTGCGGGCGGTGCCCCGTCTCGACTCGCAGCGCAGGCGGCGGCGCTCGAAGCGAAAAAGGACAGCGGCGAAATGGAACGGCTCGGCATGGGCGTCCGGAAGCTCGGGTTCGGTCAGGTCATGGGAGTCGGAGGCGAGCAGGCGGCCAAGGAGGCTGCCGCGAGGAAAAAGGCGGCCGAACGCGCCGCGAGCGGTTATGTCGAGCCCGGTCAGTCGCGCTTTCCCGTTCTACACAATCCGCAGGCGGGCTCGCGAGTCGGACGAGAGCGGCTTGCTTTAGGCGGTGCCATATGTCTTCACTGACCCTGCATCTCGTCCCTCCTCGCAGAGGAGACCGACTATGCTCGCAAGACGTTCGGGAACCAAAAGGGCATCTCGTCCGACATGTACCACCAGACCGGCAACTGGGACGCGAACGCGACTCGTGAGGCCCAGACGCGCTTGCAAGGGTTCCAAGGCGCGAGTGCCATCTCGAGCAAGTGCGTCTCGTGCGAATCTGCACTTGGAAGCTGCGATCGGGTCCCGGCCTCATCGACGCAATGGCGACTGACGAATCTTTCTGTGTTTGTCGCTCTCCGTGCAGCATGTACTTTGGCCGCGACGAGGACGAGCAGCAAAACGCGCACATGGAAGAGTCGATCCTGTCGGCGAACGGGTTCGGCAACCTCGAGACGTCGGCGCGCGACGCCGTCCGGCAGATCATGGACGCCGCCGGTATCGACGACTTGAGCGACGTTCAGAATGCGATCCGGACTGGTGCGATGCGGGTGAGTCTGGGTGGGAACAGGGAACAGACGGCTTTTCGGCGTCGGTGCTTCGGAGGTCTCTTTGGCTCGGACGCTGATACTGTCATCCATCCCTCTTCTCACAGCTCGGCGACATGCTCGCTCGTTACGCATAAGTAGAGACGACCGCCTCTCGCGCTTACGCCGCTCATCGCAACACCTCGTCTCCTCGTTTCCTTCCTTCCTCAGGTTGCTTTCGTTCCTTTCTGTCGTTACTTGGCGAAGATCCTGTTCGCCTTCTGTTCTTACATCTCGGAATGTAATACCACTCTTCTCTCGCCGTTCCGCTCTTCGGGCATGCCGTGATAGGGCGGATATGGATAATATTGACGGTGGCGTTTCCGCGCCGGAATGGCTTCAACCGACTAATCGCTGGATCACGGCGTCTTCTCCGACTTCTCGCTTGTTGGTTCCGCGATAGTTGAGATGCCGCAGGGTGTCGACGACTTGATCTGCCGGGAACCCCATGTCGGTGAACCTGGTGCGTCCGCAACCGACTGACAAGTATCAGCATCTGTCCCGGAGGAACCTCTTCGAGAGGGCGCTCGACTGAAAAGGAATGTAGAAGTGGACGCACGCCCGAACGTCTGCCCAGTCGAGTCCCGCCAGTCTTGCTTTCGCTTCGGCGTCATCTTCCCGAGCGACCGCTTGTCCGACGCCTGACCCAGTCCCGCCTCCGCTCGGAGTGTGCGTTCTTGATGTTGGGTCGGGTTTCGCATAGACCTGCAGATAAGCACGGCCGATGAGTCGGGGCAGGCAAGCCGGGGCGGATCAAAGCTCTTCTTGGCAACGCACCTCGGTCCAATACCGGGCGGTCGATTCGAACCCTTCCCGGTCCGTCAAGTAGTGCTTCGCCTGCATTCCGGCCATAGCTCTGCCGTCATCAGCCTCGTCTGCGCAAAGAAGTAGCTTTTCGTCCGAAGGCGCGGGATGCCGACTCGAGGGCGCGGAAACGCACCACTTCTGCGTCTTGCGGGTCGCTCGGTTCTGGTGTCGACAGCAGCGATTGGAGCGAGACGAGACATGTTCGGAGGGTAAAGACAGGCGACCAGCTCGATTTGAGGATGTCGAGGCAGATGAACCCGGTTTGAGAGCTGATGTCTGCGGCGCATGAGCGAAAGAGGAGTGCCAGGCGAGTAATTAGGTTAGCACCTCCGAGACGAGGGGTAGGGTTCCGACACACGAGCACGCGACTCACTCGGGTGGTACACCTGCAAGATACCGGCGCAGAGACATACCGTCAGCGAGATGCGCGATGGCGAAGGGCCTCCGCGGACGGATGCGCTGCGGACTCGACTTGCCTTTGTGATGAACTTCATCTGCAGCGGTTCGAACGGATACCGCGGTGGCGCGACTGTGCGCATTTGGGACCGTATGCTCGTCAGTTTCGGTAGCAGGGAGACAACTAGAGAAAGCGAGGCAGCTGTACCGATGTCGACAACGAATCGACCGCCTTCATATGCCGTTCCTGCTCGCGTAACATTTGGGTCAGCATATTCCACGCGTCCCATGGTCGAAACTCGTCTGCCGCACCTTCTGGCCCCGGAAATGAGCCTGTAAAGTGGCTGAGCGAGTCCCCGACTTGTTCGATCGTGACGCCGCTCTTTGGCTGCAGGCGGTCGGGATCCTGGTCAGCTCGCGCGAGGGGTACCTTCAAGCAGCACGGGTGAGCAGACTCACGTCCTTCTGACATTCCTGGAATTCTCTGGTCAAGCGTTTGTTCCTGGCTGGATTGGCCATTGCGTTCTAGTCGTCGGAGGTGACGTCGGGACTTTGTCGTAGCACGACTAGCAACGATTCGTGGGCAAGGCAGGAGGTCCAAGCGTTCTGGTAGAGTGACTAAGTTTTGGACGCCGCAAGGGTCAGCGTGCGGGTGTAGAGTGTTAGCGCAGAAGCCGACGTTCGCTTCGCTTTTCTCGGCCGTGAAACCGCCTCGGTCGCCCGGCTATAGGGGCTTCCTCTCTCTCTACTCACTCACCACCCGCTCGAGCGACCTTGCAGGATGGACTCACATAGGCAAGGAACTGCCGATACTGACCCGTCTGTCGTCCAAATGATCGGGTCCGTCCCTCTCGCTTCGCTTTGCTTGACTCTCTCGCCGCGGTTCAACCCCTTGACAACTTATGCGGACTGTACACTACACAGCGACGAGGCACCGATCGTACACGAACAGCAGGGCAACATCCACTCGCCCGAGTCGTTCGCACCGCTGCTGAAAAAGCTCGTCGTCGACCCGAACTCGTTCTCGCTCGACGACTGCCGGCTCGCGTTCAACCACCTCGCAGAGCACGATGGCGCCCACCCGTCCCAGATCGGAGCGTTCCTCGCAGCGTTACGGCTGACCGGCAAGGACGGAGAACCGGCGATCGTCGCAGAGTGCGCCCGCGTCATGCAGGACCACGCCGTCAAGGTCGACATCCCGAACCACGGACAGGACGAAAGCCCCGTCTGTGACATTGTCGGGACGGGAGGGGACGGTCACAACACGTTCAACGTCAGTACGACCGCCGCGATCGTCGCCGCAGGAGCCGGACTCCGCGTCTACAAGGTGCGTTCCGGAGAGGCGAGCGATTCGGCGAGCGGCCAACTCTGCATTGGCAATTGCGCATTTGCTTACGAGGCCCATTGTCCTCCGCACAGCACGGCAACAAGGCGGCGACTTCGTCATCTGGCTCGGCCGATATCCTCCTCTCGCTCGGTTGCCCCGTGACGACCCTCCCTCCCGCCGCCCTGTCCGAAGTCGCGTCTGCGTCCCCGTTCCTGTTCCTCTTTGCCCCGCTCTACCACCCGGCCATGGTCCGCGTCGCGCCCGTCCGGAAACAACTCGGCTTCCCGACCGTCTTCAACGCGCTCGGCCCGTTGATCAACCCGGCGAAACCGAAAGCCGTCATCGTCGGCGTCCATTCCAAGTACCTCGGACCGATCTTTGCAGAGGCGCTCAGGATTACGGGAGTCGAACGCGCGTGGGTCGTCTGTGGAGCAGAAGGGCTCGACGAGATCAGTCCGGCAGGAGAGACCTTTGTGCGTAGCCCAAAAAGGACCCGGCCTCCTCCCCAGGCGCGGTCCAGCCTCGCAGAGTCGGACTCTCTGACCGTTTACTCGTACAGATCTGGGACCTCCAAAACGGCAAGATCACGGAACGGACAATCGACCCGTCCTTGTTTGGCCTGCAACCGACTCCGCTCTCGACCGTCGCCGGCGGGACCCCTCTCGAAAACTCGCTCACGCTCCTGAACCTCCTCGACAACAAGCTCGCAACGTCGGACCCGATCGAGAACTTTGTCGTCCTGAACGCGGCGGCGTTGCTGCTCGTCGCGGGCAAAGCTCGCGACGAGAAGCACGGCGTCGAGTTGGCGAGGCAGAGCATTCGGGACGGAAAGGCAAAGGAGGCGATCGAGTCGTTCAGGAAGGCGAGCACAGAGTACGCGCAATCACATCCGCCTCAAGCGTAGACGTTACGAACCGAAAAGGGCCACCCTCGCCACCTTGCAATATAGACTTGAAGTACACTTATACCGCGCGAATAGACATTTCGGGATCGGCGCCGTCCTCCTCGTGACCGTCTCCCCTTTCCGTCTCGTCGCTCTCGTTGCCGTCATCTGCACGTGTCCCGTCGCGCAGGGCGTCCTCAGGGATGAGGAGCGCCTCTTCGGGGATCAGGTCGAATTGTCGGCTCAGCGAGACGAACCGGCGGACGAGCGACGTTTGGCTCTCGAGCTCGACGAACAGCTCTATATGGTGACTGTGGATCGACAATGATCGGGATCAGTCACCTGCGACCATGAGGAAGAGCACGTTTGACTGAAGCTAGGGATCTGACGCGCGACTCACAAGTACGCATGGGCAAAGCTCCGGTAGATCCGCCTCGCGACCGTACTCAGCAGCGTCCTGCTTGACTCGCTGAACGAAAGTCGTGAGGGAAAGTAGCGCGGGGAAGTCAACAGGGCTTGCGCGCCGTCGCTCGTGTGAGAGATATAATCGATCGCGCAGCACGGCGGCGACGGTTGGACCTCGTGCGCACTGTCGTCCGGAGGTCAGTTTCGGAGCTCGAAGCTGATGAGATCCGGCACGGCGGACTCACGCGCAGAGAAAGTACCAGTCTGGCCCGGCTTGCATTTCGGGGCAGGTTAAGGCGGTACAGTCTGACATGAGGGTCGCGATCCAAAGGTGCTGGTCTTGGACGATCCGTCTGTGGGAGAACCACTATGCTATCAGCTCTTTCACCGATGCTTAGAGGTACGATAACGGAGCTAAAACGGCGACACCCACCTGATGTGCTCGTATATCCAGACTGCCGCGTCCACTGCGGGTTCTCCTTCCGTCTCGCCATCCTCCTCACTCCTGATACATGGAAGTCGCACCAGTAGCTCGACATCGTGCGGGTCTCGTTTAATCAGCGCGGTGAGATATTCCTGCACCGCCGAAGCTGACGAGAACAAGTCGAGGGGCCGGATCGGAGCGAACGGATCGTTGTCGTAGGCGTCTTCGTAGCGTGTGCCCTTACGCAAGCGATCTCCTTTGTGATTAGAGACTGGCGCGAAAGCGGACATGTGCTGATCCGAGTGAAGGCGCCCGTGCACTTCGGCAGAGGCGAATAAGTCGTAGTCGTGCGACCGGCTCATGCGGAGAAGCGCAGCACAATGAGAAGCAGGAGTGCGAGCAGAAGGTATCAAGCGTCGTCCCCATCATCGCGGTCGAACGCGAGCCTGGACGAACGCGAGCCGTTGACCAGAGGCTCGAGCGATGAACTGGCGAGTAGCGCTGCGGCTCAGTCAGCCGGACGGAGCCATCGTCCACCGTTAGATCAGCATCCGAATGAGCGGCCAGTGACTGTACAAGAGTGAGGGAGAGCCGTGTGAGGTCAAAGGGGGCGCGCCGAAAGTCGCCGCCCCACCCGCCGAAGAGAGCGACTCTTCCTGCCCTCTACAGCCACTCGGAGTGCAGGCAAAGATGTCCTCGCAGGGTGATCAGTACAGGCAAAAGTCAGTCTGCCCTCGTCCTTGGCGCGCTCTAGTCGTTTGAAGCTGATCGTTGTCCCGCTCTCGTCGTCATCAACCTCGGCCCGTCCCGTACTTCACCGCTTCGCCTGCCCGCCGGACTGTACACTTGCCGCTCCTCGCACGCTTCTCGAACATGCCCTCGCTCGCTGCTATGTAGAGCCGACAAGAAGGCGTCGTCGTCGGGCGGCTTCTCCTTCTTCAGTTCCTCATCTTCAAAGTTCGAAGAGGCGCACGACCTCTACCAGCAAGCCGGCAACGCCTATAAGATGGAGAACAAGCACAAAGAAGCGGGTGACGCATTCTCGCGCGCGGCCGAGATGGCGCTCAAGAACGACGAGAAGGACGACGCCGCCAACGACTTTTGGACCGCGAGCAAGTCGTACAAGAAATCGCATCCCGAGCGTGAGTTCCCGCTGCCTTTGACGGCTTCCTGAGTAGTTCCTGGAAGCGGCAGGGCGCAGGAAACCTGACGGCATCGTAAACCTCGCAGTCGCCGTCGCCTCGCTTCAGAAGACGATTCAACTCTACAAGGAGAAGGGTCGGTTCCGGCAAGCAGCAGACCGGCACAAGGAGATTGCGGCAATTTTGCAGCAGGAGGGGGGAGACCTTGCGGGAGCACTTGAGGCGTTCCAGGCGGCCGGAGACATTTACACGCAGGAGGATGCGACTGCGTAAGCCTGTCTGCCCAATCCCTCATCCCCCATCGGACGCTGACGTTACGTCTTTGCAGATCCGCAAACGGCTGCTACAAGGAGGCTGCCGAGCTGGCAGGGTCTTTGGGCCATTACCAGCGGGCGATCGAGCTCTTTGAGCGCGTCGCTTCGCAGTCTCTCGGTTCCGCTCTGACTCGGTACGGCGTCAAGGAGTACTATCTCAAAGCGGGACTATGCTGGCTCGCAACAGGGGTGAGCTCGCAGTCTGCTCGTCGAGGCAGCGCAGCACAGCGGTCTGACAAGCTCGCGTATATAATTGGAAACCAGGACGTCGTTTCGACCAAGCGGGCCATTGACAACTACTGCAACGCCGACCCTTCCTTCGCGACTCAGCGCGAGTGCAAGTTCCTCAACGCGATCGCGGACGCTTTCGACGCTGGTGATGCGGAAGATTACACGGCGGCAGTGGCGGATTACGACAGGTGAGTCCATACTGAGCCAGCCGTCCCCCGTATCCGATCGGCTAACATCCCCATCCGCAGGTTGACACACCTCGACGCATGGAAGACCGGGTTACTGCTTGCGATCAAGCGCAACATCGCAGAGGAACCCGGCTTGGTGTAGTTTGCGCGCGGCACTTTCCGCGCTCTCCGTTCTGCGCCTGCACCCGCGCAGGGCCGCGGCCTGTATCTTTGACGTTCTTTTCTGTCGAGAAGTGCTGATCGCCGTCCGGCCCGGCCGCCTAGCGTGAGAAAGAGGGACCTCGGCCGAGCTCGCGCTGGTAGAACCCGCGAGGTAGCCCTCCTAGCGCTGCCTCTCGACTTTCCGCTCCTACAAGCCTCGGACGACCTCGGACGCTACTCTCTTTGCTTCTTACTGCCTTGCTGAACCGCTATGGACGCTTCCAAGTCGACGCCGAGCTTGAGTGGCGGAGCTGGCGAGTCTGGACAAGCCGCACAGTCTCTCTCACCTCTCCCTTCATCTTCCGGACTGCGGGCGGCCTCGGGTGGCGAAGGCACGGACGAAGGTGGTACGACTGGTCCGGCAAGGCGCAGCTGTGAGGCGGTAAGTCTGTGGGCGGACGAGGAAACGGCGCGTGAGGGACGAGAGCTTCTGGTTGGCCTTCTTGCGAGCTGACATCGCGATTTCGCTTGCCCTTCTACAGTGCCGTACACGCAAGATCAAATGCTCCCGCGAGGTTGTTTGCAGCAACTGCCGGCTCAGGAATCAGGTAAGCGACCATACTCGCTCCCCCGGCCGAGCGTGATCCGAAAAACACGCTGAGACCGCATTCGCCTCGGGCTCGTATTGCAGGCTTGCGTCTACGCGGACGAGCCGTCCAGCCCACCTTCGACCGAGATCCTCAACCTCCAAGCGCAAATGAACCAGATGCGCGCCGACATTGCGCGTCTGCAGGACGAGGTCGCCGTCCTCCGCCGCCGCGATTCGACGTCGCAACAAACCGAGCGCGATCAAGGTCTCGCCATGCCGAGCCCACAAGTTGCAGGTCCGAGCGCAAACCGTCTGCCAATTCCGAGCCTTCCGATCGGCGCGAACCACTACCAGCAGCAGCAGGTTCAGGCCGGGGCGATCAGTCCGTTGCGCGGCCGGACGACGACGGCTCCCTATGTCGCCTACACCGCGCCTGCGACGGCTTGGCCGGCGAACCATTCGTCTGCGATGGCACTTTTACCCGGAGCGAACCACAACAACCTGCCGGCGGCCGCGGCGGCCTCTTCCGCTGTGCCACCCCCTTTCGCGGCCGCTCCAAGTTACCCCGCCATGCCAAATTACTACGTCCCTCCGCGCGCGAATCATCTCGGCAGCTCGTATGCGGTCGGGACTGGGTCGCCAGACGTGGCGATCCCGACGCAGCAAGAATCGCTCGCCGACCTCGATCCGCCCGGCCAGCCCGCCATCGTCCCATCTCCGCGCGCCATACTTCCAGAGACCTTGACGCGTCCGACGCTCACGTACCCGATCTCGCACGAACGACCGTCTGCAAGTGCGATCCCGATCGTACCGACCTCGAGTGCGATGGATTTGGCGGCGGCCTACCCGCTCGGCAGTCCGTCCTTGTCGGCGACTTCGGCGCAGCCGACGTCTCTCTTGCCGTCTCATCTCGATCTGGCGACGGTTGCACCGATGCTGGCTCCGCCTGCGCCCACCGCAACTCTGGCACCGGCGATCGGTGTGGCCGGACTCCAACTCTCGCCCGCCTCGAGGTACCACGTCTTGCTCGGCAGCCCTCCGGCCAACTCTGCGATGACTTCGCCAGCGCAGCCGATGCCTACCGGTGTCCTGTGGAGCGCGCCTCGTAGTGCCTCGGCCGGAGCGGGAGGCGCGATCCTCGGCGGTACGGCGCAGCAAAGCCTCGCTCCTGCCGCCGCGAATGGATCCTTCGCTGCCGGCGGAGGCCGCGTTGAGGATCCGCAGCAGCGTCAACAGCAAACGCAGCAGCATTCGAGCTTGATTGGAAGCGGGAACGGCCTGACGCTGTTCACGGGAGGCGGCGCGGACGACTCTCGGCGGTCCTCGCTCGGCGGCCCCGAGACTGTCACGGACTGGCAGGCTCTCCTCGAAGACTCGAGTCGGCTCTCTTCTTCCGCGACGCCGATCTCGCTCGGCCCTCCGACGCCAAGCGTAGCATCGTTCAGTCATGCGAGGACGTCGATCGACTGAAGAAGCGCCAGCAAGCGAGAAGTCACGGAGCAGGATCGAGTGGCGCATGGCATGAAGGAGCGATGTAGATAGCTTTCCTGAGCCCAGAATAGCCTGAAGGATGTCTTTGTGAGCGCGTAGACTGGAGCGAGAGCGGTGTAGGCTGATGCAAGAGGGGTTGAAAGTCAGCATGAGCGTGCCGAAGTTGGGGGAGTCGAATTGACAGTTTGCCCCTCCCTCTAAGCGCATCATAGCCATGCTGAATCGGACTCAGCAATCACCGTTCGGCCTCGGTCAAGGCAGCTTGCCCGGTGGGAACCGACAACCGACACAGCGAGCGGGTCAACCTCCGACTTCGCCAGGCCAGACGACGATGAGGGCAGCGTCGTTTCCGATGGGCGCAGCTGCTGCAGCGCTGTCTCCACAGTCTGGTGAGTCTTCACAAGGACGAGACAGCGAATCAACCTCAACCCAGGCAGCAGGCCCGTGCACGACGTCGACGACTGGGGTTCCGCCCTTTGGCTCGTGGCGGGGACCGACGCTTGTCGTGGCGGTCCATACGCTCTTGATACACCGATCAGGCTAGCCAGGCTGACCTTCTGTGCGTATCTGCAGCAGGTGCAACCTTGCCTCCAGGGATCAACTCGGCGTCGCTCGACCCGTCAGACTTTCCCGCACTAGGCGCCCAGCCTGCTTCGTCTGGCGGACTCGGGTCCAATTCCGCCGCCAGCTTGTTCTCCAGCTACGCCTCTCAAGCCGGACAGTCTTCCTTGTCTCCAGGAGCGTTGAACGGCGCACCAGGATCGGCAACAGGAGGCGCACCGGGGTCTAGACGAGACTTTTCGGCCGACGACTTTCCCGTCCTCGGCGGCGCAGGAGCATTCGGCAGCGCAGGTCAACAACTCCCGCCACCTTCACAACATCACCAGCAACAGTCGCAGGGGATGACGAACGCAGCTCCGGGCGGAAACCTGAACGACATGGCCGGCTTGTCGGCCGGGATCAACGGCATGTCACTCGCAGCGGCAGCGGCGGCAGCAGGACGAGCAGTCGCGAGTCCGGGCGGGCAAGAGCAGGCGAGTGCGCTCGCGGCGCTCCAGGCGCAGCAGCAACATCGGGCGAACCTCCTCGGCAGCATGAACGGACCCCGAAACCCGACAGGCGACAAGCAGGTGCGCTGAGCCTGCGAACGCTACGAGATGGGGCAGACTTTGGGGCTCGAGTGCTGACAAGTGGACCCTCGCGCAGCAATCGTGGACGGACAGCCCCCAACCGTCCGCAAACTACCCTGCCGGCCTCTTGTCAAATGGCTCGCCGAGCGCAACAAGTAACGCCTCGTCACCGCTACCGCCCAACGCGAACGCACCCATTTCATCCGATCTGCGACAAGCGCTGCACTCCTCGCCGAGCACCAACTCGACAGGGTCGGCCCAGACGGCGGCGCTTCTCGCAGCGGCTGCAGCAGCAGGTCAAGCCGGACTCGGTGGCGCCGGCGGTGCGGCGACGCACGCCCTGCCGCCTCCTACTTCGAGTGTGACGCTCGGCGGCGTCCCGCAGACGCCGGCGCAGCAGGTGTTGTTCAGCCCGGCGGACCGGTACGGTTTGCTCGGGTTGCTGCACACGATCAAGTCGAGTGATCCGGACCAGACGATGCTTGCGCTCGGTACCGACTTGACGAATCTCGGTCTCGACCTCGGGTCATCCGAGTAAGTTGGCGCTCTACTCATGCGCAGCCGGGGACACGACCGCTGACGCGCTTGCCCACTCGCAGCAACCTGTACTCGACCTTTATCACGCCCTGGACCGACGCCAAGACGGCGCAGATGCTCAACATTGAGCCCGAGTTCACCCTGCCGGCGTGCTACAACGTGCAACCTCCTCCAGCCAACACCAAGATCGGCAACTTTAGCGACGAGACGCTGTTCTTCATCTTTTACAGCCAACCTCGGGACGCGATGCAAGAGATGGCGGCACATGAGCTGTGCGTGGATCCATTCTTGCGTTGACAGGCACGCGAAGCTGACCTCGCTCGAATACGCAGGTACAAGCACAACTGGCGATACCACAAGGAGCTCCGACTCTGGCTCACCAAAGAGGCCGGTTCGGAGCCGATCCAGAAGACGGCGACGTACGAGCGGGGCAGCTACATGTGCGTCTGCGTCATCTCGGTTTCGGTAATTTCGCTGACCCAACCGTGTGCGCGGAAATGCAGCTTCTTCGACCCGGTACTGTGGGAGCGAGTCCGCAAGGAGTTTATCCTGCACTTCGAGAGCCTGTAGGTGGCCGACTTGCTCCCTCCTCTTAACCGGCTCGTCGTCGTCTGACGCTTTTCGTTTCACACAGCGAAACCCGAAGAACCTAGACGTGGCAGCACCCTCCCGTCGCCTTGAGCAGACGCTGACGTTCGGACGTCGGTGTTCTCAGCCCGCTTGCCCCTTCCTCTTTCGCCTGTTTGCCCCCACCTTGTCCGGTTGTAGTCGCTAGCTTGTCTCAAACACACATTGCGTTCGGAGTCCCGAGTGCGCACGCATGCGAGGAGACTCCTTTCGCATTCCGACGGACGTCAGAATTCCCCCTGTGCTCGCGTTTCTGCCTCTCGGCTCCTTTTCTCTCGTTTCTGCGAGCGGTCGCCTGACCATCGAACGCCGTACGGACACGCTTAGAGTCTCCGGAGTACAGGACTCTGCTACGCTTGATCGCTTCTGTCAGGGACAGTAGTCACGCCTAGACACAGTCTCGATCTCTGCGCGCGCCTCGCCGAGTTCAAGCCGGCCGACCTCTTCCGATCTTCGCCCACCCGCGACATCGACAAAAGAGATGCAGTCCGCGCCACTCCGCCTGGCCGCGCAGGAGCCACCAGAGTTCCCGTTCTCAGACGCAGAGTCACCTCGACCGCGCCCTTCGCCGCTCGCGTCGCGGAGGTCGTCATTGTTGCAGTCACCAAGCGCGAGCAGCGACAAACTCGCCGCCTTGTTTGGGAAAGCCTGGGCTGGATCCGACGAGGAGATCGCGAGGCGTCACGAGGCGGAGCAAAAGGCGTTTGCCGAGAACCGTGAACTGTGAGTCGCTGCGCCACTCTGCACCGAGATCCCGCAGGAGGGTCTTGGGTCAGCAGGTCAGCCGAATGTTGAACGTCGTTCCTCACCTCGTCTACAGCCTCGTCAACTCGCTCGATGAGAGCACCAAGCTTGTCAAGAGCCTCTCCGTGTTCAACCAGAGCAAATGTGAGTTGCACCGCGGCAGAGAGTGGTGGGGCGCCCTCTAGCGGATCGGCTGCGCCTTGAGCGAGAGATGTTCCCGTCCGATCGTCCATGCTTTGGTTACTTACTCTATGGTTGCGCAGGGACTGTTCATTACCCGCATCAGCTCGGCGTCGCGACAGTCGACGCGCCCGTGCCGCACCGGACATTGAGCACCCCGCAGCAGCCCTCCTCTGCCGCCGGCAGGTCGCCGCGTGAGGAGGCTCTCCGCCGGAGCATGTCTGTTCGTCCGTCTACGAGCATGCAGGGCATCACTGAGGAGGACGTCAAGCCTGCCGGAGCTTCGCGACCCGAGATGGCGCGCGCCCAGTCGACTTCGGGCGTCGATACCGTACCGGCAAAATCGTCTGTTCCGGCCGCGCCCGCTCACCCACTCTCGATTCTCTCCATCGATCTCAAGATGGGTCATCCTAGCACATCGACCGCTCAACTGCCCGCCTTGATCCCGTCGCTCTCGATGTCGACCCTCTCGCAACTCCTTTCGCGCCGACTGTCCAGTTCGGTCAACCACCTCAGCTCGCTTCGAACTCGCGTCCTCGACCAGTCGTCGCGAGTGCTCGTTACTGGTGATTTGAATGCCGGCAAGTCGACACTCGTCAACGCCCTCTTGCGGCGCGAGGTCATGCCCTGGGACCAGCAGCCTTGCACGACCGTCTTCTGCGAAGTTGTCGACGCGAGCGCAAACGGTGGCCTCGAAGAGCTGCATGCCATCCGTGACTTGGAGAAGTACGACCGCGCCGACAAGCAGACGTTCGATGTCTACCCGCTCGAGCAGGTTTACGACGTCCAGGAGCTGACGGGCGAATACCACTTTGTCAAGGCGTACGTGCACGACAACCGAGCGCCGGTCGTTGCGGACGATGCCGAGGAGGAGGGCGCGAGCGCTTCGTTCCTCAAGAACGGCCTGGTCGACATTTCGCTCATCGACGCTCCCGGCTTGAACCGCGACACTCTGTCGACGACCGCCCTCTTTGCCCGCCAGTCCGAGATCGACGTGATCGTCTTTGTCGTCTCGGCAGAGAACCACTTTACGCTGTCCGCCAAGGAGTTCTTGTGGAACGCCAGCCGCGAGAAGGCGTTCGTCTTTATCGTCGTCAACAAGTGGGGCGGTATTCGCGACAAGGCGCGGTGCATGCGCGTCGTCGGCGAGCAAATCAAGCAGCTCTCGCCTGCGACGTGGGAGAACCGCGCCGAGTTGGTCCACTTTGTCGATGCCGCCGACCACGTCGACGAGGTGGATCAGCCTGCCGAAGTCCAGGTCGACTCGACCGAGCCGAGCGCGTTCGAACACCTCGAGCAGTCGCTGCGGTCGTTCGTCTTGCTCAAGCGTTCGCAGTCGAAACTGGCGCCGGCAAAGCACTACCTGCTGAACCTGCTCGCCGACTTGTCGACTCTGGCCTCTGCCAACGTTGTCGCCGCGAACGAAGAGCTCGCCGCCGCGCTCCGTGAGCTCGAGCGGATCCGTCCGATCCACGAGCGATTGACGGCTCAGCGCGACGAGGTTGAGGACGGTGTCGATCGGGTCGAGGAGACCGTTGTCGAGAAGGTCAAGGGTGCCGCTTGGTCACGGTTGGACCGCGCCCTCTCGTACATCTACGACGGCAAGGTCGTTCCGCCTCAGGAGTCGGTCGCCGAGGCGGACGCTCGCCCCGCTTTCGAGCGCACCGACTCCTTCGAGGGACCGGCTCAATTGCCACCTTATCCGGGCCTGTTTGGCATCTGGGAGTGGGCTGCCGACGTCAAGAAGACGCTCGTGCGCGCTCTGGAAGCCGAGGTGCGGGCCGCCGAGGACGACGCCCGGACGGAAACCGCCGCCGGAGTCAAGGCGGTCATGACCGACCTCGGCGACAAGTACCTGCCCGAGGTCGCCGGCGAGGAGTTGACTGCGGAGCAGCAGCGCCAGAAGGCGAACCGCGTCTTCCGCCCCGAAGTCATGTTCGCCAAGCGTCGTCGCGGTGTCGGACGTCTCGCTGCGCGCGGAATCTCGACCGGACTCGGACTCGGGTCGGCCGGACTCGGTGTCAACTGGTCCGCAACCGACTTTGACGTCTCGTTCTTCGACATGTTTGACCTCGAGCGCATGTCGTCGCACAGCGCTGCCCTCCGCGGCCGCAAGCAGCCCAAGATGATTGAGGACGACATTGTCGAGAAGGGCACGATTGTCGGACTCGGACTCGGCAGCGTTGGCATGATCGGTTCACGCCTGATCGGCATCCGCGGGACAATGAGCAGCTTGACGCGCATCATCGAGGTCCTCGGCAGCAAGCAGGCGCGAAAGTGGGCCGGACCGGTCATCGGAGTTCTCAGTAAGTCGCACCCGCCCGTTCGCGCTCTCTCTCGATCGTATGACTGACTTCTCTGCGGCGCTCAATAGCTGTCGGTCTGGTCGTCTACGTCATCGTCGACCTTCCGCGGGCAATCCCGCGCAACATCGGTCGCAAGCTCGCCCTCGCCCTGTCGCCCGTCCCGTCCGATTCGGCTGCGCAGCCCGTCACGTTCGCTTCGGCCCACTCGGACCGCATCTCGCGTGAAGTCCGCAAGGTCCTCCGACTCGCTGGCTGGGACCTGCGCGAGCGCTTCCGCGCCGCTCTCGACAAGTCGGCCGCTGAGCGCAAAGAGGTCGAAGGCGTCGTCGCTCGCGCCGAGGGCGCTCTCGAGTTCCTGAGCGAGTTTGAGCGCAGCGTCGAGAAGAGCGACGAAGCCGTGCAGGCCATCTCGCTCTAGAACTCGGCGCTCTCTGTTGTATGCCTTTTTTACGAATCTTGCTCCACTCATGTCGTTTGTGCAGTCTTCCCCCTTCCCTCCCTCCACCCTCTCCTCGTGTATCTAGCCCCGCTTCTGATGTCTGCAGTCGAAAATTTCCAAGTGTCCCGTGCATGTTTGAAAATCCCGTGCATGTTTGAAAAAGTTGAGCGGAGCGCGAGTTCGCTCATCAGCGGCACTTGCTCACCTCCCGCCCCTTCACTATCCGCGCTCCAGCATTTCCGATTGCCTCCTCCTCCGAGATCTGAGCTTGTGCATCCGCTATACTCGGCCGCAGAATCGTCACCTTCTCCGGCTCGTTCCCACTGCTCCGCTCGCTTTCGACTTTTGAATGGTGCTCTTCTACGTTTCGACCGCCCTCGGCGACGACAAGCCGGTCACGATCTACGCTGGAAAGGACAAGGTGAGGAGGCCGGCTGGCAGGGAGGATTGCCGACGGCATGGCTGACCAGTCGGATCCTCTTGCGACAGTTCGAAAGTCAGTCTCGCCTGCCGTTCTACGCTGTCACGCAGTCTGCTGCCATGCTCAATCGGTCCGTTCCAAGCAGATGAAGAATTGCTGCGCTACTACGCCGAGCGAGATGTCTGGGTTCACGTCGACGTGCGTAGATCGAACCAAACGTCCTCTGTTCCACGGCAATGACCGGTTCCATCTTCAGAAACTCTCGAGTCCGCACATCTATGTCCGCCTGCCCGAAGGCATCGCCTGGGACGCGATGCCGGAGAAGCTCATGATCGACGCGGGTCAGCTGGTCAAGGCAGGGTCGATCCAGGGCAACAAGCAGGCCGTGACGATCCTTTTCACGCCGGCTTCGAACCTGAAGAAGGACGGATCCTACGCGACGGGTGCAGTCTCGTTTCACAACGACCGGCTCGTCAAGCGCTTCCGGATAGAGGAGCGAGTGAACGCAATCGTCAACCGACTTGCGTGAGCCTTTCTCGAGCGTATTTGCCCCTCCAGCGAGTACCTGACCCGCGACCAACTCTCCCTGCGACAGGAAGACCAAATCGGAGCGACAAGTCGACCACGAGGTGGAAAAGGTCGAGCGGGCACGACAAGAACACCGGAAGAAACGCGAGGCAGCCAACAAGATCAAGAATGAAGAACTGCTCCTCGCGCGGCAAAGAAAGGCAGATGCCGACGCGCGAGACTACAGTCGCCTACATGCCCAGTCGGGCTCGCAGGATTGGGAGCAAGACGAGTGGGACGCGAGCCGGCCAGAGGGGGACGTGAGTTTCCTCCTTACGGTTTTGTCACCCGATCCTGCTTGAGGCTGACTGCGTTCTCGATCAGTTTGATCCAAACGAGGACTTCATGGTATGTCCTCTCTTCGGGTCTCTCCTGCTTGCCCGGTCGAGATGACTGACTTTCCTCCGACAGTGAGAGGGGAAGGCGGCCTCCTGTATGCTTTAAGCGCTGCACGCAGATTGCGCAGCACACTATGACCCTCCTGAGAGCATCCGGCGACCCGGCCTCGTGTCTCGCTGAGGCTGCGCAGACGGAGCGGAAAGCGTGAGGCATCGCGGCGAGCTTCATCCTCGAACTTCCGGCGTATCTCCGTATGGCCAAGTTGGAGCTTGTCTCCTTACAGGGGCGGGAGCGACCTCTCCCCTATTGCTAAACAATGTCGACTACACATTGCCTCGCAGACTGCGGACTCGAGATCAGTCGTTAACGCGAGACCTGCTTGCTGGAGAGCGTACTTCGCCGCCGCTCGGCTTCGATGCTGCGCATCTTGATGCATTACTGTCTCGTATGTAGCTACCTAACGATTGTAAAGCCATAGCAAAAGCGCCCCGTGTCGTTTTCTTCGCGCCTTTGATCAGCGCGACGCGACGCGAGCCTCTCTCGCTTACAGCCTCGAAGCAGCGTCTCGTGCTGTACGCGGCCGGCAGAGGGGCATACAGAGCTACTCGAAACTGGCGCGAGGTACCGACTAGGGTCTATCGTCATCGCTATGGACGTTACCGGTCCGCCGTCACTTCCCTCTCTCGGTCCAGCCTGGCAGCCCACCGTAAACGGCGAGACGGCGGGGCGCAAGCCGAAGCTGGCAGAGCTCTTCCTCAAGACGCACGAACGAAGGCCGCAGCCGCTCAGCGGTTCGCACGCCGACTTTGTCGAGACTCACTTCGAAGTCGAGGATGCCTCGTCGTGTACGCTCCAAGCTCCTTGCTATGTATGAGGCCTATGGACTGACGGATCTCGCGCTCCCACAGACGTGGACGCTCTATTGGCATTCGAGGGCATCATCGACCGTCTGCACTACCCGAACCGGTCCGTTGCGTTTCGCTCGCTTGGCGAGGAACGGGACCGGTCGCTGAAATGCCTATGCCTACAGTCACCACGTCCGAGTGCTCATCTCACTGTGCTTCTTCCCGCTCTTTTTTCGTCCTCCCGCTCAATCGAGCGACGCGAGCCTCCGCGCTTCAAAGCGTCCAAAAGCGCCTCTCAAGTCCGCCTCAGGTCGGATCGCCTCACACGCGGACGACCCGCTTGTCGCCTCGCAGCGGCAGATCCGGCAGCTTGCGCGCGATCTCCTCGCCGACGTGATCGGGACAAACGGCGTTGAAGTGATCTGCGATGGGATCAAGGGCTACGGGATGCCCGAGCGTGATCCCGGTCCCGACTCGCGTGTCGGCAGCGAGGAGCCTGTCAAGCCCAACGGCAAGTACTTCACGGCTAAAACGTCAAGGCTCAAGCTCGGCGAAGACCACCCCGACTATGAACAACCGGTCGAGACGGAGGATCCGCTCGCCGAGGCGGCGAATCGAATCCTTTTCGCCGACGATCTGTGGGATGTCCTTGCGGGGACGACAGCACGCAAGGCACAATTGAGGACGAGCGAGAAGCCGTTATTGCCGACCGCGGCATGGGAGGTTCTGCGTGAGCTGGTCAAGGGATGGGAAGCCGAAGCTGTGCGTAAACGCCTTGCAAGTGGCTCTGAAGGTATGTGTTCGCGTCATCAGAGGCCTCCGAGCAACCCGTGCACCCGACTGACTGACCGTGTGCGGCGCCTGTAGATCCACCAGAGCCTCTTAGTCTGCTGCGATACTTCAAGCCGTCGGCGTCGACTGGCGCGGCTCGCGAGCTGACCAACAAAGCTCTCGACGTGATCTTTTGGCCCTTCACCGAGCACGACACGACCGGGGATGAAGACGACGGCATGGCGGACCCCGAAAGCGACAGCACCGCTGGACCGGGCTCCTCCGACTCGGGCTCCGATCTCGAAGACCTGCGTGCTCCGGTCAAGCGATCGCGAACCAAGAGCAAGGCCAAGCTCAAGAGCACTGCGAAGGCATCCGAAGAGCCTTCAATCAAGCGGGAGAAACTTGAGCGCGACGGCATGGACATTCTGGAAAAACGCGAAACAGCCCTGAGGCTGTTCGGTCTCGTGAGCCCTTGCGAGGTGGTCTCACGCGAACCGGGTTGACGTGGCAATACATACAGATCGGTGAATGTGCCACGACTGGCTACCTTGGCTCAACTACCGTCGTCTCCGAATTTACGCACCGCCTGAAAGGTCTCGGATACGAACACTTGCTTGCCTTCCTTGAGGTATGTTGACGTCTCCCTGGGGGATGCTGCAATGACAGCTGACTCGTGAAAGTAATGCGCAGACTGCAGATGTCGTCTCGCCTTGCCCGCCTTTCCTGTCTCGCTTGCTCTGGTCTTTCCTCGAAACGCACTCGCATCCCGTCTCCGCGTCTGCGCTTCTCCGACCAGACGCGACGCCGGAAACGATCGAGCCGGACATCCCCGCTTCTCCGCGCAAGCTCGGTGCGCAAGCCAGTGCTTCCTCGTTGAACGGCTCCACGTCGCGGTCTTCGAGCATCGCCTCGTACTGGAACGTGCCCGGAATCGACTCGGCCGATTTTATCCGCATCGTCGAGACCGTTCCGATCGAGGTTCCACCGCTTACGAAGGATAAGCCGGCTCAGAGGGGGGTGCCGCAGTCATTCAGGCGAGCTGAACAGGCCGCAGAGGTCCACCTCGTCATCAAGCATCTTCTGGCGTCAGTCCTTTCCGATCGTGACGGCGGCGGTGGTCCAACGGCGGCCCAGCAGGATCGCATCGGTCAAGCGTTCGCGGCTGTCGAGCAAGTCGTCGACAACGCCCGTAGCAGGATCGCGCCGAGTTGACTTTTCCGCAGCAGCGTTGTAACTTCCCGCTTCGAGAGTACGTGATTGCAATGTCCACCTTCACTCACTCGTCATCTGTCAGCCACGTACTGTACATGATGCCTCGACTTTACGGCCTAATCGTTCCTCCTATTCCATGCGTTCGCGGTCCCCACTCTCGCTTCCCAAGCGAGTTCTCCGGAATTCGGCCCTTCGCCTGCATTGCTTCGTGACTGATCGAGCGGAGGTGTTATTGCGGTCGTGATGCTCGCTACATACGATTCGCCGGCTGTGTGGATTGCGTCTCCGCTTCCCCGCAACGACTGGACTGAAAAGCTCGCAGCCTTCGCGAGAAGATGCGCTTCCTTTCGCACGCCATGCTGTTCGATCTCATCTTGTTGCCGCTCTCCCTCCTCGTGGCGGTCGCTCTCGGCACGCCGCTCGCGCTTGAGAAGCGCAATAATGGCACGAACACCGACATGAGCGGACCGACGCCACCACAGCTCAAGTGGCTCTATACCGCCTACGCCTTGTGTCCCGCCGACCTCCTGCACGGAGCACTCACACCGGCGGGCATCCGCAAGGAGATACCGATCCGCGGTGGCAATTTCAGTGGACCCGGCATCAACGGCAAATTCCGGGATTTAGGTAAGTCTGACCAGGACTTGTTGAGGTCTCTCACTTACGCTTCATCACCTACCTATTAGGCGCAGACTGGGGCACGGTGAGTCTCGCCCGCATCTTCGCTCCAGCTTGTGCTCGCAGCGCGTCTCGACGACATCGCCTGCGGGGCAAACGGGAAGTACAGCTGCGGGAGCGGGTCAAGCCTGCCTGGATCCGCAGCAACAAATCGAGGCACCTCCCTCCCGCTCTCGAGCTGACACTCTTTTCTGTCCGAGACCAGGTCGACCCTCGCACGGGTATCTTCACCGCCGACACGCGCTACAACGGCGTCACAGACGATGGCGCCGATTTGTACTTTCAAACCTCGGGACCCATGACGCCCGAAGGCACGCTTCATCTGCGCATCAAGATTGAGACAGGCAGCGAGAAGTACTATTACCTGAACAATGTTGTCGGTATGTGCGATCCCTGAGACTCTGATTGCGTCACACAAAGGGCCGTATTGACTTTCCAGAGCGATTTCAGCGGTCGGCGTCCTTCACATCCTCGGTCAGGACAGCAAGAACGTCTCGACGCTGCGCATCGACGCTTACAACGTGCGTCTATGCTCCGCCACAGGTCATGTGTGCACGCTAACCGGCAGAGCTCTGCGCAGTTCGAGAATGATTGGTCGACCACGACCTTCCTAAACAACACCGGCTGGTGAGACGAACCAGGACAGAAGCGATGCGAGTGTCGCATGCCACCTTCTCTCTGCAGTCGTATCCGCGTATGCAGTCGTATCCGCGTAGAGTTGCTCGTAAGGTGTGGATTCTGATCCTTTTGCAAGATGGGCATCCGGACGGACCACCGGCGCCAGCTGCGGCGGAAATTCAATGTTCCGCCGTCCCCACTTCTGCGCTCGACGTTTCTTTTAGCGCGCTTTTCCGGTTATCGTCCCGCACACGCCGCAGCTGGAGCACTTGACTTCGTACCGGTTCGAAAATGGTTCTGCCGCTGCCTGTAATCCGGTCCGGCTGGGTCGCTGACGAGTTAGAGATTCCCCGCATTGATTGAAAAGCTCACGATCACTCCGTTACGCTTCTCCTGCTCAAGCTATAAGCTGCCTACGATGCTTTTCAAGAACGTCCTGCTACCGCTTTCGGCCCTTGCGGCTAGTGCCTTCGGCACGCCGGTCGCGCTCGAAAAACGTAATGGCACAAGCACCGACATGAACGGCCCTACTCCTCCTCAGCTCAAGTGGCTTTATACTGCAAACGTCTTGTGTCCCGCCAACCTCCTCCCGGCCTTGTTGACGCCGGCTGGTATTCGCAAGGAGATCCCGATCGTCGGTGGCAACTTTAGCGGACCTGGCATCAACGGCAAGTTCCGGGATCTAGGCGCGGATTGGGGCACGGTGAGTCTTTCGCTCCGGCTTATGCTCGCCTCGGCATCGCCGGCGGGGGCAAGGTGGAAGTCCACCCGCTGGGACGGAGCAAGCCCCAGACAGAATCGCAGTAACAAGTCGAGGCATCTCCTGACCGTATCTGAGCTGACGCTCGCGTTCCGGGTTGACTAGACCGACCCTCGCACTGGTATCTTTACGGCCGATACGCGCTACAACGGAGTGACCGACGATGGCGCCGATTTATACTTCCAGACCTCGGGACCGAAATCGCCCGACGGCAGCCTTCATCTGCGCATCAAAATTGAGACAGGCAGCGAGAAGTACTATTACCTAAACAATATTGTCGGTACGTGGGATCTCTGAGACTTTAGGGCCGCATACGAGGCTACAGACTGACCGGAGCGATCGGTCTCAGCCGTCGGAGTGCTGCACAACCTTGGGCACGACGACAAGAACGTCTCGACTCTCCGGATCGACGCTTTCAACGTGTGTCTCTATCCTCGCTGAGTCATGCGAGGTGCCGCAGACTGACTGACGCTCGAGTGCACTCGCAGTTTGAAACGGACTGGTCAAACACGACCTTCCTGAACAACACCGGCTGGTGATTCCGCCACATTCCTGTAGAACGTTTACTAGGACGGCCACGAGACTACAGTAGTACGATTTGGAAATATCTTGCCGAGTCGCCAAACCTGATCCGCCCTGAAAGCGCTGTGGCGGGTCGGTCGTCTGAGTCTTCAGGACCGGGGAAAGTTGGCGCAAAAGGAGCTTGTACCGCTGAAACGCAGGGATTACTCACACCGGTACCCAGCACAGTCGCAGTCCGCTCCATCGCCGAAACCTCCAACACCTACGATCGACTTTATCAGCAGACTGACGATTCCGCAAAATCAGTCAGCTGCCCATCTCCTCTCGTCATGTCCAGCCGTAGCTCTCGTAGATCTCACGGCTTGCTCCAGGCGCTTGTACCTGTAAGGGCGGGCTGCGTGAGCGCTCTGATCCGAGACCGCGGGGTGTGCGAGGGAGCCAATAAGCCACACATACCGCCGCTCGGATTGATGGCTCCTCCCCAATCAGCGCCTGATCCGGACCACCCCGGACCCGATGTGCCTTGACCTCCGATCGTACCGAACGGGTCTTTGCCGCTCTGGCCGCCATGCCCATAACCGCCAGAACCACCAAAGTGGGGAGAGGGAGATGGTCCCCCCTCACTGGGACCAGCGAGGCAGACATCGAGCTCGTGTCCATCTATCGCACGGAGCCGCATTAGTTCTCACTTGCAGCACAGCTGATGCCGTCGGACGGGAGAAGGCATACCCTTTTTTTGGCCGCAGCATTTGGGAGGGAGCGGGAGGACGGGTATTCGCCCACCGCAGGCGAGACGACCAGAGATGGTACCGTTAGTTCACATTTGATGAAAGAAGTCCCGTCGAGTGCGAGCGGCGTCTGAGCGAGCCGCAAGATGTGAGAGCGTACGAGCTTGAACTTGTTCATCTGCTCGACAGCCTTGTCCGCCGCCTCCTCAGTCGCAAACTTGACATAGCCAACGCATCGGGACACTCCAGTCCCGGGGATGCCGAGGGTGATATGACCTGTTCAATGGCCTGTGCGGATCATCATGAGATCGGAGAGGGACTCGCCGCAGCACGTTCCAGTCGGTGGGTTCCTCGACCTGACAGAAAGCTGCACAGAGCTCTTCAGCAGTCGTGGACCTTTGATGGGCAGTTTGCGTGAGCTGTGCGGCTCGTACCGCGGCGGTTCGACGCTCAAGGCCCGGGACGGACGCCCTTCATGAACCTCGAACCACTGCGCAGATAGACGGGCGACAGCTTACGGCGCCAGATTGCCGACGATCACCTTGACCTCGACCATTCGCGGCAACAGTCAGGACGCGCCGAGGTTCCGATCAAGCAGCAGAGAGCGGAAGAAGCAAGCGAGCAGGCGAGCAGGCGAGCAGTTGGACGGAGCAATTCGGGTGGAGAAGAAAGAGACAAGCGGTTCAAGAGCGCGCGTAGAACCCTTCGAGCTCTTAGCTAGTGGAGACCGACCACCCCTGTGAGCAAAGGTCATCGCGTGTAAGGTTTAGGGCTAGACCGCCCACTCGAGCGAGCTGCGGGTCGATCGAAGGGGTTGAAGAAGGGCCGCGACGGAGCGTTGACTCCGCCGGCAATCGCCGCAGAGCAGTTCGCCGGCGAAAGTCGTTTTTCAGCTGCACGTCGTCCAGTTTTCGGCTCGCTCGTACTCGCCCAAGGAATCACCGAGCGCGAGGCCCTTCTACAGCTCGGCTCTGCTCCAGTCCAGAGCTCCCTAGTCCGACTGTCGAGCCCGCACACATTCGGACGGAACAGGCGCATCCGAGTCTTTTCGCCGTCATGTCGTTCTCCATGTTCGGCCGTCGCGCCGCTTCGACCGCCGGTCAGCCCGCCAAGCGGTTCATCTCGACGCCGTCAGCGCCTGCTCGTAAGCGCGCGCACGAAGTCAGCTCGTCGACCATTGCCAACGACTTTAAGCTCGCGCACCCGAAGCGCCGGCCGCCGCAGCTCCCCGTCATTGACCCGCCCAAATGGAGCGCCGAGCAAGCCGTCCATTCGATCATCTACAACAGTGAGCTCTTTGTCCGTATGGCGGGAATTGCCCGCGCGCAACTCGAGGTTCTTCCCCCACTTGGCCGAGGCTGACTCTTTCTTGACTCGTCTCTGCGTTCGTTCTGCAGCTCCCCCTCCTTCGCACCAGCCATTCACTCGGCACACTCTTAACTGCCTCGTGCAGAATGAGCCCGGTGTCTTGTCGCGCGTCTCGGGAATCCTGGCGGCGCGAGGGTTCAACATTGACTCGCTCGTCGTGTGCGCGACCGAAGTCGAGGACCTTTCTCGCATGTGCATCGTCCTGAGGGGTCAGGATGGCGTCATCGAGCAGGCGCGACGGCAGCTCGAAGACCTTGTGAGTTGCAAGACGGCATTCCGAAGCGCGAGTCGAAACTGACGGAACTCCTGCGTCGCGGTACAGGTCCCTGTGTGGGCGGTCCTCGACTACACGCGGACAAAGACGATCGAGCGTGAGCTGCTGCTCGCCAAGATCTCGATCCTCGGCCCCGAGTACTTTATGGACCAGCTCGCCAACAAGGGTCCGGACATCCTCCCGGCTTCCGAAGGCCTCGAGGAAGGTTCGCCGGCGCGCATCCACGCCGACGCGACGCTCAAGGCGGCGGGCGAGATCCACCCGCGCGTCGACGCCGAGTACCACGCCGAGCGGCTGTCGCCGTCCGAAGCGCTGCGGCAAAAGCACCAGCACCTGCAGGGGATCGAGTTGATCGCCAAGCAGTTTGGCGGCAAGATTGTCGACATGTCGAGCGACGCCGTCATTGTCGAGATGACGGGCAAAACGCAGCGCGTCGACGCGTTCCTCAAGATTGTCCGGCCGTACGGTATCCTCGAGGCGGCGCGGTCCGGTCTCATGGTCATGCCTCGAGGTGAGTTCTGATTACTCGCCCGCTTGGCGCGGCCACCAGCTTCTTGATTCGTCGATCTGACTTGTCACTCGGAATTGGCAGCTCCGATCCACTCGACCTGGTCGGGCTTGGCGGATGAGGAGACGGTTGCGGAGGACGTCGAGGCTTTCGATGCCTCCCTTCTCCCGCCCGGTTGAAAGCGGTCTGCTAGATTCTTGTGTGTGTGTAAAATGGAGCTGGTTCGAAGCTCGCATATTGCTGTGATCGAACGAATGAGCTACGAGGGGTTGGCGCAGGGGGATTAGTCGCGAGGATTAGAATGCTCAACGGAGTTGTGTATTTGGCCAAAGGCGAGCGCGCGCGCGTGACCGGTCGGCGGTGCCGCGAGGTCCCACGGCGTACTTTCTCCCCACCCCGTCTTTGACTCGTAGGAAAAGGTAAGCTACACAGGTCATTGGTCATCTGGTCTACCGACTGTTTGGTGCGGTTCCGAACCGCGCGCGAGGCGTGGTCGCTGCCATCCGAGCGGATCGCGCCCGTTTTTCTCACCTGGGTTCACTCGGCTGACTCGCTTCACTCGCTCTTCGCCGTGCGCGCGTACAGATGGCTGCTAACAAGATTTACGTCGGCAACCTGTCGTGGTGAGCCCTCTTTCCTGCGCGAGGCTGGGGCCGGTCCAGAGTTGGGGGTCGTCTCCGCCTCTTTTGGCCATCGGACGAGCCAAAGACGAAGAGGAAAATCTTCTACACTCTAAAGAGAGCCACCGTCACTGACGTCGATACTCGCCTGATGCCCTCAGGAACACCACCACCGAGGTCCTCCAGCAGACCTTTGGCGCTTTCGGCCAGATCACTGACGCTATCGTCATGACGTGAGCTTCCTTTTTCTCCCAATCCTCGCCTTATCGTATATACGCAGTTTGGGCGTTTTGCTGACGCAGCTTTTATACGCGCACAGTGACCGCGAGACCGGCCGCTCGCGCGGATTCGGATTCGTCACCTTCGCTGACCCGGCCGCGGCCGAGCAGGCGATTCAGCAAATGAACAGCCAGGAGCTCGTGCGTTTCCCTCTCGCTGCAACCAATTACACCCGTGCCCTCCTTCTCCAGGTCTCGGAGCGATCGTGCCCTCGGCGCCTGTCCTCGTCGTGCGTGGACCGGCTCGGAAAGCTGCTTCTCGGATCCGGGCCTTCGTTGTCACGTTCTTTCCGGGAAGCAGCATGCGCACCGGCGTCCCTCTAAACGCCCCTCCCCTGTGTCGGCGTCGCACTCGATACACTCGTACCGGCTCCCCTTGTCCTGGCGACGAGGCAGGGCGGTTGTGCGCCTCGATCGCCCCGCAGGCCCGCTCGCTGCTCAGCAATCTTTCTCCTCGACTGGTGTTCTGGTTTCCTGACTGTTGCCTTCTCCTTCTCTTCTCCACTTGCTGCCCCTCCTCCCCTTCTCGAAATCGCGATCGGCTTGGCCTTCGTCTGCGACTCCTTCATTCGTCTCGGTTCCGTGATCCCTTTCGCACTTCGCCTGGGCTCTCCTCTTCGGTTCCGGACTGCCTGCGGTGCATTACTCTGGTCTGCCTACGCCTTGGTCGCTCTCTGCTGCTGCCTTGCGGCTCGTCCATCGACCATCGACTTTTCACCTTGGCGATCAATCCAAACAGGGTGCGTTGCTCGGACCCTTTGCACACGTTCTCGGTATGTCAGGAGAACATTCGAACTGACCAACGCTCTCCCCTTCGCGTGCTCAGACGGTCGCACCGTCCGCGTCAACATGGCCAACACCCGTGAGGGTGGTGGAGGACGTGGCGGCTACGGCGGCGGCGGCGGCTACGGCGGCGGATACGGCGGTGGCCAGGGCGGCTACGGCGGCCAGGGTGGCTACGGCGGTGGCGGATGTGCGTTCCGACTCGCTGCTGTCTGGCCTGCAAGGGCGACGCAGGACCCCCGTCATTGACTCTGCTTTATGTGAACGCACAGACTCGCAGGGCGGATACGGCGGCGGCCAGGGCGGCTACGGCGGCCAGCAGGGCTACGGCCAGCAGGCCCCGGCCAGCTACGGCGGCTACCCGGGCGCTGAGTCGTACGGCCAGCAGGGCCAGCAGCAGGCTTGTGCGTTCTCCTTTCCCTCTTTGCCTTCTCGTCATCTCGGATCCGCGTTCTCGTTTCCCCGAAGCTGGATTGGCTTGCGCGCGACGACGTGGTTCCGTCTGGCTGTCGTGGCGACTCGGTTCTTGCGCGCATCATGCATCGCCACAGCATTCTTCCCTTCTCCCCTCCCCATCTTCGCCATGCTCCGGAAGGATGTTGCGTTCTGAGACTGTTTTCTCCGCTATTTCTCTCGTGACAGACGGCAACTACGGTACCGGTGCCCCGTACGGCGGCCAGGCACAGGGCGGCTGTACGTATATTTTTCCCTTCCGAATCGCCTTCTCCCGACGCTGCTAGATTGCGCACGACATTCCCGACGCTAGACGTGGGCACTCGCTGCATCGCTGTCGCATCTTGACAGCCAACAGCGACGTGGACGATGACCTCGAGTACAGACGCTGACCGAGAAAACCAATGTGCAGACGGCGGTGCCCAGCAGGGCCAGCAGGGTGCCCAGGGCGGCTACGGCGGCGGATGTAAGCTTCGCACTCGCTGACCTTAGGGTGAAACCTCGCGTGACTGACGAGCGCATCCTCCATCCGCAGACTAAGCGCTTCCAGCGTGTCGTTTCCTTCCGTCTCTACTCTGCTCCCCTCTTAATGGCGTCCTAGCCTGATCCGCTTCTCCCCTTCATTTCTTGCGCCTATTCTCTCACTCTGTCCAGAAGTCTTCTCCTGCTCTCCTGTCAACAGTTCCTCGCCCATCTCCTCTCCCAATTTGGCTCGCCATCATTGCTCCCCTTCATCCCGTTTCTCGGTCTCGTTCGTCAAAAGTTTCTCCTCCCTCGTGTATACGTGACCGCGTGCCCGTGCGCGTGTGTGAAAATAACCGGATTCGAGACTCGGCATTCGCGGATGTAGTCGAATCTCGTGAGAGGTGGTATTGGAAGCTGGAGCTGGCGGGAACGCGCTGTTGTAGCGGCAGCGTGAGCACTGAGTGGCGCGCGCAACCTCGTGAGAACAATCAGAGCGCCGCGATGAGTTGTAAGATGATTACTAGATCGTACAGGATTGCTACGATGGGGGTCGTTGCGACAGATAGAGATTCCGCTACTTCTTGCTGTCCTTGCCATCGCCCGAGACTGCACGAGCGCGCGCAAGCAGAGTCAGCTGCTGCTGCGAAAAGCAAGTGTTGATATGTTGCGCACGCACGGTTGAGCAGGAGCGTCTCCGAGTCGAGCATGAGCTTGTTGCCCGAGTTGCTGACGAGGCCGGCAATCTCGCGAGCGGCCTCCATCTTTCGGAGCTCGAGGAATCTGCCCGGGATGCTCCGTCAGCTACTGTGCTCGCCCGCGACGACGAGTGCGGGCAAGGGAAAGGACTGATGCGACGCACCCCTTGTTCTGCTTGACGGCTTCACCGATGAGCTCGGCGGACCGCGCCTCACCCTGAGCCTTGACGATGATGCTCTGCTTCTCCTGCAGCGCCTGGTCGACGAGGTACGCCGCACGCTGCGCCGTCTGCTGCGCGATCTGCTTCGCCTCGACGGCCTCGCTGAAAGCAGGCGAGAAGGTGACGTGCGTGATCGAGACGTCGTCGAGGATGAGGTTGAACCGGCCGGCGCGACGCTCGAGGTTGTCGCGGACGAGCTTCGAGACCATCTCACGCTGCGTCACGAGTTGGCTGTCGCAGAATCGAGCATCAGCGCGCATTTCACAACGATGGACGCTTCCAGCGACGGCCGGCCTGGGCCCTCCCGAACCGGAAGACTCGGTAGCGCTGCGCGACGACTCACGATGCGTTGAACTGCGCGACGACACTCTTCAAGACCTCGTTGACGATACTCGGCAAAACGACCTCGTCATAGTTGGTTCCGAGTTCGGTATAGATCTTGGCGAGAGAGTCGACTCGGGGTCGGCACAGAACACGGAGGGTGATGTTGACCATCTGCAGATCTGTTTTGCACGAGCAGGAGTCAATAAAGAGGAATGCATCGCAGGAGGACAGGGCAGGGCAGGGCGCGAGTCGGCGGAAGACTGACCCTTGGTTCCGGTCAGGGAGGCGATGCTCCGCGGCTTGGATCGGACGTCGTAGATGATGGGCGTCTCGAACCAGGGGACCTATTCATGTGCTCAATCGTGTCAGTAAGATGCTGCAAGCAGGACCGAGTCGAGCGTGAGGCGCGCGTACGGCGACGTGAGTTCCTTCGGCGTAGACCTCCTCGGTGACTCCGTGCAATCGGGTGTACTTGATGGCGCGGTGACCACCGTCAACTGTATTGCATGATCCATGGATACGATCGAGAAGGGCAGCGGCGGCGCAAGAGTGAGCGATCGTCGTCAGCGACCCGGCACCACCGAAAACAGGGTCGCGGGATCGGATCAAAGGAATCAGACTGACCGTTGAACAGGCTCGAGTTGACGACGATGCCGCCGCCGACGAGCAAGACCAATCCACCTGCACCTCCCAATGCCTGCGTCAGGCTCGGACCGCCATTCGGGCCGCGTCCACCTCCTCCTCCACCACTTCCACCGACACCTCGGAACGGCAATTGCGACGCGCGCTGACGGGCGAACCGGCTCGCGAGCTCTGCGAATGAAGGTCCACGTCCAGCCATAGCTTGACTCTTAGTTTGTAGCGTAGCTGTGAGGGAGGGAGTCAGTTCGAGTGCCAGGTCGACTTGCGGAGATCTCGGAAAACGGCCGCCCGACATCGAATATGGAGAACTCGCTACTAGAGGGTGGGAGAGTATTTGCGAATATTTCTATTCACTGTATGTGCTGTACAGCTGGCTCGAAAGGCCGGAAGCTCTTCCCTTCAACAGCCAAATTGCGACGGGAAATTCGTGAACGCGACTTGTCAAAGTACGAGCATCCGGAAAGGGTCTCGCTCGGGCCTCTTACGAAGCTAAGATACGGTGTATGCTCCCACCCGGACGGATTCGGACCGCGTGTAGACCGAGTCGGGGGAACCGACGACGTGTTTGACTTTTTCAATTTTGACATCTCACCGCACGCTTGACCTGCTTTCCTAGCCTGACAGACAGGCTGCACGCTATCATGAGCGACGAACAGGCCTCTTCCCTCCCCTCTGGCGCGCTCAGACGCGTGTACAAGCGCGCAAAGGCGGCCGGCACGGTCGACGACTTTACGGCCAAACAGGTCCGGCGCGCGCTCGAAGACGACGAAGGCTGGACTTGCTCGGACGTAGAATGGAAGCAAATCCGTGCTCAAATCAAGGCGGATTGGGCAGAGCTGCTCGTGCGTCGCGCATCCAGGTAGAGATGGCGTGCGCTACTAACCGCAGACTTCACTGTCCTCTCCGCAGGCCGCAGACGGATCGGGCTCGCCGTCACCTGAGAAGAAGAAGAAGCAAAAGAAACCTGAGCAGTCCGGTAAAGGCAGCTCTTCCGACAAGTACGGCCGCGCAGCCGAGAAGAACCTCAAGGTACGCCGGCAACGTCTGATTCCGCAGACCTGCCCCAGTACTGAAGCCTCGGACGCTCATGTGAGGTCTGTGCAGGTCTTCATGGGCGCGCTCGGCGGCGCTCTAGGAGGTCTGACGGCCGGTGCGGGTGGGTCCGATGAGGAAGGACATGACGACGGCTTCGCGGAAGAGGCCAGTTCGCCGTCCGGTTCAGCCTCGTCCAGCTCGCGCGCTCCAACGGCCAAGAAGGCGCCACAGAAACGCAAGGCCGTCACTATCGTCAGCAGCGAACCGGAAGACGACGCTCCGGCTCCACCCCAGCCCGATCCGCCTCAGAAGAGATCGCGCAAGCAGGCGAATCCGCAACGTAAAGTCGCTTCGGATCGGATCGCCGACGAGGTCCTCGTCGGACCTGCTTTGACAGCTCAGACGGCCGCAGCACCGGTCGCCTCGTCGTCGAAAGCGACAGCCGAGGCGCCGGTGCATATGAACGATTCCGACCTGAGCGAGCTCGAGGACAACGGACCGCTTCCCGGCGCCCGCTCGCGAAAGGCCAAGGGCAAGGCAGTCGAATCGAAATCGAAGAAGGGGAAAGGCGACGGAGCCAGCAAGGGTAAGAAGATTGAGAAGAAGGCTAAAGAGCGGAAAGCGCCGCCGCCAAAGCCAGGCGACGCTCCCCGCGGGACCGACGCCGAGGAGGATCGAATTGCGAAGCTCAAGGTGCGCTGGTAATGTCGGTGAAAAGTTATCGGTACAATGGCGCTGACGCGATCGAAATGCCTTACCCGGCAGGCCCTCCTCTCTGCGGCTGCTTCGCCTCGCCCTTTCACAGCAACGACAGGCGCCGAGCGCACCTTGACCGTCGCTCGGCGTCAGGAAATCTTGGAGGGACTCCTCAACGACCTCGGCTTGCCCGTAAAAGGAGACAAGCTTCCGACGCTGGCCAAGGCGAAAGACATCGGCGAGAAGCGCTTGCTCGCGAAGGAGATGGCCGTAAGCGATACTCCCATCGCCCCGTCTCGTTTCGGTACACCCTACAACGGGTACTGACACTCGTAGGAGGCCCCCATCCGCAGGAGCTGGGCGGAACCGCTCATCATACCGGCCTCCGAACCGGCAAGGAGCTGCACCGCGACAGTTCGGTCGACGACGACGGCGACGAATCGAGCGGAACAGCTTCGGGCGCCGGTGTCAGCGCTTCTGCAAAGAAGAAGCAGGTGCTCGCCGAGCGCAAGAAGTTTGGCGCTTTCCTCGGTGACCAGTCCGACGATTCGGACTAGCTCTGCCAAACCTCTGCCCGGAACGATCGTTCGTAGCTTTACTGCTTTGTTGCACTTGAGCTTCTTAAAACAGACGAGGAGTGCGTCACGAGCAAAGCGCCTTCTGGTGATGCGAGACAATGCGACTGCATGCTGTACAGGAGCTACAAGGTCCCTTTCTGCTTCGCTTACGAGGACAGCTTGGTCTTGGCGTCACGGACTGCCTCCTCGAATTCGTCGAGAACCTCCACAGCCTTGAAGCGGAACCGATAAGTCGTCGGCTTCGCGTCCTGTGTGAATCCCATAAAGGTCGCAAACACCTTTTCGCGCGAGATCGAGAGGGTTGGATACAGCGAGAAGTTCTGCTCGCCAGAGGCATCAGTGTTCGCCCGGTCTGGTCGACTTCTGGGCAAGTGCTCACCACGACAACCTTGCCGTTCGTATCGTTCCGAGCAAGGATGCGGATTTTGCCGTCCTTCTCCTTGAGCTGAACGTTGGCGACGCCGAGCACTTCGGCATCGGTGCCTTTCAGCTCCCAGACCTTGATGCGACTCGCAAACAGCGTCGTCTCGCCTTCTTCGCCTTCGCCCGGCGCAGTGAACGGGTTCGCTCCGGGTGTTTGCGCACGCGAGTCGGTCGCGGCTTCGGAAGGCGCAGTCGAATCGCCGGCGCCGTCTCCGCCGATGCTGCTCGGGGCAGGCGGAGCAAACGAGAAAGCCGGCAGAGCTGCAGGCGCCGCGGTGGTCGATGCAGCCGGAGTCGCTGCGGCACCGAAGGAGAAACCAAAGGTCGCCTTTGCAGGCTGGTCCTTCTCGGACAAGGTCGTAGCCGGCGCGCCGGACGACGCACCACTGCCGCCAGGGCTGCCGATCGACGAGCCAAAGCCGAAGCCAGCGCTGCGGTTCGAAGCCGACTTGCTCGCGTCTCCGCCCTGCAAGGCCGCGCCGAATCCGAAGGACGCCGGCGGGGAACCGGCAGTGCCGCCAGACGCCGCTGAAGGCGAGGATGGCTTAGCCGCGCCAAACGAGATGGCCGGCGTCGAGCCTGAGGCCGCTCCGAAAGTGAAGGGCGACGACTTGGGCGCGGCCGAAGAGGCAGCACCAAAGGAGAAAGCGGTCGAGGGCGCCGCCGAAGTAGCAGGGCTCGCGGCTCCGAAGGAGAACGGCGAGCTACTGTTGCCGCCGCTAGATCCGGTGCCGCCGAAAGCGAAGGACGGAGGTGCGGCGGTTGCGGACGCATCAGTCTTGGCGACGACCGGCTTCTGGGCAGTGTCGCCCTTGGCGATCCCGCCGAAGGTTGCGCCAAACGAGAAGCCTGACTTGGACTTCGCCGCTGCGGGAGCCGTCCCCTCATCTGGTTTCTCAGGGCTCGTAGGCGGGCTCGCGCTCTGACCGAATCGCAATGGCGACGGCTTGGCCGGCGGGTTCGTCAACTTGGCCGGAGCCAGCTTGGGGGCGGACGGCGCTTTCAACTCGTCGCGACTCGAGGAAGGACCAGACTTTGAGGTTGCGGCCTCGGCAGGGGTAGGAGCGGAAGATACATTCGAATTTGCGCTGCCGGTTCCGTTGGCCGTCGATGCAGCAGGTGGGAACGAGAAAGCGCTCTTCTGGGCGGACGAGTCCTTCGCTGCCGAATCGGCCTTGAAGACGAAGCCGCCAACGGCGGGGGCCGCCGAAGAGGGCGCTGCAGATTTGACAGTGCTGCCCGCGAAGGAGAAAACGGCTGGGGGAGCAGGCGGCTGCTTCGATTCTTCCTTCTCCTCGGTGAGGTCTGCGATCGGGACCGGCTTCGGCGGGTTGCGGAAAATAGCGGGAATTTCGCTTTCGTCAACGGTCGGAGCCATAGCAGGCTTGGAGGACGAGGTCGAAGCTGCTGTCGAAGGAGGCGTGTCGCCGGTCTCGGACAGATCGGCAATTGGAACAGGTTTCGGCGGGTTCCGGAAGATAGCCGGGATCTCGCTGTCCTGAACGGTCGGCGTTGGCGCCTTGATCGGCGCTGCCGACGAAGTCGATGCTTGATCGCCTGTCTCGGACAAGTCTGCGATAGGGACGGGCTTGGGTGGATTTCGGAAGATCTCCGGGATCTCAAAGGCGGGAGCTGCAGCAGGCGTAGTCGCCGGCGCGGCCTTCTTGACATCCTCACCGCTCGACTTGCCATTGCTGGCATCGTATTCAGATTGAGCCTTTTGTCGATACGACTTGTACTTCTCCTGCAGCTTGTCGAGCGTTCCCGATGCCGTCAGGTCGACGAAAGCGTCCTTTTCAACTGCCATAGTTAGGCTGTCGATGAAAGACAAGTTCAGCGCCCGGAGAGACGTGTAGTACGTGAGCGCGGGTGCCTGTGATCGCTCCGTCTTTGTCGTTGCAGCGGGCGGGGCAGAAGCAGCTGCCGGCGCAGCCGGTGTGCTTCCGAATGAGCTGCCCCCGAAAGCGGACGGCGCGCCGAAAGAAAAGGAAGGCGCTGTCGAGGCGACAGACTTCGCCTCCGTCGCTGGCTTCGGCGCGGAAAAGCTGAAAGGCGAGGGAGCGGAACTCGAGGCGGCAAAGTTGAAGGTGGGTGCGGCCGGCTTCACCGCTTCGGCGTTCGAAGCGGCTCCCGCTGCTACGCCGAAAGAGAACGGAGACGACGCGGCTGGGGCCGGAGACGGATTGCTGCCGAATGCAGCGAAGGGACTTGACCCAGGGGTCGCGCCGAAGAGGGGCGCTTTCTGCTCGTGGAATCCGGATGAGCTTCTGACCCGACGAGCGGGTAGCACATCTTGGCTCACTGAGGCATCGGTTTGCGCTACAGGTGCAGGCGCAGCTGCGGCCGGTTTCGCTCCAGCTCGCTTGGGCATCCCTCGGATCCTGTCGAGCGGGCGAGTCGACTCGTCAGCATGGCGAGATGCTCCCGAATCTGACCGCGTGGACTCACTTTCTGCCTGCTAGAGCTTGCTCCGACGCCTTGTTGAACTCGCCATCGCCGTTCTGTCGTGCGGGCGGAGAGATGTGGCTGCGTCAGTTGAGCGAACCGGGTGACTCTCTTGAGCGCGTAGAGAGGTAGACTTGCCTCTGCTCGCTCATCTTCGTCGACATTATCCTGAGTAAGTTGCTTTTCTGCACCTCGCTTGGCCATCGTGGAGCGGTGTGTAGAGTGGGCGAGGGCAACCTGTGCTCGCTTGCGCGCATCAGCCAACGTTGCCTCACTCCTCCGCGTCTCGCCTCGCTTTGCTCAGCCCGAGCGCTTCCCTGACGTATAGAGTACGCCTGGAGCGCCGCGTTGAGAAAGGCAGGCTCGATCTGTGCCGCTGTTCTCTCTTCAAGTCGGGACAGTCGCCTGCTTCCCCGCTCGCCCTTTTTCGCTTGCTCGGTGGGACAATTGACAGAAAAGCGGCTATATCCCTGCCCTGCTCACTTCCATGCGCTACGCTGACTTGGCTTGGCGCCCCAAGCTGAACCGCTCGTGCGGCTTGCTCCTCCGCCGACGGCGCCGCGCTGGCCCCAGCCGGACAGCTCATCGTTCACCTGCCGCTGCATATCCTGCAGCCAGCTCGTCTCGGCGTCCCAACGGCGCCCATTGCCCTTGCTGCGGTACATGCGACCTCCACCTTTCTTCGGTCCCGTCGGCTTGCCGAGGCCGTAAGCGTCGCGATACGTCTGGCCGTCCGAAGTGACCATGTACCGGCCGAGCTTGCCTAGGCCCGTCTGGTTCGACTTGTACCGCTCCTTGTCGATGTCGTCAAAGAGGGCCCAGAAAGGCGGTCGCTCGTCGCGAAAGTACTCGCGTCGAGCTGGCGGCGGCGTCGGCGGAGAAGGGGACCTCGATCGCCATTCTTGGGCACGACCGGTGGGCCATCGCGCCCCTGTTCCCTCGGCAGAGAGCGCTTGCGGGACTGCGGGCCACTGCGCTGCTGGTCCGGAATGCTTGTGAGGACCAGACGGATTGGAGAAAGACGGCGGAGATTTCGGTGTCGGGCTCGCCGCGTAGTATGCCGAGCCCGCACCGCTCACGCCGCCAGTCGGCCATGCAGACCGTACAGCGGCGCTCGTAGGAGAAGGTGTGCGCGAGGTAGCCTCGTGTTCGGGCAATCCTGGCGTGTACCGAGTCGGTGGTGGTCGGGGCCTCTCGCGGGCTGAGGGGAAATACTGACCCGATGTCGAAGGTGGCATGCTCGCCGCGCTATAACAGCGCTCAATCTCCTGGTCCCGAGATGGTGACGAGGACGATGGTCGGGCCGCCGGTCTGACACCCACTGTCGCATCTGGTCAAGAACCAGGGAGTCAATTTTGACGTCAGAGTGAAGGAGAGGACTGAAACGCCAAGTGAAGCTTACTCGATGGCCTGAGGTTTGCCAGAAAGTCTTCGCGGTGTGCTTGGTAGGCGTGCGGCTCATGCTGGCTCGAGGGAACATGGATCCCCTTGATGTGCTGACGCCGTCGAAACTCTTCGTACAGCCGCTCGCGAGCTTCTTCTTCGTCTTGCAGTCGCTGAAGCTCGATCGACTCGCGCTGAAGCTCCTCGTAAGCGCGCCGATGCTCAGCTTCAGCGATAAGGCTGTCGCTCGAATCGTCCGACTTTCGAGGCGCCCTCGGGGGTGCCAACGGCTGCGTGCGAGGCGGGACAGCCTTTGTAGCCTGACCACTCAGGGGCGTGACTTGAGGCCGAAGCAGCGCAGCAATGTAAGCCGCGGCGCTCGTCGATTCTCCGGTAGCAGACGCGGACGATTGGCTCGGACTGATCCGGATGGCGGGGCGGGATGCGGACGGCGAGACGGCTGACTGCAGCCTCGCGGTGGTAGCGTGCTGCCCAAGGCCGCGAGGCGTAATCGCTTCCTTGACGGGGTTTTCGAGCTCGTCTGAGGTTGGGAAGGTCGAGCTCGAAAGCGGAGGACGATGAGCGCTTGCGTAGGTGCCGACCCGCTTGTATGACTCAGAGGATGGCAGCGATTCGTGCCGAGGCGAGGCGGAAGACAGCTCCTTTGATCGTGCCGAAGAAGTCGGTGGTCGAGCTGGAAGCAAGGTCGCCCGATCGACGTAAGTAGGCATCTGCCCCGCCGGTTGGAGGATGCGCGAAGTGGTCGGGAACGGGGGCCTCCGCGTTACTCCGAGCCGAGCGTCTTCGCGCCGCTGATTCTCCGCTGTGAGCGATTCGAGGAGAAGCGTGAGGCAGACCCATCTCGACGTCTTCGCCCCGAAGGGCAAGCCCTCCTCGTCGTCTTCCGCGGGGACAGACGCGAGACGCCAAGCGGCGTACCGAAGCCCGAGCGTCTCGACGTCGGCAAAATCGTCGACATGTCCGTCCGCTTCGGATGCTCCTTCGAGACAGGAAGCGAGCCATTCGACTAGAGCAGAGACCTGCTGAGCCATCGCGGCCAGCGCGTTGCCGCGCGCGGCTTCGCCTCGTTGGACTTCGAGCAGCGTCGCGACCGCAAAGATTTCGACTTCCGAGAGCCTGCGCTCGTTCTGGCGGGGTGGTGTGTGCGTGACCGCAATATCGCTGAGAGCGGCGCTGAATCCCTCGAGAATCGGGCGGATGTACGGCTCATGTCGCTGTATGATGCCTTGCAAGCGTTCAGGTGAAGCGTCAAAGATCGCAGCCAGGTCGTGCTTGATCGTGATGTGCACGCGCTCAATGCTGTGCGACTTGCCGTCTTCGAGGGCGGTCTCGAGGAGGCATGTCGGAGTCGCCACGCCGCTGTCGTCCACGCTGCGGTACAGATAGCCGAGCGCTCTCTCGGACCTGTAGTACTCAACATCTGCTGGTACCGTGATGTCCGCGGTGTCGCTTCGGCGCATGAAGTCTGGACGGGCCTTGCGCTTGACCCGCGGTAAGGCTTCGACAGGCACGACGTTCCCGGTCTTGGGCGCATCGACCGCGAGGCTGCAGCTCCCGAACGTCAGTTGAGAGCACGCGGGCCGTGCGGTGATTTGGGCACACCTGTACAAGTCAGCGAGCTGCTGGCAGCGCGGGTCGAACCCATGGGCAGGGCTGCGATCGGCCAAGCAGAGGTGGAGATGGGCGATTTGTCCGACAGTGTCGTTACAGAGGTACTGTCAGAGACTCGAACGTCAATACGGGCTCGCGAGAACGGTCGAAGCTGGTCAGAGGAAGACCCACGTTGACGAAACAATCGCTGACGTCTTCAATCTGAGCAAATCGGTCCAGCTCGAGCGGATCTTGCGCTTCATGTGGTCGAGGTGGCGCGACGTCCGCGGGTATCAGCTCCGGTAAGGTGATGATCTGGTAGGTATCTCCATCGAGATCTGGGAAGAGCAGCTTGTCAGCTTGGAGAGAAAGTGCCAACGCTGCGGCTGCCTCACCCCCTCCGCCCATCATAGATGCCACCGAGCGC
This sequence comes from Rhodotorula glutinis, assembly GCA_037974285.1. Classification (NCBI taxonomy): domain Eukaryota; kingdom Fungi; phylum Basidiomycota; class Microbotryomycetes; order Sporidiobolales; family Sporidiobolaceae; genus Rhodotorula; species Rhodotorula glutinis. The sequence continues at coordinate 488,339 of JBBPFV010000012.1, read as the reverse complement.
TGGCCTTTTGTCGACAAGACGAGGCAGTTCTCGAGTGACCGCATTCGTGTAGCGAGATGACTCGGTAGGCGGCCCACAGCGTCGAGCACGCGTAAGTCTCCCGGGTCCATTGCCGGACTGCGAGTGACCAGTACCCGTCCTTTGAGGTAGACTGGAGCTTCCGGTCGCTCCGGGAAGCGCAAGCAGGCGTAGACTTGATTCGGCTCGAGCAAGTGGTCTTCATCGGGGACGCCGACGAGTACGTAAGAACCTGGAAGCGGGATCCGAGCGCGATCCTTCAAGTCACGCAGACAGCGGACACGGATCACGTCGAGAGCCGTGCGCAAGAAGGGTTCTTCCCGAAGGATGCGGTCGTCGAAGCCCGGAAGGTTGCGGAGACACTTGAGTAGACTGGAGGTGGCGCTCGGGTCAGTCTCCATTTGTCAAGAGCGCCTCCTATGGTAATTGATCCCCACCTCTTGAACTTGCTCGCTCCACCGTAGCTGAACTTGTTGACGGCATCGTAGGCACCAGAAAGCGAGAAGAGCGCTTCGGGCGACAGGTCGTCGATCGCGAGCTTCTGGTAGGCCAGAAAGATCTCCTTCTCGATGCCGAGGTCTTCGAGGGCGCTGACCAGCGGACGATCTGAAGAGCAAACGCAAGTAGTACGTGAGGGAAGCACCGCAGCCGAGCCAGATAGCATATAGGAGCGGCACGAGCCGACCAGAGCGAGTAGCGTCCAAGCGAGATCGTGCGCAGCACGAGCGGCACGTCAAGCAGAGAGCGGAGGGGATTCGACCGGTTGGTCAGCCCTCGTCATGAACGGCGCTCTTGAAGCAGGAGAAGGCGCCCAAGCAAGCACAGGACGCACTGAGACGAAGTGGGTTTGGCCGAGTAAAGGCGTCAGACACGGTGAGGCAGAAGTTGTTACTGACTCCGGTCCGCTCTGCAAAGCCGCGAAACTTGTCTTGCGAAGGTCGCAGCTGTACCTGCGAGCCCTCAAGAGTATCGTCGATCGCGATCACTCCCTGCAGGAAGTGCCCCAAATCAGCTGTGCTCGTCATGCTCCTTCTTCCGGACGAAATGTTGACCCATACCTTTGAGCCGCCGAGTCGAATTTGAAAGACCGACGGGGGCGGGCCATCTTGGTCGCGGTGAAAGCCATTCGCGAGCAGCGCCTGCCAGACTTCGTCGCGCAGCCTGTGCGAGAGTATGGTCATCCCGAGTTCCCTACGATAGGGAGATGTGCGCGCGCGGTGCTCACTGCTTCGACATGACGCCGGCACCGTCCGTGTGATTGGTGATCTCCTCGCCTTCATCGTCGCGTTCGACGATATCCGGCCGCGAGCCGATCTTGGTGTGGTGAAGTAGCTGTGTCGACCGCGGACTATCAGCCCTTTCGGATAAGCAGGACCACATCTGGACATCGATGGCTCACAACTGTTGCGACTGATGACGTGAAGCCTCGCGAGAAGCGGGCTCCGAGCTTGGCCGGCTGCCGGTTCACCTTGTCGAAAAGCCCAAGCTGCTGCCGGATCCGCTCGGCAGTCATCGTGTAGGGCTCACCATGCCGGTCGACGTCCTCCCACGGGGCAACAAACCACACGCTGCGGTCGCGCAAGCCAGATTGCGAGTACCTGTCCGTGCGATGAGGAGTCAGTTTCCCGCCGAGCGACGATCGTAGTACAGGCCGAGCTTACGCCAAGAACTCGTATGTCCTCCCTGCGAACCTGACGCCCCGTTTGAGAGCTTTCGTGACCGAAGCGTCGAGTAGTCGTTTCTGGGCGATACCGATTTCGCCAGCCGAGACAACTTGAAGGCTCTGCTCGTCCTCGTCTCGGAAGGCAACGCGCAGGAAGTGGTCAGACTCGCGGTGCGTGTCGACATCATGGTAGTAGCGGCGGATCGTGGCGTTGCTCTGGACGCTGCGCGTCAGCACGCAGTCCAGGAGAGCGTGGTAGACGGCTCGTTCCGACTGACCTTCTCAAGCATGCGGCCGGTCACCTTGAGGCATCCGCTCGGCGTCAAAACGATCCCGCGGCACCAGAAGTGCGTTCTCGACTCGACCTTCTCGGCGGCGGATCCTCCGAGGCGGTCGGGCTCGTCCAGCTTGACCCGCGCACGGTACAGGACCGCTTCTCGCGCCAAGTCGGCCATATGGCTGACCTCGACCGGCCTCGCCTGTAGCTGCTCAGGCGTCTGTACACCGAGACTGAAGAGCGCAGCGCGAGCTTTCCGGTCCTCGACGAGCTGATTCCGAAGCTCGACCAGAATCTCCTCGACGGTCGAATCGCGGTCGATCTCGACCGTGACGCTCCACACCTTGACGTGCTCTTCGATGAGCCTCCCGATCTCGTGTGGCGTCAAAGTACCGTCGCGCAAGATGCCCTCGAGCTGATAGGCGTGCGTCGGCGAAAGCGTCGAGAGCGTTTCATCGAGTCGGTGCATGACGTCCCGGCTGTATCGTCGTTCCTTGTGCAGCTCGAGAAGTTTGAGCTCCTTCGGTACCGGTAGATCGCTGCTTGAGCAGTGTCGGAGAAAATCGGGTAAAGACGCTGGCATCACAGTCGAGCCGTTCGAGGCATCGGCGCCCTTGACGAGATCGACAACGACGAGAAAGTGCCTCGAGAGGTACGGCACCTGTCGCGCATGCCGTTCATCGAAAGCCGAGACTCGAACTTGAGACGTGACGTGCCGATCCGTCCGATGAGAGATGTAGGCGTAGAAGCGGGGAGTCCAGCGAGTACCGATGACGAGGTAAATGCGTTCGAGGTCAGGGTCCTCGTCAGGGCCGGCGGGTGCCGGACTCCAGTATAGGCTCGAGATACATCCTTGGGCTGTACGAGTATCTAGTCGATCAGCTCGAAGGCCACGAGAACGGAGAGTGTCGAGACTTACTGAAGGAGAGTTTGATGCCGGGCGCATCGTCGAAAGCATACCCGCCGATACCAAGACTAGCCTTCTTCCCCTTGTCCGAGAGACCGGAGAAGTCCAGCAAGCCTTGCTGAATGTGCACGTCCCTTTCGACGGCGAAGTAGCCGAGTCCGCGTTCATCGAAGGAGCCGAGGCAAAGCGCCGAGATGCGAAAGCCGGGCCATTTCGGGTCGAGCAGGACGGGTGGCATCTTCAAGTCTTGCGGTAGGAAGGGTTGCAGGATATCCGCCTGCGTGTCGGAGGCGGGGGCCGCTTGCTCGAACGAAGGCAACGGGACGTCCGCCGAGTTCCCAAAACCGGGGTCGGCCATTTGCGACGTTCGGACCGCCTCGCCCGCGCTCCCGTCTGCCTGCTGGATGTGATACTGATAGATCTGAACCGGTGAGGCGGCCGACCGAGTCTGACCGAGGTCGGTAGGACGCGAAGGCGGCGTGTCCTTCTTCTGGGTGAACTGGATCGAGAACTTGCCGCGTCGCGCTCGCACTGGGTCCGGATCGCGCGCCGGCGTAGAAGCGTACGCAGCGTCTCCTGCGTCGGGTCGCCAAGGCCGAGGCGTCGCCCAGGCCGGCGAAAGTGTTGCTGCGGTTCTGTCCCTCGAGCGCTCGTCACTCCAGTCTTTCAGGTTCGCGCTCGCCGCAAAGCTCGTCATCGTAGGCGGTGGCGTCTGCGCGTACGAGACTGGTACTCGTGGTCGTTCAGGCGCCGGTCCGACTTGCTGTTGCCGTTGGCGCCGCTGCTGGCGCTCCTGTTCCTCCTTGACGCGGTGAAGGCTGTCAATCCAGTCCGGGGCGCCTGCGGGCTTGAGGTGCTTCGAGGCGTGCGTCATCCTGCGCGACGAGTCAGCATTCGAGCAGTCTGAGCAGTGCGGCGCTCGAGGTGGAGCGAGGCAAGCGAGAGAAAAGCACAAGGCAGGACGCGTCGAGATGTCAAAATTCGCCGCCAACTTCCTCGGACAAGCCGGACGAAGATTGCCCCGAAAGCTGCGGATCGTCAGATAAAGCCTTCGAACACAGTCTCAACGGCACTTGAGCGTGCGCGGACAGAAGCGAAAGGAACGCAGCTCGCTCGCTCTCTCGCCTCTCTCTCCACCTCCCGCTGGGTATTTCGTACACGTGCTCGTTTCCGCTTCGCTCCTCCGACTGGATGAAGAAGAGCCAGGGGACCCCGTACAATGAGTCTTGTCCTGCCTTTTCCCACCGCGAGCCGAGAGTCCCGAACCGATTCCGGAACACCACCACCATCACCCAAACGGACCGCAGAAAGAGCCACCTCGCCGACTCGTCCACCTTTTCCGACCGTCGATTCCGATTCCGAGAGCCCGATCGTTGATCCACCTCCGGCAAAGAGACACAGAAGAGAGAGAAACGTGTTGATGGCGATCAGGATCGGAGCGGACGAACAGGTCGGAAGGGTAGGTCTGTCGAGATCGAATCGGGCGTTTACGCGGTGTGGCGACGCTGCTCGGCTGTGGGGGCGCAACTCTTCTCGTCAGTGAATCTGCGCGTGCCAGACTGCGGTCTGTTGTACACGCACCGATGACACCGGTGAGCTCGTCAACCTTGCGCTTGGCACGGCGGAGAGTTCCGAGCTGTTGAACGGTACGGAAACGCGAGGGTCAATCTCAATCCGCTTGCACCTCGCTCACCCCTGCCCTCGACGTACGCGCTTCTTGGTGAGCTTGCGGGCCTTCTTGTCCTGTAGAGCGCGAAGCGAGAGCTTTTTAGTTTCCCAGTCGGCGAGCGCTTTCGCCAGAAATCGCGACGCACCTTGGAGTTACGGATCAACTCCATGACACGCCTCTCGTACGGCGCAAAGCCGACGACCTATTGCGCGAGATCGTCCTCTTGTCAGCCTGCAATGTCCCCCTCACTATGCCCGTAACACCTCGAGTTTCGACCTCGAGTTCTCACCTCGCGGACGATCGACTTGACGAAGGCAGCGCGCTGCGACTGCTTTCCCTTGCGGTTCGAGGGCTTGACCGCCTTGGGGATGACGGTGGTCGGGTGACCACGGTTGAGGCCCCAGGGGAGGTCTGCGAGGATTGGCGAGTGCAAGGGCGAACAGAGTGTCAGCGATTTCCACCGTCCCATCGAGAGCCTCCGATTCCCCGGTTCTGTTTGGATTCTGTCGCCCATTCCGTGCCTTTCACTCGTTCTCCCCAGCCGAGCATAGGTTCGGGTCGACGGGGTATGTCGAGCTCGAGAGCATTTTCGACGGCCTGGAGAGCAAGGGGGAAGAGGAGTTTCTGCCCTCGTGCAGAGTCGTCGCCGGTCGCTAGTCGGAAGGGTCGGGAGGAGAGCAAGCTCTGGGTAGACTGACTGGTACGAGTCGTGGCCATCTCTGCACTGGCTTTGGGTCGGCTTGACGGGGTCGAACAGGCACGGGGACAACCCAGTGTGCGAGGCGGTGAAGGGCGTCGGCGCGGCGACTTTCGAGTCGAGGCGAGCTCGCCCGCCGCGCCCGCCCCGGCCGCCCGCCTTCGACGCAGGACCCCGACAAAAGACCGTCGCTTTCCTCGCGCTCTCGCCCGTCGTAAACGTCCAACAGTACGCTAGGTTCAGTCACTACCTGTCTCTGCTACGCCCGAACGACAACCAGGACCCGCTCAACCGCCTCGTCGAGGGAGGAAAACTCCCCCGTCCAAAAGTCTCGAGCGGGCGCGAAACCAACCCTCCGAAAGCTCGACTCGCCGCTCGGACAGCCTTGCGACGCGAGTTGAAACCGTTGACGGCCAAACTATCGTCGTCAGAACTGGGACCAAGTCGGGCACACAGGGGCCGAGGTCGAAGCGCAGGGCGGTGCGCGAGACAGCCGCGAAAAGGCACTCGAGGGTCCCGGGAGTCGGGCGCAGGCAGGCAGGCAGACTTTGGACCTGTGGGAACTGAGGGGCCAGAAACACCAGGTGTGCACGCGGACCATGGTCGGGACACGAGGGAGCTGACTGTCTGCTCCCTGTTCCCTCCTCGCTTCGCTCCCCGCCACGAACCGCATCGCTCTCTCTCTCGACCAAACAGATGGCCCGCAACTCCGACGTCTCGCCGTACATTGGCAAGCTCTCGCGCTCGCAGGTCTACTCCAAGAAGGGCCAGTACAAGCGCGAGCGCAAGGGCGTCGCGTCGACCGAGCCGACCGCCGCTGAGAAGCGTGCGAGCTACTACCCGGCCGACGACTCGGTCTCGCGCCCCAAGCTGTCGCGCAAGGCCAACAAGCCGACCAAGCTCCGCGCGACCATCACCCCGGGCACCGTCGTCATCCTCCTCGCCGGTCGCTTCCGCGGTCAGTCCTACTACCTTTCTCTCGACCATGCGGATCTTGAGGTGGATCCGCAGGAGAGGCAGCCTCGTCGCTCGGAGATGCGCGCAACAGTTGTGAGAAGGCCGAAACACGGCGCAGCGATACTGACTCGTGCAAACCTCCCCACTTTTCCAACTTTCTGCAGGCAAGCGCGTTGTCGTCCTCGGCCAGCTCCCGTCGGGTCTCCTCCTCGTCACTGGCCCGTACGTCATCAACGGCGTCCCCGTCCGCCGCGTGAACCAGTCGTACGTCATCGCGACCTCGACCAAGGTTGAGCTGCCGCAGGGTCTCGACCTCGCCAAGTTCGACGACGCCTACTTCACCAAGGAGAAGGGCTCGTCGCGCAAGGGCACCGAGGGCGAGTTCTTTGACAAGGAGTCGAAGCCGGCCAAGAAGGAGCTGCCCGCCGAGCGCGCCGCCGACCAGAAGGCGCTCGACAAGCAGATCCTCGGTGCCGTCAAGAGCACCCCGGTCCTCGCCAAGTACCTCGCCGCCTCGTTCGGCCTCTCGAAGGGCGAGTTCCCCCACCTCCTCAAGTTCTAAGCGCGCGCAAGCGTTTCGAGAATCTTTGTCGGGTGCGAGCGGGCGGTGCACGTCGGACGGAAATTGGGGAGACGACGAAAGGAGGAGGATGCCATCTGAACCCCCTCCCTCTTTCCGTAAAAACCTCCTTTTCTTCTAGGCGCGCGCGTGTAAGATGAGCGGTGCGAGATTGTAGCTGTGCGTGAGAGCGTGCAACCTTTTCCCATTCAGCCGGGAAAACACTCTGTGCCAGTCCGACTTCGAGCGAGGGTGCCAAGACGAACAGTGGTAATCGGTACATTACAACGCAACCTGTATTCGCCGCTTACTGCACCGCAACGCGTGCGCCGCCTCGCCTCGTCAAATCTCTCCCGCCTCTGTAGACTGCCCACGCGAGTCATGGCGTCCTCCTCTAGATCAGCGCTGCATACGCTGCACGCTCTGTCGCGCGCCCTGCCGACCGCGACCGCGTCGTCGTCGTCGTCTTGCACTTCTTCCGCAAGCTCGCTCGCCTCGTCGTCTTACGCCAGGCTCCAGTCTAGGGCGAGTCTGAGCGGTCAGCACCAGCAGATCCGGCATGCTTCCTTCTCCGGGTCGTTCTTGCGCAACCTGATCCCGCGGAGGAGGTCGAAGCGCGAAGCCGACGAATCGGCAGCGACTTTGGCCGACGGCGCCGTTGCTCCTGCACCGACGGAACCCGCCAAGGAGGCGCCGAAGGGTTTGTTCGATTCCGTCGTGGAGGACGAGGACGTCGCCTTGACTCAGCAACGGAGTGGTCTCGTCGCGCGACCGCCGAAACCGGCGACTTTCGTACGTCTACCACCTGCTGATCCAGCTTTCTCACTTGTCTATGAGCGAAGACGAAAGCTGATCGTTGTTCATCATGTGCAGCACAAGTCTTCGACCGCCAACTTCAAGACGTCGCGCCGCAAGCTGAACGACCTCGCGCGGTTGATCGCCGGCCGGACGGCAGACGAGGCGATCCTGCAACTCCAGGCGTCCGAGAAGAAGCAGGCGCCGCGATTGCTCTCGATGGTCGCGCTCGCACGGGACCACGCAATGGCCAAGGGATTGAAGCGAGAGGAGCTCGTCGTCGGTACGTCCTTTGCCTAATCTGCTTGTCTCCTCTGTGGACTCGCCTTCGCTGCGAATCTGCAGAGGTTGCCTTTTCCAGAATAGGTGAAGGACGTGCTAATAAGCCTAATTGACTCCCGCTCGCAGCGCAATCATGGGTCACCAAGGGCCAGTACCTCCAGCGCATCGACATCAAGGGTCGCGGCCGCTTTGGTGTCAAGCACCACCCGTCCGCCAAGCTGCACGTCCTCCTCGCCGAAGGTCTGACGAATGAAGAGCGCCGGCGGCAACGCAAGCAGGACCAGTGGCGCAGGAGTATCCGCGGTCTGACCGAGGGCGACGGCGTCGGAGTCGGACGGGGTGCCAAGCCGATCATCAACGCAGGCGTCGGCGGATGGAGGTGGTAGAGACGTGTACGATTCTGCACGGACTTTGACGCAAGACGGCTTCCAGGTCGTGTCTTCTCGAAAACGCGCGAGTAACGAGCTTCAAGCGCGTTGCCACCTACCCGCCCGCACCGGCTTCCTTCGCTTCTCTCGACACTCTGCTATAGTCAGAGACTATAGCGGAACCCGTCAATGCGCTGGAACCCCGCAAAAAATGGCGTGCTGACTCGAAAAACTCGATTTCCGCAGCTTCCTGTGGCCCTTCAAGTTGAGCAACTGCTCGCGGCGGTTACAAGACTCGCAAGTCTACGAGCATGAGGCATACAATGCGAATCTTAGGACACGCTACATGGAAGGAAAGAGTACTATGATTTACAACAGGCCAGACTATGCGTGCGAGATAATGACGTGAGGATTGATGCGAAGGAGTCAAGACCTCGTGCGGACGCCCTCTTGCGTCAACAAAGGCGCTCAAAAAGCGGTGCTAAGGTGCATCGGCGAAATCAGGCGAAGGCGTGCGAGGAGGCAGATCAGCTCGCGTTGGCGGGGCGTGGCGAAGTCGACTTATATCAGAAAGCTGTCGATCAGATCAGCCGGAACATGTTACGCTTGACTGTAAGGAAGTGAGTCAGTGCTCGTCGCTTGCTTCCGCACGTAGCCTGCTTCAGGGGTGCGAAGATGCGCACCGTTCGCTGCGAGGCCCTCGGGTTTGCCGTCGACGAGTTGGCCGAGCGCCGCTGACTCTCCGCCGCCGAAGCGTTCTTCAAGCCTGCGTTGATAGTCGGACGCGGGGTCTGTCGGAGACCGGAGCTTTGGTTTCTTCGGCTGAGTCGAGCCCTCAGCTGGCGGCTGGACAGGGCGAGTCAATATTAGGGATGGCTCCCGCTTTCGCGCAGTTCCCCATTTACGGACCTCCTGCTGTTCTGCTCGACCTAAATTGCTCGTCGCTGCTGGCGAGCCGGATGATCTTGTTGCTGCTGCAGGCGACGCAACTTTCGCGGCGCGAGGCGATGATGTCGAAGAGAGCGAGCGAATGCCGGAGTTTGGGCAACGGCAAAGTACCTGACGACTAGGGACGAAGCCGTCGAGTCGGAAGAGCATGTTCTGGGCGTAACTATAGAAGCGATCGCGTCGAAAGGAGAGAGGCAAGGCTGATGCGGTCATCGCTTCATCTCGCTCGACTGATGAGAAACGCGCAAACTCCGCGAAACAGCTATTTCGCAAGGCTCTCTGCACGTACATCGTTGCCAGCCTCATCATGTATCACGGGCGTTCTCGGGAAGGGGATAAAGGTGCGAGCAGGTGCGGCGGAAAAGCAAGATGCCTCGTTCCAAAGGACTTTTCCTGAAATTTTCTCCACCGTTGACAGTCCGTCTCGTCCGTGTACCTGTGGCCTGCGACGTCTCTTTCGGGCTTACCGCGGCCGGGAATGGGGTCAGAAGCGGGCGGGAAAGCTGAGAAGCGAGAAGCGAAAACAGCAGCGCGCCACTCCGCTCGACGCCACACGACTTTCTCGCTCGTACCCACTCTCGCATCCCGGCACCAGAGAGAATCTGAACAAGCCATCTGCATTGCGAGACACGCCTCGAGATGGAGCCTCGCGACACAAGATCGCCTCTTCCACCACCATCCAAAACAACAAAGGCGGGGCCTGGGGTCATCCTCCCCTCGGCTCGGACCGACGTCGCTTAGTTCGACGCCTTGACGATGTCGTTCATGAAGAACTCGCGCTTGCCGCTGTAGAGTGCGAAAAGGCCGGCGGGGAGGGAGAAGGAGAGAAAGGGAGGAAAAGTCGGGAAAATAACAATTTTCTCGGTCAGTTCCTCCAGGTCCTCGCTTGCTGCGTTCCGGAAAAGAAAGGACTATAGACGTACGTCTCGCCACCCTCGATGAACGTGCGGAACTTGCGCTGCTTGTAACCGCCGCGAGCGTTGCTCAACTTGAAGGGCCACAGGAAGCTGCGGAAATCGAGTTTTTCGAGTCAGCACGCCATTTTTTGCGTTCCAGCGCATTGACGGGTTCCGCTATAGTCCTCCGACTATAGTAGAGTGTCGGGAGAAGCGAAGGGAGCCGGTGCGAACGCGAAATCGCGAAAAACGGGTCCCGGAGGACGCGGAACCGTTCCGGAGCGTCGAGAGCGCTACTTACTTGGTGGCGGCACGGAAGTTTGGTCCCGCCTCGACAATCTCGTGAATGAGATCCTCCATGGACAGGATACCGTACTTGCCGAGCTCCTGCTCGATGATTTGGTTCGAGTTGAGCGCAACACGCTGCTTGTTGACCTTTCCGTAGCCCCGCTTGTACAGGAGCTGTCGGACGGTCGCCAGGGAGACCTCTCCGTACGTGATATAAGGCTCAACACGCAGGAGCATCTCCGAAGTAGCCTTCGTGACCTTGACAAAGACACCGTTGTTGATCTGGAGGAGACGGAGGAGCTGCAAGATCTTGCGCGGCTTCGGGGCAATGTTGTTGATACTGGTCGCAGAATGTGCGTCAGACATGCCTGTGCAGAGCTGAGGCCGGCCAGGACGTACCCCTTGATGCGCATGACGAAGTAGACCTTCGGCTGAGCGGGGACGTAGAAGTCGCCGTTCGCCTTGGCCTGGCGCTTGAGGCGGATCTCCTCGCGCTCCTTCTTGTTGTACTCGTTGACGTACTGCTCAGCGCGCTTGAAGATGACAGCGCGCTTCGCCTTGCCGGCCTGTTTGTGACGTAAGGGTCAGCGAAACCGAGACCGCGTTTTCTCCCACACCTCAAGTTTCCGGTCCGGAGGTTCGGCAGCTGGCGCGCGTCGTGTCGACTTTGACTTTGCGTGCGGTAAAAACTCAGATCCGAAAGATGGTGTCAAAATGATTGACCGCATCGACGCGGGCCGACTAAAGCCCACGCCTCAGCAATTTGGGTATATTTTGAGGTAATCATTGTCGCCGCGCGACAGAGGTCGATGTCGTAGTGAGTCGTCGCGTGTGCTGAGGGGGTGCGAGAGACGCAGCCGTAAGGAGGCGGCGGGGTGCAGAGGGGGTAGTCGATGCGAACGTCGAGCCGAGTCGATTGGCGAAAGTCGGCGGAACCAGCTGCCTCCCCCTCCGAGTACCGTATTCCATGGAAGACCGACTAACCTTGCGAGCCTCGAGGGCAGCCGCGCGCTTCTCCTCGCGCGACTTCTCGGTCGACTTGCGCTTCTGCACGCCGGGAAAATGCGAATCAGCTCCTGCCGTCTCTCCGCATCGCCGCCAGTTCCTTCGGCAAGAACGAACCTTGAGGAGCGTCTCCGGGACAAGGGGGGCCGAGCTGTTTGTGGCGAGCATTGTTTAGGTCGGTGGCGTGAAATGGGCGGCAAAGTCGAGGAGACGGCGCAGAGCAGAGGGGAAAAAGGGCGAATCGTCAGCATTCCCCTGTCCCCGCTGTAACGGTCGACTGCTCGCCTGAACCCTCGAATCTATGCCATCCGAGCTGTTCCCGAGCTCCTCTAATCCCCTCGAGGCGTCGAGCGATGGCGGTCGCTGATCTGTGCGTTCGCGCTCGATTGCCCTCGCTTCGATCCTCCGTGCCTTCGTCTCCAACCCCTCGCGGCGATATTTGGACCGGCTAGATCGACTCGAAGGTAGTGTAAGAGCGTAGACTGACGAAGACATGGTCGACTAGGGGCGTGGCCAAGCAAGCAAGACGAGGCGAAACCCGACAAGCCGTGACCCAAGTTTCCGGCGGGCCCTCGCCCCAAAGTCGGGCGGTGCGGCTCTCGCTCGCGCGGCGCGCGCGCCCGACAACTTTTCCTTTCGCCTCGCTCGAGCTTTGCCAAACCCGAATCGTAATCCGCTCCATTACCACGACCCAATGTCGCTATTCTCCTGGCTGCAATTCTCGTCCTGCCTGCTTGCACCTCCCCTCAGTCAAGGAGAACCGAGCGCATCTCGCAAGAAATCTCGCATCGCTCGCGCGCGCGCCCAAGAATCACCCACGCGACCGCGACTCGCTCTGCTCCTTTTGCTCGTTGTCGACTCGTTGCTAGCTCGCACCACCGCCGAACTCTTGCAAAAGTAGCCACCGTTTCTTCTCTCTCGACCTGCACCACGACCCATAACTGACTATAGCCTCGCTCATAGATGGTTAGTGTCGGATCGTGATCCGCCCTCTTTCTCGCCTCCCTCTTTCACCCTCGCGGCCTCTGTCCTCCTCGATGCCTTGTGTGCACGAAAGGCATGCCCCAGTGGCTCTACAGTCTCTCTTTCGAGTTGACTTGTAGCTGTGCACTGCGCCGGATCCTGCCGTTGCGCACACCGTGCCCCCGTGCGGTCGCTGTTGCTCCGGCAGGTGAAGGGAATTTTTCTGTCTTTGCGTCTCGACTACCGTGTTCCTCGCAGAACTCGTGTGGTCGAGACCGAGCAGGAGGCTTCTCGCATCCTTTCGGGGATCGAGACCTCAAATAGAGCTCTTCGTTGGCAACAGCGAATCTTAATGACCTGCTTTCCCTCCCTCTCCCTTCCCTCTTCTGCCGCCTGCTCTATCGCAATCAACAGGTGAGCCCGTTTGCTTGCCTCGTCCACGAGTCTCGCCTCTGACATACGTTGCTCTGTAGGCCCCCCAGAAGAAGGTTGCTAAGGCCCCCGGTGCCTCCAAGACCGGCAAGAAGGTCTCGAACCCTCTCTTCGAGGCTCGCCCCAAGTCGTTCGGCATCGGTTAGTCTGCAGTGGTGGCTGATATAGAGGTTCAACCAACTGACAAGACGCCTCCCTACAGGCCAGTCGGTTCGTCACCAGACCGACTTGACCCGCTTCGTCAAGTGGCCGGAATACGTCCGTCTCCAGCGCCAGAAGGTCATCCTCCACCAGCGCCTCAAGACGCCGCCCGCGATCGCCCAGTTCGCCAACGTCCTCGACAAGAACACGGCGACCGCGCTCTTCCGCCTCGCCAACAAGTACAAGGGCGAGACCAAGCAGGAGAAGAAGGCCCGCCTCGAGCAGCGCGCCGCCGACCTCGCCGCCGGCAAGAAGGAGCTCGACGAGTCGAAGAAGCCCTTCTTCGTCAAGTCGGGTCTCAACCACGTCATCTCGCTCGTCGAGGCCAAGAAGGCCAACCTCGTCGTCATCGCCGACGACGTTGACCCGATCGAGCTCGTCGTCTTCCTCCCGGCTCTCTGCCGCAAGATGGGTGTCCCTTACACCATCGTCAAGGGCAAGGCCCGTCTCGGTGCCGTTGTCGGCCGCAAGACCTCGTCGGTCCTCGCCTTCGGCGACGTCCGCGCCGAGGACAAGGCTGAGCTCGCCAAGCTCGTTTCGGCGATCAAGGCGAACTACACCGACAAGTACGCCGAGTCGAACCGTCACTGGGGCGGTGGATTGCGCGGCAAGAAGAGTATCGCGAAGCTTGAGGCGCGTGCCAAGGCGCTCGGCAAGGACAAGTCGACCGTCTCGCACCACGTCTAAGCGGTGTAGCGTCGTGCAGCAATGTTCGCTTCCACTCTTCTCTCCGTTCCCTGTCGTAACATTACCGTGCACCATACTCGGAGCCGTGTGCGAGAGCTGAAAGCGCTCGAGGCTCGGGAAGGTGCGCAGTGGGCGAGGAAAAGTCCCGAGGGAAGGATAGCGGGTTTTTTGGCCTCCTTGTCCGGTAGAGCGCTTCCCCGTCTCCTATGAAGCCCGCAGGTGCTTGTCACGCGGCTATATAGCCCAGAACAGCAACCGGCGCGTCGCTCCGGCGTGTCCTCGAGCGACAATGCGCCGTCAAAGCGCTCCGTGGCAAGAACCTTTTGGTCGCCACCGGGCGTCCCTAGCCGCTCAAATTGCCGGCAGGCGACTTCCGATAGGCTAAATAGCTGTATATATGTCGTAGAAAGGAAGCGGCGGCCGCGATGGACCTGGTTGAAGCCTCCGAGGGGTTGCCTGCTCCAGATTCACAATGCTCAGAGGCAGCCTGGTCCTGAACACTTCACAATCCTGCCTCGAGCGAGGCGCAGAAGCATCTTCCGACGTATAGAGCTGCCGGAGGCGGGCGCAGCTTCCGTGAGGAGCGCTTGAAGTAGAGCCAGACCAGTTGGTCAGCAGAAGCGAGGTACTGCGGCAGTCAAGCGGCGCGGCCGGCTCTCCTCACCTTTGACTCCGGACATCGCCGCAACGGGCTCCGCACTGATGATGTATCATGGCTCACAAACAGCCTGAAAGGCTTTGACTGCGCCTCACCTTCCCGTTCCTCCATCTCGCGGGACGGCTTGGTAGGGTGGCGGATGCAGCTCACGTCCCGTTCATGAGTAACCACTTGACAGGGCGAGCAGCTAAATGCCCGTGCATTCAGCATGACATACAATGCAGCAGACGGTGCCGGTGCAAGACTCTGCGACCTTGCCGCGCGAGCGCTCGCCGTTGAAATGGGCGATCAGTCTGCACACGACTTCGTCTATATTGTCGGCTTGGCGGTGGCGTCCCGTCGACTCCACCCGGAGACTGTTGAGCTTCTCTCTGCATCTTGCGTCCAATCACAGTCGACTTGCTCGCTACCGAACGCCACATGTTTCATTTCGCTCATGCGCCGCCTCTCGTCAAGACAACGCTGTACGCTGTCAATAGTCACAAGAGGGCATCCAGCGTTCTCGCACATTGCCGGGACATTCGGCGTAAGATGGCACCTTGCAGAGCGATTTAGTGCAGCGTCCTCGCCTTCGGCGACGTCCGTGCTGAGGACAAGGCTGAGCTCGCCAAGCTCGTTTCGGCGATCAAGGCGAACTACACCGACAAGTACGCCGAGTCGAACCGTCACTGGGGCGGTGGATTGCGCGGCAAGAAGAGTATCGCGAAGCTTGAGGCGCGTGCCAAGGCGCTCGGCAAGGACAAGTCGACCGTCTCGCACCACGTCTAAGCGGTGTAGCGTCGTGCAGCAATGTTCGCTTCCACTCTTCTCTCCGTTCCCTGTCGTAACATTACCGTGCACCATACTCGGAGCCGTGTGCGAGAGCTGAAAGCGCTCGAGGCTCGGGAAGGTGCGCAGTGGGCGAGGAGGCCAGGCTGAGAGCTTTCTGTCTCGCTCGCTCCCTTCTCAAGTTCTTGGCGATCGCGAACTCTCCGGGCGATGCAGTATGTCATCAGATCACGTCAAAGTCACCGGGCCAGCTGCACTAGCTCGTGCTCCCGCATGCAGCGCTCGATAGGCTCGGTAAGAAACAGGCTCGCACCGCGCTTCCTAGACGGGAACCCACTGGCGCAAAAGCATTGGCGCCTTCAGAGTATAGAGTATAGTCGCTTCGCAATGGCGCGGCATGGGCAGTGTAGATCGTCGTCCGAAACCGATCGAAGGTACTGATGCGGATGCTTGTTGCCTCGAGGGAATATCTACTTGGGTCTACAACACGCCCTGACTGAAGCTTTGGAACAAGCTGCGGTAGCGATGACGAGACCGAAGGCAGAGGCGAACCAGGGGAGTGCAAAGAGGAGAGACTTGCAACGTCAGTCCACGGCCACTTCCACAAAGAGGCGGGAGCGTGAACTTACTCGTAAAGTTTCGTAAAGGAGCTCTGCGCGGAGTTGAGTATGAGCTTGTCGGCGTAGTCGTCGAGCTGCGCTTGCGGTAGAGACAGCATGAAGCGCTCCCGGAGCTGCTGCGAGGTCAAGTCCCCGTTCGCGAAGCAGGGAAGCTTCGAGTCTATTCGGCAGGGTGCGAGTCAGGCCTGGTCCGAAGTTCGACAGGACTAGCGCAGCTGTAGGACTTGAGGACGCACCCTTCTGCATGAGTTCGACGAGCGTGATGATCCGCTCGGCGTGCTTCCTCGCGTCGCGGAAGCACTGCTTGAAGAGCTTGCGGAATTCGCCGAACTGGGGCGAGTCGAATCCGCCGAGAATGTCGATGTAGTCCTGCGGCAGCTTGAACGGGGCCATCTCGAAGCCAATAGAGCCCGGCGAATTCGAAAGCATGAACCCGAAGTCGATATCTGCGTTTGAGGGCGGTGAACTCCCGAGCGCTTAGAAAGCTGGCCTGCGAGAAACAGCTTACGGATGAGGTGGCCGTCTTTGTCGACAAGAATGTTGCCATTGTGCCGGTCCTTCAGCTGCAAGAGGTAGCAGATGACCGAGTACGCCGCAAGGGACTCGATGAAGGCGTCCTGCGCCTTGCGGTAGCGCGACGAGTTGATCGGCCCATAAGTCTGTCGGCTCTGGGTCAGCCTCGTTCCCGCCATGCTCAACAAGCACAAAGGGATGGAGCTCACCTCCAAGAAGTAGTCGTACAGCGTGTACGACTCGAAGACCTGCGTCCCGTCCTCTGCACGTCGTGCGTACGCATTCTTCTTGAGCGAGTGCACCGACACGGAGTCGTTGATCGTTTCGATCAAGCCGCTGTTTTCCGAGGTCACCATGATTCGGAAGTAGTAGATCCAACCGGGGCAGTTCTCCTCCTTCCAGATCCGACCAAACTCGCTGATCAGCTGGACGGCGAGCTGTTCCTGTCGCAGGTCGGCACCCGTTTTGACGATGCACGAGAGAAGCGACCAGTTCGCGAGGTGGCCGAATGGCGATGCGGCGCGGATGCGAGCCGTCTTGTCCGTGTAGGACTCGGCAAAGACGGCACCTGAGCATTTGTGCAATGAGTAAGGAGCGGATCAGATTGGCAGGACCAGGCTCACCTGACGGGTCATCCTTGCTGACAGCTCGCATGACGACGGTCTTGTCCTCCTTTCCGGCTGCACCGGTCGACGCATTGTAGCTTCGGCTCTGCGCGTCGTAGCGCATGCGCTCCATCCGCTCCTCCTCGAGGGAGAGCATTTCGCTCATGATACGCTCGCGGATGGCAGCAGCGTCCTGCGGGGACAGCACGCGCGGGCGCTGAGTCGGTATTGAGGCGTGCGTAGGAGCGTGGCTGCCATTCGGCATCGCCGTGCTTGAAGAAGGGGCGACCCCACCTTTGGAAGCGGCCTCCGCCGCATGTTGGGAGAGCGCAGCTGCCTGCGGGTTCAGCGGGGGTTGCCCGGCTACGGCGCTGGTCCCTTCGGCCGCGGAAGCGGTATCAAGGCTCGCGAGCGTGCCGGCTCCGCCCTGTCCGGCGGTCGCAACGGGGGACTCCTTCTTCGTCAAGCGCGCCTTGACCGCGCCGAAGCCAGCTCCGAGACCGTAGCCGACGAGTCCACCGACGCCTGCTACAGTTGCGACCGGCAACGTTACCAAGGTTCCGGCGGCGGCGGTTCCAGCACCGACGACACCGCGCGAAGCTGTCTGCGACGCGTCGAGCTGCGCGAGCATGATGGCTGCCATTCGCATTCGCTCGGCGTAGTCGTCCAGCGACATGGGCGCTCTAGAGGCGATAGATCGCCCGCCCGGACGAGCGATCCCGTCTGAGCCTTTTCGGGCTGGCCGAGGTGGCGAGGCGGGTGAGTCAGAGTGCAAGACTCCATTAGCGCCACTTATGCTGAGTCGCACGCTTCGAGCTGTAGAGGCTGACCCCACGGAAGCAGCAGAGCTTCTTCGGCGTGACCGAGCCTCCTCATCCTTCCGCTTCCAAGCCGCCTCGTCCGCATCTCGGTTGTGTATTTCCACCTCATCGGGTTCGCTGTGCTCGGCGAACACTCCGTCATCTCGCAATGAGACGTCGCCGTATAGCTGCTCGACGAGGTCCATCTCGCCAGACGGCTCGGGAGGTTCCTGGCTGGCACTTCCAGCTGCGTCGGCCAAGTCGCTTCCGAGCGCGTACTCGGCGCGCTCGATGAAGGGCGTGCCTGGAGCCGGCGACGACGAAGGGCTCACTGGCGACGCCGAGCTGTGCAGCGCGAGGGCGTCTTTCCTATTCGCCGAGGCGGGCGCACTTTTTCCATACGATTCGAGGGCGCTGTCGACGCTCACACGAGCGCTCTGACCGGCGCTCCCATACGCCGCCTGGCTTTCTCCGTTGGCTGCCAGTGTCCCCGAGGCAGGCGTACTGAGGCCTTCACGCTCCCGGAGAGCCCGTCGCAGATCCTCCCAATTGCTCCTCCGATCTGGGTCAAAATCGAGGTCCTCCTCGAGCACCTCGACGTAGATGACGAACGGGGCCCGATCTGCCGAGTTGAGGACGACCGACTCGGATGGCGAGATGCGGATCACGCGAGCCTGTTTCCGGCGAGGTTTTCGCGGATGCGGCTTTTCGAACGGTGAAGACGGGACGGCGAAGGTCGGGGGCGCGGGCTGAGTCGCGCCGCCCGCGGGTGCGGTGACTGGTGACCGAGTCGACATGCCGAGTGAGCAGCCTCGAGGGAGGCCGTGGTTGAGGACGGTCAACTCTGCTCGGAGAGAAGAGAGTCGAGCGGGTTTCGGGACGAGAACGAGTCGCGTCGAGATGTCCTGGAGACTCCGGAGCAAGTCGAGCTGAGACCGACAGGCTTGGAGGAGAAGAAGACGCGAGAGAAAAGGTTTTGGGAAGCCGTAGCCCGGTAAAGTCATGCCGGACAAGTGATGGGCGCTAGTGGCGGGAGATCCGAGCAAGTTTCCGGCGGATTGAGAAATGGGAAGAGAAGGTACAGATAGCGATGGCGGCGCGCCAGGTCGCAATCGACTCGCAGCGGAAGCTCTCCGCTGCAAAGCTGGGGGAACGATGCGGTCTTCCTGAACAGCGAGTCTGCTGGAAGGTCCCGGAGGGCCGGCCTTGCTCTCCGACGTCGAGCCGGACTTGCTGTTCGCTCGTGACAGGAGCGGCGACGGCAAGAAAGACATCGACCGTGTCTCCTGAGATGGTGCAAGCGGGATCCGGGGCGAGGCGACGATGCGGTCTCCCGGCAGGTAGTTCGGCTGGGTCTGAGTCCGCTTCGCCGGCGTCTTTGGCGGTTTGGAGTTACGCGGGACATCGGCCGAGCCTTTCGAGGAAGTGAGCGTCGACCTGCTCGTCCGCAAAGTGGGTTTCGGTCGCCCCTTGCCGCCCTTTTCTGGAGGCTGATCCCACAGCTCCTCGTCGTCGCTCCCGCTGTTCTCCGGATCTGGCCGCCCTTTTCCTCCGAGCCCAAGGTCTCCCGCGTCGTCGCTCTTTGTCACCTGCTCGATCCTGCGCCCCTGCTCGACGACCATACCGCCAGTCGCGTTCACGATGACGGGCATTCCGATCGCCGCCAGAAGCACGCCGATACCGACGAACGACGCGAGCGGGGCGTTGACCTTTCTCTTCGGCTCTGCAGCACCGGTATCGAGGTCCGAGGTCCCATTCGACGAGGCAGAGGGTGCGGGAGGGTCGGTAAAGATGATCTCCTGAACTCGGTTCAAGACGCGTCGGCACGCTGCGAACTGGTCGGACCCTGGGGACTGCGAGAGCTCAGACAGAGACGCCTGGAGATACCACAGTGTCTACGAGCGAGCGGAGGGGAATTAGCTCCGTGCAGCTTCCGCCACGGCGTGTACCGAAAGGACGCACGATCACGGCAATGTGCGAATCTTCCTGACACCGCTCGAGGATGAAATTCTCAAGCGCGTTCGACGGCGTTGTCCGGGTGATGACGAGGTAGCTGTCGAGCGAGTCGGCGTCAGCGTGCGCTCGGGGAGGAGCGGCACATTGGGTGCGTGAAGAGTTTCCGCGAGACGGACCAGAGTTGCGGCCAGTAGAACTCGACATCCTCGTATTCGAATGACCGGAGCCTGTTGACGAGATAGTGAGAGATGCCAATCGAGGTCGAGTAGGTCTTTAGGCTGCATAAGGCGGTCGCGAGCGGATAGCCGAAGAGGGGGTTCGTGGGGGAAAACGAGGTCAGCAGCCAGTCTCGCTCGTCTTGCCGATGTTGCGGCCGGCCAGAGTGATTGCGCGCGTCGTACTGAGCAATGGCCCGCCTTCCTCTTCTTCCCCATCGCGAGGAAGCGGCGCAACACGTTTGACCACGACGCGTCGAGGATCACGCCCGAGAGAGATAGAAGCCTCTCCCTCGCCTTCTCCAACCTCCGGGGCGGTCCTGGTCGTGCGCACCGCGTCCGATCACGTTAAGGTAGATAGTACACGGCTCGGACTCACTATCCGATGGCGAGGTGGACGTCGAAGAAACTCGACTCGAACAGGCGGAGAAGCAGTCCGCTGCCGCTCCCTCCGCTCCGTTCGAGCGCCATACCGACGTACAGTCAGCCGGACCGCCTGCTGAGCTAGTTGCGATGAGCCTGAGCAAAGTCCGACGCGAGGCTGAGCGAGTTACGAGCGAGGCAAACGTGCCAAACCTGAGACTCTGTCGCAGTCCGGCCAGCCGGCGACTTTTCACCTTTGTCTCTACCACAGCTCGACTTTCTTCAGCTTCGTTCATAGCTACACAGACGAGACATCTTGCGCAGAACGCACGCGTGCACGAACCGAACAGGCTCGCCGCACACGCCCCGGCCGGACGCAGCCGGTTCTTTGGTTCAATTGTTTGCTTTTCCCCTCTCTCCACCTCGCCTTCTGCTACCAAAACGTCCGACCGCCGCAGATTGTTTCATCAGATCCCACTGCGCGTGTAATCGGAAGGACCCTCTCCGGATCCGAAGGGTTTCTGTCCACGCGGACACCCGGCCGCGGCCGCGTCCCATTGTTCTCTCGTGTCTGCCGAGATGCCGTCATCCGCCGTCCGTGCGGTGCTCAGGCCTCGCCTCAGCTATAGCGCTGGCGAGCTCGCGATGCACCCACCGTCGAGGAGCTTCCGTCACTCCGGCCCTCAGCCGTCCGTGTCCGACTGGTTGCCGAAACGGATGAGCAAAGGCTTCTCGCGCACGCCGACGTCGCTCTTGCAGCTGCCCCGACGCGAGCAATTCGACATCAGGTTGGCGGATGCCGAGTTCTATTCCTTGTCGGCTTTCGAGCAAGTCCGGTACGCGATGAACCGCCCGGTTCCGACCACGGCGCCCGAAGTCACCGACAAACGCCTGCGTCAGATCCTCTCAAAATCGCCTCTGAGCATGATCCTTCCAAGTAAGGAGCAACGCGAGTACCAGATCGCTTATCACCACGAACGCCTCGAATGGCTCGGGGACCGGATCGCCTACGCGCTCGCGGCAGAAGTGCTCTTCGCGCTCGCGCCGCTCGAGGAGAAGAAGCCGCAGGGCAAACCTCCGCTGGGCCAACTCAGTCTCGAGTGAGTCTCCTGCTGTCTCTGCACCCCACTCGTGAGCGTCAGCCCAGACGAGGCTGATATCCGCGACTACAGACTCGACCGCCTCGTCACGAACGAGATGCACGCCAACTTTTCCCACGAGTTTGGTCTCTCAGCTCGCGTCACATCGTTCAATGGCTCTGGGTCGGCCGCGGACGGCTGGGAGGCGTACCTCTCGGCTTTACAGATCTCGAACGGGCGCCGCTGCCTCCTCGAGTTCTACGCGCCTCTGATTCGCCGCGAGTACCTCGCCAAGCAATTCATGCGTTCTTTCGATCGGCTCCCGCCTGTGATTACGGCAAGTACGACAAGCTTGCAGGCGCTCGGCGTTGAGGAGGACGGACCCACGCACACCCCGTCGCCGCCGATCTTTGCCAAGTCGTATCCAAAGGCGCCAGACACCAAGTCGTCCAGCAAATCGGACAAGAAGGCGAGCTCTGCTGTGATCACGCCTGCCCCTGCTCAGAAGTCAATCGCCGAGCAGATCCAAGCTGCGCCGAACCTGTCGCCGTCGCCCAAGAAGCTCAGCAAGATGAAGAAGCCGAACTGTGCGTTGCCTGAAGAGTCTTTGTAATCCAGTCGAGAAGCTGAATAGGCGATACGCTTGACAGACCCGATCGAAGTCCCGTGCTCTCCGGACGTCCTTGTGCAAGTGCTTCGCTCGCTTGACGAGAAGGGCATCCCGTTCCTGCTGGCCTTCCACTCGGGCACGCTCATGCTCACCCTCCCCGGTCACGCCCCTTTCGTCGTCTCCGCGAAAAAGAGACTCCAGCGTCGGAATCTTGTCTCCCAGAAGCTCGTCGAAAAAGCTCGAGCGGCAGGCCTTCTTAAGATTCTGTAAGCGGGAGGCTCTTCCTCCTTACGAGTAGTTTGGCACCTGACTCGCACTTGTCCGTAGCAAACTTTCTCCGGCTTCCGCCGGCGCCCGAGGCGACTCTGACTCCCGACCGTCGTCGGCGTCTACTGGCGACTCGAAGGCTGCCGTCACCCCCTACAGCCCGGCAGCGAAAGCCGGAGCGACCACGCCACAACCGCCGTCCTTGCTCGAGATGGCCATCAAAGACGGTTTTGGTACGTCTGCTGATGAGTCACCCAAGTCTGCCACTGACGTTGTCCTCCGCGCAGAACCCTTGACCTTTCCAACGGCCGAGGCGGCCCGAGCCGGCTTCCAGAACGCTCTGAAGAAGAAGGGCATCCCGTACTCGGTCCACGCTCGCAAACACCTCGAAGCGCTCGTCATTCCAGGCAACAAGGTCAGCGTCAAGGTGACGCCACGCCGACCGAAGCAGGGCGAAGCGCTCGAGGATTATCGCTTCGAAACGCTTGTGAAGGCCTGCGTCAACATCGGTTACTTTCGGCTCGAGACGTGAGTTGTTCCCCACGCGATGAGGAGGGGTAAGAGCGCAGCTGAGCGTCCGATCATGGACAGAACCGAGGCAGCCGAGTCGAAGGGTGGCGGATTGGCCAAATCGACCACGACCGATACTCTGCCTGGGCAAGAGGCCGCGAGAGCAGGCAGCCAAGCAGCTAGCTCCGGTCAGAAGACCGGATTGTAACTTGCAGGCTCGCTTTTGCGACGTGGACTGCCTCGAGGAGGACTTCTCGGATTCGGCGGACCGAGGGTAGCTTAGGAAGTGGCGACAGAGGAGGGTAGATGAGACGCCCCTCTCGCTACCGTGAATGAACGTCAAAGCTTGACATCAATGCTGCGAGATCGATAACAGTGGAGGAGATCATGGTTCAAGTGCCTCGTCGCTCCGCAGCCGCCTACGAGGACGAGTTTTTTCTCGCTCATGATTACGAATAGCTCGGACACCGTGAGCGATTTTTCGCGACGTGCCGTTTGACTCCACCTGCTTGAACCTGCGCCGTCCTTTGGCTCCTGCATCAGTCTGATCTGCAAGTCGGAAATTGGCCGTGCCAACGTTGGCGTCAGGCGAGACCCGCGAATGACGATCTGGCGCAACGCATCCGCACTAAACGGTCCTGAAGCACGTCCGCGATCACAACAGCCCGCCTACAGCTGATCGAACCTCCTGCGGTCAGTCGTGGGGTCCCTGTCGCTTCGTATGATGTAGCGACGCCTCCGACGGACCGATATCGGCTAAAGCGGGGGAACGGTAAAGCGCGGCGCTTTGCAGCTCACGCAGACAGATGCGGAGGGGCGCAGCATACTTGGGCAGACCTGCGATGGCGTCTATCCCCAAGCCACTGCGCTCCGGCCGCGAGGGAGCGCCGCGAGTCGTTCGCCTTGGCTCGATCGCCTGCCGCCGACTCCCGAAACAATCCCACTACACGCTGAATTGCCGAAGGGAGCACTTCAAGGCTTCCAAGCAGGGCCAAACAGCCAGCTGACGATCCTGCTTACTCTACAGGCTCGCCGTAGCTGTTCCCAATCGGTCTCGGCGAGAT
Source organism: Rhodotorula glutinis (assembly GCA_037974285.1). NCBI lineage: Eukaryota > Fungi > Basidiomycota > Microbotryomycetes > Sporidiobolales > Sporidiobolaceae > Rhodotorula > Rhodotorula glutinis. The sequence goes on along the minus strand of JBBPFV010000012.1, from coordinate 464,699 downwards.
GGCGCCCACTTCGCCGCCCCCGCCATCGACCTCGTCGTCACGGCCGCCGGCTCGCAACAAGTCGTCGAGTAATCTCTCGACGCAGACTCTCAAGTCGCTGTCGTCGACGACATCTCATGGGAAACCAAGGCGAAACAAATCGACCGCATCCTTGACTGGCCAACATCATGCCGCTCACGGTCACGGAGTAGGCCACCACCACGTCTCGTTCCAGCACCATCGCCGCCCGAGTCATGGCACTCACGGTTTGAAACGCGTCGGGAGCGCGAGCGGCTCGTCCCGCAAACCCACGTTCGGACTCGGAATGACCACGATGGGCGATCCCGAATCGCCAGAACTCGTCGGCGGGCAGGACGACAACGGCGGCGCGACTTCTTCTTCGGCTGCGCAGCCGAGGCGACCGAGCATGTCAAAGCGGAGAACGAGTTCGAGCTCGACGGTGACGGTCGTCTCGCGCCCTTCGCACGAGAGACGGACTTCGAGTAGTCGCCGATCGCGGTCCAACAGCGAGGCGCATGTCGGACAAGTCCATGACACCGAGCCGCAACATAGCGGAGCGGAGTTGCAGGCGGCGATGAGCGAAGCGCAACCGCCTGCCTCGGCTGTGAACGGTAGCGTCAACTCATCCAGCGGCGACTGGGAGAGCGCGACCGATTCGCCGGTCAAGATTGGCCAGAAACTTCCCGATACGGCCGAAGAGTTCCAGCCCGAGGAGCAGTCTGCGCTCGCCAAGGCTCTCGATGGTCAGCCTGACCAGGACGCGTCGGACCAACAGTCTCAACAGCAGCAGCAGGCCGGAGGGAGGGCAGGCGGTCGGAAAGCCAAATTTCAGCTCGGAGCATCGGATCCGTTCGAAGAAGACGACGACGACGAAGACGAAGGCGTTGGCGGGCGTGATCAGAAGGTCGCCCATCAGGCGGGTACCGAGCCGGCGGTCCCGCCGGATGCGCAGGAAGGGCAAGTCGAGGCTACGATGGGCGAGGAGATCCCAGACATCGTGCCGCAAGCCGAAGAAGGGTCGATTCCGGACGCCGCTATGCCGCCAGCTGCCACGGCGGCGTTACCTGCCCTTCCTGCGACCATACACGCTGCAGCCCCGCCGACACCGGAACAAGGCGAGACGGAGTTGAGTCCTGAGGACGAGCAAGAAGCAGCAGCAGTCGCGGCGCCTCCCCCGACCTCGGCGGCACAACACTTGTCTCCGCCAGAGATCCCGCCAGATGAGAACCCCTCGACCAAGAAGAAGAGTCATTCGTCCTTGCTCGCGGCGGCGCAGCCCGAACTCGCTTTCCCAAACAAGCCGCCTTCGAACCCGCCATCACAGAACTCGACTCGCCCCTCTTCGCCGATTCCGAATCCTGCGACGCCGCCAGACGGGCCGACAGACCCGCTTTCGCCAAACCCGACGTCGGTGCAGCGCGAAAAGGAGGAAGAGCAGCAGAAAGCCGGTTCGAAGCGATCTTCGCCCCTGAAGCGCGAGACCAAGGCGAGCGAAGCGGACGCCAAGCCAAGCTTGCCTCGCCAGAAACCGGCGCGAAAAGCTTCAGACGCGTCGATCATGTCGACCATGTCCCGGCGATCCTACTTTGACCGCCCTGCACCCCAGTTCCGCCGGACAGCAAGCGGAGTCGCGCCGCCGAGCATCGACCGCGATGTGACAGCTCGTGGTGACTTTTCGGGTCCGGCGAGTGATGAGAGCCGGCGAGGAGGAGACCGTCGTTCGGGACACGGACGGGGTGACAGCATCAACAGCATGCGGTCGCTGCGGCAGAACTCGGATGGTGCCGCACTCGCGTCGCCGCAAACTCGGCACGGGGATTCGCTTTCGCCGGCAGAGCCGCGTCGTTCACGTTCCTCGGAGAGCTCGTCTAGCGGCGCTCTGGCCGCACTCGGTAACATCGCCGCATCCGCGGGTCGACCTACCGCGTCGCCTGCTCCGGAGCCCGGCCTCTCGGCCGCGAAGCGTTCCGCGAGCGGTTACTTCAACGCGCTGCGCGGCTTCACGACGCTGCCGACGACGAGTTCGACTCCGCCACTTTCTCCCTCCGCAGCGCAGTCTCAGCGTTATCCGATCCCGGGTCCTTCCTCCTCGTCTTACACGCGAAGCAGCGCTGCGGTTCGTCCGCGACCGTCGCCGTCGCCGAGACAGCCGCCGCTGGTCGTCAAGTTTGTCGAACCTCCGCAGCCAAAGCTGCCGCCGCCTACTGCGCACGAGCGGCCCGGTCAAGACCAGCGAGCGTCTTCGCCGGCCGCCTTGCGGGGCAACTTGTCCGCTCAGCATCGTAACTCGTCTTCTGCCTCACTCGGGCCTATGTCGCGCACGCAGCAGAAGGCGCTCCTGGCAAGGGATGCGCCGCAGTACGCTGGCGGCGAGGGCGGCGGAGCGCTCGTTCCGCCTTCCGTTCCCGGCGGCCTCACACCTGCCCAACAGCAATTCCTCGCTCTGCAACAACAGCGAGCCGCTGCCGCTGCGGCCTCGGCCGGTCCTTCCTCCGCTGCGGGCTCCTCGCCTGCCTCTCCAGCTCCCGGGGCTCAAGGCGTCAACCAAGGCATGCAGAAGTGGGCGTTCGGGCTCGTCCGAGAAGCCGAGCGCATCGAGCGCCAGTATCGCGCCGTCGAGAAATGGCGAGACCCGCTCGGCGAAAGCCTCGAGCGCGTCTTGATCGTCCGCCAGCGTGCTCGACGGCGACGCGAGGACGACCGAGAGAAAGTCCGGCAGGCGATCGCGGCGGCCGCAGCAGCGAGGCAACAGCAGGCTGCGGCGACCTCGGCGGGTAGCAAGGGCCAGGCCGGGACGCCTATCAGTCGCCGATCGAGCGCGGGAGGAACGAGCGAGACTAACAGTCGACCGCCATCTATGCGGGGCAAGCAGCGAGGTGGATCCCCGTGTCGTCTTTGCGTTTGTGTCTCTGACTGACGAGCGCGACATACAGGCGTGACGTCCTGAATCGAAATATAACCGGACAAGGTCGTCTCTTCAGTCGACGCTGAGTAGCCACTTTTCGAACGTAGACCTTTTCCGATTTTCTCTCTCGTATCTAATCGATTCCGTTTCCCATATCTATACGTGTTACTTCGTGAGTGCTTGATCAAGCACAAGAAGATCTGCTGTGATGGAGCAGCTCGGCAGAGGGGCCTGTCGCTGCGTGCGGAGCAAGTCGGAAAGGGCACTTCCCTCTCGCTCTCTACGCTGCTATATCTGATCAGCGGAAGTGTAAGCTCGAGATTCGGCTCCTGCTTTGCTGCTGAAGATCATCTGCTCACCTGCGCGGTGCCATAGCAGACGACTAGTCGTCTCTGATCGGCCGTCCCCCCCACACGCTCACCGTTCAAGTCGCTTCAATCACCTCGCACTAGCCTCTCAGCCTGCCAGACTCGCCCAGCATGGTTCTCGGACGATTGTTCCACTACACCCTCGACGTCGTCCTCATCTCGACGGTGCTCGCCGGAGTGAAGCGACATACTGGGTTCCAGTCAGTCCAGAGTTTCTCGACTACTTCTCAGCTCGACGTGTATGGATCTGGGCGCTCTGCAGTTGCGCAGCAAGTGTGGGACCCCTTCGACTCGCGACGGACCTGCCGGGCTATCAAGAGGGAGGACGAAGGCAGCACCCGAGTCGTCATCACTCCGGCAAGTGATCGACAGCGGGCAGAGTCGGCCGGCGTCGCTTCGTCTTACAGGCTGCGCAGGGCACCTTTGAGACGGTCACCGAGCTATCAGCTAGGTGTCTCTGCCGAATGGTCCGGGCGATGGCGAGAAGCAGGATCTTTGCGAGTATGCGCAGTCAACTCACTCCCTATCTCTCCCTCTCGCAGGGTCAACACCGGCTCCATGCCCGACGGCCCCGTCCGACACACGGCCGACACCCTCCTCTTTGCCGGCGACCGGGTCTTTGACATTGTCGCCGCGACAAGCTTCTCCAGCTCGTGGTTCGAAAAGGAACCGAGGAAGCCGAACGCGCCCTGAACAGTAACCCCTTGTCCCTGTTGTACACTAGCCGCACTTTTCAAAGTTCTTTCTGCTGTACCGTATACGAGAGGAGCCGCCTGAGGAGGGCTCGCTCTCGTCAGAGAGCCTGAGCATCAGATTCGACAGAGGAAAGAAATGCAATTGCGGAGAGAGGCTGCACAACAGGCGGGAGAAGCAGGCGGCTATGCTCGGAAACAAGAGGATGAACTAGCGTACAGTATGTGGGAATGAAAGGCGGAGCTATGTAGGGACGACATGGCTGTAGTGGCCGGGAACGCGCTGCAGACATTTTACGCAGTCGGACCGGTAACCCATCGTGACTTTCCAACCGCCGGACGGTTTCGGACCGGTCGGCGGATCGTCCATCATGTCGGCGTCTTCGCTGCTGCTGATGAGCGTCTTGGGCTGTTGACTCCAATCGACGGGACCGGCGAGACCGAAGCTGGCGTTCCCGAGCTGAGACGGCGGTGCCATCCCGGACTGGACTCCAGAAGCTGGAGTCGGTGGGCGAGAAGCTTGGCGGTCTTGTTGCGGAGAGCCTGCGAGATGACGGTGAAGCGGCGGAGCGTGATGAGGTGCGACGGGAGTAGGCTGGTACAGGATGCCGGAAGGCTGTGCAGCCGCGACGACACTCTGGGTGGCCGCTCCTGCGATTGTCGGTTCCTGCAGTAGCTTTGATCGTCAGCTGAGTGTGCACGCACGACTTGTTGAAGGGACAGAAGCTCACGAGGTTCATCGACTGCTCGTGGTCCATCCCGACGTCGCCGTTCGAGTCTGCACCGGCTGCCGTTGTTCCTTGATCAGGCGGACCCGCGAGCGGATGCGCTCCATTCAGTGGCGGAGTCTCGAGGTGCAGGTCTTGGGTTCTTCTGAGCCAGTCGAGGCCCGGGCTGGACCGCTGACTCGTGGGTGTGTCGCCCGTGGTCTCGCTCGCGTCGAACGACCATCCTCGCGACAGGCCGGGTGCCGCTTCGGCGTAGAGTGCAGGAGAGTAAGTTGGAGGCACTCGGCGCTGCAACGTGGCGCTCAGAGGCGTCAGAGCAGTGTGGGAGAGCGCGACGAGACTGAAAGTCAACCTTGGTGAGGATGGCACGCACCTTGTTCGACTGCGGAGACGGCGAGCGCTCCCTCCGTTTCAAGGCAGCAGTACTCCCATACGAATTGGCTGCCTGCCCGCCATACTGCATCGCCGCTATAGGGAGGAAGAGGAGAGGCGAACGAGGGAAAGCCAACTCTGCGATGTTGACATCTCTGCCAACATCTCTATCGCGCGTCCGACTCTACGTCCCACGTCAGTCGTGCAGGAGCTCTGTGACTTTTCTTGTCTCGAGATCGTACTTGCGCTTGCTGCCCGACGCACCTCGCTCCCCGACACTACGCGCGCGCCCGTCTCGCCCGATACAGGACCAACACTTGCCGCCATACAGGACTACCGAAGCTAGAAGACGCGAATGCTCCGCTCAAGGTTGCGTCCGCCGGCGACGAGGCCACCGCTGGCGTCGTACATCACTCCCGGCGCCCTCCGTGCCTTTTCGTCGAAACGGCCGCTCGTCGTCCTTGGACTCGAAAGTTCCGCAGGCGAGTTCGCTCGCTAATTGCATTCTTACACAGCCAAATGAACTAAGTGGATGCTCGAGCAGATGATACCTGTGCCGCAGTCGTCACGAGCGAGAGAAAGATCCTCTCGAACGTCGTCCTGAAGCAGCATGCGATTCACGAGTCGTTCGGCGGAATCCACCCTCTCCACGCGCAAGAAGCGCACCAGAGAAACATGCCGGTCGCGATCGACAAGGCGCTACGGGAGGCACAGGTCAGCCTCGAAGACCTCGACGGGATCGCCTTTACCCGCGGACCCGGCATGTACGGGTGCCTCAGCGTGTGCGCCGGAGCGGCCAAAGCGCTCGCCGCTGCGTGCGGGAAACCACTGTTGGGTGTCCATCACATGGTGCGCTCGGTTTGATTGCTCGCTTGCTCGACTTGAGGCGCCTTGCTGACTTGCTCGTTTTTCCTGACCCGCAGCAAGCCCACGCTCTGACGCCGTTCTTGACCGCGGCGCCTGTGACTAGCTCGCCTGCGCCGGTGTTCCCGTTTCTTACGCTCCTTCTCTCGGGCGGCCACACCCTGCTGCTCCTCGCGCGATCGATCTCGTCCTACTCGATCCTCGCCACAACGCACGACGAATCTATCGGCGCCTCGATCGACAAGGTCGCGCGCGACTTGCAGATCCCATGGGCGCTCGGCGCTGGCTCCCCTGGAGCGGCTCTCGAGCGGTTCGCCTTTCCCGACGGACTCTCGGGCGCGACGTCCGCCGCCTCCTCTCCCAATCCGACGTTTACTCAGCCGTTCGCGCGCCGCCTCGCCTTTTCTTACGCCGGCCTTCGCTCGGCTCTCACTCGGGTGCTCGAGTCGGAACCGGCGGCCGACATGTCCGAGGCGCGGAAGCGACAGGTGGCGCGGGCGTTTTCGCTTGCGGCGTTCAAGCAGATCGAGGACAAGGTGGTTCTCGCTTTGGAGCAAGGGGAAGAGGTCCGCGGGCTGGTTGTCAGTGGCGGAGTTGCATCCAATATGATCCTACGCGAGAGGTGCGGACTCCCTTTGTTCGGGCTCAATTTCACGAAGCTGACTCTGCCCGGACAGACTCCGCTCGCGGCTTGACAAAGTCGGCCGGACCGACTTGCCCCTCATTTTCCCGCCGCCCGCTCTCTGTACCGGTGGGTCTTGCTCTTTGAGTCTTCAGAGTTAGGGACTGCAGGATCTGACCTCCCTCTGTTTCAGACAACGCCGCCATGATTGCTTTTGTTGGCCTGTCCCGCCTGGAGCGCGGGCTTACGGATCCTCTGACGGTCATGCAGCAAGCCAAGTGGCCGATCAACGAGTGCGAGGCGGACTTTCAGGGAGAGTAGCGTTTGGGAGTGGGCTCGTTCTTGCGGTTGCACCAAGATCGGCTTGCTCACTGTTCCCGCTTCAGGAGAGCACTTTTGCTCTGCTGCGTGTGAGGATGGCGGTACAGACTGGTTTGGGAGAGGCATAGTAGCAGATTGAAGCATCTGAACCCGGATCCTTGTGATCGCCTCGAAGTGCAATTTTGCCTCGGTTGAGTAAGTCCCCTTCCGAAAGCATTTTTTGACGTTCTGCTTGAGGGAGCAACAGTCTGTACATCAGCTTCCTGTCTTCTTACCTGAACAGCAAAGCTCGTCTCGAAGGACATTATCGTGGCAGTGTGGTGTGGCAGCTTTTCGGTCGTTTTTGAGCTATCAGGCAAGCTGTGGACAAATTTTCGTATCTCCATCAGGGTGTGCAGCCCTGGTCTTGCGAGAAACGTGAGCTTGTCTGGCTCGAATCGCTTCTTTCCCCGAGGTGTCTCGAATCCGGTCAGTTGCAAGACTAGGCCTCGATTGCTTGACAGCGCGGGTGCCGAGACTGCGCCCCGACAGTGCAGGCTGGAACCAAGGCAGGACAGCCTGGACACCCACAAAGGAGCTGCGCTTTACAGTCCGCTCGACGAGGGTGATGCAGAGGTACGCGATGGCGCCCTGGCGGGACTTGACACTCCCCTCCGGACCCGGTGATGGGCTTGCTCGGGGACTCGTGTGCTCAGACTTGGGGTACTGCTGTTCTCCTGCGTGCAGATGTGGACCCTGGAGCAGGGCAGGCTGCGGGAGCACCGGCAAAGGATCCTGACAGGTTCTGAACCTGACTGTTTTGTCGCCGCTGCTCCCCCAACAAATCCCTTCTTAGCTCAGTTGGAGAGCGGGGGGCGTAAGCGGCGCTGTACAGCCCTGGTCTTGCGAGAAACGGGAGCTTGTCTGGCTCGAATCGCTTCTTTCCCCGAGGTGTCTCGAATCCGGTCAGTGGCAAGACTTGGCCTCGATGGCTTGACAGCGCGGGTGCCGAGACTGCGCCCCGACAGTGCAAGCTGGAACCAAGGCAGGACAGCCTGGACACCCACAAAGGAGCTGCGCTTTACAGTCCGCTCGACGAGGGTGATTCAGAGGTACGCGATGGCGCCCTGGCGGGACTTGACACTCCCCTCGGACCCGGTGATGGGCTTGCTCGGGGACTCGTGTGCTCAGACTTGGGGTACTGCTGTTCTCCTGCGTGCAGATGTGGACCCTGGAGCAGGGCAGGCTGCGGGAGCACCGGCAAAGGATCCTGACAGGTTCTGAACCTGACTGTTTTGTCGCCGCTGCTCCCCCCCAACAAATCCCTTCTTAGCTCAGTTGGAGAGCGGGGGGCGTAAGCGGCGCTGTGCAGCCCTGGTCTTGCGAGAAACGGGAGCTTGTCTGGCTCGAATCGCTTCTTTCCCCGAGGTGTCTCGAATCCGGTCAGTGGCAAGACTTGGCCTCGATGGCTTGACAGCGCGGGTGCCGAGACTGCGCCCCGACAGTGCAAGCTGGAACCAAGGCAGGACAGCCTGGACACCCACAAAGGAGCTGCGCTTTACAGTCCGCTCGACGAGGGTGATTCAGAGGTACGCGATGGCGCCCTGGCGGGACTTGACACTCCCCTCGGACCCGGTGATGGGCTTGCTCGGGGACTCGTGTGCTCAGACTTGGGGTACTGCTGTTCTCCTGCGTGCAGATGTGGACCCTGGAGCAGGGCAGGCTGCGGGAGCACCGGCAAAGGATCCTGACAGGTTCTGAACCTGACTGTTTTGTCGCCGCTGCTCCCCCCCAACAAATCCCTTCTTAGCTCAGTTGGAGAGCGGGGGGCGTAAGCGGCGCTGTGCAGCCCTGGTCTTGCGAGAAACGGGAGCTTGTCTGGCTCGAATCGCTTCTTTCCCCGAGGTGTCTCGAATCCGGTCAGTGGCAAGACTTGGCCTCGATGGCTTGACAGCGCGGGTGCCGAGACTGCGCCCCGACAGTGCAAGCTGGAACCAAGGCAGGACAGCCTGGACACCCACAAAGGAGCTGCGCTTTACAGTCCGCTCGACGAGGGTGATTCAGAGGTACGCGATGGCGCCCTGGCGGGACTTGACACTCCCCTCGGACCCGGTGATGGGCTTGCTCGGGGACTCGTGTGCTCAGACTTGGGGTACTGCTGTTCTCCTGCGTGCAGATGTGGACCCTGGAGCAGGGCAGGCTGCGGGAGCACCGGCAAAGGATCCTGACAGGTTCTGAACCTGACTGTTTTGTCGCCGCTGCTCCCCCCCAACAAATCCCTTCTTAGCTCAGTTGGAGAGCGGGGGGCGTAAGCGGCGCTGTGCAGCCCTGGTCTTGCGAGAAACGGGAGCTTGTCTGGCTCGAATCGCTTCTTTCCCCGAGGTGTCTCGAATCCGGTCAGTGGCAAGACTTGGCCTCGATGGCTTGATTGCGCGGGTGCCGAGACTGCGCCCCGACAGTGCAAGCTGGAACCAAGGCAGGACAGCCTGGACACCCACAAAGGAGCTGCGCTTTACAGTCCGCTCGACGAGGGTGATGCAGAGGTACGCGATGGCGCCCTGGCGGGACTTGACACTCCCCTCCGGACCCGGTGATGGGCTTGCTCGGGGACTCGTGTGCTCAGACTTGGGGTACTGCTGTTCTCCTGCGTGCAGATGTGGACCCTGGAGCAGGGCAGGCTGCGGGAGCACCGGCAAAGGATCCTGACAGGTTCTGAACCTGACTGTTTTGTCGCCGCTGCTCCCCCCCAACAAATCCCTTCTTAGCTCAGTTGGAGAGCGGGGGGCGTAAGCGGCGCTGTGCAGCCCTGGTCTTGCGAGAAACGGGAGCTTGTCTGGCTCGAATCGCTTCTTTCCCCGAGGTGTCTCGAATCCGGTCAGTGGCAAGACTTGGCCTCGATGGCTTGACAGCGCGGGTGCCGAGACTGCGCCCCGACAGTGCAAGCTGGAACCAAGGCAGGACAGCCTGGACACCCACAAAGGAGCTGCGCTTTACAGTCCGCTCGACGAGGGTGATTCAGAGGTACGCGATGGCGCCCTGGCGGGACTTGACACTCCCCTCGGACCCGGTGATGGGCTTGCTCGGGGACTCGTGTGCTCAGACTTGGGGTACTGCTGTTCTCCTGCGTGCAGATGTGGACCCTGGAGCAGGGCAGGCTGCGGGAGCACCGGCAAAGGATCCTGACAGGTTCTGAACCTGACTGTTTTGTCGCCGCTGCTCCCCCCCAACAAATCCCTTCTTAGCTCAGTTGGAGAGCGGGGGGCGTAAGCGGCGCTGTGCAGCCCTGGTCTTGCGAGAAACGGGAGCTTGTCTGGCTCGAATCGCTTCTTTCCCCGAGGTGTCTCGAATCCGGTCAGTGGCAAGACTTGGCCTCGATGGCTTGACAGCGCGGGTGCCGAGACTGCGCCCCGACAGTGCAAGCTGGAACCAAGGCAGGACAGCCTGGACACCCACAAAGGAGCTGCGCTTTACAGTCCGCTCGACGAGGGTGATTCAGAGGTACGCGATGGCGCCCTGGCGGGACTTGACACTCCCCTCGGACCCGGTGATGGGCTTGCTCGGGGACTCGTGTGCTCAGACTTGGGGTACTGCTGTTCTCCTGCGTGCAGATGTGGACCCTGGAGCAGGGCAGGCTGCGGGAGCACCGGCAAAGGATCCTGACAGGTTCTGAACCTGACTGTTTTGTCGCCGCTGCTCCCCCCCAACAAATCCCTTCTTAGCTCAGTTGGAGAGCGGGGGGCGTAAGCGGCGCTGTGCAGCCCTGGTCTTGCGAGAAACGGGAGCTTGTCTGGCTCGAATCGCTTCTTTCCCCGAGGTGTCTCGAATCCGGTCAGTGGCAAGACTTGGCCTCGATGGCTTGATTGCGCGGGTGCCGAGACTGCGCCCCGACAGTGCAAGCTGGAACCAAGGCAGGACAGCCTGGACACCCACAAAGGAGCTGCGCTTTACAGTCCGCTCGACGAGGGTGATGCAGAGGTACGCGATGGCGCCCTGGCGGGACTTGACACTCCCCTCCGGACCCGGTGATGGGCTTGCTCGGGGACTCGTGTGCTCAGACTTGGGGTACTGCTGTTCTCCTGCGTGCAGATGTGGACCCTGGAGCAGGGCAGGCTGCGGGAGCACCGGCAAAGGATCCTGACAGGTTCTGAACCTGACTGTTTTGTCGCCGCTGCTCCCCCCCAACAAATCCCTTCTTAGCTCAGTTGGAGAGCGGGGGGCGTAAGCGGCGCTGTGCAGCCCTGGTCTTGCGAGAAACGGGAGCTTGTCTGGCTCGAATCGCTTCTTTCCCCGAGGTGTCTCGAATCCGGTCAGTGGCAAGACTTGGCCTCGATGGCTTGACAGCGCGGGTGCCGAGACTGCGCCCCGACAGTGCAAGCTGGAACCAAGGCAGGACAGCCTGGACACCCACAAAGGAGCTGCGCTTTACAGTCCGCTCGACGAGGGTGATTCAGAGGTACGCGATGGCGCCCTGGCGGGACTTGACACTCCCCTCGGACCCGGTGATGGGCTTGCTCGGGGACTCGTGTGCTCAGACTTGGGGTACTGCTGTTCTCCTGCGTGCAGATGTGGACCCTGGAGCAGGGCAGGCTGCGGGAGCACCGGCAAAGGATCCTGACAGGTTCTGAACCTGACTGTTTTGTCGCCGCTGCTCCCCCCCAACAAATCCCTTCTTAGCTCAGTTGGAGAGCGGGGGGCGTAAGCGGCGCTGTGCAGCCCTGGTCTTGCGAGAAACGGGAGCTTGTCTGGCTCGAATCGCTTCTTTCCCCGAGGTGTCTCGAATCCGGTCAGTGGCAAGACTTGGCCTCGATGGCTTGATTGCGCGGGTGCCGAGACTGCGCCCCGACAGTGCAAGCTGGAACCAAGGCAGGACAGCCTGGACACCCACAAAGGAGCTGCGCTTTACAGTCCGCTCGACGAGGGTGATGCAGAGGTACGCGATGGCGCCCTGGCGGGACTTGACACTCCCCTCCGGACCCGGTGATGGGCTTGCTCGGGGACTCGTGTGCTCAGACTTGGGGTACTGCTGTTCTCCTGCGTGCAGATGTGGACCCTGGAGCAGGGCAGGCTGCGGGAGCACCGGCAAAGGATCCTGACAGGTTCTGAACCTGACTGTTTTGTCGCCGCTGCTCCCCCAACAAATCCCTTCTTAGCTCAGTTGGAAGAGCGTGGGACTGTAATCGGTTTGTCATCCCAAGGTCTCTGGTTCGATCCCGGAAGAAGGGAAGGTTGATCTTTTGCGGTCGGGAAGCTTCTCACGGCTTTTTGCGATGCGGCGGACTTCCGGCGTGTGTCTGCTGTTCCCCCGCGTACCCTAGACTCTAAGGCGCCGGCAACGAGAGGCGAGGTCAAGGAGCGTACATAGATGGCGCGTACTCGAGCGGAAAGCGTCGAAATCGTCAATGCGACGCCAGATTAGTTTTCGGGGTTTCGCTCAGAATTGGCACGTTGGAGTGTCTTCAAAGCCGGCGGATAGCAAACTATGGCGTGTCTCCAGTAATGTAGGCCAGCAGGCGTCGCTGGACGTGGACTCCGAGGCTCTGTTTCCGCAAAACTCCCCCTGATCTCACAAGCGGGCAGTACGCCGCTGTCTGACGCAGAACACGGCACGGACTTGCTGGCAGCAGAGGAGACTGCCGAGGATAGGCTCCATAGGACCGCGTATCGCCAAAGGAACCGCCTTTGAGCTTTGCATTGACAGTTTCCGGGTTGTGCAAGCTGAATAGGTGCTCTGCAAGGCTCTGCAACGGGCTTGTACGCTGAGGAGACGTAGAAAAACGTGCTTAGTGAGCGTAGTAGAACCTAAACTGTGAGCGGACGCAGGCAGAACCCCGCGGAGCAGGCAACGACGAGGTCGGAAACAGAATCAGCTGACGGCAGGAAGATCACATCCCAAAAATCGCGCTTGCGAGGCCCTAACACAGTGCCCTTGCTTGAAGCCATGCTCAGGACAAGTAACTGTACTTTACAAAGCCTACCAGGGACCGGGAGAACATAGTTTGATCGAAAAGTTTTGCCCCAAACAGCAATATCCGACCGCGGCAATGATTTCTCCGCAGGCGCAAGCCACACATCACCAAGCGCGGGCTTTAACAGTGCTAGGAGCACTCTGGCTGTGCTTTCATTTGCCACAAAGAGAACTGGCAGGTCCGAAGCGCCCGTGATCTGATGGCAACTCGCCTCGGAACGCAGCTCGACCGGATCAAAACGGTGCACCGCGCCCTTCGTCACAACCCATTTGCAGTCCACTGCACTTGTACACCAGTACCAACACACCACCGCCAGCAGCAGGTACTCAACCTGGAGCACGCGGACCGAAAAACCCGCTCGTCGGCATTCCCGGCCGCAAAGACGGAGGAGTCGAAACATCCGAAGGCGGCGCCGCAGCAGTTTTCGAGAGGGACTGCAATGCAATAAGTCAGGATGCAAGTTCCGACGGGAGCGCACAGCGCGGAAACGCACCGGTCCACCATGCTTCGCTTGGAACTGCGGAAAGGCAAACGTCAGCCTCGCCGAACTGCAGCGGAAAATCAGTCATACTGACCGCGAGGAGCTCAGCAATATCGCTCTGGAGGGCGATTTTCTCTTCTCGCAGCTTGCCGACCTGGAGCAAGCCAAGGGAGCCATGTTCAGTACTCCCACAGCTCGGGCACTACAACAATCGACGCACCTCTTTGAACATGCGCTGAATCTGCAGGGAGGCGCGTCAATACTCGGCCAAGATGAGAGCCACGAAGAAACATACCTCGCTCGTCAACTGCCCTCGGAAGTCCTTGACGTGGTCGTCGACGCCGGCTCGCACGCCGCTGGTAACGGTACAGCGTCAGCACCTTCATCAACATGAAGAAGGAACTCCCCGACACGCACCCGAGCAACTTTTTGACCTCTTCAGAGAGGGCCGGGTCGAGCTGCGTCTTCTTGCCCTCCTGCACGTTTTGCGCAATCTCCTTGAGCAGCTGGTCCGCCTTCTCGGTCCGCTCGGCAAGCTTGGCGACCATCTCGTTGATCCCTGTCAACCCGGTACGTCAGTATCCCGCAAGATCCACACACGAGTAAACGTACGAGCGGTCCGCTCCTCGCTCATGAGCGTGCGCGCTTCGATCCGCGCAATCTCGGCGCGCTTGACCTCGAGCTCGGCCGCTTCGCGGTCGGTGAGCCCGTTGTTGCGCATCTTCTCCGCCGCCTCTTTCGCTTCGAACGCGTCCTGCTTGCGAGCAATGTCGCGCATCGTCGACAAGATCTCGAGGACCGCCACTGCAAGCTCGATCGATCAGCAACGGGCGCGCCTTCTCAGTACAGCTTCAAGCTCACTAGAGATCGCCGCAGGGTCCAAGTCACCCTCCGCTTCACGGGCGATAGCCTGCAAGCTTTGTTCGAGCTGCTCGTCGGATGTGAGGGCCTCGACGACGGCGGGCACTGCGCCGCCGGCGGCCTCCTCGCCATGTGCATCGACCGTCGGCTTCTGCGGGAGGGGCCTGCCCCAACGCGTTGTACGTTCGGGCGTTGGATCGGGTGCACCTGCGGGGAAACTCGGGTCAGTCAAGCTGACCAAGCGTCCGAGACGCCCGCCGCGCGCACCCCACAATCGAAAGGCAGGCATCCTTGGTCCGCGCGGGTTACTTGTCTCCTTGCGCGCCGACTCTTGTTGCGCAGCTCGCGCGAACGAGCTATTCGGGTTCAATAGACCGCCTTTCGACTGTTTCGGCGGTCCAGCGACCGCGCGAGGCGTCTCGTGCAGGATCTCTTCAGCAGCAGCAAAGTCATGCGATGCTTGCGAAAGAACGCTAGGCGCTCGAGGAGGAGGCGATGGTACCGAGTCCGAGTCGAATGCAGGTCGCTCCGGGAGCTGCGCAACGTGCTGAACGATGCCTTGGACCGCCTGAACGAGTTGCTGAAACTGCATGTCACGAATCGAGCGGTCTTCGGCGATCCAGCGCGCCAGCTCGCCGACGACCTGCGACACACGCTCTTGATGGGCTCGCTGCAGGGCGAGAGCTGCGGGACAAGAGAAGGGGGAGGCATCAGATCGCATGCGAACACCGAGACCGAGTACGTCGATCGCACAGCCATCCTGCTTCTCAAAGCTGTGCAAGATCTGCGAGAGAGTCTGTTCAGAGAAGCCAGTCAGTAACGCTGCCGGCGCAGGACCGAGCAGGCGATCTGTACGAACCCTTTCGAGCCTGCTGACGTCTGACGAGGCAAAGGAGAGAACGGTCGGTGCGCGGTCAGGGCGCTCGGTGATGACCTGGGGAACAGAATCGTCAACTACGGGAAGGGAGTCCCGAAAGAAAGGATCGGAAACGCTCACGCTAGTTGACAGCCGCCTTTCAGCGGGTTCGACCAAGCCACTGCCAGCGAAGGGATCACGGGAGGACGAGGCCAGCGCCGTTCCTCCCAAGACCTGCTCGTCGCTGAAGAGCTGAGAGGCCGAAGGAACTCGGGAGAGACCGGACGAAGACGGCAACCCTTCGAGCTTCCGACTCGCCTGCTCGCGGTGTTTTCGGACTATTGTGGGTGAAGGGACGGAGCTGAGCCCCTGCAGTGGCGAGCTAGCCGTCTTAGCCTCGGCCGCCTCGCTCTGCACGGGCGCAGTTCAGCTGCCCGGATCCGACCGATTGTATCCCGACCTATGGCGCACCTGGAAAGCCCGAAGATCCGCCGCCCAGTCTGCTTCCTCCGAACGGGAGAAGCCGCCTCTGCGAGTCGTCACCGTCCTTGCATCGGAATCTTTGGTGGCGCTTCTGAGCGAGGGGGACAGACCAGGCGTGCGGTCCGCCGAGTGTATCAAGTCGCGCAAGCGGTCCTCGACTCGCCGAACGAGCTCACGCTCGTTTGCCTCGAGGGCATTCGCGCGCTCCCCTAGCGACTGCTGAAGTAGTTCTTGATTGCGCAAGAATCTCTCGTTGGCGGCCAACAGGTAGTCGACCTTGATGAAGTATAGAAGTCAGCCGAGCTGACATCGCATGCGGTTGACCCTCCTGAAGCGCACCTTTGCGGCGAGGTCAGCGTTTAGCTCGGACGTCGAAACCTCAGTCGACGTATCGAGCTTCCCGCGAAGTGCGGCGAGGCGCTCGCGAAGCCGCTTGTAGCGCTCGTGCCGTCCTCTCTTGCGCAGGTCGGCTACTTCGAGCTGTGCCAAAAGTTCGCGCAATTCGCCCGCGAAATCCCCATGGGAAGAGGTATCTCGTAAGCTCGAAGGATCGCGTATCGGGCTCGAGCGGATAAGATCTGCGGGGCGAACGGGAGGCTGCAGCGGTTTCGGAGGAAGTGGAGGCGGCGTCGAGGCGGGCGAAGCGCCGATCCCTTCGCCGCTCGCCGTCTCGGACAAGGATGATGCCCCGAGAGCTCGGTCGGCGCAACGAGTGGTGGTCGACCTTACCGGTTCGACTGGTCGACGCCCTACCCTCGGCCAGCTGCGAACAGTGCCGCGCGTCTCCGAGAAGAACGAGCCGGGCGGTGTCAAGCTCCGAGCCGAATCCGCTCTCGCGACGGAAGGCGAGGGGTCGGAGAGAAGGTGGCTGTCGGCAGAGAAGGACTTTAGGACTGCACGGTACCGAAAGGGTTCGCGCGGAACTGACCGAAAGGCCGTGTTCCAGCGGAGCCGGTCTACGGGCGCGTCCGTAGCGAAGAGGCGAGAACCACCTTCGCGCAGAACGACGGCGAAAGGCCGGAAAGGTAGAAGATCGTCCGAGACGGCGGGCTCAAATTCGACGCAGACGCAATCGGTGAGGCGCAAAACGGTCGTCCGCTCGACGTCGGGAATCTGGTCCGTCGGTCGCGATTCGAGTCCGGCATCTGTCAAGACACAGTACAAGCGTCTGGGTGGAGCCGGCGCCTCGTCAAACACGAGGAGGTGCCCCTGATCGGAGGCTGAGTCAGCATTCCGAGGGGGCACATCGGAGGCAAGATGCAGGACTTACCTCGCATCGTATGGCAGAATTCGCCTCTCCCGCCAGCAGAGCCTGCTTCGCTAGAGGAGGAGGCGCTCGAGCGAGACTCGGATGGCTGAAGAGCGATAATCTAGAGTTCGTCGGTGGCGCCGGCGTCGCCTCCCGCAAGTCCTCATCGGAGGAATGCGATAGCGCTGAAACCGTACGCAACGGCTCGTCGGATGCCAAGAATGGGTCGCTCCGGGGCGCTGGCCGAACCCGCGCATCGTGAGAGGATCCCTGCTCGGGAGGATCTATCGAAGACGGCCTCAAGGGCGCGGCAACAGAGCCGAACAGCGCAGCTCGCCGCGCCACCTCCGGCGAGAGCCGCCGTACCGGGCTCGAGCGTCCGCTTCGAGAGCCTTGGCCATTAATCATATGGTCAAGGATTGACGCCGGATCGTCGGAAGTGGCGGTTGCCGATGACGAATGACTGTTTGCACTGAAGATGGAGGCCGACGATGCGCTCCGTCCGGTCAGGTGTGCTGTTGCATCCAGTCGTCGGGTCGGACCGTCGGCGAGTAAGTCCGTATAAGGCGAAGCTGAAGTAGCGATTTCGGGGCTCGCGCGCTGAGTGAGCAAGTCAGGCCGAGCATGTTCGATCGAAACAGTGCGTGTCGGGAAATTGTTGGTCATCGGAGCGGCGAGATCGGAAAGGACAAGAGGCTTGTCGCGCAATGAACGGCTATCGAGGGAAGCCGGCGTCGCCGAGGTCGCCCAAGAGGCGCGCTGACCAGCTTGCCATGTCGAAAGTGAACTGCGCTCCGTTTGCTCGCTGCGAAACCGATCAGGGTGAGGACGCTGCTCCGCAGGCGAAGGCCACCTTTGCGCAAACACACTCACGGCACATCCGATAGTTGATGAAAATCGAACTCGATATCTCCGCCATCTCGGTCGTAGATGGTCGACGGACGCGCGAATAGAGACGAAGGCGGCGAGTCGAGGTCGTTGTTCCTGAAGGATGACGGGCCAGAGTCATCGGAAGGGATGGCCGACTTCTGCGAGACCGCGGACGGCGCCGGCGGATCTACGTCGTGAGCCTCGTTCAATCGAGGCGACGCGAGAGCCATCGAGGGCCGAGCCGGCGAAGAGTCGCTCGCATCAGTCGCGGCCCAGGTGTGAGCGGCTCTTGCCGCCCGTTGCGCGTTCAGCCGTTCCATCAGGCCTCCTGCAAGCGAGATACTGCTCGGCGGCGACGGCGAGGGTGAACGCGGCGGCGGAGTCGACGGTGCCGAGAAGGCGGCGGAGCCGGCACCAGCAGTGCGTGGATTCTTTCACGAATGGCGAGTAAGTTCGACTGACCGAACAGGTCTTGCCGCACACGAGACTGACCTCATTGAACAAGTCTGTTGCAGACGCTGTCGAAGACGGATACGCTGAGGCGGATGTCGACTTCTTCGACTTGGCGGGACTGCTCGGTACGGAAGGCGAATAGGACCGATCGGAAGTCGGCTGCACGCGAAGACGAGGAAGTCCTGATGAGCTGCTCGAACTCGCCACTCCACCCGTGACGGTGCCCTCAGGGAGCTCGAGCTGTGCCCCAACCGGCGCCAGCGTGGCTTGACTGGAATCGGCTTCGAAATTTTCCATCTTGGGCGAGTCGTCGGCTTCGCGAGCTGCTCTGCGCAAGGCTCTGGCGGCCCGTGTCGCGGCAATACGTTCCGAGGCGGAGGTCTCGGACGACGTCGTGAAGGAGCGCACCACGTCGGACCTGATTGAACGAGACGGAGACCGCGGACGAGGGCTGCCTTCCATGTCTGTGCGAAGCACTCTCGAGGTACCGTAAACGCACGCCTATCCGTAGCAGACTTGACAGAGCAGTGCAGCCAAGGATAGCAGAGCGGAAAGCGGGTAGAAAGCCATAGCGGGTTCAGTCAACATGTGAGCGGAGGGTGGGGTCCAGAAGAGGAGGTCAAAGCGTCGAACGGTCCCAGCGAGCTCGCCACAATTCACCGCGCGTCGTCTCCCTGTGTCCTTGTTGATAGCCCATGCAGTCTGCGCAGTCGTTCTCCGACAACACGCATGTGATGAGGTGAACGTTCGGGAGCATCTAGAGACCGCAAGTTGTGCGCCCTTGACGCCGCTGTACTGCAGAAGTCGCCTTTGGCACAAGCAGCGTGTGCTTCCTTCTGCGTGTCTGACAGCAAGACAAGCCGGCGTGCGCGAAGAGCAACATAGAAGGGAGATAGATGAGCGCGGCGTGATCAGCTGCGACTTCCGGCGAAGCCTTTTCCTCGAGGACAAGGCCAATTCGATTCTCCAATTCTCTCTTCATTAGCCCTTTGGGATACAACAGGTGCAAGCGCTAGAGGAACTCGCGAATAGATACAGGTCCAAGAGAGGCACGGCCTGCGCGCGGATCTATTCCACAAGATACGGGGTTCAACCGCCAAAGAGCTTCCGACGTTCCTCCATAGAAAGCAAGCCCGCCTCGCCATCAGCGCGCGATGACGCCTTGTCGCCCGGCAGCTCAACGCCGAGACCGACCGGGAAGCTCAAGTTGTAAGCAACCGATTGCCGCCGGTTCGCCTTGACAGCTGCGGTAGCCGGGCTCGGAGGTTTCCTCCTCCAGAACGACGACGACGATGAAGCGGTGTGCGCGTGTTTGACTCGGGCACTCCGAAGATCTGACTCGGACGACGCGGCATACGATGACGCGTTGCTCGAGAGCGATGTGGACGACATGAACGACCTCATGGACGAGATGCTCAGGTTTGAGTGGCCCTTGCGATGAGTCCTCGGCCGAGAGGGCGTCTGATCCGCAAGGCGCTCGAGTTCCTGCTCGCGCTCGCGCTCCTGCTCAGAGTCGAAAGCCAAGTCGGCACTCGAAACTTTGGCCGCCACGGATTTGTCAAACTGCTCGATCGCGTCCCGGAACTCCTCGCCGAGACTCAGTCGCTCGAGTTTCGGCGGTTCAGGCGAAATTCTGAGTGACTCGGGCAGAGGGCCGGCATCGAACCCTGCGGAAACTGGGTCGGATCCTAGTATCGGCGTCCGGTCGTTCCGCTCCGTCGAAACCGGCGTCGCTTCCTGCACGGACGCAACAAATCGAGACGTAGTCGGCGTCGACGCTGGCGACGAGAACTTGATTGCCGAGGGTGAAGGCGGCGCAAGGTCTGCGCCGAGGACCGGTGACCTGGCTCGGGCAGCATCGTTCGCGAGTCCGGCGTCGATTGATCGGGGTGCGAGCCGGCCGGCGCTGTCGTCGCGGGCGAGTTCTCCTTGTGGCCTCGGCGGCAAAGGCGGCTGCTGAGCGTTCGAGATCTGCTCAGGGGCAAAGCGACGCTGGGCGGCTGCAGAACAGGCTCGGGTTCAGCCTCACATACGCAGCCGTCGGCACTGCAGCGCGTGCTCACCTTCGTTCGGTCGACTGAATAATAATCGTCGCTCGACGACAAGAAGTTGCAAGAAGCCGGGAGAAAGTCGCAGTGTCGGAGACAAGATCAGGCGGAGGTTGTTGAGGGTCATCTTGTTGACATGAGCGTTGTCGGCCAGACGCGCGAGGTGGAAGCTGCAAAGACTCCAGCGTCAGCAAGAGCTCTCTGAGGCAGAACTGCGAGCGCTCCTCACATGACAGCCCGCAGCAAATGCCAGTGCTCTGCCGGCATGCTCATCGCAAACAAGTCGCGCAGCTGTTCGAGGTACGGCAATCGGTCCGGATCCGGGTTCGGACTCGGCGGCGCGCTCGAGTTCGGCGACGGGCCCGCCGAGCCTGTCGGAGTACCCGCTGCGGCAGCGGCACCCTTGCTCGCGAGAAAGTTGTTTGACGAGGCGCCAAAGCCGAGATGCTGGATCGTCAAGTCGTCGACGAGACCTTCCAATTCGGCCGAGAGTAGCGAATCAGGCACTGTATGATGATTTGTCAGCTTAACAGTCAACAGTGGAGGGGATGCGAATGACTCACGCTCGCGGAGCCAGCTCTTGAACACGCTCGCGACAGCGTGCGGATCCAGATCTGACGGGTGCACTTCCCGCAGGTCCATCTCCTGCCCGACTCCCGCATCGAACATGGCCTTGAGCTCAGCCATGTGTGACGACCTCCCGGGCACGCGGAACACGCCTTCCTCCCGCATCCCCCATTCTTCGAGGTATTCGAGGCATCGGTACGCGATTCCGGGAAGCCAATACCGCGCGTCGTCGCCAATGACCTGATCGGCCGAAGCAGGTCGGACAAGAGAAGGAGTCCGAGTCGCTGCGACGACCTGGGCGAGCGGCTGTCCGAAGACGACGCCTTGCCGGTCCGGAACCGAGACGGCGAAGAGTAGAGCTGGCAACTTGACGGTTCCTCGAGCGGGACTCGGACCGCCCGGCCTCGCACCGTGCGCGGTATTCGATGCCGGACTTCCATGCTGCCCTCCGACGGCGGCGAGGTCCGGCATCGTGCTCGAAGACGAGAGGAACGAGCTGAGCGTTCGCGACGAGTTGGAGAACGCAAAGCTGTTTGAGCTTGCGGACGAGGACGACGTGCCGGACGAGGCCGGATCGCTGGCGCCGAGCACTGCGACGGACGCACGGTTATTGCCTGCGCCGCCTGCTCCGCCGAAACCTCGCCAGCCGTCCTGCAACTTCCCTTTCCCCTTGCCGCCCCACTCGCGCGCATAGCCCACCCCGGCCCCCAGCCGGTCCTTCAGCTTGGCCTGCTGCCACCCACGGCCAAGGGCGCTCAAAGCGCTCGAAGGGTTCAAGCTCGAGTAGGACGCCGAGGACGACAAGCCGCCGCTCGCCGGCTGGGTCCCAGACGTGCTCCCGCTGCTCCCTTCCCCTGCTGCGTTGGCGCCTCGCCCGCCCAGGGTCCGGAACCGTGATCTGTCAGGAGACCTCGACGCGCTCGGGCGCATCAACGGGGCGACGGGGTCGTTCTCATATTCCGCAGCGGTCGCGAACGGCGACAGAACGGACGGACAAGACGACGGCGTCGGCGGTTCGACGATCGCACTCGGATGGAGCGGGGACGATTTTGCGAGGGGCCGGGGAGGTAGGCAAGGGACCAGTTTGCTCGCAGGCGTCCCGAGAGAGGCTGGCGCGGACGGGCCGTTAGGATTTGCCGAAGTCGTCGTCGTCGGTATCGAACCTTCCTCGCGCGGCCATCGGACCGCCTCGCCTCTGACCGGATGCTCCTGCCTTCTGGGCTGCTCCATCGTAGTCCTGCTGGACTCCCCGTCGTGTGCGACACCGAGAGAATGCGATGCGTTGCCGCTGCGGGGCGGGAAAGGCACAGGCGGCGGGAGCGACGACGTCCTCTCGGCGACGCTGGCCGCCCGCTGATGGTCGTCGGACAAGCTGCGAGCCATCGGAGGTGGCTTGGGAGGGACGAGTGGTCTCATCGATTGCCTCCTGAGTTGTTTCTCGTGCGCTGCGGCGGACCCGAGGGGTTCCAACAATCGACGACCCGGTCGCAACTGCGGTTCCTCCCTCGTCGAACCGAGTTGAACGGGGACTGACAGCGTGTCGACCATCCTTGCTGTCCCTGCTGTAGTGTCACTTCCGTCCCTTGTAGAGTGTTGGCTGCAGTCGAGTTGGGCGAGATCAGGCGGGCGGGCCCAATTTAGCGTGTCCGGCGCGTCACTCGAGCCTCTCGGACCCTCGCGCGTCAAAATGGACGCGTCGCTGGCGTTCTAGAGTGATACCGAGGTCACTAGGATTGTGTCCGAAGCAGCAGCGCGTGTGTGAGAGGAGAGCGAAGGCCAGACATCGACTCGTCGTTTGGCTCTCGCCTGCGATCGACGCAGGTCTCGACCAAAGTTGAAGCCACGTTCTAGACTATAGCGACCGCTGCAGAGCTTGTACCATCTGCTTACGCAACCGGCGGTCCCACACGGTCCCTGCGACTCTCTCAGACTCGCTCTCGACCGAGTCCTCCGGCTGCCGTTCACTCTCTTCTGCGCGACGCGTCCCCACTTCGACCTCGGAGAGCGCCTGCAACTACGCGAAAAAGGACGCAACATGACGTACGACCCGAGGGAAGCTGCAGTCGTCCTCGCTGCCGAGAAACGGGCGCGGGAGCACCACGAGCAATACGATCCCTCGCATGACTTTTGGCACGTTGACCGCGTCCGCCGACTCTCGCTCGCCATCGGAAACCATTCCGCCGGGTCGTCGTCGCAGCGAATTGACTTGCTCGTCGTGGAACTCGCGGCGCTGTTCCATGACTTGATCGATGCGAAATACTTGCCAAAGGGGAGCGAAGCCACCGACGCAAAGGGCACTCTGGACCCATTCTGGCGCGAGCTCGGCGCCGTGGTTGCAGAGGATCGGCGGCGATTGGTCGAACAGATTGTCGACAACGTCAGCTATTCAAAGGAGGTCAAGCGGATCAAGGCGGGAGGCCAGACGGAATGGCATCTAACATGTCCCGAACTGCATTGGTGCGTTCCCTGACCCTGCTTCGGACTCGATCTCTTGCCTCATGGCATTGACAGGTCGACTGACATGCATAACGTGTAGTGTGCAAGATGCCGACAAGCTCGACGCCATCGGCGCCTTCGGTGAGCTCACGTCTGGCCGCCACAAGGCCTGCTATCGGTCTCGACGGCGCTGTCAACCTGCTCGCATCGGAACACCGCTGAGATCATTCCGCTCCATTCCTTACAGGTGTCATGCGATGCGCTGCCTACTCCGCCATCGCGAACCGACCCCTTTTCATTCCTCCATCGTTGCCGACCGACACGTCCGTCTCTGCACCAAACGAGATCGCTCCCGCCGGCTCGTCCGCCCTCGACCACTTTGACGACAAGCTCTTCAAGCTCGAAGGAATGATGAAGACCGTGCGAGGGAAGGAGCTCGCAAGGAGACGGACAGAGACGATGAGGCGGTTCGTCGACGATGCCAAGCGGGAGTGGCAAGAGGCGGTCGGCGAGGACGTTTCCGCCTGAGGTCCTCGAGACGATATGACAGAAACGATTGCGATCAATCTGCGATATGCCGAGCGTGAAGCTGAGAGTCTACTGGACCTCAACACCTTGCGTGCGCCACAGCTGAGAATTTGCCCCGGACTGTCGGAGCGGATCTCCTGGATCGGAGAGCACTGAGAAACAGATTCGAATCTTCAGCTCTCGCGAACAGACTTGGGCGTAGAAGAGCTGAACATGGATGAGGTCAGCGGGTTGCCGGCGGCGGAGTCGACCGTCCGTCCGTCGAGTCGAAGTCGACTTTTCGCTCAGCTCGCTTGCTTAGCTTCAGTCGGCGTCTCCTTCCCTACGCTAGAAAAAGTTCTGTACAAGAACAGATGCCTATGACGACTCCAGCGGTCAGCACGGCTCCTACAGCCTCGACCGATTCGACTGCACCTACCGCCACTCGAGGCGGTCGAGGTGGTCGCCCCTCCCGGCGCGGACGAGGCCGCGGGAGAGGCCGTGGCGGCTCAACTCCAGTTCTACAGTTTGAGCGAGGCGCGAACGAGTCGGTACAGCCGAGCGATGACTCGGCGACCGGAACCGCATCATCGAGTCGAGGGAATCGGAATGGGCGAGGCGGCGGTCGAGGGAGGGGCAATGGACCGCCTAGCAACGGTGGACAACATCAAAATGGTCCAGAAAGGTCGGCACGACCGGCTGGACGCTCCAGGCGGGCGAAGTTCGACGCGACGCTCTCAAACGGCGCCGGACACTTGCACGCCTCTGCCTCACCGTTCGTACCGCCTTCGGCTTCGACTTCCGGCACTTCGACCCCGATCCCTGCGCCGGTCAATCAGACGCTCGTCGAGCGACTCACGGCGGAACTCAGCAGCAGCGAAGCCGAATGCAGCATTTGCGCCGACAATATCTCGCGGACCGCTCGGATCTGGTCGTGCACCGAATGCTCGCATCCGTTCCACCTCGCCTGTATCGGCAAGTGGGCGACCTCTGCCGTCGCGACGTCGTCGGAGCGCGCGCAGCTCCTTGCGTCTCGTGAAACTCGGAATCCGCCCGATCCGTCGACGCTCGTCGGTCATTGGTCCTGCCCGAATTGTAACACCACCTTTACGCCGGCAAAGATTCCGAAAAAGTACACCTGCTTCTGCGGAAGGTTCACCGACCCTCAGCCTCGTCCTCCCGCCATTCCTCATTCCTGCGGCAAGACGTGCGCGAAACCGCGGCCTGCCGGCTGCCGCCACGCCTGCTCCCTCTCCTGCCATCCTGGACCATGCCCACCTTGTCCAGCCGTCCTGAACGAGCCGTGTCATTGCGGCAAGCGTACGCTTGGCGTGCGCTGTTCGGCCGTTCACGACGGCAAGCCCGATACGCCGGACCGGATGGCCGCCAAGGAGCTCTTGCGGTCTTGCGGCGAGACGCACGATCAGCTGCTCGCTTGCGGATTACATCGCTGCGAGCGGGACTGCCACGCTGGCGGTTGTGGCGACTGCGAGACGGTCCGCCCGAAGCGGTGTTTCTGCGGTCGCGAGGAGCTCGAGGGCATCTGTGGCGCTACCCGGTTGGACGAGCGCGTCGAGTCGTGTACGATGCCGGGAGACGAGGCGGGCGAGCGATGGACGGGCGAGTTTGCCTGCTCTCGGACTTGCGACGCTCTCTTCGACTGCGGCAAGCATCGCTGTCAGGAGGCGTGTCACCCTCACGTCGCCGGCTCGCCACCACACTGCCCATTCTCTCCCGACTCTGTCTCGACTTGCCCTTGCGGCCAGACTCGCCTCTCGCAACTCCTCCCTCAGCCTCGTTCGACCTGTACCGACCGGATTCCGACTTGCGCCAAGACGTGCTCGAAGCCGTTGCCGTGCGGTCACGCATGCCGGTCGGCGTGCCATGACGGACCGTGTCCGACTTGCCGCGAGTCCGTCCCGCTCATCTGCCGCTGCGGATCGCTCAAGACGACCCGACTCTGCGGCGAGCCTTACCGAACGAACCGTTTCGACGAGGAGGCACAAGCCGTCGTCGAGACGGACGAATACCTGTGCGGTCGCGTCTGCAAGGCGCAGCGAGCTTGCGGACGCCATCAGTGTGGCCGCGTGTGCTGCCCGCTTGCGTATCAGGAGGCGTTGACGGCGAAGAAGGGCAAGCGGCGCGCCCTGACACTGCAAGAAGCGCTCGAGGAGCAGGAACTGCAGGATCCCCTCGGTTTGCACACTTGCGACAAGGTTTGCGGGCGCAAGCTGAACTGTGAGTCTTCTGCATCGACGTCGCGTACGGGACGAGGCCGTTCTGATATTCACCACCCTTAGGCGGAATCCACAACTGCGAGCTGCGCGACCACAAAGGAGCGTGTCCACCTTGTCTCCGGGCCGACTTCGACGAGTGAGTACCTGCGGGCACGAGAGTTCCGAGAGGCCGTCTGCTGACCGACCCCCTTCCTCTAGACTCGTCTGTCACTGCGGCTCGACCGTTGTCCTTCCCCCGATCCCTTGCAACTTCGTCATCGATTGCCGTCACCCGTGCATTCGTCCATCAGACTGTAAGTATTCGCCCTCATCAGGTAGTCGTCGAAGTTCAAGGCTGACCTCCCAAAAATATAGGCGGCCATCCTCGACTTCCTCACGCATGTCACGAGAACCCCGAATGTCCGCCATGCCCATATCTCACGCTCAAGAAATGCGCCTGCGGCAAGCGAGCCGTCCCGAACGTTCGCTGCTCGACCGACCCGAAAAAAGTCAGCTGCGGCGCGGTCTGCGGAAAGTGAGTCGTCGCTCTTCGCCCGCATGGCTGCCGCGAGCTTGCCGATCTGACTTGCGCGACCGTTACAGACTTCTTCGCTGCGGCTGGCATCGATGCCGCAAGTCTTGCCATCCACCTGGAGAATGCGAAGAGAAGGACGACCAGACCTGCTTGAAGCCGCGCAAGCACTGCGGTCACCCGTGCCCGCTTCGTGAGTCGTTCTCCGTCAGAACATACCGCGAATCCGGACTGACAATCTCCGCGCGCGCAGCTTGCCACTTCCCGTCCTCCTGTCCCGTGGACGTGCCCTGCCCGAAGCTCATCCCGGTTCACTGCGCCTGCGGTCATCTCTCGCAGAACGCTCGGTGCGGCGCGTGCGAAGAAAAACCCGAAGGCAATGAGGGACGACTTCTCAAGTGTAACGATTCGTGCGCTGTCGCGAAGCGGAATGCACAGCTTGCCGAAGCGCTCGGAGTCGAGCAGCGCCAAGCCAAGAGCAAGGAGGTCGAGTACTCGCCCGAACTGCTCAATTACTACGCTGCCAACTCGGCGTGGGGTCAGCTCATTGAGCAGCAGCTGATCGAGTTCGTCAAGAGCGACAAACCGAGCTTGCACTTGCCGGTCATGAAGCGGCCGCAGCGTGAATTCGTAAGTCGCGCTTGACTCCTTGACGTGAATGCTCGCTGCTCACTTCATTTCGTCTCAGGTCCACACTCTGACCGACTACTATGACTTGCGGTCCGAATCGCTCGACGAAGAGCCGCGGCGCTCGGTCGTTTGCCACCGAACTTCTACCACGGGAACGCCGACACCAACTCTTGCCGAGGCTCTTGCTACATCTCGCAAGACGGCCTCGGCAAGTTTGAACCTCGGCAGCTTGCGGCGCGCTCTGCCGGAACGACCACCCAACAACTCGCTCTACCTCGAGATGGTCTTGGGCTACGATGAAGCGAGCTTGTCCGACATCATCCGCCCGCATGCGCGCGGCCTCGACTTCACTTTGACTTGGGTGGTGCGTACTGGTTGAGGAAGGCGTGCTCAATTTGCCAGACCGCTGATCTCGGTTCTTTCGCCCAGACTGACGAGGACGTCCTCGTTTCCTTCGATCCGTCGATCCCCGACCTCGAATCCAAGATCTCGTCGATCTGTACCGCTTTGCGCCACGTCATCGGCGAGACCGGCTTCTGCGTCGCTGTGGAGGCGGCTGTTGTCGGAGACGACGGTCGTGTCGCCCGTGGATCATGGACTCCCGTCGCCAGCTCGCTCGCAAGCCTCAGTAATAGCCGCGCAAACGGCACAAGTTCGGTGGGATCTTCCAAGGGCGCTTGGCGCATGCCGGGGATCAAGACGGCAAACTCGTTCGCTTCGCTCGGAGGTGGCGCGAGCGGTATCAGTCCGCCTAAAGGCGCACAAGCTGGCGCCGAGGCTTGGGGCTCCGTGATCGGTAACGGTCACGCTAAGGTATGCCCCATCGCGCAGAAAAATAGTCCAATACCCGCTGATTAAGCCTCCAAACCTTTTTGTGCAGCCGCCGCGAGCTGTTGTGGCGCCACAGGGCGAGCAAGAGCGTATCGTCCACGCGCCCTCTTACCCCTCCGCCGCCGCCATACCGGCTCGCGTGCCGACGCCGACGCTTCCGCCGCCGCCACCTGTCGCAAAAGAGCAGCAGGATGTTCCTGATGCCTGGGATGCAGATCTCGAGGACGAAGAAGCGCCGCCGCCAATGCATACTCAGGAGTAGACCCCTCTCGTAGACAACATTACGTGCACAGCGCCGTACGACATATCAATTGCGAGCATGTTCACAGCGCTACACTTTGCCGCCAGCTGTCGAATGTAAAAGTGCGGCCGACCGCGCCTGCCTTTGTCTACGTTCTTTCTCTTCGCGCGCCTCTCTGATTTCGCTCACCGGTTCGGTCGTTCAAAACACCGCTTGTGCACGCTGCCGATATTTGCGCCCGTGCCTGACCATACTCTGCGCTTCCGCCGTGGGCACAGACCGCTTGCGCCGCTGCCGACGTCACTTGCTCGGCTTGGCAAATTCTGCTTGCAGGCCATGGCCGTACGGCGCCTGCTTGCTCAGCCTGAGCAGCTTGACTGGGCGCTTTTGAGTAGGCTCTGAGAGCGATCGCTTCGCACAACGGCTCACGCCGCTGCGACAGCGTCGAGCCTCTTCGCCTTTCATCATCTCGCGGTGCAGAGATCGAGATCGGACTTGGACCGCCTCGAGGGAGTACAATGCTGAGCGGCTGGCTGCGATGGCCAGACTTATATGGCTGTGCCTCGGCGTATCGCCCTGCGGCAGCGGAGAACCCGACCGGGTCGACTCGAGCAACTCCCCACCTCGCGAGTAGCAGCGGTAGCGGCTCGGCGTCCTTCCGAACCGCCCAAGAGGCCTTGTCACCGACACGAGAGCCGTCCCACGGTAGAGACGACGCATTCGGGGAGCAGGAGTGGGCGAACTACCCGTACCCACCAGCGCGAACGACTTCTTCCCCTGGGTGCGCTCTTGTTGCCTCGAACCGCCTTGCCGCCTCTGAGCGAGCCGGACTGCTCATGTACTGCTCTCTTATGCGCAGCATCGCTATGGCGGGACAGAACAACCCTGCCGGAGTCGGAACGGAAAGAGCGGCTCCTACGCAGCCTCGCATGCCGCCAACCTTGTCGGAGGGTCTGCTTGACCGCCTCAAGGCTCAACGGCATGCTCATGCAGCTCCTTTACCTGCCGCAATACCGACTTCTGCACATCCTCGTCCTCTGCTCATCTCACCGCCTCTTCAGCCGTTTGCCTCGCCTCCGGCAAACTCCTTATACGAACCTATACTGGCCTTTCCGGACCAAACTAGAGCTGTGCATTCGGTGCTCGAAGCGCCGAGTCAACTTTATATACCGCCTCGATCGGAGTCACGAAGTGTTCGCAACCGGGAAGCAGGCTGCGGGCGGTCGTCGGAGCTGTCAAGCTTACCCTCCGCTCGAAGCTTTCGCTCGAAGCCGTCGAACGACATCTTCGGAACGAGCGGTCTCCATAAATCAGGAATAGGAGATCCTGTGAGCACGCGCACAGCACACCGAGTCGAGCAGCTGCAGGCTTCAGAATCACCACCCTGCTCGGAGCCTTTCGCTGCGCATGGCCGTCTATCACCCAACGAGACGGCCTCTGTCGCCAGGAGACAAGAAGATCGACAGCCTCCTGCGGGAGCGCAGCCTCGCCATATACGGGACCCGCAGGAGAGCGGAAGCCCCTCGATTGATTATGAGCAGGTCCTCGCGCAGGTGAGCTTTGCTGACTCAGCGTCGCAGATCCGTAAAGCTGATCTTCCACTCATGACATGTAGGGCTCGCTTCTGCTTCCTCCGCTTGACCGACCCATGACGGATGGCCTGCTCGCCTTCGACGACCTCTGGAAGCCGTGCTACGCCATCTTGACGCCGCATGACCTGACGGTCCAGCTCGAAGACACCGACTCGTCACCTCTGCTCGCCTTCGAAGTAGCGGAGGTGGTTGGCGTCGAGCGGCTTTCTCAGCACGAGCGAAACAGCTTCGAACCTTTCTGTGTCTCCCTTGTCGACGGTAGTCACTTTTTCGCTGCGGCGGCAGATCATCTCGGAGGCGCACTCTGGAGTCTCAAGATAGAGTAAGCTTTTGAGCCGTTCCTGCGCTTAGTGTAGCGAGTTGATCTGAAGCGTGGTGTTCCGCAGGAATGCTCGCAGCGGCGCGTTCCGTCGTTCGCCGGACTTGCGGCGCTTGTCCGGCAGCCGGCCCTCTCATGCTTCTCAGATCCATTTGAGCCAGGAGACTGCCAGAGAGAGTCTACCTATCCCGTCGGCGCGGAGCACCCTACCGGCCGCGAGCTCCCACCGACCGTTTCCGCCGGGATTCGCGCACAAGCTCACCGTTCCGAGCTCGACGCGAAAGAGTCCGCATCGGCTTGACGCAACGTCTCCTCCACGATCTCGTTCCTCAGACCGCATCGGATCGACGCAAAATCGCGGACATGTCGCTGAGGCTCAGTCTTCGGAGACCGCCACCAGAGATGACCGCAAGCCTCGTCGCAGACGCATGCAAGAAGTAAGTTCCGGTCCCTTCGCTATTCGTCAAAATGGAGGGTTGACAACGTTCCTTTTGTCCGGCAAGTGTTCTTAGACGTCGAGGCACGCTTTCACGAGCAACAACAGCGTGAGAAGCTTCTTCCGCCCGCAGAAGCAAAGCTCCTTTCTGACTTCGCACTGAGAGTTGGCGCAGAGCAAGTGTTCAATTATGAAGCACAGCAGCGCATCGCACAGGTCGTCACTGATATGCTTGAGGTCAGTGGCTCCTACGCTCAGTACCGCTGCACTTCGAGTCTTCTCTGACGTTCCGATCCTCTACGTCCAGCTCGCTGAGCGCGACAGCAAGAATCACGAAGCTGTGATCGCGAGCTTGACTTCGCAGCTCGACGACGTCTTGGCCAATGAACGCAAAGCGTTACCGTCATCGCCATCATCGTTCGGATCGCCGCCGCCGCCCGCTCCGCCTTCTGCGCTCCTCTCGCCCGTCTCGCCTCGCTCAACCATGCCGATCGATACTAAAAAAGTGAAGCAGCGGCCTAAGGCTTTTTCGGAACGACCGAGTCGCGCACCGCCGCCCGCTCCACAGGCTCGCCGCCTGCAGAGGAAACGCTCCGTCCTACTTCGCAAGGACTCAGCTCGTCCATCCGGCACGCCCAAGCCGGCCGCCGTGATTCAGAGCGCGACCAGTCTCGCTCCTAAGGCCGTCGCGCCGCTGCAGCCGCGCCCTTACACCAAACTCGTGGCGACTCTCGAGACGCCCGGACTGCCGGAGAAGGTCGCTCGAACTGTTTACGAAACGGTCGAGCGCGCTCGCAGGATGGGTGAGGCTGAGAAGTAGGCGACCACTCGAGGAAAGCCCGGGACGGCGAGGAAGGCGTAGTGCAAGAGAAAGGTGTCGTTTACATAGTTCTGACAACAAAGTACTTCGAGAGGATCCCTGACGAGAGTGCGCGGCCCCTGCCGGCCCCGGATTGTGTGTCGAGCGTAGGTGGTAGAGCCCGGTGAATCGATTACGGAACGAATCACTCAGACCGCGCATTTATTCGGGTCGAGGCGATACGTCGTGGCGCCCTGCGCGGAGGATCGATTCGGTCAGTATCGCCGCCGCAAAAAGCCTGTAGCGCAGGCTGCTATCGAAAGCGACACGGATGACTTTGAAGCTCACCTTGACGACCGCGCGGACGACGACTTTGGCCCGAACGAGGGCGAGGATGCACTCGTTGATTCGGACCTGCGGGACAGCCTGCGCGGCGCCTCCCGCCGACAGACTGGCGACCAGATCTTGCACTGCGAGCGATCATGCGCTTTCGAGTTAGACTCGAGATGCAAGAGCGGAGGGCGGAACGGTTTTGGCGAGGCAGGCAAGAACGCACTGGTGGTACCGTTTGGCCGCTCGCGTAACGACCAGAGGACTTTTTCCGTCTCGGCGCGGCGTTTCTCGCGGATGTCGATCGGCAAGAGTGGCAAGATTGGATCGGCGAAAGTCTGCGACAGACGAGAGAGATCAGTACGGATGGGAATGGCAGACTCCAGACAGCTCGAATGCAGACTCACGGCCATCTCTTCTTTCCGCTTCCGCCCCGCGAGGGTCCCACCTCCTCTTGCGCCTCCTCGCGCGCCGGCACCTCCGCGTCCGCCTCGTACACCACTTCCTCGCGGGATCCCGCCTCGCCCGCCTCGAGTCGGTGTCGGTCCGTCGCTGAACCCGTGATTCGAGACGAACGAGGCGTCAGCGCCGCCTCCTCCTCCTCCCGCCCCGGCCGCACTCATGAAGGTCGCGTCGCCTCTGTGTGCGCCGCCTCCGTCGTCGCCGCCGAATTGGTCCGCGTCCGAGTCCGAGTCGGCGCCGGTTGAGCGGGCGTGTAATTGGGCCATCATCCTCTCCTCTTCCTCCCTGACGAACCTGTCATGCCTCGCATGTGCGCTCATCTCAAAGTTCAACCTGGTCGGTGCCTCTTGGAAGTCGACCGTGTACCCGTTCGCGCGCAACCCGAGCAAGTAGGCCGCGAGCGCGTCGTTGAACCCGTCCAACCTCGCGTGGACGAGTTCGAGCGCGTCGAGGTTCGAAGTCAAGTCTGATACGCTGTCTGCTAGTTCGGCGAGGATCGGAGCGAGGTGGACGAGCGGCGCTTCGACTGTTGCGAGTTGGTGCGCGGTGTTGTGGAGGTGGTCGAGTTCGGCATCGTCTTCAGTTCCGCTCGAGGTGGATGCTCCTAGTCCTCCGGCATGAGATCGTCTCGAAGCGCTGTGACTGAGCGAGAGGGCCCTGAGCGAGCTGGACGAGATCCGGCGGAGTGGAGTCGTCGGTCGGTGTTGTGGTGCGTGAGGTTGGTTCGGGTTGGACCTCGACAACGACGACGCGCGAGATCGAGACAGGGGAGGATTACTCGACATGGGGCGGCGTGAGGTTGTGCTTGTCAGAAGTGGCAAATCTGCGGCGGGGATGGAGGTGTGGCAGTAGTAAACTTGTGCTGCTGCTTGTACGCGCTCTTCTCTTTTAAAAGTTGAGTGACGGCGGCGCTCCTCGCGCGTGAGCCGACCGATTCGCCGAAAAGATCGAGACGACCGCGGCCGGGAACGAACGAGGCGGTGCAGCTTCGGACTCGCCGCGGATTCCTTCTCGACGACGACTCTCTCTTGTTTGACAGAGACAGACCGAGTGCAGTACAGCGCGCTAGCTGGTAGTCGGAAAGAGCTCGCACCTCCCGACAAGGGCAGCTTCTTCAAAAAGTCAACCTTCTCCCACCTCACTCAACCCCGCCCCCGGTCATCTCGAATCGCTCACCAGCCTAGAGTTGGCCGACGTGAGCATGGCAGGTTACGACCCGTACGCAGGGCACTACGCTCACCTGCCAGGGACAACTCCGACGCAAGGGAACGCGCACCGACCGGCAGCGGTCGACGATCACCTTCAACCCGCACCGTATGGCGGCAGCGGTTACCCCGCGGGAGCGACCCAGCAGCAGCAGCACGACCAAGACCCGTTCGCGACTCCTTTGTATCACTTGCATGATAACCAGGAACCGACGTGGCCGATGCAGCAGCAGCCATACGCGGGAGGAGGCGGCATGTACGCGGGAGGTGGAGCCCATTCGACGGGGGACTTGGCCGACTCGACTCCTTACGGGAACGCTGGCGCTCCTCAACACCAGCAGCAGCAGTACCACCAACTGGACGACCAAGGTGGGATGAACCCGTATCTGCACCCGCAACATGGCGTCGCTCCAACGGCGGGAGGAGGGACGTACGACGACGATGCGCAGGCACCCCTTCTCCAGTCGTCTCAGCCTCACCAGTACGGCTACTCCAACTCGACGACGGGTCACGCACCCGGTCAGGCAGATCCGACTCTCAACTTGCCCGGCGGGTTTGATCCTTTGATGGGCCAGCAGCAGCAGCAGGGAGGGTACTACGCTGGAGGAGGAGGAAGCGGTCCGGGCTACGGCGCTCCTTACCCACCACCATCACCGGGGATATACGGTCAACCAGGAGGAGGAGGAGGAGGAGGCGGATACGACAACGACTCGATCATCCGGTACGGGCGGATCCCGCAGCGCCAGCCGCGGCGGTACAAGACGGTCAAGCGTGCGCATTCTCCCTCCTTTGGCTACGAGCTCTGCCTCGCGAGGGGCCCTCGAACTGACGCAAAGGAATACAGGGGTCCAACTGTACCACGGCAACCTCGTTCTCGACTGTCAGGTCCCGCCGAAATTGCTCGAGCGGTGTCCTCGCAAGGACGACCGCGAGTTCACCCACATGCGCTACACGGCAGCGACGTGCGATGTGCGTAGTCCTCTGCGGGAGGCTTCGTCAGGAGACGTCGCTTCAATTGCGGCAGCTGACGATTTCGTCGATACGCGTGACTTGCGCACAGCCCGACGACTTTCTGAACGAGCAGTACGCGCTCCGGCAGATCTTGTACCAGACGCCGCGCCGTACCGAGCTTTTTATCGTTCTGACGATGTACAACGTGCGTCGCGAGGGACGCGCTCGTTGATGGGGGCTAGCTGACCGGGAGCTAGACGACCTGCAGGAGGACGAGGTGTTGTTCTGCCGGACGATGCACGGCGTCATGAGTGAGCTCGCGGTCCTTCTGCTCTTGCAGCGTACTCATTGATACCCTGAGAGGAGCTGCTCACGGGTGATCCCCTTGCGCTCACAGAGAACATCCAGCACCTCTGCGAGCGGAACCGGAGCAAGATCTGGGGCGCCGACGGTTGGAAGAAAGGTGCGCTCGCCCTTCCCAATGTCTGCTGTAAGAACATGCTCATGAAGCTGTCTCGCCGCAGTCGTCGTCTGCGTCGTCTCGGACGGTCGAGCCAAGATCAACGCGAGGACACTGTCGGTCCTCGCAGCGATGGGCGTCTACCAGGACGGCGTCGCGAAGAATGTCGTTGCGGGCAAGCCAGTCACGGCGCACATCTACGAGTACACCACGCAGAGTCAGTCCACGCTCCGACTCTGACTCCGACGATACGCCCCTGTGAGGCAACTAGGATTGGTGCTGATGAGCTCGAGGGATATTCTCATTTTTGCAGTCTCGATCGACCCGGATCTCAAGTTCAAATCCGCCGAGCGAGGCATCGTCCCTGTACAGAGTGCGTACGCATGTGCGGAGAACTGTCGGCATTGAAGCAGAACGACCGCTAATTGCCGTCTGTGACTCTGCTTCCATTCGCATAGTCATTTTCTGTCTCAAGGTACGCTCCGTGTCGCTGCTCTTGTTCTGAGCTGCGGGAGACAATACGGTCAGACACTGACGCGATCTTGCCCTCCACCTGCAGGAGAAAAAGTAGGCCCGCGCTCCTAACTCGCCCTCCCTGCATTCCGCTTGACTGACTGAATCGCCGCCAACTCGTGCAGCGCCAAGAAGATCAACTCGCACCGCTGGTTCTTCAACGCGTTCGGGCCGATCTTGCAGCCGAACGTCTGCATCCTCCTCGATGTCGGAACGCAGCCGGGTCCGACGAGCTTGTACAAGCTTTGGAAGGTGTTTGACGTGGGTCTTGTGCCTTACTGCTCGGCTGGTTCGCACGTCTCTACTGCGGCTGACAAGAGACTGATGCGGTGCTGCGACTGCCTTGGTAAACCCACAGCTGAACTCGAATGTCGGCGGTGCCTGCGGCGAAATCGTCGCGCTCAAAGGCAAATACTTCCGCAACTTGTGAGTTGCGCTTGAACAGCGCCTTATTGCCTTCGAAACTCGTTGTCTGATCGACTCGAGTGTACAGGATCAACCCGCTGTAAGAATGAGCTTCGGCGACGAGACTGAACGACGGAAGTGTTCTTCGCTCAGAACGCAACTGATAGACTCGCTTGCATAGTGTTGCCGCCCAGAACTTTGAGTACAAGATGTCGAGTCAGTCTATATTCCCTGAACTAGCGGCCGGATCACGAGCTGACTGTGACGTGTCGAGCAGACATTCTTGACAAACCGCTCGAATCGGTCTTCGGCTATATCACCGTCTTGCCCGGCGCTTTCTCGGCCTGTGAGCTCCGTTCCGTGCGCCCTCGTCTTGGAGCGTCTGTACTGACGCTCGGTACCCGGTAGACCGCTATATCGCCCTGCAGAACAACGCGCAAGGTGAAGGACCGCTCAAGGAGTACTTCAAGGGCGAGACGCTCCACCATTCCGTCGATGCCGAGTACGTTCAACTCTTTCGCGTCAGGATGCAAGCGACTCTGACGCCCCGTGTGCTGCAGCTTGTGGACGAAGAACATGTACCTCGCCGAGGACCGCATCCTGTGCTGGGAGCTCGTCGCGAAGCGAGGAAGCGCATGGGTCTTGCACTACCAGCGAAGCGCTTACGCGGTCACTGTGCGCTCGGATCTGTCACTCGGTCGCTCTGTGCTGCTATAAAGCACCGCGAAGACTGACAAGTTACTGGCTTGCCCGCCGCAGGACGTGCCCGATCGGATTCCCGACTTGATCGCCCAACGTCGCCGGTGGCTGAACGGTTCCTTCTTCGCCGGCATCCACTCTTCGTACCACTTCGGATATCTGTACCGGTGCGTCGACCGTCGAATCCGTGGGGGAAGTTCGAACGGCTGACTTTGCTGATGAACCAGATCGGACCACTCGTTCATGCGCAAGTTGTGGCTGCACGTCGAGCTCTTCTATCAGACGTACAACATGCTGTGAGTACGCGCGACCGGTGAGATGCGCCAGGCGACTGATCCGTTGTCTACCAGCTTTGCCTGGTTCTCTCTCGCCAACTGGTGTAAGCATTGCTGCGCTTGTTCTGCTCGCCTCCACGTATTGACGACCGCCGATACAGACATTATCATGTACATCTTGACGGCTTCGATGGAGGACGCCTCCTTCGGTCTGAAAGGGATTCACTACTTCGTGAGCTGCTGCGGACCTCACCGCCTGAGCTTTTCATTTCTCGCTGACGCCGGCCTTTAATTCGTCCTTAGAACATCGTCGTGCACTACTACTACGTCGCTCTGCTGCGTGAGTGGACTCGACGATTCGTACGCTCGTCGCTACGGAGTACTGATTTGATGGCCTTCTTACCTCGCGCAGTCTGCTGCTTCATCCTCGCGCTCGGCAATCGCCCGCAAGGAAGTCACGGCTTCTACCTCGTCATCATCATCTCGTTTGCGCTGATCATGGTGTATATGCTCGTGAGTCCGCTTGCTACAAAAGCCTGGTCCTCCATGGCGGATACGGAGTCCAGAGGCGGAGTCCAGAGGCAGAGACTGACGAGCTGTACGCCCCTGCCCCCCGGACGACGTCACGATATGCAGATTGCCGCCGGAGTAATCACCTACTATAGCATTATCAATGCGAAAGCCGCGATCGAAGCGAGCGGCGGCAAATTCTCGGTGGGAGACATCTTCACCAATACGACCTTCCGGTGCGCCGCGGCGCTCCTTACTGATCTTTCGAGGCGTATGCTAAGCTTTCGATCATCGTACAGTAACATCGTCATCTCGCTTTTGTCGACCTACGCCCTCTACTTGATTTCGTCGCTGATTTTCTTCGACCCGGCGCACATGTTCACCTCGTTCTTCCAGTACTTGTTGTTCAGCCCAGCTATGACGAACGTAGTCAACGTGTTCAGTCTTTTTCGCTCCTGTGGCGTCCAGGAGCGTTTCCAGCCGTTCGGACGGCCTGGGAACGCTTCAGAGGACTGTCGATCCTCTGATTCTGCTCGCTGACTCTCACATCGGGGCTTGACGTTCTAATAGCTATGCGTTCTCGAACATCAATGACGTCGTGCGTATGGCCCTTTTCTTCTGACCGCGCGGCTCGAAATTGACCGTTCTGCAACCTCCAGACATGGGGGAACCGACCGGAAGAGAAAGTCTCGACCGATCTCGGTGTCGCACCTGCGAAGGGTGACGGAGTCGACGTGGCAGTACCCACTAGTGATACCGACATTAACGCGGCATACGACGACGCCTGCCACGTCTTGGCGTCGAAGGCGCCGCCCGAAAAGAAATCGATCGATGCCGAGACAAAGATGACAGACTCTTACCGCGCGATCCGCACGAACGTACGTCTGACTACCAGGTGCATGGTCACGCAGCTGGGCAGACCGGGCTTGTTGATTTGTATCTGCTACAGGTCCTGCTCGTTTGGGTCTTGTCGAATGCGGGCCTCGTCGCCGGCATCCTCAGTACGAGCGCCGGATCGGCCGTCACGTCGACTCAGAGCAACGTGTACATGGCGTTCCTGCTCTATTCGGTCGCAGGTGAGATCCGGTCTCAATGTCGAGCTGGCGAAGGCTAGTACTGACTTGACCTTCTCTGCAGGTCTCGCCGCGATCCGCTTCCTCGGATCGACTTTCTACTCGATTGTCTGGGTCTTTGCGCGATGAGTGCGGTTCCAGATTCTCCTCTTTGCCGATGCTGGCAGCTTTACCGGCGGCCCCGGCGAACCAGACTCTCCCCATCGCAATCCGAGAGTTCCCTCATCAGCTTGCCGTCAATTTGTTGTAGGACAACCTTACGTAGACACTTGGTTTGCACATTGCCTTCTTGCTCTCCTTTTCTAGCGCGTCGGGAGACAGACATTGGTAGGCAACTCGCGGGGCTTCCCGCGCAGAAATGCGCACACTGAGGGATCCACCTCACGGGCAGTAAGGAGTCGCAACAAAAGGGTTGGAGCCATATGCAGAACACGCCAGACATGGTACAGCTAGGCTACGTCAAGGCAAAGGGGTTCCCAAGCATTCCAAGCGATCCGAAGCAGTCCTTTCAGCCGAAGCTGCACGCGACATCGAAAGTGAGCGCGCTCTCGCCCTGAGCAACAAGAGCGTAAAAGTAAGTGCGAAGCTCACATGGCCGCGAAGTACGTGACTTTGCCCTCCGCGCACTTGAGAGGCGTCAGGTGCAGAACAGCATGGCGAAGCTCGCCATTCTTCTCGCCTTTCGTCGGTACGCCCCTATACAGACCGATATGGAGTCAGCAACCTGCCTGCTACCGTAACATCCGCGCTCGGCGTACAGGAATTTGGACTTGTTCTGCTCCCTGACGCGGACAAAGCTCTTATAGGCGTGGCCTTGCTCGATCGCCATCTCGACGTTGCGACGCAAACGACGCGTCTGTTCCT
Organism: Rhodotorula glutinis; assembly: GCA_037974285.1. Taxonomy (NCBI): domain Eukaryota; kingdom Fungi; phylum Basidiomycota; class Microbotryomycetes; order Sporidiobolales; family Sporidiobolaceae; genus Rhodotorula; species Rhodotorula glutinis. The sequence continues at coordinate 425,728 of JBBPFV010000012.1, read as the reverse complement.
TGATGAGCTCGTCCTTGGGCGAGGTGGCAGAGTCGGTTACGGGTGCGGCAAGCAGCTTGACGAGCTCGGTCCCCGCGAGCGAAGAATACGCCGTGCGAGACAGGCCTATGGATTCGCATCAGCCTCACGTTCGCGCCCCCGTTCGGCGCTGTAAAAGCGAGCGTACCGACGAGACGCGCCAGCTCGGGCGTCGCGTGTGCGATTTGGCCAGAGGTCGCATCGATGAGCGCCACCCTGATGTACGTGTTCGATGGGACGAAGTCGACGGCCTGTTGAGAAGGTCTCGTTAGGCGACGGACAGATCCTTCTTCCTCGGCTCTGTGGAGCTTACGAGACCTGCCTGAGTGCCGAGGCTCGTGGCGATGGACGCCCTGTCGTCCTCGCCACTGTTTTTACGGTTCCCGTTCGTTCCGCTGGCGGTGGAGGCCGAGTCCTCCTTCTGCTTGTGGCCGAGCTTCCAAATCTTCGGCAAGGAGCGACCCGAGGCAGAGCGACCGCGCAGCTTGTAGGCGGCAGCCGGGCTCGGGGTGCGCGTCTCGAGGATATGCGAAGGGATCGGATTGGCCGGAGGGAGGTAAGGGTACTCCTGGATGGCCGAGTTCGAGATTGACGCTGCCGCGTTCATACCAAGCGAGGAGCGTTGCGCCTCGTGCGCCGGCTGCAGTTTGTTGAGCTGCTCCTGCACCGTCGGCGAGAAACTGGCAGGGTGTGAACCACCTTCGCCGGAGCGCTGCGCCGGCAGCACTTGCTGCATCGTCGCAGTAGCATCCGTCTGTCCACCCAGAATGAAGCGGACTTTGCCATGCGCGTCCCGCAGTGGGTTCAGGCAGATGAGGTTGTAGTAGGGCGTCCCGTCTCGGCGGTCTGCCGAGTTACCAAGTCAGCGTCGGTCTAGATCCTTCGACGTCCATCCGATACTCACAGTTGAAGACGGTCCAGGTGACTCGCTCGCCGCGGAGGAGAGCGTCGCGGAGCGGCTTGACGGACGCAGGCGAAGTGCCGGGACCCTGCAAGAAGCGGCAGTTGCGACCCACAATCTCGGGTACCGGGTATCCCGTGACAGCAGCAAAGCCTTCGGAAGCCGCGACGATAGTGTTGTCGTGCAAGTTCGGGTCGGTGAGGCAGAATGACTCGGTCAGGCCGTCCGAGCGGGCGTTCGGTCCGCCTTCTTCGAGGACGAGGCGGCCCGTCCATCCGGCTCCGACCTGCCACATGGCCAGGCGAGCATTGAGCTTCTTGATCGACATCTCTTGTACCCACAGCTCGAGGACTTGCTCGTCTACCTCGCGCTTAATCGCCTGAAGTGGCTCGTTGAGACCATGACCGACGGCGGCGGTCCGGTACAGGACGGCGAGAGTCGGTCCGCGCTGCGCGATGTTGAGTGAGAGGCGCAAAGGCGAGTTGGCGAGGAAGTAGCTCGAAGAGATGGCCGACGACGCAAGGCGAAGTGTCGCCGCCTGAGCTGAGAAGGCCAAAAGGTCGTTGTAAAGCGACAACAAGAGACTCGCACGCGGATCCGGTAAGCTCGCTGCAAAGGCCCTGAGTGACTCTGCGGCGTCCGGATCGGCGAGGACGGCGTCGAGGCGGTCGCCGCTGTTGAGGCGCGCGAGCTCGACTTCGCGCTCGGCGAGGACGTGCCAGTTGGGGTACGCCGTCGGATCCGTCGAACCCGCTTCAAGCTTCGGGAGGTGCTCGAGCGGTTGCGAGTCTTCGAACGCAGTCTGGTGGCGGGCCGAGGTGAGCGTGAGCGGGTGCGCGGTCGCGGTCGCGAGTTTGACGGTCTCGCCGAAGGTCTCCTCCTGGTACTGCTGCTGGACTGGCGATCCGTGCTGACTCTCTGCGACCGACTTGATCAACGCGGCCGTCTCCTCGTCAGAGCCCGGGATTCCTTCCAGTCCCGAAGGTGGCTTGTAAGGGTGCGCGACGTCGACTGAAGGCATGGTGACGGTTTTGGCTCGCGCGAGCTCCGGCGGCGGTGTCGGCGGCAATGCTCCACTCGGAGGCGGCGCAGTCTGCTTCGGAGGGGCAGAGGCAGTGCGAGCAAAGAAAGAGTACTCTGGTCCGAGGTCGAGCGAGTCGAGAAAGTGTTGGCCCGTCGCCAGAGTCGATCCCGCTTCACTTGCTGCATTCGGGGGGCAAGCGGGTCAGCCTGCTCGCGTCACTTCGGTCGAGAGTGCGGTATGCCGCAAAGACGTCAAGCGCACCTTCGTGTACCGTCGGTCGACGCTTCCGAGGCGATCCACGGAGAGGCGTGGCCGGTAACGGAAGCGAGGCCGTCTCTCCCTTGTCGTCGAGGGCAGACTCGAACTGCGCTTCGCCGGGCGCGCTCGGGCGCTTCTCCCACCCACGAGGCGCAGGCTCTCCAGCCTCTGCAGGCCCAGAGAAGCGGTACATAGTGACGTTCGGACGCGTGAGAAAGGGAAGTGAGGCAAAGCGAACTAGGCGCAGAATTGACCGCGCGGCTTCGCTCGAACGTCAAACGCCTCGGCCGAGCTCACCAGTCCACTCAATAGGCGCCTGAAAGAACGATTCGATGCGACGGACAGCCTTTTTTGCATTGCGGGGAGAGAATGGCTGTTTGAGATATCGCGTGCAACAAGGCAGAAGAGCGCCCCAAGTCGACATGAAAGGGAAGGGAAAGAAAAAAGATGAGTACAAGCACAGCAAGAGTAAGGGTAGACATGCATAGAAGGGTAAGAAGAAGGGCGCATACGCCGGATCTAGGTCGAGAGGCGATGAAGTGGCGGCGACGTCTCGGAGGCTTAGTAGTCCTCCGGCAGCTCGTACTCGGTTCCTCGTCGGACGGCACCCCATCCAATGAGACGCCAGTGCTGCAAGAGGGAGGAACAAGAGGTGAGAGGTCAGCGAGAGGTGATCGGAGGGGAGCAGCTTCCGCCGCTCCTCCCAAGTCCGCGCGGCGACTTACCTTGTCGATTCGTCGCGAGAGCGCGACTTTTTCGCCGACATCGCAGGAAGCTGGCTGGTTGAGCACGATCCGGGCAAGCTGCAGCATGGAGGAGGGTCAGGGAATGCTCTGGAGGACCGGGGAGGTGTAGGAAAAGGCTGAAACTCACGTCTCCCTTGACCGAAACGATCCGACCGCCCTCCGACGTAGAACCACTACAGGAGATCGCAAGGGCGTCAGTATAAGCCTTCCAAAGAGCACCACCAGAGCAGCTCCGAAGCCACTCAAAAGCCGGAAAGGGACGCACATGTTGACCATGAGAATCTCGTTCTTGGCGAGCTTGGCAACCTTTGTCTGCTTCTTGTCGTCGGACCGGACACCGAGGAGTCGTCGGAGCAAGAAGTAGTTGACCTCGATCTCGGTGTAGATCGACGGGAGCGAACCCTTGGACCCGAGGACTTGACCGACCAATCGGTCACCACGCGTCAACTGCGGGTCGATCACTGAGCGCAGCATTTCGAGGAGTACATCAGCACCTGCGCACTCTCCGAGGCACCGATGCTGAGGGCAGGAAAAACGCTGGGACGCACGGGTACCGACACCGATCAGACCACCGGGAACCGCAAACTTGAGCTCGTTCTTCTCGGCGAGGAGCGAGACGATCTTGCTCCGGATCGGCTTGCAGTTGATCTTGCCCTCGGCATCCTTCGAGACGACACCGGGTCGGACTTCAATCTCCTGGCCGAGCTGTGGGAGTCGCGCGACATACCGTACGGAGGGATCAGCCGACAGCAGACACGGAGACTTGCCCCCGACCAGAGCTCCGCGACCCACCTTGAGAACACCGTTGAGGAGCGAACCACCGGCGACACCACCTTTGAGCTCGTGAACCTCGGAGCCGGGCTTGTTGACGTCGAACGAACGAATGACGATCAACTTGGGCGCCGTCGTAAAGTCGCGAACGGGGACCGGGATCTTGGTCACGATGTACTCGACGAGGGCGTCAATGTTGTACCGCAACTGAGCCGAGATCGGGACGATCGGCGCGCCGTCGGCGACGGTGCCCTTGACAAACTGCAAGATCTGCTGGTGGTGCTCGTCGGCCTGCTGCTCGCGGATCAAGTCGACCTTGTTCTGGAGGACGAGGATGTGTTTGAGCTTCATGATCTCGATCGCGGCGAGGTGCTCCGAAGTCTGCGGTTGCGGGCACGTTTCGTTGGCGGCGACAAGGAGGAGCGCGGCGTCCATGACGGCGGCACCGTTCAGCATGGTGGCCATGAGAATGTCGTGACCGGGGCAGTCGACAAACGAGACGTGGCTGCAGGAGGGTGAAATGAGTCCGAGGGTTAGCGCACGCCTTGGCAGGCCGTTAAAAGAGGGTAGTACGCACCGGAGGAGCTGCATCTTTCCGCCGCAACCGGGCACCTCGCAAGGCGGCTCGGCCTCCTTGTCCGAGCTGTACGACCGGTAGCTACCCGGACGCTCGCAACTCGGGTTCTGGCACTTGTAGATCTGGCGATTCACGACGTCGGGACAATCAGCACCTCGCGTTCATAAAACACATGAGCGCGTCAAGGTAGCGCACCTTGGCATTCGCGTAACCGAGCTTGATGGTAATGTTACGCTCGAGCTCGTTCTTGAACCGGACAGTGTGGACTCCCGAGATGGCCTTGACCGTTTGAGACTGCGAGCCGGCGCGATCAGGAGAACAAAGGGGGGCTTTCCGGGTCAGTTTCCGCGGGCTCGAGGCGACGTCGCGCGTCCGATCGAAGCGGAGCTCACCTTTCCGTGCGCGACGTGACCGATGGTGCCTGTACGATATCAAGCGGGAGGAGAATGAGACGCGCGAGGGGAATAGCGTCAGTGGACTGGATCGCTTCGGCTATGTGGGCTGCCCTCGGCCTCGGCATGCGCCCGCGTCGTCCCATGCGTGCGAAAGTGTGGCGCTCTGAACGGTCTCGTGTCGAAAGAAGCCCGTTGCTCCAGAGCACGCGACACCTTGTCCGGGGCGAAACGCGTGCCACCACCGCTGCATCTCCCGCCAAGACACAGCCCCGTACGCAGGGTCGTCCGACCCTGGACTCCTTTGAGTGTCCCACCCATTGCCCTGCGATCCGCGCCCTGGGCCAGGAGAAGACGACGAGGGATGCACCGCCTCGAACCCGGTTCGACTCGTTCGAGGTGGTGACACTGCCGAGCCGTCGTCGACCTCGCAGAGTCGCGCTGAAGGGCTAGATCGACCGCAAGAGCAGTTATTAGCTCACCAATGTTGATCGTAGCCTGGTTCTGGATGACTTCGGGCGTGAGAGCGTCGAGCTTCGAAGTGTCGATTTCGACCTCTTTGATCAACGACAACTCGGCCAACCGGTCCTGAACCGACTGGACTGAAGTGTTCTTTGTGGTTTGCGGTTGCTGCGACGACTGCTGCTGGGGTTCGTCCGATTCGGATTCGGATTCGCTGCCGGCGTCGGACCGGGGCGGGCGGTGAGCCTGGGCGAGAGGAGAAGGAGCGGCGGCCATAAGGTGGTTCGTGGACGACGGCAAGTGCAAGAGTGGACCTAGAGTCGTCGAGGCAGTCACAGCTGGACTGAAATAGGGCTAGCGAACGCGTCTACAGTCAGCGCCGTGTCGAGACTTCTGACGCCTCAAAGTCACTCGTCTCACTTCAGAATCGCACTCCGCCGAGTGACTCACCCTCTGTCTCCCCTCTCGTCCACTGCCGAGTCTGCCGTCTCGAAGGACAGAACACGGTGCAACAATGCAGATAGAGCCTCCGACAGGCTTTGAACCCGCCTCCGACCTGTAGAACCGTGCAAAGAAAACTCTTTCTGTGAAGTTGCAGACTGCCGATGGCTCTCTCTCCCTCGGCAATAGCGCTAGAGAGCTGAAACTCTGTTATATCATAGCAACGATTGTAGCGCTACTCTCCGTATGACAGAAAGCGAGCAGAGAGATCTGTAGCGGTGATTCGCGGTTCCCCCCACCTTGGCCCCTCACGTGTCCTCTCACGCTCTCGCTCGCTTCTCACTGCACAGACATTGAGTGTACGAGCTAGAACATGCCGCTGTGGGGGCGAGGTACGCCTGCCTCACCTACGCGGGGCGACAGCCAGCAGCATGCGAGTGATCGCCCTGTCGGCGCTGCAGCGTCATCGACTTCGTCGGCGTCGTCCACCGCTCCTCCCTCGCTCGGGCACGGACGCGCGCCGTCTGCAGCGCAGGGCACGGCACGAGCTGCCCCGACTCGAACGATGAGCTCTTCGAGTCAGAAACACGTCGTCTCGCACGCGCAGGCGGATTCTCGATCGAGCGGGAACCGGAGAGGCTCGATGCCGTCAGCTGCAGTCGCTGCAGACGACGACGGCACGTGGAATGAAGCGAGCGATGACGACGATTTGCCGACAGACGCGCTCGGCGGACTGTCGCTCCGGGATAGTCGGACGAGTCGAGGAGGTGGGGGGGCACAACGAACAGCAGCAGCAGCAGCAGCTCGCAAGTCGATCTCGCCAATTCGGACGGGCGAAGCGCACTCTGCGTCCGGGCAGAGTCCGACTTCGGCCGGCTCGACGTGGTCTTTCAACCCGTTCAGCCTACGGCCGGCCGCTCGACCTTCGCACGCTTCGACCTCCTCGTCCCTCTTTGGCACCGGTCCGACGAGCGCGGCATCCACATCATCGAGCGCTTCATACTTTGCATCGACGGGCGGAATCTCGTCTCCAGCAGCGACGCCCTCCGTCCTCTATTCGTACTCGCGCGCAACTCCCGCAGGCGCCCCGGCGTCCGGGTCCTCGCGCTCGCATCTTCCAGGCTCAATTTCGACGACTTCCCTCCCGGCTGTCGCCTCACCAGGATTATCCTCCGCTGGTGCAGCCCCGACGCCGTCCCCTTCTTTGGGCGCCGAAGCCGTCGCTGCCGCTCTCTCTGGCCGGCCGGGCGGGTTACAATCGACCCTCCAACGAGGGACGAGCTACCTCGCGGGGGCGAGTCGCGTCCAAGAGGAAGCGGACCGGGTTGTGCAAGAAGAAGTCGAGGAGGAACGGAGGCGGAGCAGCGTTGAGCAGGGCCAGGCACCGCTTCGGGAAGAAGACGAGGAAGAAAGGGAACAAGATTCGCCGGAGGGAGGGGACGAGAAAAGTGAAGGATACGTCAAGGAGAAGTGTAAACGAGCCGTCCGGCGAGACGTGGCCGAACTCGTCAAAGGTGATTCTGCGGGCGCATCCCTTCTGCTCTCTCGGTGCTTTTCGAGCTGACAATGTCGGAGCGCAGACCCGGCTCACGTCCTCGCACGACTCCAAACTGCGTGGCAACCGCGACCACCTCCTTCGCGGGCGTCTCCGGCTCCGGCTGCCACGACGCACGATCACACCGACTTTTCGAATCCCGGGTCACCCGTTTCGCCTTCTCAGTCTTCTCCTCCACCACCTCCGAACGGCTATCGGAAGCGTCCTACTGCCGCTGGCGGGGGCGGACAAGACGCCGATTCCGACTCGGACTCGGGCCCGCCCTTGGGATACGCCCCGCTGAACCCCAACGCCTTTTCCTCGCACGAAGCGAACCTGATCGCGACCGAACTCGAACCGGCGCCGCCGAACCCTGAAGAAGAAGGCGAGCGGGGCAGGGAGAACCGCCGGAAGCGAAAGTTTTTGGAGGTCCTCGGCGATGAGGAGAACGTCGATTTGGCCGAGTTGAGGAAACTGGCTTGGAGTGGTGTGCCGAACGAGTTGCGGCCGATGGTCTGGCAGCTTCTGCTGGTGAGTGCGCCGTCGGGTCGATCGGCTACATACATTCGTCTGAACGGCGAATCGAAGCTGATCGACTTTGTCTCATCGGTACTCACAGGGCTACCTTCCTGCACCTATCGCACGACGAACCGCCACTCTCGCCCGAAAACGGTCCGAGTACGCCTCTCTCGTCAAGCAAGCCTTCTCGCGCGGCGTCAAAGGCCTCGACGGCCCGCTCTGGCACCAGATCAGCATCGACGTCCCGCGGACTCGACCGGGCGTCCCGCTCTGGCAAGCGGAAGCGACCCAGCGCAGCCTCGAACGCGTGTTGTACGTGTGGGCAATTCGGCATCCGGCGAGTGGGTACGTGCAGGGAATCAACGACCTCGTGACGCCGTTCTTTCAAGTCTTCCTCGCAAGCTACATCGGTCAGTCTCGTCGGTCCTGTCCTGTCCGCGTGTGAACCGCCATGCAGAACGCAGGGATATTGCTCAAACATCGAGACTGACCGTCATTCCCATACCTGCCAGACGCCGACCCTGAAACGTTCGACGTCTCGGTCCTCCCGCCCGAAGTGCTCGAAGCGCTCGAAGCCGATTCGTTCTGGTGCCTCTCGAAACTGCTCGACGGGATCCAAGACAACTACATCTTTGCGCAGCCCGGGATCCAGAGGCTTGTCAAAAAGATGGAGGTGCTATGCGGTCGAGTCGACGGTGCGTTTGTACACGATCGTTCACTTCAGTCTAGAGCCCCTCTGGACGCCACTGATTTTGATTTGTCATGTCGCATTGCGCACAGCCCCTCTCGCGGCACACCTCAAAGAGCAAGGCGTCGAGTTCATCCAGTTTGCGTTCCGGTGGATGAACTGCCTCCTGATGCGAGAGCTGAGCGTCAAGAACATTGTCCGGATGTGGGACACCTACCTCGTGAGTTTGCTGCACTCTGATACGAGAGCGTAACCCGGTCCACGTCGCTTCGCATTCTGAAAGCAGGTGCGGAATCTCACATTGACGAACCTTTATTAAACCAGGCCGAAGGCGGCGACGCGTTCTCCGAGTTTCACCTCTATGTCTGCCTCGCCTTCTTGGTCCGCTGGTCCGAACAATTACGCGAGATGGACTTTCAGGTGCGCGCACTTTCGCTTGCAATGCCGAGCTTCCCGTGACTGACCCGCAATCGCTCGCTTCCTAGTCGATCATCATGTTCCTCCAGTCACTACCGACCCAGGAATGGTCCGACAAGGACACGGAGCTCTTGTTGTCAGAAGCCTTCATGTGGTCACGAACTTTTGTAGCTCGATGAACAGACTCAGAGCCGGGAGATGCGTGCGTCAGGATTACAGCAACAGCGGGAATACGAAGAGAGAAACAAAAGGCTGTGGACAGGAGGCTCAGTGCAGGCCCATGCGGCTCAACATCTCCCGTGCGCCGCTTCCGACGACCTCGGACGCCGGCGGGAAGTAGTCGCTCAGCTCGCTCGGCGCCGTCTTGACCGGTGTGTCCGCTCCGCCGACAGCACCCGCAGCCGACCCCATTGCGCTGCCGTAATCCGACGCGAGCGAGACTCGCCCTCGCGTGATTAAGAAGGGCGACGGCGAGTTGCGATGCGTGGCATACCGAGTCGGCGAGAGTGACGAGTACGCTGAAGAGGACCGGCGGTGAGCTGACGAGTACGCAGTCGAAGGGATCGAGGACGCGCGGCTGGCCGAAACGGGTCGAGCGAACGCGGTCGCGCCGACCATGGTAGGCGAACTCGGCATCGCCGGTGAAGCAGAAGGAGAATGTCCCGACATGCCCGACATAGACGAGACTGAACCGGTGCGCGCAGATCCGATGCGATGCAGACGTTTCCGGACGGCTTTGACCGGTTGCTGCTGCTGCTGCTGCTGTTGTGACGCAGAAGTCGACGATAGAACAGTCCCTAGACCTCCTCGAGGGATCATGGCGACTCTCGGTTGACCGTTGTCTTCAGCGTTGTTGCCAGTCGAAGCGGCGTTACCGCCGAGATGCGGCGAGCTCCTCGCCGTCACGTGAGCGTGATCTCGCGTAAACGGCGAGAGCGTCTGATTCGAGCTCGTCAAAGTCGCCAAGTGCGCGCACGAGTCGTTTCCGGACGGGTTCAAAGTGATCGGCAAGTGTTCTTCGTCTAGGAAGGACGTGTTGAGCAGGGATGACGGCGAGCGAGAGAGAAGGTCGACTGGCGAAGGACGAGTGAACGCGAGCTGGTTATCCGCGTCGGCATCGTCGTCGTCTCTTGTTTCGTACGAGGTGAGGGTCGGCGTCGCGAGCGATGAAGCCGGAGTCGTTCCCGTCATCGTCGAGGCCGGACTCAGGCTCGGCATCGACGTGTTGCGCACAATCGAATTGCCACTTCTACTCTGCCCGTACGCAGAGTAGGAGGGAGGAGGCGGCTGCCGCGGGAACGGGAACCGCGCGCTCGAAGCGCCCGACGCGGACGAAGATGACGAAAAGTGTTGCGCGAGGCCGATCCCCATCGGCGGACCGCCGAAGCTGCCGGACCGACTGCGAGCGTGGAAGGAAGCGGATCTACCGAGCCCGATCGTCGAAGCGGTCGAGCCGCCCGCGGCGCTCCGGGCGGTCGCAGACGAAGGGCTGCCGTGAGCCGTCAAGGAACCAGTCGACGCGGGTTCGTACATTGACGCCATTCCCGGACCGAACCGCATCTGCGACTGGGTATGGAAGACGCGAGGTCGCGTGATGGTGCCGCCCCCGACGGCCGGGATCGTCTCGTAGTGCGACGAATGCCGGTCGAACTCGCCGTCCTCGCCGTCGAACGGGTCGAACGGCTCATGCTCAGGCGATGAACCAGGATCAGGCGGGTCGTCGTCGCCCTCAAAATCGTCAAACACGTCGCCCTTCCGCCGCCTCTCTCGTGTCGAGCCGGCGAGACCCTCCACATCTTCGAGCACGTCTCCGAGTCCCCGCCTCGACGAGCCCTCCTTGACCAATCGCTCGTAGTTACGGAAGCCGGCGTGCTGAGGGATCGAATCGGGTCGAAGGCCATACGTCGGGTCGTACGACTCGATTGACTCCGGCACCGAATCGAGCTGGTCGTGCGAGACGCTCGGAGGCGCCGAGTTCCGCTTGGCCTGAGCAGCAGCAGCGGCAGCGCTCGCCGACGCTCGCGAGGCAATCCTCCGCAGAGAGGGTGACCGACTGCCCGGATAAGGGTCGGAGCCGGCCGCGCTGTAGCGAGACGAGCCCGGTCCGCCGCCGCCGCCTCCCATGCGGTCGCCGCCCCACGTCGACCATGTCGAATCGACCTGCGACCCGTCCAGTTCGATACTCTCGCCCGCTTCGCTGTCGCGCGCGCTCATCCGACGAGTATGCGCGCGTCCGCGCGGGAGCCCATCCGGACCTGCGAGTCCCGACACTTGAGCGGTCCCGTCCGCAAAATCACCTCGGCGGCGTCCCGCATCGTACGCCGTCCGAGTCTCGATCTTGGCGTTCCTGTCGAACCCTTCGCCGACGAGTCCGCCGACTTTTTGCGCCGCCTTTGACGATCCCGCCGCCTTGCCCGCACTCTTGACTTCGCCACTCAACCACTTTTGACTCAACCGGTGGATGACACTCGGCAAATCGCTCCTGAACGCTTCCCTCAACTGGTTCTCAATCTCGCGTTGGATGAAACCCGCGACCGATTCGACGCCGTCAAACGAAGACGAGACGTCGACTTTTTCGAGCGGGTCGTTTTTGAACACGAGCGTGATGCCCTTCTGGCGGGACACGACGAGGACGACGATGGCGCGGAGGGACAAATTGGACAGGCGGAGCGTCATCGGGACGACGAGCGGCGCGGCGGCGAATAGGATTCGCGGCGAATTGAGGATGTCGAGCGAAGGCCGCGGGACGTTGAGCGGGTTGGCCTGCGCGACAACAGATCAACGCGGGAGTCAGTTTCTTTTCAAGTGGACTTCTTGTTATGGAGCGACGCACCTGCACGCGCGTCTGCAGGACGATGTAGGCATCTCCCGAATACGTCAACCGAAAGATGCCTCTGAACCGGTCCGTCGACAAGTCGCCAATCTCCAAGATTTCGAGCTCCGGAGGCTGCGCGAATCGACCGAATTCAGTATCTTGCCTTCGTCTAGAATTTGGAACGGCCAGGTGGTGCCGTACGATTGTGCCCATGTGGAGTTCCTTGACCTCGATCCGGTCCGCAATAATCGGCGGCTTAGTTCCCTTGTTCAGAGCCTACGATGTACCGCACAAGGGCTTGTCAGTCCCCGCCATCGTTCGTAGGCACTCTTCCACGTCCGTTCTCACCTGGGCGAGCATCTCTCGCGCGTCATCGTAGAACGACTCGCTGAATTCCGGCCATTCAAAGTTGAACGACATGGGCCGCCGGTCCCGCCTTGATAGGGCCGGCTTGTGTCTGAGTCTAGAGGCCCAGGACGCCCGAGTGCGAATATAGCGGCGGGTGCTGTCGAGCGGTGGAAGAGTTGAAAGTTGGCAGTTAGAATTCGGAGCGAGCCGAGACGGATGGACGGGACGAAGAGAGTCCGTAACCCTTCGAGGCCCGACTCGAGAGTTGTCAAGCAAGAGACAAAGCACAGCCCGCCAGCAGCGCGATACAAGAGAGAGAGAGCGCGGTCAGTGTAGCCGGGCAGGCGGCGTCTCTCTCTTCATTCGATCGGACCACGGTGACCGCGGACATGAGGGGGACTGCGCGACGCAAACTATCGCTGCGAGCACACGCACACAGGGAACGGAACGATGTAGGATAGAGTTGCGAGGGAGTGCGAGTAGATCATGCGAGAGAAGTAGGGCTACACAAGAGAGATCATGACAAGCATCGAGAAGGGCCATGCGAGCCATCGAGCGTGACACCAGCAAGTCACGACGCCCACTCAATCAAGATGACGACGACGACGCGGGCGCCTCGCCGAGCCCCCAATACTTGTTGAACCGCATCCGGACACCTTCCCACCCGTCGAGCGCCGGCCGGCAATCGATAAAGAAGGCCAAGTTGGGGCGGAAATTCTCTTCCGGTCGTGCTGGAGCGGCTGGTGCTGTATCTGCTGAGGATGTTGGTGATGATCCGGAGCTAGAAGATGAGGGAGGCGGCGGAAGGGAGAGGAGCGGGTTCCCGCGACCGGTGTAGAAATCAATCACGTAGCGGACGCGGATCGATTCGGGCGACTCGGCGGGTGGTGTCGAAGGAGTTGAGCGGACGTCGGTTGTCGAAGCGGAAGGAGAAGAGGAGGAGGAGATGGCGGTCGCCGAGGGGGGATGCAGAGGGCGGTCGACGATCCAGTCGTGTCGATCAAACGGGGCCGTGTAGCTGCGCGCATGCGGAGTCTTTGTCAGCTCCCGGTATCAAATCTCCACGCATCCCGGACGCAAGGCTAAATTCGCCCTCCGCAACGAGAGAAGCGCTCAGCACGAGAGGGAACTGACCCGATCAGGGATTTCCACCTCGCTCTCGGGCTCATCTGTTTCGGTTTCCCGACAAAGCTGACCAACCGGCTGCCCGTCTCTTGGCCCGGTTGCAATCCCATCGCCTGTCGTTCCCACTCGAGGACTTGGTGCCAGACGCGTTCGTTGACGGCGTTGTGGATCGGGACGACAATGTCCATGTCTTGCGCGCGCGGGTTCCTCTGTTTCCGTTCGAGTGCCGTGTAGAACGAAGCTGGCGAAGGGTAGACCCAGTTTTGTTCCGATGCGACGGTCGCTGCTCGTTCGGCAGAGTTGACATTGTCCTCGTGCATCGGGCAAGCGGCGGCGGCGGCAGCGGCGCCATCATCATCATAGGACGGGGCGCGAGTCGGCGTTGCGGCTTCGGTCGTTGCGGGTAACCACCTCGGGATGCTCGATACCTCTCTGTCTGTCGACAAGTGACGAGCGAGCGGGTTACTGTGAGCGACGTCGGGAGGGACGGGGTTCGATTTCAACCACGCCGACCTCGTTTCGTGATCGACGGGGCAAGCATTCGGTGCGGGTTCACTTGTGGATGGTGTAGTGCTCGTGCTCGTGCTCGTGAGTGGCCACATGGCTACGGGAGCGCTGTACAGAGAGCAAGAGGTCTCCGAGTCGAGCCCAAAGGAAGAAGTCCACCTTGTGCGCCTCCCCTCGTCTTCGTCTGCACTCACTCGACACTCGCTCCTCTGCTCTGTCGCTCTCACCAGCTCTATACACTAAGATTTCAAGTGCTCCGGACACCGGATGGCCTCTCGAGTCCTGAGTCGGGCGAGTACGCTCGAGAACAAACTCGACTCGCTGTCTCTGCACGACGACGCGACGCTTCCGTCAACTGCAACCCACAAAGTGACACACGACACGGCACTGCTCGAGAGCTGTATGTGCATCATAGCTGACGTTATTGTACTGCAGTATGCTCCTGTGAGACCATCGTCGGCAGCAGCAGCAACAGCGACGACAGCGACTGGTTCCGCTCGCGCGTCGACTTCATCCAACATCCACCGGCAACCTTCGTTCAAACTCGCGACTGCGACTGCGACTGCAGCAGCGACTGCGCAGGCGAAAGCACCACCTTCAGTGCTGTCTCATGGCGCTCGCATTTCGACGTCGGTTCAAGCAGCGCAAGCCCAAAAATTGAGGGGACCTTCTCCTGCCGCCGCCTCCGCCGCGACGACGACGCAGTCGGGAGGAAATGCAGGACCTGTTGCCGGCAGCGGACTCCAGAGCAAGTACCAGGGCGCAACGTCAACAGCAGCATCAGCACGACCGAATGCCCCTCCTCCGACAACCCACAACCGACCAGCAGCAGCGTCAGCGTCCGCGTCCAGTCGCGCTCAGAGTCCGCCTTCATCCGATCCAGCTTCGGCTCCGGCTCCGAACGACATTGGCAGGTATGACGGCGGGTTTGAGAGGGACGCCGCAGCGAGAAAGAGCGCGCCTGTCCCCGTCGGGAGTGAAGCGGCGAGGTTGCTCGCGCTCGATTCGAGCGCTCAGGGCGGAAGGTGAGCGCGCGGCACACCGCCGGTTTTTTCTCATAGCTGTTCTTGGCCTCTTTCCGGAGTCGCGACACTGACGCTCGTCCTCGCCGCCGCCCCTCTCTCGCTCACTCGCACGCGCGCTCACACAGCCACCGACCGACCGTCCCCTTCTCGCTCGCGTCGTTCGAGATTGGCCGCCCGCTCGGCAAGGGCAAGTTTGGTCGCGTCTACATGGCGAGGACGAAAACCGAACCGCACTACATTGTCGCGCTCAAGTGCCTCCACAAGGAAGAGATTGTCAAGAACAAGGTCGAGAAACAGGTTCGGAGGGAGATTGAGATTCAGAGTCATCTGGCGTAAGTTTTCACATTCTTTCGGCGCGGAGGCTTCTCATTAAAAGGCGTGCCAACTGACTCTGCTGCGTACACTGGCGACCAGTCACCCGAACATTTTGCGACTTCACGGCTACTTCCACGACGAGAAGCGGATCTTTTTGATCCTCGAGTTTGCCGGCCGCGGCGAGCTGTACAAGCAGCTGAGCAAGGTCGGCCGGTTCAACGAGAAGCGGAGCAGTCGCGTGAGTCTGGCCTGTTTGTACTGCAAGCGGCAACGTCCGGGCCGCGCTGACCTCGACGGGAGCCGGCCACCAGTACATTGCCCAGATGGCCGACGCGCTCGGGTACTTGCACGGCAAGCACGTCATGCACCGCGACATCAAGCCCGAAAACATCCTGATCGGGATCAACGGCGAGCTCAAGATTGGCGATTTCGGGTGGTCGGTCCACGCGCCTTCGAACCGGAGAAACACGCTCTGCGGCACGTTGGACTATTTGCCGCCCGAGATGGTCGAGAACCGGGAACATACCGACAAGGTCGACTTGTGGGCGTTGGGCGTCTTGACGTACGAGTTTTTGGTCGGCGCGCCGCCGTTCGAAGACTTGTCGGGGCATGAAGGTGAGAGAGACGGCCTTTGCGTCTTCCCCCGGGACTTGATGACCCATGACGACCCGTGACTGATCACTTTGTCGCGCACGCTTTGCAGCGACCTACAAGAAGATTGTCCGCGTCCAGTACACAATCCCATCGCACGTCTCGCCCGAAGCGCAGGACCTCATTCGCAAAGTCAGTACTGGCCCTCCCCCCGCAAGCTCTTTTACCCCTCTCCTGAGGATCGATGACTGATTCGTGTCTTTTCACCCGCGCAGCTGCTGCGGTACAAGCCTGAAGACCGGTTACCGCTCGCTGAAGTGGCGAGGCATCCTTGGATCAAGAAGTACGAGAAGCGGACGAGCGGGAGTGCGGTCCCCGCGCCTGGATCGTGAAGGGCATCTGAACCGACGCGCTCGACTCGGTCTGCATGCGGAGGCGTGCCTGTTATACCCTATCCCTTCGTCCCTTTCTCACGGCGCCTGTCTTTCTTTGCCCTCTACTTTTATCGCTCTCCGGATCGAAGTCGCTCTTCTTCCTTGTTGTAAAACTAAATGCTCCGAGCATTGTAACTTCTTCGATCCATCTTTTCATGGAAGGCGTCTCTCCTCGGTAGGGTGAACGTCGAAAAGAGTGCAGGGATGCTACTCCAGGAACTGCAGTAGGAGGTCGAAAGCGGCGCCCGTCTCCTGCCGCGAGGCTACCGCTTCTTGGGCGCCATACGGAGCACGAGTCCGCGTAGACTCTTGCCCCATCCGCCAGTAAGCGGCGTCCGACACAGCGGGCACCGTTTGTTCAGGTCGGGGTCGCCTTCGTCTTCGCTTTCGCCGGCGGACGACCTCCCTCCTCCTGCCGTTGCGGCGGCCGCTCCTGCTCCGCGAGTCCCGGAAAGGAACAATCTCGCCGTATCCATTCCGAGTGGTCGGCCTCCTCCTCCTCTTCTCGCAGTGGATGGTCCTCCCCGACCTGGTCCGGCTCCGGCTGGTGGTGGCGTCAATGGTGGACCGGCGACGAGCGCCGCGTGCAGGCACGGAGCGCAGAACGCGTGACCGCACGAAGTGAGGGCGAGTGGGGTCGGCGGACCGCAACAGATGGGACATTCGAGCATGGCGAGAGTGCGAGGGGGTGACCCGGGCGGCGAAACAGCGGAAGCGGTGGCGGCGGTGTTGCCGTCGCCGTCGCCGTTCGAGGTGGACCGACCGGCCTGGGTGCTCGCGGAAGCTGTAGCGGGAGTCGTAGATTTGGCCCGCCCTTTGCCCTTGCCCTTGTCGCGTCCATTCACCGTACTCCCTTCGGTCACGACGACAATGTCATCGTCCTCATCGTCGTCGTTATTACCCGCCTTTGCGACTTTGGCGCCTCTCCTGCTCGAGCTCGTGCTGGCAGCAGCGAACGGCTGGCGAGAAGTCGAAGGCCCGGGAGCGTACAGATCGTCGTCGCTGCTCGAGGAATCGCCGAGGTCGACAATAGGAGTCGGTTGTTTCGACCCGCTCGGACCGGCTATTGCCCGTGTCGAGTTCGCCTTGGGTCGAAATGGCAAGACATCTTCGTCCGCGCTGCCTTCTTCCGTCGTCGGTTCCGGTTCGCTCATCGAGACGTCGCCCGCGAACGCGACCCCACTGACTGCAGCAGCCGAGCCCCGAGCTGCGAGCTGCCTAGCTCTCGCACGCTCTGCAGCTCCATTGATCGCCAAGCCTCTCGACAGGCCTGCTAGGGGTGTCTCTGCGGCGTTGAGGCGGCGAGGCGACGACGACGATGACGGATTGAAGCCGTCTTGAGATGAACCGGACGAGGAAGCGATGCGGGCCCGTTTGCGAGGCGACGGCCGTGACTCTGCTTCGCTCGAGCTCATCTGTACGTTCCTGTATTCTCTACGCCCGCGAGGAGAGCGCAGCAAGAGGGCAAAGTTGCGAAAATGTGGCGCTTCCGCTTCTGCTTCCCGTCCTGGCAGATCACAAGTCTATAGAGCGCAGGCTACACGCTCGAAAAATTTGCAAGCTCGCGTATCAGAGATCTTTCAATAGGCATTCGCAGAAAGCGCCGGACGCAGCTTACCTTCGCTGACTCCGCTCAGGTAATTTGAGCCGCCACCGCTGAGGCGGCGGGTTCGCGCTATTTGCGCTGCTGCATGAAGCCTCCTGCGCATACACGAAAGCGTTCGCGCTGCCCGACCGCAAGTCCGTCCGGGTTCAGGCTGCCGCGAGTCTACGCGTCCCAACCAGCTTTCCAGCTTCATGCGCGCAGGCTTGAACAAACGACAACTCTAATGCAGTGTGCAATGATGTACTTCTTCTGTGTCAATGATCCCCTTGTAACGCCCTTGAACTACCACGCGATCCTTGCGATCGGACCCTTCGGCCAGGTGCGAACGAGGACCTTGCGGATCTCGTCCATGACGAGGAGTCCGAGACCGAGCGGAATCGGGATGAGCCACTGCAAGAGTACCATCCGAAGGTCAGCGGCAAGTTGTCGTTCGCTTCAGAAAGTAGATACGTACGAATTTGATCGGGACGGACGCCGTGCCGAACAACCGCTGCATGCCGGGCACCTCGGTGACAAAGATGGCGATGACGAGAGAGAGGACGGGACCGAGCGCGAGCCACGGGTTGCGTTGCGGGCCGTTCTGGAAGATCGACATGCGCTTGTTCCGGGTCGAGTTGAGGTTGAACATCTGGATGATGACGAGCGAGACAAAGTAGACGCATTGGCCGGTGTTGAGGAAGTTGTTGAGCGCGTCTTGGCTCTGCGAGATGAAGGAGCGTCAGTCGTAAGTCCGGCAGGCGGAAGGCCGAGCTCGGGGAGAACGCACGTGGCCGTAGTAGCCGTCCGAAAAGTTGGTGTAGGAGAAGAAGAGCTTGTTCATCGGGATACCGGCGGCCTGGTACATGTACAGGAAGAACATCGAGTGCGCGACGATCGTCTCCATGAAGCCCATGAAGATATAGCTGTGTCCATATAGTTTGAAGCCGACGAGATGCGAGTTTTGCGGGTCGCGGGGCGGCAGAGAGAGCAAGTCGAACTCCTCCTTCTCGAACGTGAGCATGATGCAGCACGCCAGATCGGTGAAGCAGCAGACTGCGCGAGAAGAAGACAGAAGATCAGATGTAGTCCGAACCAGGTGCTTCAGCCTCGCCAGAGAATGGTCCTGGTGTTCCAGCCGAGCGACTCACTGATAATCATGAGGAACTGGGTACACCAAGGACAGTCAGTAAGGAAGGCTCGAAATGCTGCGAGGCAGAAGAGCAGGAAGACTCACCGAGCTGAGAGGAAGCGGGCAGCCGAAGAAGACATTGAGCACGACGGGCCAGTCCTCCGACCAAGATCCAGCCGGAAGCAGGTACGAGATGACCTTCTGGAGATTCTCAAACACGAGGCGACCGAGGCGGATCGATTCGACGATGCTGCTGAACGGTCCCATGAGGATGAGGTCGGCGGCTTCCATGGCGACTTCGGATCCCGAGATGAGCGCGATTCCGACATTGGCGGCCTTGAGTGCGGGCCCGTCGTTCGTTCCGTCGCCGGTGACTGCGACGACGTGAGTCCGGTCCCGGAGTTCGGTAACGATGCGGAGTTTTTGCTCCGGCGTCGTTCGGGCGAAGACAATCTCCTCGTACTTGCAGACCACGTCCCACTCGGCTGGCGACAGGCTGAAGATCTCCTTGCCCTCGATGACGAGACCGCCGTCGATGTAGGCAAGACGATGGGCTGCGAGCTGCTCGGCCTCTTGGAAGCGGTTCTTCGAGGCGAAGTCGGAGACACGGTCGGGGTCGCCACGGCGCGAGAGGATGCCGACTTGCTGCGCGATCGCGACAGCCGTGAGCCGGAAGTCTCCGGTGACCATGAAGAAGCGGCTGCCGGCGCGGCGGACCTCGGAAACCGTGTGCGGGATGTCGTCGCGCGGCGGGTCGACGATTCCGACGAGGCCGACAACCGTCAGGCCCGTCGACGAGGCGTCAGTGATGTCCTCCTCGAATTCGAGCGTAGTCGGCTTCTTGTCGGTCGAGTGCTTCTTGACGGTGAGCATGATGACGCGCTGTCCCTTCCGCGACCACTCCTCCTGGCGCGCGACGAGCTTCGCCTTGGCGTCCTCGTCGAGCGGCTTGACGACGCCATCTTCCGTGCCGGACAGGTAGCTGTCGCATCGATCAAGCAAGATGTCGGGCGCGCCCTTGACAAAGATGTCGCCACCGCTAACTGCGGCATCGCCCTTCTCGGTAGTCGGGACAACGTAGGTGAGGGCGAACTTGTTCTTCGAGTTGAACGGGATGTCGAAGACGCGCTCGTACGACGAAGAGACGGCTTCGAGACCGCCATCAAGACCGGCGGCGTAGCGCAGAACCGCTCCATCAGTTGCGTTGCCCTGGATCTTGCGTTCGGAGATCGGAAGGTCGCTGCTAGCCGGGTCGAAAGATGCATCGTTGTTGAGGACCAAGCCCTTGCGGAACGTCTGGAACGAGGCCGAGTTGAGCTGGACACGCGGCAGCACGAGCTCCTCGTCGACGTAGCCGACCGAGACGACCGTCATCCTGTTCTCGGTAAGCGTTCCAGTCTTGTCCGAGCAGACGACATTGACGGTTCCGAGCGTTTCGACCGTCGAGAGCGATTTGGGCAGGACTTGAGCCTTCTTCATGCGACGGGCGACGATCGACAAGGTCATCGCGACTGCCATCGGCATTCCCTCGGGACTGCATGCGGAAGAAACAGTCAGGTCGCAGCTCCTTCGGGTCCGGACCTCAAGACGCACATGAAAGCGACCACGAGCGACATCAAATTGGTGAGAATGCCGACCACGTTGATGTAGCCCGGGTGATACCTCCGCAAGTACGCCGCCCAGTAGACGAGCATCTGCGAGCAGGTGTCAGCTTCCGCGGTGAGCAGCGCTCCATGAGGGCGTCGGGACTGACGATGACGACTAGGGTGATTGTGAGTCCAATGATGATGTAGACGAATCGAGTAATTTCGCGCTGAAATGGGAGACGGTCAGAGCCGTACTTGCATGCGGGTCCGTAGGCGAAAAGCTCACCTGTAGCTGCGTACGCTCGTCGCTGCCCTTCGCCGTGAGCTTGTTGATGCGACCCATGACAGTCGAGCCGCCCGCGAGGACGACGACAGCGAGAGCGGTGCCGTTGCAAACGTGCGTGCCGAGGAAAGCGATGTTGCGGGCCTCGAGGAAGTTCTGCTCGTCGGTCATGACCGTGCCGGGCACTTCTTCGGATTCACCTGAGCACGACGCACAGCGTCAACACCGGATAAAGGGAGAGGAGGGAAAGTCGGCGTGAACGTACCAGTGAGAACGGCGCGATCAAACTTGAGGTCGTTTGACGCCTTGATGATGCGCATGTCGGCGGGGACCTTCTGGCCGGTCGTGAGCTGGACGACGTCACCAACGACGAGATCACTCGAAGGGATAGTAGTGAACTCGCCGTCCCGGAGGACGACCGCGTTCTCGGGAACCATGCTGAGGATCGAGTCCATCACGCGCTGAGCGCTGAAATCTTGCAGACCGCTGAAGACGGCCTGGAAGATGATGACGATGATGACGACGATTGCGAGGGCGAGGTTGTACGGCGCCGGCGGGTCTCCGAGCGGTCGCCACGAGATGAAGAAGATGACGACACCTGCGTTGTATCTCGGATCAGTCGAGCCTTTCTTGTAAGAGGGACAGGAAGAAACGGCGACGCACCGACCCAGAGGATTGCGCAAAAGTCGCCAAAGAAGTAACGGAGCAACTTCTTCCAGAGTTGGGGCTTGCGGCGCTCGAGGACGTTCTTGCCGTTGCGCTGCAGGCGTTTCGCCGCCGACGAAGCGGTCAGGCCCTCGGTCGAGCTGACGTTGAACCGGTTCAGGACGGCGTTGGCGTCGATGGTGTGGTAGTCGAGCTGGCTAAAGAAGTCGACGTTCTCGCCCGCGTCGAGACCGCCGGCGGCTGGTGCGCTCTTCTTGGACCAGGGCAGCCAGCTCTTGCCTGCCGAGTGCTTCCCCGAGTGCTTGCGCTCGTTGGCGTCGAAGCGCTGCGAGTCGTAGACGTGAATCGAGAGCGTGCGGTAACCGATTGGGATCTGGGAGGCGTGCGTGCGCGTCTGCGTTCGCGGCGGGAGCTTGAGACCCGTCGCCGCCGCACCGGTGAACGTGACTGCGCGCTCGAGAGGCGTCGGCGCATACGACAGGACGCTCTCGTCCGCGTCGTCCCACTTTTCGGCCATCTTTTCGTTTGTCGGCGATGTCGGAGGAGCCATGACGGGAAGGAGCAAGACGGGTACGACGAGGACAGAAAGAAGCGGATGCAGCGCGTTCGCGAGGTGGCGGATCCACCGGGCGATTTGCTCTCTGAACTGTACTCAGATGCGGTGGCTGAGGTGAAATCGCTGCGCAAGTTGGCCATTCTGTTTCGCAGAAGTGATCGGGCTAAGTTAAGTCCGGAAGTGATCGAGCGCCTTGAGGCGATTCCGCTTTGAGGCGCTTGAGCCGCTCGCGAGCGCGTGAGCTGATGTGGCGGTGAAGGGCTGCGGAAAGTGCGAGCATTGCGCCCAAAAGCCCTCAGCCATCTGCATCTGCAGCTGTGCGGTGCGAAAGACTAGCCGTTTCCGGCCCGGTGTCATGCCCGCATGCATGTCGACGCTCAGAGGGGACCCCAGACCAAGGTGACGACCACCTGACTTTGCACATGCTGCACCGGTTCGTCCACCTGGTGCTGGTAGCGATGCCGCCACATGGGTAGATTACGATGTCGCCCGTACGACCACAGATTTCGAGCACCCTCGATCGCTGCAGCCGTGAGCGCGCTTCGCCTCGAGAGGTACGTGACGGCAGACCGGTCCAGGGAGATAGCCTAGAGTCGCCCACGACGAGCAAGGAGCGTGGACGGCACACGACGGCCAGCAGTGATAGCAGCAATCTATGTTAGCGCAGTAATGGCTTCCAGCGAGCACCGCTCCGACGAGCGAACAACTGCAGGAAGCGATGAGGCAGCCGGCAAGTCCGGCGATGTTGGCCCCTCTTCTTCCGCCAACCACGCTGCCCAGAGCAAACCCCTGCTAGTTAATGCCAGCTACATTCTTGTGTCGAGCAGCGGAGCGCTTCGAGGCTTGCAAAGGCTCAAGGCCTTTCACCGTGCTTTGTCGTCACGGACTTGACTGCTCTTGCGTGACACGCTTTGACACGGGCTGTGGCCCTGTCTGTTACTATATGAAACTGTGGCTTACAGATACTGTCGGCTTTCCGTTCTGGCCGATCTAGCGACTCTCGACGGATCAGACTCGGGCGATCGGTTCGAAAAGGCTTCGCCTCGCCCTTCGTCCTGTCCGCCTCGTCCACGCACCTACAGCTGTTCACGCTGCCTCTGCGTACTGCTGCGTGCGATCGTACAGTCGGCGCAAATACGTAGAGCGAGGGCGACGGCTTCTCAAGACGGTTCTCAATAGCGCTTTCGGATACTCCTCTCGTCGCAGATCCCGTTCTTCCGACCTTCACGACTTGCTAGTCCGCGCAGCTTGCGGTCGAAGCCTCAAGTATCCGCTGTGCTGCGCAGAGATTGATTCCGAGAGGTCGCTCCCGCTTGAGCTGTTGGCAGAAGCGTCGCAGAAGAGGTGCGGGCTTGACGTCCATGGCGGCTAAGACAGTCTCCGAGGTGGGTACGTCAAGGCTGACGACGGAGTCCCGCTGCACTCCTGGAGCATCGCATCTTTCGTGCGCTAAGACGAAGCCGCTGCAGGCGATACTGGCATCTGGACAAGCAGCAGGATCGCACGGTTTCCGTTATCCGAGCGAGTTGAGCCCGGCAGGCAATTGCCTCTGTTCCTCAACTCTAGGTGGTCACACTGCAGGTCGAGAAGCATGCGCTATGTATGCAGTAGACGCCGTGGAGGGTCCCCGGGTCATTTTCGAGCTCGCGCTGGTCTGGTAAGCTTCGCGCCATCCGGAAGCACTTTTGTCCGGCGCCCGCGTGTTGCCCCGCCTTGCGGGCTGGAGCGAGCCAGAGAATGGCGTCTACACCGCCATCTCAGCCCGGCCCTGTAGGCGCAATCGAGCATTAGCGGCGAAGCGTCCGATGCGGCAGGTTCCCAGGTCCCAAGCGGGTCGGAGCGGACCACTGTAGGTTTGGAGGTGCCGGAAGGCTCCTCTGAAAGCGTTTGAGTGGATCCAAGGAGACATAAAGCGCGTGACTGGACGTGCTAAGACTGAGATGAGCGGGCAAGCCAACATGAGGGACGCCGTCGAGGCGAAGTCGTCTCACGCGCGCGACTATCTTTGCGAGTACTTGCTCGAAAGACACGCTTCGAGCAGGAGAAGCAAGCTAGCAGGTGTATCGTGATCCTCCGCCAGAACCTCAGCCTCAGCACGTAGAGGCGCAGCCGTGAAGCGAGGTCAAGTTTCGAGGTGGACCAAGTCGGCGACCGAGATGAGGCAGAGTCGAAACCCCGTCGCCCACCTGCAAGCAGCCGCTACAAAGACTCGCCTCGTCCTGCCTCATCTCAGCTCGCTAGTGGCTCAAGACGAGTACAGTGCTCATACTGAGCACTCTACGGCTGCTCTAGACCAGCCATGGCCGGCCCACCGTCGACGAGTTCGGCCGGCAGGAGACCGTCTCAAGGTCCCAAAGTCCAGCCGGGCACGTTTGGTCAAGGGACGCCGCTCGAAGGACAAAGCTTCGAGACCATCGCCGACAAACTCAGAGATACGACGATCGGTGAGCTGATTTGGTCAGGGCTACAGTCTAGCAGCCACTCGCAGCGAAACTGACTCTGCTGCACCACATTCCGCCTTTCCTCGACTCGACTCTCCGCTTCCCTCGCCCATGCTGGCCGTCCGGGAACAGACTACAAGGTCAAGACGAACCTCGCGACAGAGCTCCGTGATGCGATCGACATGTACCAGAAGGATCTCGACCTTGGCAAGCTGTTCGAGGTCCTGCTGCCTTGCTTCACCGAGATCTTGAGGAACGGCGAGCCCGCATTCCGGTCCAACTCGGGCGAGCATGTGAGTACTGCGACATCTGTGGTACTTTCGAAGCTCGCGAGCTGACGCAAGCTCTCTCCTCGCATCGCAGAAACTTCGCAACCTCCTGATCCAAATCCTCCACCGACTTCCTCACGTCGAGCCACTACGCCAGCATGCGCCCGACCTCATGTCGCTTCTCCTCCACCTCCTTCGGATCGAGGCCGAGGACAACGCCGCTCTTTGCATGAAGGTTATCATCGACTTGCACCGGACGTACTCTCGACCGCCGCCTCCCTCGGCCACATCCGCTCAGCCCGCACCAGGCGCCGACCCCTCCGCGGCACCAGGAGCGTCTGCACCTGTCGTCGACCCGACCGTCGCGCAGATCGAGGCGAGCGTCGACGAGTTCCTCGAGATCGTCGCCGAGCTGTTCAAGAACATGGGTCCCGTCGTATCGGAAACCTTTGCGGACTTGAGTTCGCGGCATACGCGCTCGCAGGGCAACGCAGCGGATGCCAACGCCCAGAGTCCAAGCTCGACTGGCGGCCCAGGATCGATCGGTGGAGACAGCGAAGCCGGCAGCGGATCAGCGCAGCCCATCATCCACGCGCCGGCGATGCGCTCGTTCAAGCTCCTTCAAGACTGCCCCGCCTCGATCGTCTTCATCTTCCAGACGTATCGCCCGCTCGTCAACAAGGCGATTACGATCTTCGTCCCGCTCGTCTTCGACTTTATCCAGATGCAGGCGGAACCGCAGCGTGCGAAGCATGCGATGCAGGAACCGGGCACGTCGTGGGTCGGTGTCTGTCCCGAGATCCCGAAGGAGAAGCGAGGAGCGTTCCAGGACATGGTCATGGCGCAGACCAAGGTGAGCTGCGCCGCCGTCTCCTCTAACAGCGACCCGACTGACGCGCAAATGCCTTCTCGCAGACGATGTCGTTCCTCGCCTACATTCACCGAGTCTCGAATACGGCGCTCTCGTCGTATCTCAATGTCCTTCCGCAAATCGCCGTCCGGCTGATGAAGGACTGTCCGTCCGAAGCGGTCGCGATGAAGCGCGACCTGATCATCGCGACTCGACACATCCTCCAGTCCGACTTGCGCACCGCATTCCTCTCGCAAATCGACACTCTTCTCGACGAGCACGTCCTGACCGGCAACTCGATCACCGGTCACGAAAACTTGCGCCCGCTCGCCTTCTCGATGCTCGCCGACCTGATTCACCACTGCCGCGCCGACCTCACCCTCCCGCAATTGTCGCGCGTCGTTCACACGTACTGCGCCAATGTGCACGACCCGACCCTCGCTTCGGCCATCCAAACGATGTGCTCGAAACTCCTCCTGAACCTGATCGACCCGATCGCGAGCAAGGAGCCGAGCGAGGCGGTCAAGATCCTCCAGCGGATCCTGCTCGCCTTTGTCAGCCGGATGGAGGCGATGGCCGAAGTCCGCGACGAGTGGAGCAAGTGGAGCAAGGCGCGCGAGCCCCTGCCCGCTCTTGTCGGCAAGGTCCGCACTCGCGAGAAGGAGCGGATCGAATGGACCAAGAGGCAGCAGGAGAAGGGCAAGGGCAAGGCGATCGAGTCTGCCGAAGGCGACGCAGCGATGGATATCGACGACTCGGCTGCGGCGGACAAAAAAGAGGTCGTCAAGGCCGACGAGGCGACCACGGGGTCCGATGCGATGCAGGTCGACGGCGGCGCCGAAGCGTCTACGAGCGGAACTTCCAAGGAGATCTCGACGACGGGAGAAGGCGACGATAAGGCTGTTGCCAAGAAGGACGAGAACAAGGAGCCCGCCGCCTTGTCACTCGACGACGTCGACGTCGAGCGCGCGAAGCCGATCAAGAAGGCTGTCGTCATGGTCGACCCCGGTCCCGACCCGATCAAGGACGCCCGGTTCCTGTTCCGCAACCTTCTGTTCGGCTTCAAGACGCTCAGCCTCGCGCTGAATCGGATGGGCGGGCAGGGTCCCGACACCGAGTTGATGTGCCGCTTCTTCGACGCGGCCGTCAAGAGCATGATCCTCTTTGACCCGGCGCGCGATCAGGGTCGTGAGCAGAAGGAGGTCATGGAGGTCTTGACGTCGACACTCGTCCATACGGAGCTCGTAATCTTCCAGGAGGTGATCGAGAACCGGATGGGCTTCTTCTTCGACGAGCTGATCCGGGTGCGCTCTCGTTTTCGCGCGAAGTAACGTGACCAGACTGGCTGACCGTCTCTCGTTGCGCAACAGAATCACGAGCTCCTCGTCATTCCTCAATCCCTTCTGTCGAACGAGAGCGTCTCGCAGCATTTCGTCGCGATCCTCTTCCGCTTCCTCTCCGCGCGCCTGCCGGACCTCGGCAACAGCAATAAGGAGAATACCTCGGTGATGCTCCGACTCTACAAAATGTCGTTCATGGCCGTCACCATCTTCCCCGAGAAGAACGAGCCGGTTCTTTTGCCCCACCTGTCGAACCTCATCATGAACTCGCTCAAGCTCGCCAGCCAGGCCGCCGAGCCGAACTCGTACTACCTCCTCCTCCGCGCCCTCTTCCGATCGATTGGCGGCGGCCGATTCGAGATCCTCTACAACGAGGTTCTACCGCTTCTCCAGACGCTTCTCGAGCAGCTCAACGCGCTCCTGAAATCGGCCGACAAGTCGCGCAAGGATCTCTTCGCCGAGCTCATCCTCACGGTCCCGGTCCGCCTTTCGGTACTTCTCCCCTACCTGAGCTACCTCATGCGGCCGCTCGTCCACGCCCTGCAGGCCGGGTCCGAGCTCGTCAGCCAGGGCTTGAGAACTCTTGAGCTCTGCGTCGATAATCTCACGCAGGAGTTCCTGAACCCGCTCTTCGCGCCGGTCATCGACGAGGTGATGGTCGGCCTGTGGAAGCTCCTGCGGCCGCTGCCGTTCAACCACCAGCACGCGCACACGACGATGCGGATCCTCGGCAAGATCGGTGGTCGGAATCGGAAGGGCTTCAGCCCGCCGAAGCTCGAGTGGAAGCCGGTCGGTCCCGAGGCGCTCCTCCACGTCAATTTCGAGGGCAAGGACGCGACGATCCGGATCGCTCCGATCGTCGAAGTCGCTCTCAAGATCATCCGGCGAGGCGACGTCCACTACCGGCGAGTCGCGTACCAGTTCCTCAAGTATTCCGTCGCAGTGTTCCTGCGGGAGGTGAGTGATTGTTTCCGCATACCGCTGGTTTTGGGCGTCGCTGAATTGTTTCTCGTTCGACAGGGTCTGCAAGTCGGCGAGCCCGAGGACACGTTCCTCCAGATCCTGAAGGGTCTCTTCGACGCGACGAGGGTTGACGACTTCCAGGAGGAGGCGAACAAGTACCTCTTGGACCTCGCACGCCTCATCTTCGCCCTCGAGCTTGGCAAGCCTATGCCGGAGAACCCGATGCAGGCGAAGCAGCTCCTCCCGCTGTCCGCCGCCTTCATCGACGGCTTGATCGAGAACATGTGCACGGTCGAGTCGCCCGACCTCTCGGTAGCTGCGGCTCAGACGAAGGCGATCGTCGAGGCTCTCCTCGAGTTCCGCACCCCGCCGAAGACCTCGAGCCCGACCCCGTCCGGTCGCCCCGTTGCCGATGCCGCGACGGCCGTCCTTCATCAGCTCGCGACTCGCATGGCGACGCAGTGCTACGACCAGTCGTGGCAGCGCAAGTGCGGCGCCGCCCGAGGCATGCTCATCCTGATCTCGGAAGTTGGGCTCGAGACCCGCTTCTGCATCGACCACGAGATCGAATTCACCCGCGCCCTCCTCTTCGCGCTGAAGGACATGCCGGGCGAGGCCCCGTCGAACGCCGACATGGTCACCGACACCCTCTTGACCCTCGTCCGGCTGTGCAGCTCCGACACGTCGGACGTCGACAAGAAGGCGCGTCGCATCACCTTGAACTACCTAGTCGGCCTCCTTCTCGTCGAGGTCAGCTGTCAGGTCGCGTCGGTGCGCGAAGCCGTCAAGCGGGCACTTCAGACGGTCTCCGAAGGCGAAGGCACTCCGATCACCGAGCTGCTTCGCCCAGTCAAGGAGCGGCTGCTCGGCCCGATCTTCACCAAGCCGCTACGCGCTCTCGGCTTCACGATGCAGATCGGTCACATCGACGCCGTCACTTATTGCATCACCCTCGACCCGCCTCTCATCGAGGTCGACGAGCAGCTCGTGCGCCTCTTGCACGAGGCGCTCGGAATCGCCGACGCCGAGGATTCGGCCTTGCTGGGTGGCAAGGTCACGTACAAGACCATGGCACCCCTGACGCAGCTCCGCGTCGTATGCGTACAGCTCTTGTCGGCCGCTCTCGCCAACTCGCAGCTCAACACGCCGACGTACAACCAGACTCGCATCCGCGCGCTCTCGGTCTACTTCAAGCTTCTCTACTCGAAGGCGCCAGAAGTCGTCGACGCGGCCTATCAGAGTCTCAAGCAGGTCATGCTTGCACAGGGCAAGCTCCCGAAGGACTTGCTGCAGACCGGCCTGAAACCCGTCCTCATGAACCTCGCGGACCACAAGAAGCTCTCCGTCGCGAGCCTGCACGTGAGTCGAGCTCGCCAAGACATCTTTGCGAGTATCGTTGCTGACTCGCCCGACTTTACAGGGTCTCGCTCGTCTGCTCGAGCTGTTGACGAACTACTTCAAGGTCGAGATCGGCCAGAAGCTCGTCGACCACTTCCGTAGTCTCGCCGTCCCCGCCGACATCCTCCGCGCGTCCGCCAAGCAGACGTCCGAAGACGGCGAGCTCGAAGTCATGGCGGCGATCGTCAACATCTTCCGCCTGTTGCCGCACCCCGCCGCGGGCCAGTACCTCGAAGACGTCATCGAAATGGTCGTCTCGGTCGAGCGGCTCCTCAAGAAGCTCAAGACGAGCATCTTCACCAAGCCCTTGACCGGTTTCCTCGCTTTACACCCGGAGAAGACGACGGCGTTCTTCTTCAGCCGCCTTGGAGAAGAGCGCTTCGTACCAACGTTCCGCGCCGTCCTTTCCTCGGAGCACGGCAAACCGATTCGCGAGTATATCGCGCAGCACTCTCACGATCTATTTGCGCCGTGCTTCGACAAGGACGGCGACCTCGGCTACCACGCCACGCTCATCATCCGCGAGTTGATCGGCGTCGACAAGCGCTGGATCGTCGACTGCGATTCGGTCCTGCCGCTGCTCATCACGCGGTGGGTATCGGACATCCGACGAACTCGCCTCAAGATGCAGGGCGTGCCGCACGTCCAGCAGCTCAAGGAGGACAGCGTGATCGTCGAGATCTTCATCGCCTACCTTCGGCAGGAGGAGCACATCGACCTGCTCTTCCACCTCGTCGAGGCTTACACGTAAGTCGTCACCTTGCGATCGCGTGTGTGACGCAGGAACTGACGAAATTCGCTTAACAGCTATCCCACCTCGGCGGACCTCACGGCGCTCTCGCGGTTCCTCAATTCGCACGTCGCCCTGTCGGAGGACGTCGAGCTCCGACGTCGAGTGCTCGATCGGTTCCTGGACATCTACGAGAATCCGGCAGTCACACAAGCGCACAAGAGCGCCGCACTTCGCCTCCTCGTCAACCCGATCTTGCTCGTCGTCGACTCTCGCGGTGAGCGCGAAGCCGGCCTTGTCGACGCGGAATGGATCGCAAAAGTTCATACCAAGGTATGGCAGCTGCCGCACAACCATCCGCTCGAGCTCGGCGCGCTCGACGAGGAAGAGCTGCGAGTCGAGCTCTGCCACATGACCACGCTCCTCATACGCCAAGCGCCGTCATTGATCGAGTCGGTCAAGAAGGAGGTCATCAAGTTCGGGTGGATCAGCATCCGGTTCGACGACATCGACGTTACTCAGACCGCCTACATCCTGATTGCGAGCTTCCTGGCGGAGTACGAGTCTCCGGCGAAGATCGTCGCGCAGATCTACGTTGCTCTGCTCCGGGCTCACCAACCCGAGGCGCGCAATCTCGTGCGCGAAGCGCTCGACATCTTGGCGCCGGCCCTGCCGAAGCGGATGCCGGGCGGCGCCGCGGGTGCCGCTCAAGGCCCGTCGTGGGCGATCCTGACTCGCCGCACCCTGATCGAGGAAGGATCGACCATCCCGCTCCTCGTCAACATCTACCAGCTCATCGTGCGGCATCCCGACTTGTTCTTCGCGGCTCGCGACCAGTTCTTCCCGCACATGGTCGCTTCGCTCGCCAAGCTTACGCTGAACTCGACCATCGCCTCCGACACGCGAGTCTTGACCCTCGATGTCATCGAGGTTGTGTTGAAGTGGGAGAAGAAGCGCATCGAGCTCGCAAAGCAGGACGACGGCAAGATGGACGTCGATGGAGATTCGGCCGAGCGCTCGCCGAAGCGCCTGAAGACGGAGCGGGGAGCGTCCACGGCGCCTTCGGTCGCGAGCAGTGGCGCAGGCATGACCTATGTCCCGCCGCCGTCGCTGCGGGACCAGGTTGTCAACAATCTCTTGCGCTTCATCTCGAACTCGCCCGAACCGGTGCAGCGCAACAATCTCGTCCACCGCGCTCTCGCCCTGTTGCGCGAGCTCATCGGCCCGACTGTGTGGGACGAGAGCAATGTCAAGCTCTCGTTCTTCCAGCGCAGCTTTGCCAGCGACGTCACCGACGACACGCTGAGTCAGCTCTGTAACTCGGCCGAGGTCCTCAACGTCGTCAGCTCGTACAAGCCCGCCGAGTGGCACGTCCAGAACATCGCGGTCCTTCACGGCATCGTTGAGAAGGGCTTCTCGAGCGGCGAGATGCGGCTGACATCGAGCCTACGACCTGTCATCGAGCGCCTCTTCGATCACTTGCCGCGCAACGTCAACGCCGACTCGGCGGACGTGGCCGCCCCCGTCAAAGCGTACATCGAGTGGGCGAGGACGACGATCGACGAAGGACTCAGGCAGATGACGAATCTGCCGGCGATCATCCTGTTGCTCCAGGCGTGGGCCAAGGTCGAGCCGGAGCGCGTCGACATGTTCGTGCCCGCCCTGATCCGCGTGTTCACGCGCTACATCAAGGAGCACGTCGCGTCCGCGACCGTCGTCTCGTCTGTCGACCCGAACCTGCGCCTCCTCGTCTCGACTCTCGACGTCCTCCGGCAGCGCGTCTCGCAGCTCGGCGAGCAGAGGCGTTGGCTCCTGAGCGGCATTGTTCAGCTCGTCGAGAAGTCGTCGAACATCGACGTCTGCCGCTTCATCCTGCAGATGGTCCGCAAGTGGGTGTTCGACAAGGACGAGCAGTTCCCGACGCTCAAGGAGAAGGCCGGCATCCTGTCCAAGATGATCTCGTTCGAGTCGCGGAACAGCGAAGCCCTACAGAAGGACTTCCTGAACCTCATCCTCGACATCTATACGGACGCGTCGCTCGCTCGCAGCGAGCTTACGTTCCGCCTCGAGCCGGCGTTCCTGATGGGCTGCAAGGTCCGCGACCCGATCATCCGGTCAAAGTTCCTCGCCACGTTCGACAAGAGCCTGGCGACGCGCCTCTTTTCGCGGCTTCACTATCTCCTCGGCGTCCAGAGCTGGGAGACGCTCAGCGAGACGTACTGGATCCACCAGGCGCTCGACTTGCTCCTCGGCGCCGTCGATACGAAGGACCCGCTCTTCACGCCCGGCGCATCACTCGCCGTTGCCAAGAACCCGCCTGCGGCGTTCGTGACACAGCTCGAGGCATACAACATGGGGGAGCTCCTTGGCGCCACGCGCAAACTGCTGTACGCCGATCCGGCAGCGACGCACACGATCTGGGTCTCGACGTTCAAGACCGCGTGGGCATGCTTGACGCGTATCGAGCAGCGTCACCTCACCGAGTTCATGGTCAGCTTGCTCGTCAAGGATTACCACCTGCGAAGCGTCGACCGAAGGCCGAACGTCATCCAGACGCTCCTGCAGTCTGCGGCGGCGTGCACTCCGACACTCGTCCTTCCGCCGCACGTCATCCGATACCACGCGCGGACGTTCAACTCGTGGTACACCGGCATCGAACTGCTGCAGGAGACGCTCACGGATGCGCGCGAGTCCGACTCGGTCCGCGAAACCGCGATGGACGCCTTGTCGGAGCTCTACGCCGAGCTCAGCGAGGATGACCTCCTCTACGGTCTTTGGCGACGCCGCGCTGCCTATAACGAGACAAACGCCGCGCTGAGGTGAGTTCTCGTGTCGTGCTGGACGAGCGAGGCGGAACCTGATATCCTTTCCCGCTCGCAGCTGGGAGCAAATCGGCCAGTGGGGACAAGCGCAAGTCCTGCACGAGTCGGCGCAAATCACGGCGCGCAGCGGCATCATGCCGTACAGCGAGAGTGAGCTCGCGCTGTGGGAGGACCACTGGATCATCACAGCGCAGAAGCTGCAGCAGGTGAGCCGTCTCGATCCCCTCTCGCTGATCGGTCCTGCGCTGACTGCCTTTTTTCTCGACAGTGGGACGTGCTCTCGGAGTGCGTCATTCTCGTTCGAAGCTGACGGCATTCCGGTCGCTGACTCGCATCTTGTTTCGTGCAGTATGGCCAAGAACGAGGGCAACAAGGAGCTTCTCCTCGAGTGCGCATGGCGGCTTGCCGACTGGAACCAGGAGCGACCAATGATCGAGAACGCCCTCGATTCGATGAATCCGGTCGCTACCCCGCGCCGCCGCGTCTTCGAGACGTACCTTGCTCTCCTCGCGGCGTACTCTGCGAAGACGCCCGAGGAAGCGACGGCCGCCAAGAAGACCTTCGCGAAGCTCTGCGACGAGGGTGTCCAACTCTCGCTCCGCAAGTGGTACTACCTGCCGGAGACCGTCACGCAGGCGCACTACCCGCTTCTGCAGACGTTCCAGCAATTCGTCGAGCTGCAGGAGACGCAGCAGATCTTCTCGAGTCTCGCCGGCACGAACGCCGCGAACCTCGATACGCGCTCGGCGGAGCTCAAGAGCATCGTCGGGACTTGGCGCGATCGCCTGCCAAATCTGTGGGACGACATCAACGTTTGGTCCGACCTCGTCGCATGGCGGCAGCACGTCTTCGCGGCCATCAACAAGGCGTACCTCCCGCTCGTTCCGCCGCCGAATGCGCCCGGAGGCCAGCAGAACGCGAGCTCTTTCGCTTACCGCGGCTTCCACGAGACGGCGTGGATCATCAACCGCTTCGCCCACGTCGCGCGCAAGCACAACTTGAACGAGGTCTGCATCACGTCGCTCACCAAGATCTACACGCTCCCGAACATCGAAATCCAGGAGGCGTTCCTCAAGCTGCGCGAGCAGGCCAAGGCGCACTACCAGAACGCCTCGGAGCTCGCGTCCGGCCTCGAAGTCATCAACAACACCAACTTGATGTACTTCAACGGCCCGCAGAAGGCCGAATTCTTCACGCTCAAGGGCATGTTCCTCGCGAAACTCCATCTTCACGACGAGGCGAACCAGACGTTCAACCTCGCCGTCTCGATGGACATGAGCTTCCCGAAGGCGTGGGCCGAATGGGGCGAGTACCACGACCGGATGTTCAAGGAGAACCCGTCCGACCTCAACATCGCCGCCAACGCCGTCAGCTGCTACCTTCAAGCGGCCGGACTCTACAAGAGCGCCAAAGTTCGCAAGCTTCTCATCCGGATCCTCTGGCTGCTTAGCCTCGACGACGCCGCCGGCACGATCGCCAAGGCGTTCGACAATTACAAGGGCGAGATTCCGACGTGGTACTGGATCACGTTCGTACCGCAACTACTCCTCACCTTCACCAAGACCGACGCGCGCTACGTCCGGAGCATCCTCGTCAAGATCGCCAAGACGTACCCGCAGGCGCTCTTCTTCCAGCTTCGCACGACGCGCGACGATCTCCAGCAGGCCAAGCAGCGCTGGATCACGCAGGAGAAGATGCGTCAGCAGGCCATCATGCGCGCGGCGGAGGCAGCGGCCGCCAAGGGAGAGGCGCCGCCGCCCGAGCCCGAATCGTCGAACCAGCCGCTCGTCACTCCGG
The DNA here is from genome assembly GCA_037974285.1 of Rhodotorula glutinis. Classification (NCBI taxonomy): domain Eukaryota; kingdom Fungi; phylum Basidiomycota; class Microbotryomycetes; order Sporidiobolales; family Sporidiobolaceae; genus Rhodotorula; species Rhodotorula glutinis. The sequence continues at coordinate 391,405 of JBBPFV010000012.1, read as the reverse complement.
GCGGGACGCAGATCCCGGCGCCGGTCCAAGGTCAGCGGCAGCCGTGGGATTGGATGGACGACATCATGTCGATCCTCAAGACGGCATTCCCGCTCCTCGCCTTGTCGATGGAGATGATCGTCGATCAGATGTCGAGTCGCTTCAAGCCGCAGCCCGACGAAGACATCTACCGTCTGATCAGCGCGCTTCTCTCCGATGCCCTTCAGGTGAGCTCTTCGAGACTGAGCGCGCGACTGTTATAGCGTTCGACAACTGACTCTCGACCCGGCAGCAATACGTCGGTCGGGCCGCACAACCGAACGACGACGGCCTTTTGACTCCTGCGACGATGGGCAACATCGCTCGCTTCGCAGAGAGCCTGCAGCCGCCGCAGACCAAGGTGCGTCATAGCTCGCGACCCCCTTCGACGACGCTGCTGACGTTCGTGTCTTTACAGGCCGACTTCGAAAAGGACTTCCTTACTTCGAAGCCGAATCTCCGCGAATATGTCCAGCGTCTGCAAGATTGGCGCGACCGTTACGAGAAGACGCTCAACAACAAGGGTAAGCGCGTCAATCTCGAAGCGTCGTCGCACTGGCTCGTCGAGTTCCAGTACCAGAAGTTCGACGAGATCGAGGTGCCGGGTCAGTACCTCCAGCACGAGGACAACAACAACAACTTCGTCCGCATCTCGCACTTCTCGAACCGCTACCACGTGCATCGTGGCCACGGCGTCTTCTTCCGGCGCTTGACGATTCTCGGTCAGGACGGCAGCGTCCACCAGTTCATGATCCAGATTCCCGCCGCCCGGACGTCAAGGCGCGAGGAGAGGATCATGCAGCTCTTCCGCATGCTCAACTGGTGAGTCTGCTGTGCTGCTATCTTCTCATCGTGCTGGAACCTGACGAGACGTCCCGCCCGCAGCACGCTCTCGAACCGGAAGGAGTCGCGTAAGCGCAATCTGCAGTTCGCCGTGCCAGTTGTCGTACCGCTTTCGCCAAGCGTGCGTATTGTCGAGTCGGACGCCTCGGTCGCGACCCTGCAAGAGGTCCTCGAGGACCACTGCGAGTCGCTCGGTCTCAGCAAGGAGGATCCGATCTTGGCGTACACCGAGCGGATCCGCACCATGCACCGTCAAGACCCGCCGCTTACCGTGAGTGGTTGCCAGCTCGAGGGTTTCCCGCTCACGTACGATTTACTGACGCCGCGATCTGCAGCGCCCGGAAATCCTCACCGCTCGCCAGGAAGTGTTCGAAGAGCTGAGCACCAAGATGATCCCGGACGATGTGCTGAAGAAGGTGAGGCGGTCGCGAGTCGATTTGTGGGATGAAAGCTGTACTGACTCGACTGATCTTTCCGACAGTACTTGACCAAGTCGATGGGTTCGCCAAACGATCTGTGGCACCTCCGCAAGCACATGACGACGTCGATGGCTGCCTTTATCTTCATGACCTACGTCATGTCGATGGCCGATCGCCGCCCGCAGCGGATCCACATCTCGCGCGCGACGGGCAAGATGCACACGTCGGACATGGTGCCATGTGAGTCCTCTCGCGCGGGTAGAGACTCCGCAGCCGTTGCTTGTGCTGACTCTCGATCTCTGCAGCCATCGTGCCGGGCAAGCCGGAGCTCGTCCACGGCGAGCCAGTACCTTTCCGGTTCACGCCAAACTTCCAGCGCTTCATCGGTCCGCACGGAATCGAAGGTCTCTTGACGAGCTCGCTCGTCGCGATCGCCCGCGCCTTGACAGAATCCGAGGTACGCTGCGCTCACGTCCCTCGCAACAGGCGCAAGATCGCTGACACTAGTTGGCTTCGTTGCAGTTCGACCTCGAGCACCGCCTGTCCATCTTCGTTCGGGAGGAGATCAGCACGTGGTTCACGATGAGCAAGGCTGAGCCGCGCGCCAACTTGCGCGACTACGTCTTGAACGCCGTCGACGCCGTCGTTCGCAAGGCTCAGGTCATGAGCTGCAAGTACGAGCGTGAACGTGTAAGTCTCTCGCGCCCACGGCTCCGTCTCTTGCAGCATGAAAGCTGACCTCTTGCGCTGTACAGCCCGCATCCGCTGTCGTCCCCGTCACGCAGTCGGTCTTGCAGCTGATCATCTCGGCGACCTCGCCGATCAACCTCTCGAAGGCCGAACCGACCCTTGTCCCTATGCTCTAAGCTGTCTCGTTCTTCTTGATTTCGCCGCATGCAGTGTCACTTGTTGTTTCAGTAGAATGTCTATACCCTCACGATCCCGCCAGCATGACTTCGCCAATACCAAGCGTTCCCTCACTCTCTCTGCGCTGTTTTTGCGAGAAGCGCCTGTCTTTCTTTGAGCATCTACAGGATCGAGACAAGCGAATATTGTATGAGCGTCTATGGTAGCGGCGCCGTTCAGAAGGCGGCAGGAATACTGCGAGACGATCGCGAAAGTCAGTAAGAAAAGCTCGCTGTCTGTTGCGGATCGACGTGACGGACCCGTTCTTGCGCGAATCAGACGTAGCTGCGCGCGAACACTCGCAAATTAGCCGTCCGTGATTTTGCGTATCTAAATTGGCGCCACAGCTCACCGAAGAACTGCCCGTCGGAGTCTCGCATGCACGCCTGAACTTCCGCGATGCCGAGGTTGATGTCGAAGAGCCTGATCGAGTGAGCGACAGTCAGCGCGATCACGCGAGAGCAACACGAAGGCTTTAGCTTCGAACTCACGTCGTGTTGTGCCCGCGAGACTTGAGCGCCTCGATGAGGTCTGGTCGGAAGGTCGATTCGATCGAGACCTAGCAGCGGCGAGGGCGGTCAGCTCGTCCGGTTTACGAGTTTCTGAACGGCTCACACGCCGAACTCACGTAAGCGGGCAGCAGCTGGTGGTGGACACGAGGCTGTTCGACCGCGTTCGCGAGATCGTAGCCCCAGTCCAGGTTGAGGAGCGTCTGAGCGACAGCGCCAAAGATCCGACTGCCTCCCGAGCCGCCGAGCGCGAGGTAGACATCTTGTGAGGCGGCATGGTCCATAATCAGAGGCGAAGTAGACGAGAGGGGTCGCTTGCCGCCTGCGTGCTTGAAACCGTCAGTCTTTCTCTGATGATGCTTTGAGCTTTCACTCGCACCTTCAGGGTAATTGAAGGGCGAAGCTGGACAAAGAGTCGTCAGCGGAGATTGTCGAAGAAGCGCGCTGCAGAAGAGAGACTCACGCCGGAGGCCGAACGCATCGGGCAAGCCGGGCGTTGAAAAGTCGTCCATCTCGTCGTTCAGAATGATACCCGTCTCGGTATCCATGACGCGCGAACCAAAGATGAGGTTAACAGTCGTCGTCAGCGAGACGGCGCCGCCCCACTGATCGATGACAGATAAGTGGGTCGTGCCGTGGTCCTCGTCAATGTCGAATTGCGGCTTGTAGTACGAGAGCTTATGCGTGCGGTCCTGCGAAAAGTCGATGGTAAGTCCGGAATTCTGGATATGGGACGAGCGCGGCACCGCGTGACCTGCTGAAGCTGCAGCAGAAACGCCTGGTCCCGCGAAACACCGAGCTGGACTCACATCGGTGATGTTGGCGCGCACTGCATCCGCGTACTTGCGGGTTGGGATCTCAGCGAGCTTGGCGTCGTTATTGATAAAGGGCGGGTCTCCGACGTTTGTGCGAGCGGCAAACGCAACTGGGTAGAGAGGGAGGCGGTTAGGTTCTCGCCGCTGGGGAAGAAAGGCTTTTGCCGGGACGAGCTCACATTTGAGTGCCTCGACGAAGCGGTGTACGCCGAGTCCGGTCTTGCCGTCTTCTGCATACGTATTGTAGCCATCGAGGACGTTGAGCAGATGCTGCAGGATCGGACCGCCTGAAGGGTAGCTGCCCGTGTAGTACCGCCGACCTCGGTAAGTCGCGACTTCGGCTGGTCGGACAACAGCTCGGTACGCCTTCATGTCGTCGTGCGTCAAGATGCCGCCGGTCGAGCGGGCAGCCTGGACAATCGCGTCTGCAATCTCGCCGTCGTAGAACGCGGACGCGCCCTCCCTGCCGAGGTTCTCGAGCGTGCGGGCGTACGCCTCACGACGAACCGTATCACCTTCTTGAACAAACTCCTTTCTCGACCCGCCCTTGCCGCCGCGCATAAACACCTCGCTGAACGCATCGTCGTCCTTGATCCACTCGCTGATCGTCGGACCTTCGTTCGTGCCGGACCAACGCGCGTTGAGGCGGCGGTGCAGCTCTTTACCGACTTTGAACTCGCGCGCGAGCTCGGCAGCGGGACGAAAGATCCGTTCCCAGGTGACGCCACCTCCGCAAGCTTGGTACGCCGCTTCGAAACCGCGCAACTCGCCGGGAACGCCGATCGACAGCCCGCCGACTTTCGACGCGCGATTCGGGTCCCAATCCGAGTCGTCGGGGCGAGCCTCTTTGGTGAACATGTCGGGATAGGCGAGAGAGGGCGCCGTCTCGCGGAAATCGATCGAGATGGGCCCGCGGCAATGCGGGTTCCTGGCCGTGTACGCTTCCGGTCCATCGATGTGCGAGTGCCGCGAGTGGGATGGAGGGCGAATGACCATGAAACCGCCGCCTCCGATGCCGCTACTGAACGAGTTAACAACGCCGACGCACAGAGCCGTTCCGATCGCGGCGTCGACGGCGGTACCGTTCTCGCGGAGGATGTCGACGCCGATATCGCTGCAGCGTTGTTCTTCGCTCGCGACGGCGCCGTTCCACCCCGAGACGAGGTACGAAGGGTTCCGACTGCCGGGTTTCGGCGGTGGGAGGTGCGTCATGTCGGGCGTGTCCTTCTTGCCCTTTTTCCCGCCGCCGTTCCCGTCTCCGCCTTTGCCCTTTCGCCCAATGGTGAGCGGCAGGACGATCGCGAGGACGATCCCTGCGATGACGAGGAGGAGCAACAAGCAGACGAGAGTCCTCCGAACCCAAGTCCGCCTCCGGATCCGTTTCACGCGGTCTTCGACTTGGGCCTGATCCCGCTCACTGACGGGCCCGATCGGTTCGTCGCCCGTCAACAGCAGAGGCTGCGACGCTCCTCCGCTGGTCGTGTAGTTGTAGCTCGTATTGTTGTCGTTCGAATCGGCGTCGGAATCGGTCAGACTCGTCGTGCCATAGTCGCTCGAGCCACCGGCAGCGTTCGGCAGCGGGTTCCCTGAAGCTCGAGACAGAGCTCGCTGTCTGTACGAAGGTCTCGTCGGCGGTGAGAGCGCCGTGTGAGGCGGTCGAGGTGGGGATGACGCCGCTCCTGTGCCAGATTTCGCTGACACAGCCGAACTGGCGAGCAAGGGAGACCGCTCGTCGTCTTCTCGATCGCGGTCTGCTGTAGTCGGCGAGACTGCCATCGTTGATGCAGCGCTTCTCGAGCTGAAGGGAAAGCGGAAGAGGAAGGAAGTCGGGCGCAGCGCGATCTGCTGTTCGGCCGAGAACACCGCGTGATCGACAATCGAGCGTCGACAAACGTCCTCTTGCAGAGGTGAACCGTATAGACGAGCTTACTCTACGGGAACATTGTATGGCCAGAAAATTTATGATAGGCAAGGGAGCGCGGAAAGCAAGAAAGTCCGGGACTAGGTCGACTTTCATGGTATCACCGACTTGCCTCACCCTGCTGGACGCTCGTCTCTTCTTCGCCGAATGGCATTCGCCATACGGGTCCCGAGACTAGCACACGCTGGCGGGACGTCGAGTGAGGCACACGATTCCGTGTACGAGGAGAAGCGCGCCCGGTCGCCGGACTGCGGCGCTCGTGTTTCGAAAGTGAGGATACCGACGGCTCTGGTTCGGACTTGACCCTGCACGATTAAGCAGGGTCAGTGACAGCGACATATTGCTGAGCAGAAGGGGCAGGACTGACCTCGGGTGGGTTGCGGGATCAGCTTGCCGAGTCGCTTGCGCCGCCGTCGCAGCAGCAGCGGGTACGGCGTATTCCCCCGGAGCAGGCCGGAGCTTCAACCCGGCCAGGACGCGTGCCTGCGCGCGGACTTCATGCGACAGTCGACTTGATTGCGGAGGGGTAGACGCTGCTCTGGACGGCAACGCGGCCGAATCGGCGGCGACTGCAGCTGTCGAGGCCGTCGAATTCGTGAGCGGTCTGGAGAAGGGAGGACGGGCCGCGCGGGCGGACTTGAGACAAAGTCGGGAGAGAGCATCCATTCTTGGGATTGCAGAAGGTAGTGCAGAGAAACAAAGCAGAGCAGGGGTAGACAGATTGAAGCCGAGCGCGTTTTTCCGCTCGAGTACGAAGCATGAATGCGTCAAGCGTGCGTGTGACCGATGCCGCGAGCGAAACGAAGCGAAGCCCGCAGACCGTACTCGTTAGCTCATGCCGAGAAATTGTGCGTGCTCCCGGAGGCGACCGAAAAGGAGGGCGGGACGAGCGAGGCGGACGAGCTCGCTTCGTCGTCGATGGAGGCGAGGTGATGTCATGGGCTCCGTGGGCGGCGTGGATCCCGTACAAAAGCTGGCATTCCTCGCAGTTCCAGTCAGTGAAACTTTCCACGAACGACAGCCTTTCTGCTCAGAGCAAGTCTCGTGATGGCTTCGTAGAGAGCGGCTGGCGTATGAATCCACAGCAGCCTTTTCGCTTTTCTCGGGAGCAGTTCCATACGAGGTCGTCAACGAGGTTGTCGATGCTCGCCGGCATGGACTCAAGAGCGAGTCATTTGGGGTATCGACGCAAGTTTGAGCGGCAGTCCCTGCGTGTTGAGCGAGAGAGCACGCAGGTTGCGCGCAGGTACAGCTCGCGGCTGCTCGAGTTTGTTTCGAGACTGCCCCAGGGGAGGAGTTGACCGGGTTCTTGGAAGGCCGAAGAAGGCCGGAAGTGCGCGCGCGCGAGCCGGTTTGGACGCGGAGGAGGAGTGGGTCGAGGCCCACCCCCGAGAGAATCGAGGGCGACGCGGCGGGCGCAAGTGAGCCCGACTTGGCCGAAAGGTACAGCAGCGCGAACGGCGTCAGCAAACCGCGCACAGAGCGTCGGAAAACCTGGAGAGGACTGCAGTCTAGCAGATAGCTGCCTCCTCTGACTGCGCTACCTCCGCACGGCAATCCCACTTTGGCCTGCCTCGACTCGCTTGCTCCCGGAAGAGCCAAGCCGGCCACGACTTCCGAATTCCGCTCACTGCTCGCACACAACGGTTCCGCGGATTCTAGCACGGCAGGCCCGCGGCTACGGTAACAGACTTAAGGAGGGGTCTTAGGACGCAGACCACAAGGCCATGTCGCACCGGCACCAACTCCCGCCGCAACAGTCGTTCTACCCGCCGACGTATTCCGTCTCGCCCGGCCCGTGGGGCACGCAACCTCAACAGCAGCAACAGCAGCAGCAACAACCAGGGACCTATGGCTTGACTCAGGATCAACAGCAAGATTACTCGACGGGCTTGCCAGTCGACGGCGGGATTGGGTCGAGCAACGGCTTGACCGGGATCAACAACAACGGCGCCGCGGCAGGCGGAGGGGGAGATGATCAGGACGCCTACTCGGACTCGCCCGGTCCAAACACCCGCGGAGGAGGAGGGGCAGGAGGGGCAGACGACGGTGCAGACGGTCCGGACGGCGAGAAGAAGAAACCGACCAGGGGCGCCCGCGCGTGTTTGCACTGCCGACGGCTCAAGGTCAGATCCGAGATGCGCGCGTTCTATCTTTGCAGTTCATGCGGATGAGCTGACTGTCCTCCGTATCGCAGATGCGCTGCACCGAAGCCGAGAATGGTCCGCCTTGCAAGCGATGCCGACAGGGTGGACATGAGGTGAGGGCGGACGATTTGCCTTCTTTGCGGCTCACCGGGGCTCGACTGGTCGGAATGAGCTGAACGAAGGAGCCGACTCCCTTGCAGTGCATCTTTGAGGAGAGTCAGCGCGGCAAGCGGAGCAACCGCAAGACGGATGCGATGGTGCGTTTCCGCTGATCTCTTCTGCCCCGGCATTTCGGATCTGACCAGGTCACGAACTCTACAGGCCAAATCGCTCAAGTCGATGGAAGCCAAGCTCGAATCGGTCCTCGCGTCCATCTCGAACCCGGGTCTGATTGCCGGCTCTGGTGGTCTCGTTACCGACGGGAACGCCCGGATGCCGTACTCTACGCTCGACTCGGGTCCCGGCGGCGCAGAAGGCCGCGGTGATGTTCACGTCGGAGTCGATCCGAGCATCGTCGCTTCGGCTCTCGAATCGATTCGGAGCGGTCGGTCGTCTGCTACGCCCGGAGCGCTCGCCGGCCCTTCCGGAGCGCACAACGGCACCTCTCGACCAAACTTGAGTTCGCACAGGAGTGACAGTAACCCCGAGAGTGCCATCACGCGCCGGGAACCGATCGTCCTGCCGTCTCTCGCGCATTCGGATACGGCGAGGTTCGAAGGCGGCGGTGCGATCGGTGCGCATGCCGAGATTGGACCGAGTCGGACGGGAGGACATCCTCTACATACGACGTTGCCGCCGGCTCACTCGTCTGCGGGCGTGTCGACGATCCCGGCGAATAGTTCGATGGCGATGCCGATGCCGGTCCAGTTGCCGGTCCCTCCGCCGCATCACCAACCTCCGACCTTGCACCAACAGCATCCTCACCTCGCGCACCCTGCGCATCCGATGCACCCTCACGTCCATTTCGCCGGGAACGGCGGGTCGTCCGGATCGGGGAGCAGTCATGGGTTGCCGGGAGGGACGAGGGTCACGAGCGCGCCTGCGAGCAGTGCGGGCAAGAGTAGTCCGCTCGAGTGGAGCGGGATCAAGGATCCGAACGCGGTCGACGGGAGTCCGAGGTTGCATTCGCTGCCGGACAACACGTTGAACCCGTGCGTTTTCGTTCCCCTCTGTACCGTTCCCGGTCTTTGGCTCTGAGAACGCTGACACAACTTCGGGGCGATCTCTCTACAGTCTCGGACTTCTGGCTGAAGCGTCTTTGCGTAATACGCGCAAGCGACCTGTCGACCTTACTGAAGAATACGACGTCACGGCCGACGACGTTGACGGGGTCGACGAACCGCGCTCGTCGGGCAAGGGCAAGGGCAAAGGAAAGGGGAAAGGCAAGGGCAAGAGCAAAAAGGTTTCAAAGGAGGGCGAGAACGGAACGATACAGGAAGAGGATGAGGGACAAGGCGATGATGAGGAGGAAGGGCCGGAACGGAAAAAGCGGAAGAAGGACCTCGGCATGGCGAACCGCAACTATTTCGCGCCCGGCCCAATGAACAGTGCGTCTTCTGCTGTCCTTCTGTTTTTGTACTCATGATGTTGAGCTGAATTGTCGCGCCTCCTCGCAGTCTTACCGCTCCGACGCATCGTCATCGAGCAGCGAATGCCGCCGGCCTTGCTCGAAGAAAAGATCGTCTCAATCGAGGAGGTCGTCGAGCTCTTCGCCCTGTACTTTGAGCACTGCGCCCGGCACGCGCCGGTCCTCGACCCCGAAATTCATACGCCGGCGGCGACGGGAAGTCGGAGTCCATTCTTGTTCACCTGCAGTGCGTCTCGGATCTCGTGTCTTGCTGACGATCAGAGCTGGACGACTCACTTCGAAATCACTTCTCGCAGTCTGTACGGTGGCGGCTCGGTATTACACGAAGCGGACGGACGACTTGTACCGGAAATGCCTCAGAATCGCCAAGCGGATCGCGTTCGACGTGATGACGAAGGGTTACAAGAGTACCGAGATCTGCCAGGGCTTCTTGCTGCTGTGCAATTGGAACCAGCCAGCAGAGCGCTTCGAGGAGGAGCGGACGTGTACGTTCTGTCGCTCGCGGCTCCGCCGCTTGCAGGTCCAGGCTGACTTGACTTCGCTCCGCCTACTTCGCAGATCAATTCAGCGGAATCGCGATCCGGATGGCGACCGATCTCAACCTGCACCGGAAAACGATTGCGCAACTGCCGCCTGACGTAGGTGACGAGACGCGCGCGCTGTACGAGCGCGAGCTGGCGAATCGGGAGCGGACTTGGATGTACGCTTACATTATCGATCGTTCGTGAGTCGCGCCTGTTCCTTCGGTAACGAGCTCCTATATGTACTGACGCACAAAATCGCGACCAGGGTCTCGACGCAAATGGGCAAGCCGTACTCGATCGCGAAGGAGGACTTTATCATCCGAAGCGCGCCGACGTGGTGGCGCGGGCCTGGCGCGATCTCGTCCGATGCCGGTCTCAGCGCGATGGTCGAACTTTTGCGCATCGTCGTGTGTATCTGTGAACGGCCAGTATGACCGAGTCGTCAAGCTGATGCTCCTCCGGATGACTCGCAGGGCCGGATGATCGATGTCCTCTACTCCGACACGCGCTCGGTATCGGGTCTCAACGCCAACCTCGACTACCCGATGCTGATGCGCGCCTTCATGCAACAACTCGACTCGTGGCGCCAGGATTGGAGCGACCCCAAGATCGCCGATTTGGAGCCGGATCAGAATCAGCTTCTAATCCGCTCGACCATGCGCGACTTCTACTGGTCCTACTACCGGTAAGTCCCGCCCTGTTCTCCGAGTGAGCTTGAGCCCCAGCTCACCCGCGGCATGTGGCAGGCTCTTCTTGCTCTCCTTTGCGGTTCAGCACGCGCTCGACGACCCGGCGGCTGTGGTCGACATGCCGGGCTATTGCGTCCTCTGCTTCGAGTCGGCGGAGAGGATGATCGTGCTGCTGCGCGACTTCTTCGGGCCACGAGGTATTCTTCGCTACGCGATCGTGAGTCTCGCTAGCGGCAACCTCTGCCAGGAGCGATTCGAGGCACCCCTGCTGACACCACAAATGACGTGCAGGACTCGACATTCGTCTACGCCTCGTACGCAGCGGTGTTCCTGCTCAAATTGGTCTCGCCGACTTTCGCGTCGTTCATCGACGAGGCAGTCGCCATGCGGCTCGTACGCGAGCTTGCGGACGTGCTGGAAGAAGCAGCGGTGGATGAGCAGCAAACTCCGGCTCTCTGTGAGTCGTCGCGCGACTTCGATTCGGTTATGGAGCCAATCCTGACTTCATTCGAAATCTGCAGACGCCTCGTTCCTGCGGACGCTCATCGACAACAAACTGAACGGCCCTCGCACCGCCGCCAATTCGCGCGCCGGCACCCGACCCGGCTCTCCCGCCCCGGGAACTTTCGGCGTCCTCAACCCGTACACTGCGCACGCCGATACGGTCGATGGTGCCTCGACTCTCGCTGCCGGCCTCGACTCGCTCGCTCGTTCGCGCGCTGCTTCAGCCGGGCCGGAAGGACTCGGCAACTTCAGTGTGGCAAATACTGGGTTCCCACCGGCCGAGCTGGGATCCCTCGCTTTCGGCTTTGGCGGAAACGAGTTTGGTGCCAACGGAGATGGAGCCGCAGCATTCGACTCGCTTGTCGTGGACGATGTCCTGAGCGCAAACGGGTTCTGGTCCAGCATGCTCATGGTGCGTCCAGTTTCGAACCGTAACGCGGGTGTTCATCAACTGACACCCCGTGTCCATTAGCCCGGCTACGACGGCAGCATACTGGCCGGCCTCAGTGGCGGTTCCGGAACGTGAGTTGTTGCAAAGGCTTTCTATGCGTGGTTGCCGACACTGAGCTGTTCCTCGCCCTCGCAGCGTCTTCTCCGGCAACCCGAACGACCCCTTCTCCATCACTCCGTTCCCGTCAAGACCTGCAAGTCCGTCCTTGAAGGCTACGCCTGGCGCGACCAGCTCTGCGGCGTTTGCCTCGATCCCGGCCTTCTCGATCGATCAAGCCTCAGCTAGCCCTGCGCCGGCATCCGGAACGGCGCCGAGCGCGCCCTCGGCGGACCAGCCGCAGCTCGCGACCGGTAACAACGGTGCAGCGATTTCTGATGCGCCGACAGAGGCGCCGGCGGACAATGAGCACGTCAAGACGGAGTCCGAGGCGCAGGAGACGGTGGAGGGATCTGTATCCACCACCGCGAATGGTCCAAGTATGGACGTTGAACAGACTGCTGCGAATGGCGACGCCATAACGCAGACTAACGGCGCATCATCGGAGTGATTGCCCGCGTGCCTTCCCTTGTTGTACACTCTACCTACAGCTTTCCTCGTCCTTTCTAGATGTCGTCCTTGACAAGCAGTAGTCCGTACCGACGAAAAACCAATGCAGTTGCACAGACGAAACTTCTATACACAACGCGAGAAAGGAGACCATTCTTTTTGGTGAAGGTGGGGTATTGTCTACTTACAGATCCTCCGGGCCAACCTCGTTGTCACTGAGGTCCTGCTCGTATTCGCTCGCGGAGCGGCTCTCCCAGGCCGACATCTCGGCTTCTGATGCTCCGGGCGTCGCAACCTCGTCGAAGTAGTGCGCCGCTACCGATCGGGGCGTGCGAGGGGTGCGCGGCAAGCGCGCCGTCGAGCCAGCATTCCAGATGAAGTACGCGACGAGACTGTGTGGGCGCGCTTTGTGTCAGCTCGAGTGAGCATCCCGCCCGCACGAGGATCACGGCTTACCCAGTCCAACCGGTCTGGTGAGACGCTCCGAGACCCTTGCCAGAGTCGGCGTGGAAGAATTCTATTCGCGGAGCGGCAGGATCAGTCCCGTGCCTCGAAATTTCAGGACGAGCGGAAAAGGCTCACCATGGAAGGGAACGTAGTCGCGGAAGTGCGGGTCCTTGTTCAAAAGCTCGCTGCCACCGTTGCAAGCACGGTTGCCTTCGTTGTCGCGGGCGAACAAGTTGATGACGCGGTGCTGGATCTCGTCGGCGACCTGCGCGAGGTGCATGTAGTCGCCGCTGCCCGTCGGGCATTCGCTGCGAGAGAAGTCGTGTCAGATCGGATCAGGTCTCAGAAGCACGGGTTCTGCTCGCGAACGTACACCTTGAGGCTGTTTCCGTAGTACTGGTAGAAGCGCTGCAGACTCTCGATGAGGAGGAATGTCGTCGCCAGCCAGATCGGTCCGCGCCAGTTCGAGTTGCCTCCGAACATGCCGCTGAGCGAGTCGCCCGGCCAGTAGTGGACGCTGAATTCCTCGCCATTGATGTTGGTCGACCACGGGTTCTCCTTGTGCCAAAGCGAGAGGCTGCGAATAAAGTCGCGATCAGTCCAAAGCGCTCGAAGGTCGTCAAAGCGCAGTCACTCACGAGCGGATACCGTAATCGCTGAGGAATTCGTTCTCGTCGAGCATGCGCTGCAAGATCCGACGAAGGCGGTCCTCACTAGCGAGCGCGAGGAGCCGACGGTCTCCCTTTCCGCCGACTGCACGACAAGAGTTGAGAAAGAGCTGTCAGTCATTGCGACGTGCAATACTGGCGAGAGGAATTGGACGAACCGGACATGTTGGCGATATTGCGCTTCCAGATGCTAGGTCGGTTCTCGATGAACCACTCCATACGCTTCTTGAAGCCAGGGAACTTCTTGAAGGTGGACGGCTCGAGCGTGAGGGTGGCGTAAAGCGGGATGAGACCGACGAGACTGCGGATCGGCAGCTGTTGGAGAGTCTCCGGACCCCACGAAATCTGCGAGTCCACGCATAGTGAGTCAGCTGCATATCATATGGCAGGTCTAACGATCTGCTCAACGTACGGCATCGAAGTAGAAGCCCTCCTCGTCGTTCCACAACGAGACCTCGCCGACTTCGCCGTTGTGGAAAGTCATAGCGTCCGCGATGTAGAGGAACTGTGTGGTATAGTGTCAGCTCATGCAGAGAAGAAAAAGAGGCAAATGGCGCTGTCAGGGACTCACGTGCTCGAAGAACTTGGACGCGATGTCCTCGTAGACCGGGTTGTGCTTGGCGAGCTCGAGAGCGATGTTGAGCATGGTGAGCGAGTAGAAACCCATCCAGCCAGTACCATCGGCTTGACGCATCGTGCCACCGGCCGGCAGACGCTCGGAGCGGTTGAAAGGCGAAATGTTGTCGAGGCCGAGGAAGCCGCCTTCGAAGACGTTCTCACCCGCCGAGTCCTTGCGGTTGACCCACCTAGAGTGAGAGACGGGGTCAGTCTCGCAGCGAACGCTTCTAATCATGCGCGAGGCAGCTCACCAGGTGAAGTTGAGCATGAGCTTCTGGAAGACACGCTCGAGGAATGCGAGATCCTCGCGGCCGTGCATCTTGCGCTCAATCTTGAATACTCGGAAGGTCGCCCTGAGCAGATATAATCCGATATGAGTGTCGTTACGCTAGGTCGGTGTCCGAGCCAGCTCACCAAGCGTGGACGGGCGGGTTGACGTCGCCAAAGTTCCACTCGTAGGCGGGCAAGGCGCCGTCGGGCTTCATGTACCACTCGCGAGTCATGATGTCGAGCTGCTTCTTGGCATAAGCCGGGTCGATCATGGCGAGCGGAATGCAGTGGAAGGCCTGCAAAGACAGACAGCCGGAGTCAGCTAGATGCCGTTTCGTATGAACCGCTCAGGAGAGACAGCCACGTACCGAGTCCCAAATGGCGAAGAACGGGTATTCCCACTTGTCCGGCATCGACAGAATGTCCTCGACGTGCATGTGCTTCCAGTCGCGGTTACGGATAAACTTGCGCTCGGGCGGGGGAGGCGGCTGACCGGGGTCGCCCTCGATCCACTCCTTTTGGATGAACATGTAGAACTGCTTGGTCCTGTCGCGGATGGCGATCGAAAGCAAGGTCAGCATCGGCTGACTCCGAGCATCAGCCGAGAGCGCGAGATAGCTTACCATAGCATGCCGGACAAGGCCTGGCGCATGACGTTCCGGAGGTCGTCGCTGAGTGCGCCCGAGTTGAAGCGCGAGTAAAACTCGTCAGAGTCCATCCGACGCTCCTCCATGACCATGTCGAACGACTCTTCGTCGAGGATCGACTGGTCCTCCTCGGCGGTCCGGTCCGTCAGCTTGAGACGGACGACGGCGACACCGCCGTTGCCCGGAACGTCGTTAAAGACGTAGTGCGCGCCCATCTTGGTACCGCGCTTTTCCGGGTTGACAAAGTGGCGAGTATCCTCAGCGATAGGAGTCTCGGTGCCGTCTTCAGCTTCCTCTGACCCTTCCTCGGCGTCGACGGAAGACTTCTTCTTCGGCATCGGCGGACGGTGCGACGGGATGATGTGGTCGTGGAACGCGTCCTTGGTGAACGGCACCTTGTTCTCGACGTTGTACAGGCGCGACAAGTTGGTGTCGTTGTCCGTGAAGAGGAGGTCGGGCGTAACCGTGTCCTCGACAAACACGGTCTCGCGCTTGTCGTCACGACGGCGAGGTCCGACCGGCGCCGGCGACGAGTTGGCGTAAAAGTAGTACCGGCCGAGCGACGGGTGGTCGGTCTGGACGACGCCGTCGCCGATCTGCTGCATCGATGGCATGTCCTTGCCCTTCGGGCGCTCCTTGTCCCACGCCCAAGTGTTGCGGAAAAAGAGCTGCGGAACGATGTGCAGCGTCGCCGGCTCCGGGCCACGGTTATAAGCGGTCACGCGGATCGAGACGCCCTCGGCGTCGTCCTCATCCTTGGCGTACTGCGAGGCGTAAAACGTGATAGTCAGCGGGCGTGTCAGACTGAGGTTCAAAACTCCCGAGTCGAGACTTACCTCGACAAACACGTCCCAGTAGCGGTTGTCGTCAAAGGCGTCCGTGTCGGTGATCTCGTACTCGGGAACGTCGCGGCTGCGGTTCGTCGATTCGCGGACGAGTTGCTCGTAAGGGTACGACCGCTGCGGGTACTTGTACAGCATCTTCATGTACGAGTGCGTCGGCGTCGAGTCGAGGTACCAGTACAGCTCCTTGACGTCCTCGCCGTGGTTGCCCTGGTGACCGGTCGTACCAAACAGGCGTTCCTTGAGGATCGGGTCGACGCCGTTCCAGAGAGCGAGCGAGAAGCAGAGGCGGGCGTGGTTGTCCGACATGCCGGCGATACCGTCTTCACCCCAGCGGTACGCGCGCGAGCGAGCGTGGTCGTGCGGGAAGTGAGTCCAGGCGTCTCCGTTGCCAGAGTAATCCTCGCGGACCGTGGCCTGCGCAAAGCAAGGAGGAAAAGGTCAGTTTGACTGTTCCGCCAGTCCGGTCTGGTCACGCTAGGGCTGTGCAAACTCACCCATTGACGCTCAGACAAGTACGGGCCCCAGCGTTTCCAATGCTTCTCGCGGCGCTCGTCTTCTTCGAGGCGTTGCTCCTCGACCGACTTCCACTTGTCAAACTGGAAACCGTTGTTCTGCTTGATTCCGGGAGTCGGGAACGGGTGACTCGTCGCCTCGACCGAGCGGGCACTCGAGACGCTGGGCGAACGGCCCTTGCCGGAAGGGCCGTTCCTGCCCGGGCGGACCGGCAGGGTCGGGTGAGCGTGCGACGCCTGCGACGGGTTGCGGTTCTTGGCCGACAAGTGCGCCGACAGCGGATGCTCCTGCTCGTCGAGTTGCTGCTTGCGGCCGAGGCTTTGCTCGTACTGCTCCTGCTGCTGAGGAAGGCCGTTCCGGCTTTGCTCGGCGTGGTCGACGCCGTGGACGACGCCCGAGTCGCCGCGCTTGTTCAACGTCGGGCGTCTCCCGGTCGAACGTCCCGTCATCGTGTCGTCCGAGTCGTCGGCGTCGTTCCCGCCGGCTCCAGCGCCGCGAGTCTCGATCTCGCCTTCGTACCCGCGGTCTTCGTTGGCTTCGTTCCGGGCCTGCTTCGACTGCTTGGTCGACGCTCCGGGCTTGCCGCTCGAAGTGGCAGCAGCGGGCGAACTCGCGTTGGACGAGTTGCGACTGGCGCCGCTCGTCGTCAACGGCGGCGTGACGCCAGCTGACGTGGTCGGCAAAGGACTTGCGGTCGCGTTCAAACTCGGTTGACCGGCTTCGCGCGGTTCGGTCGACTGCTTGAGCGGGACTTGGACTGACCCGTCGGCGGCAGAGATAGTCGCCGCGGCGGGGATATCGAGCGAGAGGGGCACGGGCGGCGGGGTCGATGCGGAGGACGGCGAGGAAGTTTTTGCACCAGCCGGGGCAGCTGCGTTGGCGGATGGAGCAGTCGACGGTGACGCTCCTTGTGCGGCGGCCATCCTGCGAGCAGAGATGGATGGCTTCTTGACGAGGGGTTTACCACCTCCTGCGTTACCTGGAGAACTAGAAGGAGGAGCCATCGCCTATGAGGGTTTCTCGCAAGATCACGACCGAATCGAGGAGGATCCGTGGGCACCAGAGCCCGCGAACGACGCTGCCAGCTGTCGATCAGAATCTGGCCCCGATTTCGCCTCTCGGCGAGCGGAGGAACGCGTCATGTCAAGTGCGACTCTCGACTGGAGCTCCACATCTTCGCTCCTCCGCCACGACGAGCGAACCGCACGCCTTTTTCTCCTCACGCGATCCATGGTCTAGCCGTAGATGCTGATGCATATGCCATGCCCTGAGCGCATATACGATTCACAATTGCGTTCGGCTGCCTGTAGACCTCGTTGGCTGCCTCAGGAAAAGCTTTTTCCTCTCTTCTTGCGGTCACGCGTTGATTTCCAAGCGGGCGATAACGGACCAGCTGTACAAGTTGCGATGCGATGATAAATATGTACAACAGACTGTTGCGGCGCTCCTCGTACGGATCGGCGCCAGATCGCTAGCTTCGAGCGAGAGCGAGCCATCCGGATCACAATGCCGGAGGTAGGATCGCTGCCACGAGTGAGAGGAGTAGGACGAGAGGCCACGCCGCGGTCGGGAGAGATGTGGTCGCCGCACTCGACGTCTCAACGTAACCCTCTGCAATCGGCAGCGAATCCGTCAAAGTCTGGTTCAGGCACTGCTCGAACGTCGAGTTCCTCGACGACGCCGGGTACAGGTACGGCGCAGTCGAGATCGGCTCCGTGTAGTTGACCGTCGCGTTCGGATTGGAGGGCGTGTCCTCAAAGAACGAGTACAGGGCAAAGGACGACGCGCGATAGTAGGCGAGGACTTGAGACGGATCGAGGCGAGGTAACAAGGTCGTGTTGGTCCCGCTCGGGTACGCGCCGTTGTCGTCGACGGCCGTCGGCGCGACGACATTGTAGGCGTCACAGTCCATAGCGAAAAAGTCGGTCATATTTGAGACCGAGTCGGCGTCGCCGTAGATGAGGTACTGAGGTGGCGCGTTGGCAGCAACTCCAGGTGGCGAGAACGAAGCCGCCATGAGCGCCCCGCCCGGTCTCGAATCGTTCGTATGCGGTCCGTACTCGTCGTCGCTCCAGTAATGCGGGCCGTAGTAGAGTGGCCACATGCCGTACGGGAAGCCGAGGCCTCCGACGTGATAAAAACCTAGGCCTGCGACACCCCCGATCGCAGCGCCGCGGGCGAAACTCCCGTAGCCGCTGCCGTACCCGTATCCCGAGTAGATCTGAGACCGCGGCAATCCGCCGTATTGCCGTCCGGCGAAAGGAACGCCCGCTGCGATCGTCCGGGGTGTACCGCCGCCATTGCTATAAGGCGAGATTGATTGGCCTGGTCGGCCCGTTCGCGAGCCTGTACGTGAACGGTAGCGTCAGTTGTCACTGTCCGGTCTGAGAGGCTCACTCTGAACGCACCAGAATTTCCAGAGAATCCACCGCTGCTTCCTCTCGATGAGGAAGATCCTTTCGACGACGACGATGAGCCTGCGTTCACGTCGCTGTCAGTCGCGAACGCAAACGTAGGGCAAGACTTGAACCTACCAGATGAAGAAGACCCGCCGCTCTTGCTTCCGCCGCTCCGGCTACCGCCACCGCCTCTACCGCCACCAAAGCCTGCGATTCAGAGACATCCCGGTCAGTCACGGTCGCCTGTGGTATCGCAGATGCAGGCGGACTCACCTCTTCGCTTTTCGAGCAGGTATGTTATGCTGACCATAGATGGCTAGGCGGAAGCGAGCAGCTGTCGGCGCAAGTCACCGAGCGAGGATCGAGGTATCCGGCTGAGCGCGTGTTTGGCTTTCGTACTGAGTAGGCGCTTCGTCCAGTGCTGATCTGCGATGAGTGCGGATTGTACGTTGTGTGCTCTCGCAAGCAGTAGGAGCGAGAGAAAGCTGGCAAGTGATCATTCGCGCATCGCCTCGCCAATGATGATGGCACGCACAGCTTTGCTTCGGATCCACGGCCGGAAGCAAGCGCGCGCGGCCCGGCAGCTTCGGCCCGCTCGCCACGTCGCTCGTCCTGATGAGACAAGACACTTTGCTCTTCCGCCTTGAAGCTCGGCCCGGGCAGAGTATGCACACATCAGTCTCATCCATGCTTTGCTTGCTATGCAAAGCGTGCCGTTCAGGGTCGCCGCTCGCCTAATTGATACGACGCTTCTCCGCCTCGTCCCAGACGAGAATACCGTCTCAATCGGCATCATAAGGAGAAGAGCTGCATGCTTTGGCCGAGCGCGCCACGATCAGTGATTGAGCAGCTACACCAGGCGGACGATGGCTCCAGTGCATGCTCTGCGTAGCAATCTGACGCTTGTTCGAGGTGCTCATTCGCAACGGGCTCGCGCCGGGACGCCCTCTGCTTCCTGCCCTCGAACTCGTCCTATCTCCCAAGCGTGGGCGGTATTCCTCTCGGTATGAGCTTGAGTCAAGCGAGGTGTAAGATCTCGCGAGAAAGAGGCGGAATAGCTTTCACAGAGCGCCGTCCCGCTCCTCCGATCAATCTCGCTCCGCCGCTATTGGCACGTCCGCCGAACCTGTTGATTGACGCTATTGAGTCATACCTCTGCTCAATACGGCTGGTGTTTTACTATCTGCGTGTTCGTGGAGCAAATGCGAACGCCATATTGGCCTCGAGTCCGCAGGCCCGAGAAGGCTCAACTACCCGCGTTGGTCGTACCTACTTCAATACGGCACAGCCTGTCGCGACCTTCGTCGAATATTTTACCACATACGAAGAGATTCAGCGCGACGGCGGCGCGTAGGGGATTCCGTCGGCTGCCAGAAAAGGAAGATGTAAACAGCTCGACCTCTACTTCCGCAGTTCACGCTTTATCTATGCTACCTTGCAGTCTTCGATCGCCCGACGGAGCAGCTACATCCGCGAAGGGCGTGTACCGTCATATCGAGTAAGTGGTCCGATCGGTCCGAGGCGCGGTCTGTGCGCGATCCCCCCGATCGGAGCAGGAAAAGGAGTCTGCGTTTAGCGCTTCGATGTCCGCAATGACGGCATCGCAGAGAAGCGGACACGCCGTCAGGAGCCACGCTTCCTACTCTTTGCCTCACTCTTCACACTTCGACTCTCCGGTGCGTATGTCAATGCAGCTATTCAAGGGTCATGGAGACCGTTCGCAGTCACCGCAAGCTCGGCGCAGCACGGGACTGACCTCGCCCGGTCCGACACACAGATCATCCTACCAGCACTTCCAAATATGACGCACGAGCTTTCGGTCGAAGACGGTAACCGTGTTATCGAGCGTGACGAGCAAGGGAACGTCGTCAGCGACAAGGTGAGCCATGCCAAGGAATCCTCCTCCGTCTTGATGCCTGCGACGCAAACGTTCAGCAGCCGGACTAATCCGAATGGACGGCTGTCTCACAGGACTACACTCGCGTCCAGGCGGGATACAAGGCCGCTGCTCACAACAAGTCGCTGCAGGAAGAGACTCGCAAGGTACGGGCAGCTCTGTCCAGTCTTCCCCTCTTCGCGCCACGCAGGCACCTCCTTGGTTTGCACACACTGATAGCGGTCGCTCGCCACGTACAGAACGCCGAGCACATGTTGCATGACCTCGAGGCCCAGCACGACAAGGTGGCTGGTGGCGAAGCTGCGGTCTCTGGCGGCGAGTACAAGCCCAAAGAGGGCCAAGCGTCGACGTCGACCACGAAGGAGACCGACCAGAGTGCGACCGAGTCGCACGAAGAAGCCGTCCACGAGCACCGGTGCGTGCACGCGAGCCATCTCCGGCTTCCGGACATGGGCTAAGTCGGGTCCGTCGCTGATGCCACCCTTCCTCGCGCGAACAGCATCATCGGCGGCCTCAAAGCCAATTTGCACCGCTCGGACCGCTCCGACGAGACCAAGGAGAGCATCAAGGCGAAGCTGCACAATCTCGGCGTCGATGAGGTGTGAACGCCACCAAGTCAGCATCCTTCGTCATCGCTTGAGACTGTTTCGAAACGCCTTGTAGCCAAACAGTGGTGGAATAAGTCTTGTACACTTGAGTGACTACAGCGTGCGTCCGTAGAGGTCGGTAGCTCCTTTCGCGACCGATCGAGCGAGTACTCACGGAACGCTTCTCGAGCTCGAGCGGCTTGTATCGGTACTGCTTGTATGTTTCTAGTATTCTCTACAGGCTATTTGTTGGCACGAGCGCAGGATGATTGCGCATCATAGAGCGGAAGACTCGGGAAAGAAGGATAGAAATTTGGGAGCAAGGTGGGCAAGATATTCGCAGGAGAAACCGTAGTCGGAAGAGAGTAGTACAATGTCATTGAAGCTGCCGATGAGGAGCATGTCAGGATGTTTTCGGATGAACCGCGGAGATCGAGCCAGACTCACGAGGCGATGGGAGAAGCGTCGACAGGAGAGAGAGTTCACCAAGCCCAGCCGGCCTCGCTCATCACGTCTGTCGCCGAACTGCTTCCGATCGCGCTCTCGCCCGAGCTGAAAAGCGACTCGTCGTAATCGTCTTCAGGGACCGTCTCGAGTTTCCGCGGGGGAGCGACCGAGGTAAAGTCCTTCAAGTCGAAAGAGAACTGCGGCGGCGGCGCCGCCGCCTGCTGCTGCTGCTGAGGGTGCGCATCCAGGTTTGGCAGGGACGGTAGGAGGAGGATCGGCGATGGAGGTTGTGACGCTGATTGGAAGAGCGCAAGCGAGGCGTCGAGGAATTCGCAGGCGTCGAACCCGGGCAACGACGACGCTGCCGCTGTCGTGATAGGCGCGACCGCCGTACGCTCCGGAGAGGTCGCAGGTCGAGCATATGCCTCGAAGGAAGGTTGAGGCGCTAAGGGAGGCAAGGCGAAAGTGGGTTCGGTACGAGGCAAAGGGGAAAAGTCGAAAGCGGCGCCGACGTAGGGAACCGGCACAGGAGGTAAGGGCGGCAACAACCCGAACGGCAACGAGTTTGTCACGGGAGCTTGTCCATAGCGTGCGCGCGTGCGAGCATCGCCGGAAATGCCGGATTCGTGAAGACCGGTAAAAGTCGACGTGTGATCGAGATGCGGTTGTTTCGCCCGCGCATGTACTGACGTCGCGGAATTGACAAAACTTTGCACCGAGTCTATGGTGCTCGCTCGGCATCAGCTGCCTGGCTCGGATGTCATGCGTGCGAGGAGTTTCCTCACCACTATAGGACCCGACTGCAGCGTTCCCGTATTTCCGGACGAGCGACTGTTTCGCCCGTTGCGGACAGCACAACGGCGCCGGGTCCCGCTCGGCCTGTGCCCAGCCGACGTAGAGCGCTCCGAGCGAGTCGAGTGCCGGGTCTGCCGCGAGGCTCGAGGTGCGCCGCCGACGCCGGGATTGCGAACGGTCCGTCTCTTTGAGAGGGTAAGGCGCAGGTCGGTGCGGAGCACCGCGAGTGGACGCCGAGGTCGAAGTGGACGCGGCGGGTTGGGTAGGCGCCATGATATAGACTCGCGGCGCTTGCGTAAAGTCGAGGCAGGTATCGAGGAGCCACAGGGGGGAGACGGGTTTGGAGCGTGGTCGAGCGGAAGGCAACTGGTCGCGGAGTCCAAAGTCGCGTGAGCGTGGGCAAAGTTTCTTGGTCTTCTCCGGAGGTCGGGCGGAAGTGCAAAGCTGGTTTTCGGCGTCTGCAGAGTCGTGCAGTCGTCTCGAGCAAGGAAGAGAGGCCACTGTCGTCTTTGCGAGGGGGGATTATGGAGCCTCGCAGCTATTCAGAGCTGGCAAACTCGGGTGAAGTCGAGGCCAGCCGTCCAAAAAGTGATCGAACTCGATCCGCATCCAACCGAAGCGAGGCCATATGAGCTCATCCCATGAACGCCTCCCAGCGACCCAGAAAACCCGGCAGCATATAGCAGGGGAGTGTAGCAACTGATACGTATGCGCCTTGAGCCGAGAGAGTCAGGTGACGACGAGGGAAAGGGTGGCAACGTTCGGGGCCGCGGCAAGTCGCCCAAGTAAGCTGTACAGATGATCCGAAGGCCATGGCGGCGTCCCGGGGGCGAGTCAAGGTCGAATGGGAGCCTGTGAGCGAAGGGCTGAGCCTGCAGAAGAGAGGGGAAGCGAGATCTCTGGCGGGATCTATCGGTTCGTGCCGCGGGACGGAGAGAGCGGATGTGCCTTCGTCACTCTGGAGATTCAGATGCGGCGTAAAGGGTAGCGACTGGGACAGGCGAATAGACCGAAACATAGCGGATCGAACGAGTGAAGAGGGAAGTGACGCGAGGGTCGTGGCAAAGTTCCCCGAGGAGGTGCGCGGATCGATAACGGCGTTTTTGGCTGACGGCGAGCCGACGGCTGGCGAGAAGCGCCACCGCCGCAGAGGCGCGCGTCTCCCGCCTTTACCGCGCGCGCGATGCAGCATCCTCGCGGATTTTCTGACATGACTCTAGAGTCAAGATTGGAATCGAGGCGAAAATCGAAGGGTTCCGTGGACCAAGACCCGAGTGGCAGCGTCTACAAGATTCGCGCGATGCAAAGCGACGACATTGGGGAGCGCGAGGCAAAAAAGAGGTCAAGGATGGGAGTGGGTGGTTTGAAAAGGAGTAAGCAGTAACACAAGCACGATGTGAGAGAAAGTAGGAACGGAAGGAGACAAAGCACGCGATGAGAAGAGGAGAGCCAGAGGCGGGGGGTATCGTGTGAACAAGCAAGGCGCGGGTGGAGAGGAGGGGAGAGAAAGAGAGAAGAAACAACAGACGAGAGGCAAACAGGGGCAAACGGTTCGCGCCTCCCCATCTAGTCCCGGGGCGGCATCGGTGCGCCCATGGGCTTCATCGGCATCTGTCCCTGCATCTCGGCCGGCGTCTTGATCAGGTTCTGCGGGAGAGCGACGAAGGTGTCAGTTTTCCGCCGCTTGCGAACCGCCGCGCCGATTTAGAGAATGCGACGCACCTTGTGAATGTGAGGCAAGACACCACCACCGGCAATGGTGGCGCGGATGAGCGAGTCGAGCTCCTCGTCTCCGCGGATGGCGAGCTGCAAGTGACGCGGCGTGATACGCTTGACGCGCAAGTCCTTCGACGCGTTACCTGCGCGCGGGAGAGGAGAACGACACAGTCAGCGCGAGAGCCGATGGAGCGAGCTGCAGGGCGGAGACGTACCGGCCAGCTCGAGAACTTCGGCGGTGAGGTACTCGAGAATCGCCGACGCGTAGACGGCCGCCTTGGCACCGACACGCATGTTGTTCTGCGTCCGCGCCTTGAGATAACGATGGATACGACCGACAGGGAACTGTCAAGGGTACGAATGAGTGGTCAGCTTCGTAGCCGCACGGTAAGCGAATGAATGTTTCGAGAAGTCTCGTGAATTGGCGACGCGTCAAGGGGGCGAAGTGCCGATGTGACGCGATCCGGTCGGGCAGCTCCCGCTGTACCACCGCAAGCAGCGCCGTGATGCGTTACGGAGACACCGAAGCGGCTGCCTGAGCGCGTCGGGAGCGCGTGCCCGGGAGGTGTGGCGATCGGATCTCCATCCAAGTCACCCTCGAGACGAAAGCCAAACAATGCCCCTCCTCGCTCGTTTCGCCCCGTAGAGCCCGCACGACCGGCTCATTCGACTCGCATAGGCTCTAGCGAGCTACTGAGCCGAGTCCCACGCCCGTGCGAGCGACGGCGAGCGAGTAAAGTCGAAAGTCCAAACAAACCGCGCCTCCGCTTCGAAATGCAGCCGGGCGGGCCTTTGAACCCTCGACGCAAAGGACGGAGAGGCTCACCTGGAGACCGGCCTTTTGCGAACGAGTCGACTGGTTCTTGTTGTCACCGCCGGCCTTGCCACCCTTGCCGCCCTTACCACCCTTGCCGCCAGTCTTGCCTCCTTGAACTGTTTTCCCCCGGGCGCGCGAGGAGCGGGCCGTCAGCCGGCCGTTCGAGGGCGAAGCAGCGACAGACTCGAGTGAGCTCACCAGTGGACATGTTTGCTTTAAAGTTAGAGTGCGTGTGGGTGTTGGGTGTAGAGTTGAGGAGCGGAGTCCAGGCGACGCTTCGGCGGGCCCAAGTCGAAGGCGATCGCCCGCAAAAATGGACACACAGCGCGCGAAATTTTCTCACTTTTGCACCTCCCCTTAGCCTGTCATTCCCAAGCCAAACAAACTGGGAATGAACCGCAAAGATACAGTTGTCAGTCTAGAGCGTGCCTATCGACCGCCGCGACCTCGCTGCGCGGGCTCGCCCATACTGCGACCTTTTCGTGATCGCGCCGCAGAAGAAGAAGCAGCCTGGTCCGCAGCTTCGGCAAACTTCCTCTCGTTGTCGAGGATTGCCTCGTCCATCTCGCTATCGTCGTCATCGTCGTCCGAGTCTTCCGAGTCACCGCTGATCATCAACTCTTCGTCACCTTCCGACGAGTCGTCCTCGTCGCTGTCGTCGTCTTTGCCTTGATCCCATTCGCGCGTCTCGCCCCGTGTGGTCCATTGATAGTCACCCTCGACCGCGTTGCCCTTCTCCTTCTTCGGAGCGGGGGCGGCCTGCTTCTTCTTCTTGAGTCCGTCAAAGCCGGCCGGACGAGCAAACCCAGCCGCGGCGGCAGCTCCTGCAGCCGCACTCGACGATCCAGAGTCGGACTTTCGCGCCGCGAGCGCCGAAGTCGATCCCGAAGCGGCCGTTCGTCGCCCGCTGAACGACACTTCGTCGTCGTCAACCTCCCACCGTGGCGCGACGCCATTCTCGTCCGTCTTGCGGCGCTTCTTCTTGCCGCCGCCGCCACTACCAGCTTCATCGCCTCCTGGTCCGCTCGGGCGAACCGACTCGGTCCGTCGCGCCTGGTCGAGATCCGCGGTCCGTTTCGCTGCTTTTGATTCGGACAGGGTGCCGCCCCGGCGGACGGAAGGGACCAGAGCGGCGTCGCGGTCTCCCTTTTTCGGCCGCCTCGATTTCGATTTGTCATCCGCACCGGGAGGCGGCGCTTGATGCGAAGACGGGTCGTTCAGTTTCTGCGAGTAGAAAGTGCACATGTCAGCTTTCTCGAGAACGCAGACGGATCCGGAAGCGGCCGAAAGCATAAAGAATGGAAACGCACCTCGATTTCAATGTTGGCGCCGCCAAAGCTCCGCCTGCCCGAGACCATTGCGGACGTAAGCGGCATCGACGAGTACGAGCTGGCCATACTGCTCATCGTCGTCGCTGCCGAGGAAGAGGCAGCAGAGGCGCGGTTCAGGGTCGACAGGAGCGGGAACGATAGCAGAGACGTCTCGTGAACGACGGCGGGGCGGCTGTTGACGAGATACGGCCAGTCAGCCACGTTCTTGCCGTCAAGCGCTGTCTCCAATGACTGCTCACCTGGCTGAGCGGGCGCTCGTCGATGCGCCGGTAGTCGACTCGCGTGACAGAGTCGCTTTGGCATGAGCACCTCCAAGCTTTACAGCCCCCACCGTACCCGCCGCAGCTTGCTTACTACCACCACTAGTGCCCGTAGACGCTTTTGTAGAGCCTGCTGAGCCCGCTGAGCGTACGCTGGTGACCGGAGCCGACGTCGAGTAACTGGTCGAAGGTCCTGGCGCGGCGTGAGGAGCGGCACCGGGAGGAGCAGCGGGCGCCTGCCTGTTCATGAACTTGAGCCCGAGCGTGCCTTTACTGAGTCCCATGATGCTTTGTAGAGTGCGTGAAGCTGTAGAGAGCCAACTTTGACTTTACGCGTCTCTCGCAAAGAGTCGCGACTCTGGCTTTTTCTCGCTATACCGCCCCTGGACGCGCTCAATGGTGAGCCCAGGGAGCGACGAATCGCTTCGAACGGTGCAGATCGAAGCAGCACGCCTGTCTCTCAAGGCCGCGCGAGGCAATCGTCGCGGTCAGGTTCGCTCAATTTCGACGCGTACGTTCGCCTTGAATCCCTTCGCTTGCTCTCTACAGCGCTCTACGAGGCTCGCACTGACGCTACACATATGGTTACAGTATGGCGCAAGGTGCCTCGAGCGGAGACCGGCCTTCTATAGGGGAAGCGAACGTCGCTCTCGCGTCCTTGTTGAGCGCACTCAAGCAGTCTTCAGCTTCAGCTGCGGCAGGCGGCGGGCCCGCATCGTCGCCAGCGGGACAACAGGCAGCAGCTTCGTCCCCTTCAGCGGCGGGATTGACGCCTCAAACGACGGCGGGAGGCCCGATCGCGCATTCTTCGCCTGTTTACCCGCCGCAGCCAAACCATCGCCACCTGCAGTCGTCGTCTTCGGCGGCGCCTCCTCCGCCTCCTCCTTCCTCGAGCAACGCGCCGACTCCAAATTTCGCAGCCGACACGCCCGATCAGCAGCAGCAGCATGGGCATGGCCACCCGCATGGAACCAACTGGTCTGGCCAGACGGCGGCAGAATTGAGCGAACTCGGAACGTACGAGCTGTTGCTCCAACTGGGTGCCCAGCTCGGAGTCATGAAACCGCCTCCATCGGCGACGCAGAGTGGAGCTCTCGATGCGACGATGACGGGTCCGACAGGGCGGGCAAACGGGCAGTCGAACGGTACTTCAAATGCTACCCTGGCTACATCGCATCCGGCTACTGCACCGACTCCGGGCGACTCGGGTCTACGAGATTCGACTTACCGTCCGCAGCCGACTCGATCTGGCCGGATGCCGCAACAGTCGCGCCCTCAAAACGGAGCGGGCGACGCGACCGACCCGAGCATGTCGACTTTGCTCTTCAACGATTTCTTCGACTTTCCTTCGTCTGAAGATGAGGACGACGATCCCGACTTTGACCCGAACGCACCTGCCGATGATTTCTGGGGCGACTTGCTCGCCCGGGAAAGGGCCGACGGTGACCTGACCGAGAATGAGGACGCCGGTTGGGGGGCCGGTGGCGGTAGCAATGGTGCCGGCGGAGGAGGCAGCGATGCAGGAGCTGGAACGCGCTCGAGCGGTATTACAAGCGACGAGTTTGCTCGCGAGATCGCGCTCCTCACGAGCGCGCTCAACGACCCGTTGCCTGACCTGTCGGGGAGGTCCGCCTTGCCGCCGCAGCCGACACGGACATCGCCGCGCCGAGCGAGAACCGCAGCAACGGCGTTTGTGCCTTCCCCGGCGGAAGACACACCCGAGCCGGTCGCTGCGCCTGCGCGCAAGAAACGCAAGACGACCCGCCGAACCCTGTCGCCTGTACTCGAGGATACGCCTGCCGGCTCGAGCGACTCTCGTTCCCGTGCCGGATCGAGTCGAGACGTCCTCCCGCCTCCCGGTCAGCCTCTCGCCAACTTGTCGCCGAAAGCGCGACGGACGCAAATCGCGCTGCCGATGCCTGTTGTCCCGTCTCGATATGACGGGTATGGCGCTTCGGACGCCGCACAGCGGCAGGCTGGACCACCTTCATCTTCGGTTGCGTCACCCTCGGCGGGTCCACCTCCCGAAGCCGAAGCTGCCCCTCGAACGACGAGGAAATACCGGCAGCGGGAACGGGTTTACACGCCCGAGGAAGCGGCCGAACGCCGTCGCGTCCAGCAAGCCGAACGGATGGCGGCCCGGCGCAAAGAAGAGAAGGAGAAGAAGGCCCAAGAGGAGGCGAGGATCAAAGGGATCGAGCAGGAGAACGCGACTTTGCGCGAGCGGTGCCGGTGGCTCGAGGAGAAATGCCGCGATCTCGAAGCGAGACTCGATGCGGTCTACGAGGAGCAGAGGCCGATACGGAGCGCTCCAACCTCGTCTCGACTGCGTGCGCGGCCGCGTCGTCGCTCGGACGAGGAGCCGGCTGCGTCGAAAGCTAAGCCGGCCGCGACAAACATATCGAGCGCGAAGATGGCGATCCCGGTTGCTGGCCTGAGCGGTGGTGGCGGCGACGACGACGAGTCGGACGGTGGCGAGTACCAGGTCGAGAGCTCCGAGGAGAGCAGCAGCAGCGGCGGCGACGACGACGACGCTGAGGACCGCGGAATCGACGAAGACGACCTGACGCCACTCGCGTTCCCGACCGACTCGCCCGCGACGCAAACGGGCACGCCCGCCGCGCAAACGCCTCACTCGTCGTCAGGACATCCAACACGAGCCGGCGCGACGGCGCCGGGTCCGGTCAGCCTCGACTTGTCGAGCATGGGCGGACCGGCCTTGTCGCAACTCTTAACGCTCGTGCACGCCGCCGCGAACGCCCAAGGGATCTCGATGCCGGCCGCCGGCGCTACCCACAATTGAGTCTAAAATTACTTGCGATATGACTGTGTAGATGCTTGTTGTTGTCTCTGCCTATTGCCATTCCTTTCTGTCTGATTGCTGATTGGACGAGGCGCAAAGACCGGCTCTTCCCGACGCAACCTTCCTGGGGCCGTCTGCCATTACAGGCCGCGATCTTGCTCTGATCTGACTGTAACTACAACCATCTCAGAGCCATGAAACGAAGCAGGAAGCGCGCACTATTCCTGCTATAGTGCGCCGCTCTGTTGACGAGATCACTTCATCAGGCTGTCACGTGAAAGCCGTCGATCAAGCGCCACACCAGCTATACGGCTCCGATCATATCGCTTGCGACGCCTACGACGGCCCTACAGCTTCAGATCACCTAGTCATTGCGACCCGAGTCGCAGATCTGCCTCGATAGAGTCGCTGACATATCAACCGGCTGTCGGACGTTGCGGAAACTTTCGGCGCATCGTTCGCCTTGACTTGACGCCGCTTGTCGCCTCTCTCTTTCGCTTCTTCTTTCTCTACACACCTATCTCTACACAATGTCGCTTACTGCTACTACGCTACGTCCGGCGCTGCGCCGTCCGATCACGAGGCTGGCTGCCACACCCTCGTGTTGCCGCACGTTCACCTCGTCAAGGTGGCAGCTCTCGCCGCAGCCGTCTCTCAGGCTACACGAAGAGCTACAGCGGTCCTTTGAACTGCACGGTCGAGGTCAGTCACAACTCTTTCTGTGCCCGAAGACATCTGCGTACGTCCTGTGCTTCTCGGCCGGGATCTCCGCAGCTCAAGATCTTCATCGCCTGAGATCTGTTCCGCCGCCTTTGACTGATGCACACGTACTGACATCGCCGCTGCTTTCCTAGACGGTCACCCCGCCCTCTCCTCGCCTTCTCTCCCCGCGACCGCCAAAGCCGACCCGGCCGACGCGTCCCCGAATCCCGCTACGACCGAATGGCGCCGCTCCCGTCCGCACGAAGACTGGGTACTCAGCCACCCCGTCTACACTCAGGAAGAGTTGGACTCGATCCAGATTGTCGAGCGGCCGCCTGAGGGAACGTCGGACAAGATTGCGAGGTGGCTCGTCAAGACCAGCAGGGCCGGATTCGACTTCGTCACGGGGTACCGCCATGCCGACCCTGAAGCTGCACGTGAAGCTGCTCGCAAAGCTGGCAAGGAGAATTTGGTAAGTCGGCGCGCACTTAGCCCTTGTCTTTCTTCCCGCAAATAACAAGCGCTGACTTCCCTGCTCAGACGGTCGCTGAGTTGCAAAAGGAAGGATATTTGATGACGGAGAAGCAATGGATGGCGAGGATTGTACGTCCTCCATCGTGCATGACCAGTGAAACAGTGAGAAACGGCCGAGCTGACCATGCCTTCCCTACCGCTCGCGCCACAGCTCTTCGTGAGCTCCTTCCTTGCCCACCAACGGATCAGTCGAACGATCTCTGATCTCTCTATACAAAACAGCTCGAGTCCATAGCCGGCGTGCCCGGGTTCACGGCCGCCATGCTGAGGCATCTGCACTCCCTCCGACTCATGCGGTGCGTTCCACGTTCGTTCGAAGGCGGCAGCTTTGGCCCGACTGACTCTCCCTGTCTATAGCCGCGACGGCGGTTGGATCCGCACCTTGCTCGAAGAAGCTGAGAACGAGCGGATGCACTTGCTGACATTCATGAAGGTGCGATCTGGCCTCGAAGTTTTCAGTTTCCTCCGCTGACGTCTTTCCTCGGCCCAGATCCGTCAACCTGGCCGTTTCTTTCGCTTTATGGTGCTCGTGGCGCAAGGCTGCTTTGTTAATGCGTTCTTCCTTACGTACCTGGTGGCCCCGAAGGTTTGCCACCGTTTCGTCGGGTACTTGGTGCGTCCCTCTTCTTCCCCCGCGACCTGGTCTGATTCGATAGCTTACTCTGCGATTCCACACTGTATAGGAAGAGGAAGGCAAGCTCTGCGCGTGCACTCTATACGCGAGACGGCAGGGAGACTGACGCACTCCGGCCCGCAGCCGTCAAGACCTACACGCACGTCATTCAGGCAATCGAACGCGGCGAGATCCCCGAATGGGGACCGGACGGCATCAGAAAGGTCCCACAGGTCGCTCGTGACTTCTGGCGGTTGCCGGAGGATGCCAAGATGATCGACTTGATCCGCGTCGTCCGCGCGGACGAGGCCGGACATCGGTAGGTTCCTGCTCGCTCACTCGACTCTACCAAGCTTGGACCAGCATCTGACCGGTACCTTTCTCGCGCAGCTTTGTCAACCACACGCTCGCCGGCTTGCAGAAGGACGACTACAACCCCGTTGCGATGATTCATCAGAGCGCCCGTCAGCAAGGCCAGCTGCCGGGTTTCACCCGCGAGGAGAGTCTTGAGTGGTCCAAGCGGGTTCAGGAGCAGATGACCGGCAAGGCAGTCGGCGAAGACACGAAGGAGTCGCCGAAGCCTTGAGGCGCGCCGAAACCTCGACACCGCTT
The DNA here is from genome assembly GCA_037974285.1 of Rhodotorula glutinis. Taxonomy (NCBI): domain Eukaryota; kingdom Fungi; phylum Basidiomycota; class Microbotryomycetes; order Sporidiobolales; family Sporidiobolaceae; genus Rhodotorula; species Rhodotorula glutinis. The sequence goes on along the minus strand of JBBPFV010000012.1, from coordinate 360,004 downwards.
TCCGACGCCCGATCTAGATGTCGCCTTGACATAGCTTGTTCTTTGCATCTGTAGCATACCCAGTCTCCTTCATCCCCACTCGCATGTTCCGTTTTCCCCGAGCACGTTACTGGCATTTCCCGGCGGCGCAGTTGCGGAACGACTTGGTAGGAAAGCAACCCAAGGGGGCCTCTCCCATCGCGCACAAGCCTTTTCGACCCTTCTATACCACCACCCTTGCGAAAGTTCCGACGAAAGGTATAGGACGCCTGTGGCACAATCCATAAAGCTACGGAATAAAAGTCAGGCGGGGGGTATCCTGAATCAGATCCATCCTTCGCGCCCCGCCTCGGTGCTCGGCGCGGTAACCCGGCTGCTCTTCTGACGGGCGCACTGGCCGAGCATGCGCTCAAGAAGTTCGAACTGGGCGAGAGCTTCGCATTCGGCGGTCCGCAAGCCCAGCCAAGCACATTCTGCTCGGAGGGTGGCAAAGTTGCCGAGATAGGTTAGGGCGATGCGCGGATCTGCCTTTACGAGACGAGACAGGTCAAGGAGGGGACTGTCGACGGCACCCGTGCGCATGCCGACGTGATCGATGGTAGCTGGGACGGTTGGAGAGACTGCCGCAGGGAATGCAGCTCCGCGAATAAAGGCCAGGATAGCGGCGTACGTCGACACGCTCCCTGGCAGAGGAGCTTCAGGAATAGACAGATGCGGTGGCGAAAGGGGAAAGTCGGTACGGTCGAGGAAGATCGTGACGGTCCGCTCCTCGGCAGTCGCGTTGCGGGCGAGCGCCGGAGTCTGCGATCGAGACGATGGGCGTTTGACCGATGGGCGGACGGCAGTGCCGGCGTCTACGCCAACCGAGGACTCGGATCGCTAAGAAACGTGGGCGAATCAGATCGCTGCTCGGCAAATCAATCGAAAAAGCTGACGAGAGACTCACGGTCGAGATTGTTTGCGGGAAGGCGAGCGATTCTCGTGCGGAGAAGACCGCCGCTGTAGCGCATTTTTCTCCCGCAATGTGCAGGTCCGCCGCCCGATCAGCGCACGAATCAGGTCGGGCAGCTTGATCGCGCAGGATCGTAAAGAAAGGCGGTTGCTTGGCGGACGGGGTCGCCTCGTCGCCGCTGGAGCCTTCGAGAGCGAGCACGTCGATCGAGAAGGATGAGCTCGAACCGCTCGAAACGGAAGAGGGCGGCGTGAGCTGCGGCGGGCTCGCACAGGGAGCATCTTGGGAGCCCATTTGCGGATGGATCGACTTGTGCTTGAAACCGGAAGGCGTGGTCGGCGAGGGGACAAACAGAGCTTTCTGTCCGGGCGAGGGTGCCGAGGTGAAAGCCCTGTCGGACAGGGCGAATATCGCTGGCGGAGGCAGGAAGAGATCTCGTCCGAAAAGAGTCGCCGCAGCCGTGCTGTTAAGTGGGTCGATGGGGCTTGCTGGATCGTCGACAGCGACGAGATGGCCCGAATCGGAGCTCGAATCGGCGAACGGGAACGGCGATAACGGCAGCTCTACGCGTGGACCCTCTTGCGCGCGTGTTAGGTCTGATGTATGAGAAGCTTCGCTGTCGATGGCAGTCTCGGCGAGGAGCGACTCGACGAACTCGCCGAGCTTGCCGCCACCTTCGCTCGACCCGAGCAAGGTCGCGACCGTTGTCGTATAGATCGACTGTCCGCCGACATCGATCCGCACAAAGAGCTCGTCCAGTTCGTAAGCGTTGAGTATGTCGGCACGAGGCACCGCTGTCGCTTGCGCACTGAAAGGCTGAACGCGAGACTCGGCAAGTCGCCGGTCTTTATTCGCCACGGGCGGAGCTGGGCGGAGCGGAGGGATCGTTGGCGAAGGCGGAGAAGCAGGACGAGGGTTGGCGGGAAGGTGCTTGGGCCGCGGTCGCGCCGCTGCGAGTTCCGGCAGTCGTCCTCGACGCGCGCTGCCCGCAGGAGTCCCGCTACGACTCGAAGTAGCCGACGCAGAGGTTTCCGGTGCCGTCTGCGCTCGATCGCGGGGCAGTCGGTCCGGGTCGGGTGAAGTGCGAACGGCGACAGGAGCAATCGAAGGCGTCGAGATGGACCGGCGTCGGATCTCGAGACTCGCTTCACTGTCCTGCCGTGAGTGACCGTGCCCGCTTCGAAGATTCGCCAGTTTGTCGAGCACTTCTTTCGCGGCGCCGGCGAGCTTATCGGCTGCGGTCATGCTGTGTCCACCGATGGAAGATGTCCGACTGCGGAAGGAAGGCCGCCTCGAGCGCGATCGACTCCGGCTGCGACTGGCCGGAGACGCATCGGTCCGTGACAGTTCAGCATCTTCGAGGGTCGATTCGGCGCGGTCGCGCTCTCCCCCGGCGAAAGTAGGCGAGGTCAAGTCGAGGTGACTCTCACTCGCCGTTGGCTGATGACCAGGTGGCGCCGCGGCTCCACCCGCTCGAGCAGCTCTCGCAGCCTGCGATGACGACATTCTCCGGTGATATCTCCTCGTCGAAGCAGCGATCAAGCTCGAAGTTGGCGACGAGGACGCGGTCGCGGTCGCGAGCGAAGCGGCCGTCGAAGTCGAAAAGATGCTCCGGAGAGCCTGCGATGGCGAGCGGATCATGAGCGTTTCGGCAGAGAAGCGCGAGCGCAAATCGTGCTGAGACGGGGACGAATGATTGTGAGGGAGCTCGGTCGGAGGAGGGTAGTGCGCATGCGGCTGACGCATGGCAGACTTGAGGGCCGCCATCTGTTGTCGACACGTAGGCGGGTCAGAGTGGACACGGTCGACGTCGTCGTGAGAGACTGACAGCCGCAGGTCGATGGTACAACTTTGCGCAGGTCGAACGTCAGCTTGAGCAGAGCGTTCCGGCGAGACAGCGGAAGGAGGGTAAGCAGATGTCACGCTGCGAGGAAGACAACGGTCTCGCGACGGCTTCAACAGCACGTTCTTGTTCCGAGGTGTGACCGCATATGTGAAGAGGGAAGAGTATGCGGTAGTTGGAGACAAAGTGCGATGTCGCAGCGGTGGACCTTGTTCTCCGCGAGTCGGCGAAGCGAGGTCGGAGCAAGCGGTCAGAGCGGCGAAGACAAGGGACACGGGGACGCTCCGGCCGCGCGTGAATCGGACTCTCTCGTTGACTCGCTCGAGACGATCTCACTCAGTGAAGGTTCGCGAAGAGCGATTTCCAGAGCGCAAACAAGCGGAAACCAGCAAGGGGAGCGGTAGCAAAAGTGAGCAGGCGAGAGTTGGTGGCAAGGTCGGGGAGCGCGTCGGGTCCGCTTCTCGGGGAAGTGCGGTAGCGTGCAGTCGCGTTTCGGTCAAAGCTGGATTCATGGATCAAAAACCTGCTCGAGATAGATGCAGGAGAAGAAGTTGCGCCGACGATGAGGCGAGACCGTCCACTTTTGGCGGCGACAGTCGTCGAGTCGTGTTGGTTTCCGGCCATCACTTCTCTGCAGTCCCGTCGTAGCTTTACGGACGCGCTAGAGATCTCAGTACACTCGTACATCCCCAGTGAGCCTCCCTATCCTTCCCGCGCGTTTCCTGGCGCTGTCGTCGCGGAGAAAACACGCTCCCGGTTCGTCTCTCAACGTGGGAAACTGACTCTCGCACCTCGCCCAGCTCTTCACACCACTCTAATCCCTTTCGTTTTTCCTTTTACCGCTTAAACATGCGTGGTAAGTAGTATTGAGCCGCGCAACGAAACTGCAGAGGTTGTGGCGAGGTCGTTCGGGTCGTGGCGAGTCGGACCGCGATTCCACCTCGTCGCACCTCGCTGTTGTGTACGCGCGCTGAATGGGCTACTTGCACGACGCGCAGAGATCATCTCCATCTCGGTCGGTCAGGCCGGTGTCCAGATCGGAAACGCGTGCGTTTTTGTTCTCCCTCGCTCTCACCAATTCGACGCGTCGACGCGACCTGGACCCTGTGTGCTGACGTCTTTTTCCATCTCCTCTCGCGACACGAAACAGCTGCTGGGAGCTTTACTGCCTCGAGCACGGCCTCGGCCCTGACGGTCGCATCGTCAACGAGGACCCGGACAAGCAGAACTCGAACGGCGGTTTCTCGACCTTCTTCTCCGAGACGGGTTCGGGCAAGTATGTCCCGCGTTCGATCTACGTCGACCTCGAGCCGTCGGTCGTCGACGAGGTGAGTCGTCTTGTTACAGCGGCTCCGAACGGGCGACCAAACCGACGCGTCGTCCTGCCCTCCAGGTCCGCACCGGTGACTACCGCCAGCTGTTCCACCCGGAGACCCTCATCACCGGCAAGGAGGACGCCGCCAACAACTACGCTCGTGGTCACTACACTGTAAGCTCAGGCCGCGCTGACTGGATCCCGGATAGTCGACTGACCCCGAATTGTGAACGACTACAGGTCGGCAAGGAGATGATCGACACGACTTGCGACCGCATCCGCAAGCTCGCCGACAACACTGACGGTCTTCAGGGCTTCTTCGTCTTCCACTCGTTCGGTGGCGGTACGGGTTCCGGATTCGGCGCCCTCCTCCTCGAGAAGCTCTCGGGCGACTACGGCAAGAAGAGCAAGCTCGAGTTCTCGGTCTACCCGGCGCCGTCGCTCTCGTCGTCGGTCGTCGAGCCGTACAACTCGATCCTGACGACCCACACCACGCTCGAGCACGTCGACTGCTCGTTCATGGTTGACAACGAGGGTACCTTGCCTTTTCCTTCTTGTGCTCCTTCCGTGGTCCGTCCCGGGAAGCTGACGTTGCGACAATGCAGCCATCTACGACATTTGCCGCAAGAACCTCGGCATCCAGTCGCCGGGCTTCAAGAACCTGAACCGCATCATTGCGCAGGTCGTCTCGTCGATCACCGCCTCGCTCCGGTTCGACGGATCGCTGAACGTGGACCTGAACGAGTTCCAGACGAACTTGGTCCCGTTCCCGCGTATCCACTTCCCGCTCGCGACCTACGCGCCGATCATCTCGACCTCGAAGGCGTCGCACGAGGCCAACTCGGTCTCCGAGTTGACCCAGTCGTGCTTTGAGCCGAACAACCAGATGGTCAAGTGCGACCCGCGCCAGGGCAAGTACATGGCGTGCGCCCTCTTGTACCGCGGCGACGCGACCCCGAAGGACGTCAACTCGGCCGTCGCTCAGATCAAGACCAAGCGGACGATCCAGTTTGTCGACTGGTGCCCGACCGGGTTCAAGATTGGTATCTGCAACGAGCCGGCCGCGACCGTTCCGGGCGGCGACCTCGCCAAGGTTTCGCGCTCGCTCTGCATGCTGTCGAACACGACGGCGATCGCGACGGCGTGGAGCCGCCTCGACCGCAAGTTCGACTTGCTGTACTCGAAGCGCGCGTTCGTCCACTGGTTCGTCGGCGAGGGTATGGAGGTAAGTCGCTTCTTTCTATTGTGGACGTCGAGGAGTGCGCGTACTGATCTGGATCTGTTGCGACTTTGCAGGAGGGCGAGTTCAGCGTGAGTTTCTGGTCCTCGCTTCTCGAGCACATGCTCCTGCTTCACTTACTGATCTCTACTTTCACGCTCACAGGAGGCTCGCGAGGACTTGGCGGCGCTCGAGCGCGACTGTACGTTCCTCCTCTTCTCCAAATGTCGCCACTTCATTTGCGCCCCTCGGCTGACTCCGATGCTCTCACCTCGTGCGCAGACGAGGAGGTCGCTCAGGAGGGCGGCGACGAGGTTGCCGATGAATATTGATCGAGCTCTGTTCTCTCTGCTTTTCGATGTGGGCTGAGGTAGATTCCCCTTTGTCGCCACCGTGGCCTCTCCTGTTCGTTCCTGTTTCTGCTCTCGCGTCGTGAGATACTCTGCTATACACCTTTCATTTTCACTTTTCCTCATACGTTGCAGGGGGGAGCTTCGATACTGCACTGAAAGCAGCGCGCGACTTCGGAAGAGCGTGCGAGTGAGGATGAGGCGCTCCTGCACTCGCTCGTTCGCTCTGAGGTCAGGCAGCGACAGGGGGAGTTAAACTGCGGAGAGAGCTTGAGCGCAGCGCCTTTCTTCGAAACTGGGTGAGACGACCTCTCGTAGTCAGGTCGTTTGTTGCTGCCCGATGTAAGCTCGAAAGAGCTCGCGGCCGGGCGCGAACCGCACGGGGAGGAACCACGGGGAGGAGGGCGGGCCTCTCTTCCGTCTGTATTACTCCGAGGGCACGCTGAGGGGTGGGCGGGCGGGCTTTCGCGCGTCTCAAGCGAGCGTATTCGTTCGGCTCTGCGAGCGGGTGGGCGAGCAGAGCAAATCGCTTGAGGTAGAAGAGGAAGACAAGCTGCGGCGCGTCGAACGAAGCCGTCTCTCCGCGGCGCCCGCGAGGAATTTCTCGCTTCTTCAATCGACTTTCTCCAGCCACAAGGGGATCCTGAGTGTTAGTAGGTTTATGTATGAAACCTAGCTGTAGCGGGCAGCATCGCTCGCTCGTTTGGGGGCGCCGCTTCGGACTGCTCCATTCATCGGCAGGCCTCGTCCAGGTCGAGCAGGGAGAATCTTTCGAACTTGTCCCCACCGACTTCGCCCTACGATCGTATATCGAGACTCTGAGCCTGCTTCCGTACAGCTTGTGCAGGTCTGGTCACGGGAAGAGAAGCGATCTCGGCTGTCCACACTTGCTCAATCGTGACGCGCTCATCGTCATCGCGGTCCGCCTGCCACCCCGCGAGCCCTTTGCGTCGGCATCCCACGCTCTTCAAGCCAGCTCTTCTGCTCGAGAGGCAATCTAGCCGAGTACGTCACGCGCTGGCTGGGCGACTCACGCGAGGCGCTGACCGAGATCGCAATTTCCGCAGCTTTCGACGGGAAGATTTCCAACCGGGATGACCACGATGACAACGGGGTTGCTCTCGCTTCCAGACGAGCTACTGAGTACGATTGTTCGAAATGCGGCAGCGTCGAAGGAGCTACCAGGAAGGCGGCGTTACGTCGCGACGATTCCCACCTGGGAACTGAAAGCGCTTTCCCTCGTCTGCCGTCGAGTCGGCCGACTTGCACAGCTCGAGCTCCACAGCAATGTCGAGGTCGGCGGCACGATAGGTCTCTCGCACCTCGCAAACACGCTCCACCGCCGGACCGATCTCCGGGCCGCAGTCCAGAGCTTGAGCCTCGAATACCGCGACGATTCAATCTCGAAAGATCCGTTCGAGCGTGCAAGCGAGTATGATGACGACCGTTCCGCCATCGTATTACCTTCGAGTGCCGAGCTCTCGACATTCGAAAGCATCTCGAGGGACCTACTCTCTTCGCCCTTCCCCGCCTTGAAGGAGCTCTTGCTTTCGGCATTGCCGTGCACGCTCTTCGTCAAAGTCCTCGCGCAAGTCGGCAAAGGTGGCACTGTGCCGAACCTGCGAAGGCTGGATCTGCAGAGCGACTTCGAGCCGGCCCGACCGACGGTGTGGAAGACCATCGGCGCCTTTCCGAATTTGACGGAGATCGCGTTCAACTGCCAATCGACGCCCTTGCCTACCCCTGAGGAGTGCCTCTGCTTTTTCCCGGCCATCCGTAGTGTCCGCCTACGAATGGACGCGTATGAGCCGGCCGCGCTCGAATCCGACACGTCGCCCTTCAACCGCCTCTTTCCGAACCTCAAAGCCCTTCGACTCGACGGGCTCTGGGATCGAGATGGTCTGGAACGCTTACTTGCGACCACTTCGAGTACCCTCACGGAGTTGTGGGTCCCGACTGCCACCGACGTGGTCGACTTGTCCAGTATCCTGCGCCTCTTCCCACGTCTCGAGGTATTACGCTTTTCCGGCCATATTGCCTCGAACGACATCATCCCGCTCCTTGCAGCGTCTTGTGTGGAGTATCTCGGACTCACGGGCAACACTGGTTTTGATGCCGACATGTTGTGCGACCTCATGCTCCATCCCAGCAGGAGCAGCCTTACCACAATCCAGCTCGACGAGATTCCCGGGTGGCTCGAAGTATACGAAGCCTCCGGCATACTCAACTACTCCTTGCGCGACGTCGGCCCCGCTGATATCGTACGAGAAGTCGAGCGTTTGCGCAGAAAGTCCGGCCCACGTTGGACATGGGCTTTCGAACCGGATGGACTATGCCGCCTACTCTCATGTGCAAGTGCTCGCGGTGTTCGCGTGACGGGTGGCACAATTGCGCTTCTGGATTGGGAGGACAAGTTTGACGAGCAACTCGAGCGGCAGCTCGTCAAGCAGGCAACCGAAAAGGACGACTATTCGGTTCTCCTCGCGTACTACGGACTCGACGCCGCGAAGGACGCCATTCGTCGCCACCGGCCGGCTCAGGCGCAGCTCTGGTCATCGTCCGCGTAGCCGGAGGAGGAAGGTATCTGCGAGGAGAGAGGTTTTCCCACGAGGGGTGGACATGTAGCTTTGACTGCGATGCTTGCTGAGTGCTTGACCTTGGTGGAGAGCGCTTCTCTTCCCGTAGCCAGACCTGCACAAGCTGGACAGAGGCAGACACAAAGTCTCGATATGCGAATGCAGGGCCAAGTCGGCGGCAACAAGTTCGGAAAATTCTCCCTGCTCGACCTCTTCCTCGCTCGCACGCTTTTCCGAAGTTGCGCGCTCTTCTTTGATACTCGAAGCTCCCCCCTGCAACGTATGAGGAAAAGTGAAAATGAAAGGTGTATAGCAGAGTATCTCACGACGCGAGAGCAGAAACAGGAACGAACAGGAGAGGCCACGGTGGCGACAAAGGGGAATCTACCTCAGCCCACATCGAAAAGCAGAGAGAACAGAGCTCGATCAATATTCATCGGCAACCTCGTCGCCGCCCTCCTGAGCGACCTCCTCGTCTGCGCACGGGGTGAGAGCATCAAAGTCAGCCGCGGGGCGCAAATGAAGCGGCGACATTCGAGAAGAGAGGAACGTACAGTCGCGCTCGAGCGCCGCCAAGTCCTCGCGAGCCTCCTGTGAGTGCACAAGATCACCAGGGAGTCGGTGTGCAGCTCCGAGGAGTTCTTGAACGTCAGAAAGCCCGTGTCTTCGTCGCCTCAGTTTTGTCGCGAGGCGCTTGGACCCAACTACGGGATTAACGCTCGCCATCGACGGCGAAAAGCTTCTCGCGTCAGGCACAGTACACGCCAGTAGCAGGCGTGTCTCTGGGTGTCATGGGAAGAGCTCCTCGAGCAGACGAGAGTCCAAAATTTTTGGCGGGTCTCAGCAAGGCGGACGAGCGTCCCAGATCGAAAGTGTAAGGCCCCCGCAAAGATCAACCCGAGCGATATTCATCGATCAGGTCATGCAGTGAGAAATCGAAGTCCTTGTGTTGAAGAGGCCGACAAAGAGGGATTTTGGCGCTTTGGCGATTGCGCGACTTGCTGCCATCAGCTTCCCACCGAAGCGAAGCCTCTGCTGCCGTTCAGCTTGCACGGACCTGAGCAAGATAAAGCTGCCCTTGCTCAGCTACGATCGATCAGCACAGCTTGCCGCGTCGAGACGTTTGGCTCGTTGTCATCGCGACAGTCTCCGGCTCGTCTTGCTCCTCCGCGGCGGACGCAAGTCTGTCAAGCCAGCTCTTCTGCTCGAGAGGCAATCTAGCCGAGTGAGTAGTTTCCTACCGGCCTATCAATGCTCGAGCGGGGCGCTGACAGGTCCCGGACTCGCAGTCATTGGGAATCGCGCCGCTCTTACGATGTCGGCAGGGATGGCGACCGGGTTCCTCTCCCTTCCGGATGAGCTCATCAGCGCAATCATCAAAGATGCTGCGGGAAGTCCCCAAGCAATCAGATCGACTTGGCTTTTCGCAGCTCTTCAGGTCCGGACTCTCAAGGCTCTTTCGCTCGTGTGCCGGCGAGTCGGCCGCCTTGCGCAGGCTTGCCTTCACGCCGACATACAGGTTCACAGCGCGATCGGACTCGCCTCGTTGGCGAATACGCTGCACATCCGACGTGACCTTCGCTGCACGGTCAAACGCTTGCACATCGAATACCGCGCCTTCCTCAATAGGAGGGACGACGTGCGCACTCAGTGGTACGGTGGAGGGTACGGCGGCGGGTACGGCGGCGGATACGGTGGGACCGGAACGAACCAGAGCTCCGACCTAGCGGTGTACGAATGCGCCCAGAGGAGTCTGCTATCCGTACCCTTGTTCGCCCTGAAGGAGCTCTCGCTCTCGTCGATGCCGCAGTCGCTTTTGATTGCGGCACTCGCTCAAGCAGGCGCGACCGGCATCGCGCCGAGCCTGCGCAAGCTGCAGCTCGAGTACTCCGAAAAGACGGATCGGGTCCGACTTTGGAAACTCGTCGCCGCGTTCCCAAGATTAACGGAGATCGCATTCTAATCGCCGTCCCTCCCTTTTCCGCCAATGCAGGCATATCCCGCTAGCCTGCCGAGCGTGCAGACCTTATCTCTTCACAGTATCTCGTACGAGCCGACTGTGCTCGAACCGTGCACGACACCGCTCGCGAGCCTCTTCCCGAGACTGACGGCGCTGACGCTCAAAGGATGTTGGGATCGCAATCACCTCGAGCGGTTCCTAGCGACGACGTCGCACTCGCTTGACAAGCTGTCGCTTCCCGAAACCACCGGAAGGATCGACTTGTCGAGCGTCTTGACCCTGTTCCCGCATCTCGAGGAGCTGCGCATGTCCGGCGCAATCGCCTTCCACAACGCCATTCCACGTCTGCTGTCGTCTCGCGTGCGAAATCTTGCTTTCTCTGGCGATGCCGAGGTCTCCCTCGACGCGCTTGCCGACCTCGTCATCCGTGCCGGTAACAGCAGCCTCGTCCACATTCACCTCGACCTTGTTCCCATCAACCTTCCTCGTTCGAGTCGCCTCGGATCGCTGGGATGGATCCATGAGTATGTCACCGTTGAGAATGTTGAGGATGTGGCGCGCTCGAGGCGTCAGCGTCACGAGCCGGAATGGACGACGGAGCTCAACCCGACGTCGCTCACCCGCCTACTCAATGCCGCAGAAGCTGCCGGCATACGATTGACCGGACGGACTACCGAACTTCTCGGCTGGGAGGACAATTACGAGGCGGACCTCCAGCGAGTCCTCGTCGAGCAGGCTATCGAGAAGGACGACTACTCCGTTCTCGTCGCGTACTACGGGCGCGAACGGGCTATGGACGCGGTCCGGCACCACCGACCGGGTCTGGCGCACCTCTGGATGTCGCCCTCGTAGGCGGCCTGTTCGAGCAGAGGTTTCGGCGTCGATGGGGACGGGACCTCCTGAACGAGCTTTCCTCTGAATTCAGCTTTCCTCGGATGTAGCTTTTCTTTCGTGCAACGCCATAATGAGCGTAGTTTCAGCCTCTGTCGCGCTCGTTTACAGTTTAGTCCTGCAGAGCGTGAACGGGAGGAAGCTTTCCGATGCCCCTCACAGTGCTGCGCCCGTCTTCTCCTTTCACTCCGACGTCTCTCTCCCTCGTCTCGCTCCTCTAGCTCACTTCGCTCGGTCTACCCGGGAAAGTCTCGCACCGTGAAGATGAGCGCTCGCACGCCTCCCACCGCTGTCTCCTTGATGATGCTGCCGACGGAAGCCCTCGAGCAGATTCTCGACGAGATCTTCCCGGTTGGGGAGCGCGGATCGCAAAGCGATCGCGACTGGGAGAGCTTGCTCGCCACGATGAAGACCTGCCGAACGCTCTACGCTCTCGGCAGCGTTCGCCTTTATTACTCGCCCCTCGATTATCGTTCAAGTACCTTTGACAAACTCGCTCGCACCCTCCGAAACAACGGCGGTATTGCGCTATGCGTGCAGGATCTCATTCGACTTTCGCGCACGGTAGAGTCGTACCAATATGGCGTACCGCGAGACAGCAGCGAGTTACAGCGCGAGCAAAGGTGGCACGAGGGTCTCGATCTTCAGCTCGACGTGCTCAAAGCCTGCACAAACGTCAGGGACGTCTCGATCGTGTTGTATCCGGAGAACCCAATTCCCGACCTCCTCGGCCGAAACCGCCAGCTGCGCTACCTCGCGCTCGCCTTTGACTGTTCGCCAACAGTTCCGCTGCAAGAACGGTACGGCCCAAAGGATCTCGAGACTTTCCAAGTCTGCCTCGAGGAAATTGCGAGGACTGCAGCCAGTTCCGCCGAACGCCCTCGGCTGAGCCGACTCGAGATCGCGCCAGAAGGGCACTCGTGCCCGGGGTCGTGCAGTCTCGGACCCGTCATCCGCACTTTGACCGCCCAGGTTGATCTTGAGATCTCCCACATGCCCGAGCTGGGAACGCTGCGCTGCTGCTTAGATGGTGTCTTCGGCGACGACGACAGCAGCGGCCAGCCCGTGAGGTCTCCCGTCGAGCTCAACATCATCGACTGGAGCGTCGACCGCGACACAGAGTACTCGATGGCCGCCTACAACGAGCTGTCGATAGTCTTGCGAGGCAATCGCCTCGTATCGTTCAGCTATATCGAGGACGCCACAGCCGTGTCTCTACAGCTTCACGACTATGTTGACCTTGCAGCCCCGGCGGTACCTCCATCGGCCGCCTTCTTCGCGCTGTTTCCGCAAGTTCGCCATCTTTGCCTGGCCGACCTCCACCTGATGAGCCTCGAGAGACTCGCCACCCTCGCTAGCACTTCGCCCAAGCTGGTGACGCTCAAGCTTCTCAATGCGCTCTGGAACATCGAGCCAGACGACCTAACCCTGGTAACGCCCGAAGAGCTTTCGCCCTTCGAGACTCGCATCTGCGAGATCCTCGAAACTCTCGAGTACCTCAAGGAGGTCGATCTCGGCATCTGGCCCTACAAAGAACAACCTTGGCCTCGGAGCGATGAGCCGGGCAGGATCGGCTTGCGAGCTCAGCTGGCGGACCGTAACATCAAGCTCAAGGTGCATGGATGCCGCTGAGGAGAGCCACGAAGCAAGTCTCGCCGGCTTTGAGGGAATAGCTCGAGGCGCTTTTCCGGTCCGTCTAACTCTATCGTTCTCTCTCTCTCTCTCGGGCTCTCTCTTTCAGGGAACAGGCCTCGCTGATACTGCGCTGTATACAGATGAGCTGATTGCGCTCGCGAGGCTGAGGCGGGTGAGAATGCTTGAGAGCAGATCAAAAACGCTGGTTTCCGTCTCTTTACGCTTGAAATTGAGTGCCATTTCTCAAACCCGCAAGAAGCTGTACAAGCGCGGCGAGCAGAGTACGAAACGCAAATCGAGCGTTGCCGATATGATCGCGGAGAATAAGTAGGTACATTTCCTCGGGAGGAGAGGAAAGATGCGAAAGATGCTACAACGGACAAGATGCCAACCGAATACAAAGAGCCGAGTCTATAAACAGGTGACGGGAAGGTCGCGCCACATTCAAGTCCGCGTCCGAGACGGGTCGATGCCGCCCATCTCGACGTTATCGAGTACGCCCGTCGCGCTCTCGCCTGCCCCGCTCGCGATCCGCTCGTACGCGTAGCCGCCCGCTCCGGTATCAAGGCTCTTGCCACGGATGCCGAGCATGAGCAGATCGGCAGCGTTCCCAATCGAACGGGAAATCTTGCGCTTCCAGGCGCGAGGACCACCTGCTCCTCCCGAAGGGGCCGAGTTGGACGGCCCAGCGGACGACGGACCGCTACCGAGCGACGAGGACGAGCGATGCGAAGGCTGAGCGGCGATAGACGCCGTCGACGCCATGATTGACGAGCTCGGAACAGCGCTGAACCCGAACAGGGCGCGCGAGACGAGGTTCCTCGCACGGTCGACGAGGGTCGAGATCGTCCCGCCGTTTGAAAGCATCGCGCGCAAGCGATCCTTGAATGCGAGCGGGACAACCGAGATAAAGGTCACGGCGACGAGTTTCAGGACGACTTCGCGCGACCAGATCTTGTCACCGAGGGGCTTTGACGGGTCTGCAGCCGCGAGCGCGACGAGGTTGCCGATCGAGACGGTGGCGAAATTGAACGGGAAAGAGCCGATCAGGAGAGTCGAAAAGAAAGGTCCCAACGGCAAGCGAAGGACGCCGGCGATGACCTGAAGGCAGAGGTACGATCAGTCAGGGAACGCTCGCGGACCCCGCAGAAAACTGGAAAGACTCACGTTCAGAACACTGTAGGGCAAAAGAGGGAAGAACCTCGCTAGCAACAGGTGCGAGAACAAGTCCGAGTCGGTCGGCGGCGCGACCGACGCTTGCGCGATGCCCGGGGCGGTTCCGGTGACGGGAACGGGAGGCGAGAGTTTCAGAGCGCGGCGCGTCACGTCGAGCGGCTTGGCAAAGTAGTATTCGACCTGGGCGCGAGCTCGTCAGCGGGAAAATCACAGCCGCACGAAAGCGTAAGAAACTCACGAGAGGCGCGATCACGACCGCGATGAGGTAGGCACCGGTGCTGCCCGTCGCCGTCCAGAGGCACGCCCACCACGTGCCGAGCGTCGTTCCGTACAGCGCCCCGAACAGAATGTTGGTCAAGATGCTGCCCGGGATCGAGAAGCACTGCTTCCAGAGGAAGAGGAGCGTCAAGACGACAAAGAGGTGCAGTTCTGCCGTAAAGGACGACGCGCGGTACGTCGTGAGGGTCTTCGTCAAGGCCGGCAAGTCGGACACGGAATGCGGGAGGAAGAGACCGGGCAGCGTCGCGATCGTCAAGGCGATGACGACAAAGGACGAGAGGAAAAGGGTCAACAGGATGGCGAGTTGCGGAACAAAGTCGCGCAGCGATTTTCGGGTGGCGATCGCCTCGCCCGTCGCAGGAGGATAAAGGGTCGCAGCGTCGTCGCCCATTGGCGGGTTCTCGAACTGCGCGAGAACGGGCGTCGGCGCAATCGCAGACAGTTTCGCTCGGTCCGCCGCGCCGCTCAAGAACGGGTCCCTTCGCTCGGCGGCCGCCGGACTCGGCGTCACGGGCTGGACGAGCAAGCTGGTGAAGCTCTTGCCGCGTCGGAGGCTCATGCGCGTCAAGCCTTCGAGGCTCTTTGAGCGGTTCCGGTTCGCGGACGAGTCGACCGGGGTGGTGGCCGGTTCGTCCTGGTCGTAAAGTTCCATCGGCGGTAGCGCCTTGAGCGGCAATTCGGCGGACCGCGTGAGGTGCGCGGGATCGTACGGGTCGTAGTGCAAGTCGGGCTCGCCTCCCGTCCGCCACGCCTCTCGTTCCTCCCTGACGGCGGTACTTCCTCTCCGACTCGGCGGGACAACCCAGTACCCTCCGCCCGCATGTTGTCCCTCTTCGCCGTCCTCGTCGCTGCCACTCGCCCCTTCCGCCGCCGAGTGATACTCTCGAGGTGTATGCGGTGGACTATCCGACTGGGTCGAACCGGATTCTTCGGTTCCCGTTCCTTCTGTCGAAGAACTCGCTTCGCCGCCGCCGCCGCCGTTGCCTCTTCCGAACGCGGTCGCCTTGGCCGCAAATTCGTACGCCCGGTCCGAGAACTTGACGCGACGCGCTTCCGAGTCGGCCCTCTGTCGAGCGAGGGCAGACAGCGCTGTCGAGCCGGTCAGAGTGTCGCCGCCGATCGACTTTGAGCGGCCCTGAGCGTTCAATGACGGTCGCGGGAACCCTGCCGTCGAACTCGCCAAGTCGAACGGGGCGACTCCATAAGCAGGAGAACTTGGTCTCAGCTCGTCGTCTGCCATGACAGAGGGCGTGGACGCTCCAGTTGCCGGTTTCCCAATGCTCCTCGCGCGGAGTCGACCTCCCGGTTGAGGTTGTCCAGTTTGGTACGCCGAAGCGCGACCTGGTTGTGGTGCCATGACTTTGGTATTTTCGTCTCCCAGTAGCTTCTGTAAGAGCTCTAGAGAGGCGTTGTGGTGTGGCAGAGGGCGGCCGACGGACGGAGCGAAGGGTCCGGCGGTCGCGGCGGCACCGACGGCGGAACTCGACGACAACATCAGCTTCCCCTCGCTCGGATTCCTTTTTCGTGAGCAAGCTTTTTGGGCAGCAGCGTGTCTATAGTACAGGCCGCTGATTTGGGATTGAAGCTCGCTCAGGAGGGGATAGCTCGCAGATCCCGCAGCGGAGGTACACGGTCAGGTTTCCCCCGAGCCCGAGCTATCGCCAAGCTATCCCCTCGCTACTTCATGATCTGATTACAAGTGCAGCGCGGTAACGCGAGGTTCGGCCTCAGCTGCCTCCGTACCCTTTTATGGGTTGCGACGACCGGCGAGTGCGCGCGTGGCGTTCGACGATCTCCCCCTGTCCAGGCGGCGGGCAGCTGGCCGACTGTCCGAGACTGGACCTCACTCGAGTTGCGCCTTTACAAAGGAGGCAGTGTAGAGAGTCGAGCAAGAGCCGAGATACATAGTTGGGTCGTCCCATCAGCAGAAGTGTCCCGCAAAGACTCGCGAGTTCCGATCGACCGCGTCGACGTCATGCTTCTGATCGACAGCGCGCGGCGGTCGGACGGAGCGGAGGCAAATTGAGCCGTAGCAGATTCTCCGTATAGTTCGATTCTTGAGCCCTGCTGATACACACTTGAGCTAGCTGCGATTGAAATCTCCCTCGACGCGATCGCTGCAACCCGGAGCTCCAGGCTGTTTGGCGCCTGCTGCTCCTGCTGAGCAAAGCGCTTCTCTCGTCGGCCTGCCTGTACGCACATCGACGGATCTCGAGATGGCGCCACCGAAAGCTGAAGCCGTACGTACGAGTTTGCGATCCATCCCGACCAAGCTGCTCACGAAAGCGAATGCGCGCAGGACTTGGAACATGTGCCGACTCGAGTTGCGTTTGCCGGTCACTTGGGCCACCTTACGCCGGATCAAGAACGCGCGCTCGAGCAGTTCAAGCAGGAACTCGCAAAGAACGGCTACTTTCAGCCCGAGAAGGACGGCAAGCCCGCCAGCGTGGACGATGTCACTTTGACGTGAGTTTCCCCCGTGCCTCGACTAGGAGAAGCTGGTTGACTCTAGCTGGCACGCGACTCAGGCGTTTCCTCCGCGCGCGCAAGTTCGACGTTGCGGGTGCCTATGCCCAGTTCACTTCGGCCGAAGACTGGCGGCGGAACGAGCACGTCGACGAATTGTACGACAATTTCGACGTCGACGAGTTTGAATCGGCGCGCGAGTTGTACCCGCAGTGGACCGGTCGGAGGGACCACTCTGGGTTGCCGGTGTATGTATTCGAGGTCGGTAGCCTGACCAAGGAGAAGACGGACCCATACTCGAAGGACGCGTCGCGGCTGGAACCGCGAATCGTCGCCCTCTACGAGGTGCGGCCTGCAAGCTTCTACCGCCATTCCATTCAAACGGGCTGACAAGAACAAGTCCCCTGCAGCACATGGTCCAATTCGTCCTGCCGTTCTGTTCGGCAGTCCCGCACGCGCACGAAGAGACTCCGATCAGCGGTTCGGCGACGCTCGTCGACATCTCGGGAGTCTCGCTGCAGCGCTTCTGGGCGCTCAAAGGTCACATGCAGCGCGCGTCGACGCTCGCCAACGCACGTTACGCCGAAACGCTCGGAGCGTGAGTCAGCACTCCTTCGCGCTTTAGGTCCGTGAAGCTGACTCGATGCGCTCGCAGTATCTATCTGATTGGCGCGCCTTCTTTCTTCTCTGTCGTTTGGTGAGCTGACTCGGCGACTACTTACGGTTGAGCTGATGCTGACGGATTGTGCATTTGCAGGGGCTGGGTCCAGAAATGTATGACAGACGTTCTCGAGTCGCTCCCCCTAGATCTGTCCGGCTGACCCGATTTGTAATCGCAGGGTTCGACGAAGGGACCCGCAACAAGATCCACATCCTCTCGGCCGCCGATTTGACTTCGGCTCTCTCGGCTCACATGCCCGCTTCGTCCATCCCGCGCAAATACGGCGGGACCCTCGATTGGACTTTTGGTCGGTCCGGACCGAACCTCGATGCCGAGTCGAGAGAGACTCTCGGCATGAAGGAAGGAGAAGAGTTGCCCAAGGGGCCTTTGAGGTGGCGCAGGGAAGGAGGGGGATTGACGGTCGTGGGAGGTTCGGGGCGATCGAAGGAGGAGAAGGACAAATGGGACTCGCGAGGACGGAAACAGGAATCCGCTGCGAAGGCGCCAATCTCGAATGGTCGTGCAGGGGAGCCGGCGGATTCCGACTCTCGAGGCACGACCGACGTCGTCGCCACGCCCTCCCCGTCACGAGACGTCTCTGCCTCGTCCGCAACGGCGCAAGAACCGGTCCTCTCGTCCCCGGCCACCGCATCATCAATACCTTCTGCTCCCGCTGCATCCGCAACCCTGATAGCGAGTCCGTCACAGACCGCCGAGCCGACATTGGCAGCAGAAACACCAGCGAACGATGAGGGCCTTCCTCCGCCTATCCTCGGTCTCGGCTACAGCAACGAGACCGCTCAATTTGTCGAATCAGCCACTCAAGCCTCTAATGGCGTCGAGAGTGTAATCAAGGGCGCGACTGGAACGGCGGCAGGAGAGGGACACGATATTCATGTCGCGGCGCGAGAGAACGCTGGCGCTCCGATCAAAGACCTCGCCGCAACTTTAGAAGGAACGACCTTGTAGACCTGGACCATGAACACATGTTCGAGCATCGATAATCTCAATTGTGAGAACAGTTTGGACACAGAGCTGGTTATACCACGGGGTAGAATCGCTCTCGACGCAGTATGAAGGTCGCATCGGAACGGTGAATTCCAAGCCGCGCAAATTCTGAGCGAGGTCCTCAGTACACCGCAAAGCATTCGACGCCCGGCCCGTCCGCGACCCAAACACTCGGGCAATCCCACCTCGCTCGCAAGCTCGAACCCTCCTCGTCGACATCCCTCTTGAGGATCCTCCTCGCATAGTCGGCCGCGCGCAGTCGATACGGATCGAGAGCAGAGAAGGCGAGAGAGCGGATCGGACCGGAAAAGGTGCGGGCCAGAGGATGCGAGAGGTCCGTGGAGTGTGCTGAGGGTAGCGAGGGGGAGGAAGAAGGCGGTTGCAAGGGGAGTCCGGTCCGGAGGGAGAAGATGCGCAGTCGGGAGTCTTGTCCGGCTGTACGTCACCCGCACGAGAGCGCGATTCAGTCTTTGCGGCCTTATAAGAACTGCCTCGAGATAAAATCAAGCGAGCCGGAAAACGTACCGATCGCGACCCATTCGTCGTCCCACACATCCATTCCCAACTCGGTCGAATAAGCATTCTCGTGCCCTTCCATCTTGACGACCGGCGTCACCGCCGAATTCGAGAATGGCGCCGTCGATGTCGTCCGAACGGAAGCGGACGGCGAAGCGAGGATACCTTTCCCTGCTGCAGACTTTTTCGGCAGGTGACGATACGAGCGCTCATCATGCCGCGAGCTAGCCGAAGGAGCGCGGAGGAAGCGCAAGTCGTAAATTGCTAATTGCCTGCGGGCGGAGCAACGGGGAGATCCATCGATGAGTCGTCGTTTCTCTTGCGACGCGTAACCGGTCTCAGAATAGCCGCGAAGACTCACCCTCCCATGGCGGCGACGAGGAGCTGGTGAGGCTGACCCGGCACGAGGCGGAGGTGCGTGATTGGCGCACCGAGCGGAATCGTTACCTGCAGCACGCGACGCCTCGCTCGATCAGTCCCTTTGTCGCTCTGACTGATCAACCCAATCGAAGCTCAGAGAGCGCGTCTCACCTCGCCCGCAGTATTGCGCTCTCCTCCGCCACCAGCTCCGGATCGCCTCTCTCGCCAATCAAACCCTTTCACGTCGCCCTTCCGAATCCCAGCCCAGACCATCCTTGCCGGTTCGTCAATCTCGAGCGCAAAGACCGTTCCGCCACCGCCTCGACCTCCAGTCATGTAGGCGTCGAGAGTCGGCGATGACGGGTGAGAGGAAGAGGAGGAAGAGAGCGAGTCGAGTGGAGTCAGGAGGACTGAACGGTCGCCTCCTGTGGGTTGAGAGATTCCGTGTAGCGCACGTCAATTCAGCGGCGATTCTGGTGAAACTTTCGAGTATTCAACGGGCGAGCTCGCTCTGTGACCTACCGAGCGCGACCAGGTCCCTCGAGATGGCGGAACTCCACAGTGAAGTCTTTCTCGGAGACAGTGTGACGGATCTGTGTATGAACGCCTTAGGAGTGGTCAGACTTTGTGCACACGGGTATAGCGTATGGGCATCAGAGTCAGGCGGTGCGCAGACTCACGCGAGCGAGATGTTGTCGTCGGTCGTGCCGATGATGGCTTGCGCCGGCGGTCCGAGGCAAGTCGCCCTGTACGACCGCGGAGCATGACCTCAATCAGAACGAGCCCGTTTCGGCAGAGCGTCATCAAATCTGAAGAGTACAAGGAAAGCGGCGGCGTACACGATCCTATGGCCGCTCGTCCTGAGCGACGTGATCTTGCTCGAGCACATCCAGCTCGACCGCCAGTTCTGCTCGTCGTTCGGGTACATTGAGCGTTCCTCCTCGTCTCGGACGAGTTGACCTGTCCTGTACGGGAGTGATTGCGAGGTCAGACCGGCAATCCGAGGGCAGGAGACGTAGTTGCAAACGCACGCAATGGTCCCGCCGGACGTGCCGATTCGGAGCGTCGCCGGGTTCGTCTCGTCGAATGACAAGTGCTGGATCGCGTCGTCCATCGGCAAGCAGTCTGGGTAGATGGGCGGCGTGGCCGAGGCGAGCTTGTGTGTGATTTGTCTGCCTTGCAAGTCGCTGTCGCAGGCAAAAGGCGTCCGTCAACTCGAGCCTGCATCCTCGGATTCGCTTCGAGCCGTGACCGCGTGATTGTACTCACTGTTTCATGACGGCTCGTGCAGCGGTACTCGTCAACCATGGCGCGAGCTGCGAGTTTCTCAACTTGTCCATGACGGAATCATCTTCGGCCGCCGTGATTGCACCATTCGTTCGCTGACGCTTCTTCTGCCTCGGAGTTTCGCGCCGTTGTCTCTCGCGAGTCTCATTAGCGAGCTGAGCCGTCCGTGCAGACGCGGCGGGAGTTTGGCGGCCTGCAGTGGACGGGTTCGCTTTAAAGTACCGCCGGAGGACGGGGTCATACACGAACCCGGGCAGTTCGAGGACTGGAGCAGCCGCGCTCATGATAGCCAGAGTACGAGTTTACTCTGTCCTGCTTACCAGCGTCAGATAGCGTTAGAGAGCAGAATTGGACCTCGAGTCGCGCCGCCAAAGTGTCGCGTGAAAGTCACACACTTCTCCGTATCCACGCCTTACGCTACAGCTTGCGCACCAGAAATGCAGGGCAGCTATCAGGATGACGACGCTGATGACTCTGGTCCCGCGTTCGTCATTAAAAAGAAGCGCTCGACAGCGGGGAAACCTCGCACCAAACTGTCGTCGCTCGTCGACTCGTCACCGCCGCCTCCTCCGACAGCGCCCGCTACTGCTACAGCTTCGGCTGTGACCGAGAAGGGACAAGATGAAGACGACGCCGAAGGGAACACACCCGTCTTCAGGAGTCGCGTCAAGAAATCGGCCAGGTCGAGCGGGTTGACGTCTGCAACGAGTACAACTCCTCGAGGCGCGACGGCTACAGCGAGGAGCAGGATCTCATTCGGCGGTGAAGTGGAAGCAGAGGTGCGCGTGACGTCCAATGTCTGTCGTCCTTATGACCTCGCTGACTTTGGGTTTACGACACTCCCCTGCGCCTCGCTTTGAGCAGGACGATGCGCCCGTCTCGTTCGTCAAGCGGTCCAACTCGTCAGCTGCTCTCTCTACTGCAGCAGCAGCATCATCAGGCACCCCGCGCCGAAGTCTCCTACGTCCAAACGCAATCCCTTCCGCCGGCGGCTCCAAACCCGAAGCGGACCCATCGTCTTCCACTGCGGCGGCGACCCCGACGTCTTCGGAGCAGAGGAGCGTCTACTCGAAAGAGTACCTCGATGAGCTGAAGAAGGGACAGCTGAATACGCCGAGAGGGGGCGCAGCGGCAGCCACGGCGACGCCGGGTGGGTTTGACGATTTGACAAGGAGCAAATTCGGAGCAGACCAACTGCAAGGTGAGAGAGCCTGGTGCTCCTGCGATCCTGTACAAGGCCCGCCCACAACTGACTACTCGTCCCGGCTTGTGCCCGCAGACTCAAACGAACTGCCGTCGTCTCAACAGATTGAACGCGCCCGGCAACGACGCGAAGAGCTTCGAAAGGCGGGACTCGCGGCGCCCGTCTCTCGAAGTGGAGCTGACGGCGACGATGACAACGGATTCGTTTCGCTCCAGGTCGGCTTTGCGAGCAAGGGAGGCGAGAGTCGGTTGGTCCGCGAAGAGGACGAGATTGGCGATGGTGACGAAGGTGCGTTTGCCGCGCGCGGTCACCGGCCTCACCTTGCCGTCCAACGCGAGACTGATGTGCTCGTACTGTTCCGGGTGGCGTCCGTACAGACATGGCCGCCTTCACCGACTCGCTCTCGCGCCTCCCGCTCGGGAAACGCGCCAATGCGCTCGCGGCACGGCGGATGCGCGAAGAGATGGGCGAGATGATTGACGATGTCGAGATGGACGTTCGGGATCAAGATGACGAGATGCGAGAGTGGGAAGAGGCGCAGATTCGGAGGGCGGCGGGAGGGGGAAGGGAAGACAGGGAAGGCGGACGGGGGTCAGAGGGGAAAGGAGGGAGAGATGCGCCTTACCGGGCGGCGCCGAGTGAGTCCTCGCTCCTTGGCTGTGGCTTCTCCTCTCGAGACGGCGTGTGCTCGATCCTGACTTGGTACCTTTCCGACCAGTCCCGCAATCCTCGACCTTGCCTTCGATCTCGGCCGTCTCGGCACGCCTCTCTGCCGCCCTCCAATCGCTCACAACTTCTCACGCGCTCGAACGGTCTGCACTCGAACACTTTGAGAAGGAACGCTCCGAGCTCGACACGCAAGAACGGGAACTGCGCGAAGAAGTGGTCAAGACGGAGGAGAAGAGTCGTTGGTTTGGCGACTTCAAGGACGAAGTCGAGGACTGGAGTGCATTCCTGGACGAGAAGGTTCGTTTCGGCGACAGGTCTCGGGATGGCTGTTTATGCGTCAGGCTGACCGTTCTCTCGAATGCCCGCAGTTCCCTCAACTCGAACGGATCGAGGCAACCCTCCTCTCGATCCAGCGCGAACGAACCGAGATCGTCTCGCGCAGGCGCTTTGCTGACGACGCCGACGACGTGTCGCTCTTCACGGGCGCATCGATCTCGCCCAAGTTCCGGTTGCCGAGCGCCGCTGCGGCCGAGGACCAGGATGCTTCGATGTCTGAGGCGACGCCCGAGGAGGACTTGCCGCCTCGGTCGATCGCGCGGACGAATCGGCGAGCAGAACGCGAACGCCGCTATCGCGAGCGTAGCAGGCCTGCGAGCGCTTCGACAGTCGAAGAACCTCTGGGCTACGATTCCGACGCAGACCTCTCGTCAGGCGACCGGTCCGAGTTGCAAGAAGCGCTCACTGTGGCCGAAACTGACCTCGCGGCGCTCTTTGCCGACGTGAAGGCACCCGAGTTCCGCGATCCGAACCTCGTGATCCGGAAACGGTTCGAGGAATGGCGAGAACGGTACGGCGAAGAGTACGGGATGACGTTTGCCGGGTTGAGTTTGGCCCAGGTATGGGAGTTCTGGGCGAGGGTCGAGATGGCGAGGTGGAATCCTTTCGAGGTGAGGCGCGAATCGCCAACGATTCTCATCGAGTGGCAGACGATTAGGACGACCTGCTGAGACCATCTTGACGTGCAGCTCGACGAGTTGCCGCGCACGCCTACCGATCTCGCCGCCTACCAATGGCATCAGGCTCTTTCTACGTACGGACACAAGGAGCGGCACGTGAATGGCGACGACGAAGAAGAGGAGGAGGAAGCTGACGAGTCGACCGAAGTCGTCAACGCGATCGTCGCTTCCGTTGCGATCCCGAGGCTGTCGACTCTCGCGAGACAGACGTACGACCCGTACAGTGCAAAACAGACGACGGCGGCGTTGAGACTCGTCGACGAGATCAGCTATTGCGTCGAGACCAACAGTCCAAAGTTCGAGGTGCGCCTTCCTCGCTCGAGCAACTCGAAAAGAAAGCTCAGTCTTACTTACTACCGATCGTCATGCAGGGCTTGATATACGCCTTTTTGTTCAGGATTCGGCTGGCTATCGCTGCGCAGCAATCTCTCGTCCTCCCGCACCTCGCGAACCTGTCTGTGCCGGCGCTCGCCTTTGACCCTTCGACCTTTACTGCCCGCCTCTCTTTCCTCCGGCGGTCTCTCAAGCTTCTCCGAACCTGCCAGCGTTGGAGGCGCTTCATGCGCGCTCTCCGGATCCCGGTCGTCCCCGAACAGGTCGCTCAAAGCGGTTCGACTGAGGAGGATGGACTGCTCGAGGTCGGAGCGGGAGCGACGTTCGACGAGCTCGTCCAGCGGGAGTTTGTCGCACGGACGGTGCTGCCCGTGGTTGAAACGGCATGGGCGAGTGGCGGTGACGAGATCGCAAAGCAGGTGCGTTAACCTCTTTTTTCTACGCTGAATAGGCGATCTCTTCCTGTCCAGATCCTGGAGGTGGATCTGACCAAACATCACACTCTCTCGATAGATGATCGAAGCGCTTCCAAAGGACATTCCGCCGGCGTTGCGGCGTCGACTCGAGGGTGAGAATGTCGGGCAGGTCTAAGCCTCGTAGACGAACGCGCGTAACACTACCTTGCTGGCGAACTTTGCATCTCTCTCAGAGCTGCACAGTCCTCGAAGTGTGCTATGCATCTTGCCTGCGTACAGCAAGCTGTCGCGCGACTGATCTACACTCGTCCGCAGTCGAGGGCTAGAGGCGATCGGCGGTCCCGATTTGCCCCACATTTTTCATCTCGTCTCGACGCTCGCGCGTTATCGCGACATGACCTCTGGTGTCCCGCACCTTCTCAAACCGCCAACAGCACCTCTTCCGGCGCTATAGACGAGCACATTCGGTCATACTAGACTATGGCAGCCTTTCAGCAACGCCGGCATGCCCCGACGGCGGCGCAACAGCATGATCAGGCGGGATCAGAAGTTGGCTCGCTTCAAGATGACGGACGGTCGACTTCGGACCTCGCCAACGACGACGGCGCCGTCCTCCTGTTTGCGAGCCAGGCAGCTTCTTGGAGTGTCGTCCGACCAGTGCGTTCGGAACGGACGACGAGTTACAGTTCGCAAGTTTCGGGAATCTCGGAAGTGGCGTCGCCGACAGAAGACGAGCGAGGCGACGACGACGACGACTTTGAATCGAGCATCGGATCGCCGGCGTCGTTCCGACAAGGGTCTTTGTTGCCTGCACATTCCGGCGATGGGGTCTTCTTCAGGTCGGCGTCGTCGCTCGTCCAGTCCGACGGGACGACGACGAGGACGACCACCGATCGAGGTGAAAGCGAGGTTGCGCTATTCCCGTCGGTATACGCCGACTTCCACGACTCGTCCGACGACGCCGTTACACGGTCGTCCGCATACTCGGATTACTCGCACATCGACGACCGAGGCCCGACGAGGAGGAGAATCGTTTCGTCGCAGGGATCCGAGGCCGCCATCTCTACCGGTTCCGAATGGGCTCTCACTGAGGCTGCGCTCTCGACGATCCCTCACCGACACTCGCTAGCCGGATATCAACACAACCTGGTGCGAGACGACGTCGAGGAAGGTAGCGCAGGTCTCACTTCTGGATCCGAGGCAGAAGAAGCCGGAGAGGGAAGAGTCGCGCGTGATCTTCCCTCGCTGCGGGAGACAGCTTGCGAGGACGCAGCACAGCAGAGACGACGTGAACTCGACGAAGAGGAGGAATGGGCTCAGTCGCCCCATGCCTTGAGCGCAGGCTTCCTCGCCCCTTCTCGCCGAGCCCGTCGACCACCTCCCCCTTCCGCTGCCACCGGCGTCGCAGCTCCTCATCACCCGACGCTCCTCCTGCCCATCGGAAGCTCGAGTCTTCGCTCTCTATCACCAAACAGCAGCCTCCGTTCGCGCCGTTCCTCATCCAGCCTCGGCGCCGGCGCGGCGGCCGCCGCCGCAGCTGCACACGGCTTCAAACGTCGTCACCGCCACTCTGGCACGGGTCGTTCTTCAACGAGTCAGAAACGCAGCGCGAATGGTGGCGGGATTAGTTTGAGTGGGCAGGCGGTCGTCCTCGAGCGGATCGCGAGGGAGGAAGAGGACCGCGCGCGGAGGATGCTGGCGATCGTCGAGGAACGGAAAGAGCTCGTCCGGATCAAAGAGGCCGAAGCGAGGCTCTTGTTTGGTGAGGATGCTGTCATGCCTCGCTGTGCATTCGTTGTACGCGAGACAAGCAGAATCTGACGCCGAGATTGTGTGCAGGCTACGCGGTCAGGAACTACATGTCGATCGAACCGTCCACTTTGGCTCTTCTCGCCGAAGCGGATCCGACTCTGAACGCCGACGCGACGCCGGTCCCGTCGCGTGCACAATCGCCGACCTTGCACGGATCGGAAGCCCTTCTCGCTCACACGGGAACCGAAGCTCGGTTCGCTTCGACTGCAGCGGCGATGCTCAGGAATCGCGATCCCGCGTCGGACGACGTCTCTGATGCCGAGACCGAGACGGAGAATGACACTGAAGCGCCGACGTGGTTGACGCATACGGTTGCGCCGACTCTCGCGACGAAAGGACCGCCGACGCGATCGCATTCGACTTCGGACATGACGAACCTCCCTGCGTGGTCGACTGTGAATCCTCCACATCTCTTGCGTCGCAGCTCGTCGTTCTCGAACGGTCTCCCGCTCCCGGAACCTCTGTCGTCCCGTCATCTCTCACACGAGGAACGCATCATGCTCGACTCGACCTCGACCTCGTCGCCGGCATCTCACATTGGCGGCGATGCAACGTCGTCGACGACGACCACGAGCCCGTGGGGCGGAGATGCCGATTCGTTCGAGTTGGCGCTGAGTTACTGGAAACGGATGTGGCGTCGACTGAGGGGTTCGTCGACGTCGGCACCGACGGTGGCGGCGGCAGCGATTCCGTTCGGTCTCGCATCAGCAGTCGAAGCGGGCGTGCCGCTGTCTACGACGCCGACGCCGACGACGCGAAGGTCCCCGAATACCGCGACGGAGTTGCCTTTCGTGCCGGAAGCGAGGGTCGGCCTTCGAGTCTGAAAGACGGCAGGCTTCGTAGTCCTCGTCGCGGCATTGTTCCTCTTCTACTCTCGTCCGTTCGCAAATTGCCAGTTTCCTCGCTTTCTCGCTTTCTTTTATTCAAGAAAAAGGCAATAGAGAGCAGAGAAGATGTCTCGTTACAAAGCGCCTTCGACCAGTCTGGCTCTTTGCTGGCCGCCTTTTCAGCGTCTACCACATACATTCAAGCTTCCTCCCCTGATCCAAGCTTGTCCGACGCAGCGTACCCGCCGGTCCAAAAAACTTGGCTCGTAGCGGTCCTCTTCCTTTACCGCGAGACCAGCGTCTCCTTGACCCTGTGCACAAACTCGTCGAACCCTTCTTCGAACAAAGCCTCCCTGAGCACTCGATCGAGGTCTTCTGGCGCCAAAGCCGCCAACGCGAGCGAGGCCGTTCGGAACGCCGGCGCTGCTGGTGCTGGTGCTGCTGCTGCTTCTGCTGCTTGTTGGTCGGAACCGGGTTGTGCTTGGCCGAGAGCGAACGTTGTCGAGGAGGCAGGGGCGGCGGCACTGGGTC
Organism: Rhodotorula glutinis; assembly: GCA_037974285.1. Lineage (NCBI taxonomy): Eukaryota > Fungi > Basidiomycota > Microbotryomycetes > Sporidiobolales > Sporidiobolaceae > Rhodotorula > Rhodotorula glutinis. Next base: position 332,723 of record JBBPFV010000012.1, on the reverse strand, counting down.
GCGAAGAGCTCTGAGCGATGTTGGGCAGTAAAGAAGCGAGACCTCGAGGAAGGCGAAGCGATGGCAGTGGCTGCTGCTGCTGCTGCTGCTGGTGTCGACTTGTCGGGTGAATCAAAGAGCCGGCCGCAGCGAGATAGGGATTCAGATCTCCTAGCATCGTCGAGCTCATCAGAGGCGGCTCATACGCCCCTGCAATGGCGTTGTGCGGGACATGGGAAGGTTGAGAAGGCGGCGTAGCGAAGTATTGCGAGTTACTTGTTGTCGTCGTCGTCGGACGAGGAGCGAGGGATCCCGCGTGCGCGTACGGATCGGGACCGAGTTGGGCCGGTTCGACGTTTCGCTGCTGCTGCTGCTGCGTTTCGTTGCGCTTCTTGCGCGGCCTCTTGGAAAGGGACCCAGTCGCGGGCGTCGCTTTCTGGGACGCCAATCCTGATCCGGTTCGTATCTGATTCTTTAAAGTCGAGGTCGGAGGCGCAGCTGCAGCGCCGGTCGCAGGTTCGGCAGCCGGTTTGACGGGGACCAATACCCGGATCGCGTCGACAAACTGTTCCCTGTCTCGTTTCGATTCAAACTTGAGTTGGACGCGGCGGAACTCGCCCGCCAGTCGGTGCTGTTGCTGCTGCGGAGGGGCGCCCGATGACGGTCCCGGTGGCGGCGGCGGCAGAGCGAGGTACCTGATCCCGAGGATCGAATCCCTGTAGACTGCTTTCAGGGGCAATTGGTCCGAAGGCGTCGCGAGGCGGTATTCGCGCGAAGAGAACCGGCAAAAATCGATCGAGTCGAGCGTGATGGTCGAGGCGGTCGCGTTGGCACCGGACGCGTGGTCTCGGTCTCTGTCTCTGTAGAGTGGGTCATAGGTGACTTGAAAAAGGAGCTTGGTCGGTAGAGGCGACACCACGGGAGCAGCAGAGGCAGGAGCAGGCGGAGTTGACGAATCGTACGTCGCTTCGAGTCGGACGACGAGTTCCGGTTGTGAGCTGGCGACCGCAGACACAGTTTAGCTGGTACCCTGTATGGACCACGCATACGAATTGGCGTGCGCACTAGTGATCCCACTCGATCGGAGCAGCAGCCGCAGAAGTCGAACTCGAACCGGACCTCGACCGCGAGTACTTTTCGAGCGTGTATTGCCGAGTGACGGTCGTCATCGTCGTCGTGGTCATCTTGACGAACGGAGCCTGCGTGACTGGCCAGGCGAGGAAGAGGGCCGCAAGAGAGGCCGAGGAGGAGTGACAAGAGACGGTGCGAACTCGCTCAAACTCCGACTGTAACTCCTGCTCCTGCTCTAGACCAGCGCCTTGGTCGAGTTGCCATTAGTCTGCTCGTCGACGCTCTCACGCCCCGGAGCCTATATCGCAGTGCTTTGCCTCCAGTTCTGCTCTGGCTGTTCGAGTCGACCCTTGGCTGCCAGCACTCTTACGGAACTCTCAATGTTTGGGGAAGAACTCGCGCAGCTCAAGCGGTTAGGGATCCGTCATGTGAGTCGCTTCGCGCTCCTGGGTTAGTCTAGAGCACGGGGAAGCTGATCCGCTCCTCCTCTCTGCCGTTGTCGCCCGCCGCCCCACCTTTGCCGCAACATGCTCTCTGCAACAACAACGACAGGCCCTAACGCAAGCCCTGAACTTTGCTCTCGTCCTCTCGACCGCTCTCATGATGTGGAAGGGACTCGCAGTCGTTTGCAACACCGAGAGTCCGGTCGTCGTCGTCCTCACGCAAGTCTTTTTGGAATTCCAGCGACACAGACGACTCGGGTCGGCGCTGACTCTTTTTTTTTTTTTTGCTGGAACGTGGCGACAGCGAGAGTATGGAACCGGCGATTCAGGTGAGCTTCTCAGCTTTCGGCCGGCCGCTCCCCGGGAAAGACATGCAGGGAAAACTCGACTGACTCCTTTTTTTCGATGGCGCCGGCCAGCGTGGCGACCTCTTGTTCTTGACGATGCCGCGTTCGACCCCGCTCCGAGATGGCGACATCACGGTGTACAAAGTCCCCGGCGCGCCCATCCCGATCGTGCACCGCGTCATCGAAGCGCACAACGAGTTGCGTTGCCCTCTCTTCTCTCTCTCTTCGCTCTCTTCCTCGATTTCTCTCACGCTTTGGGCTCGCGCTGCCCCGGGATAGATCAAGCGCAACAAGGAGACTGACACAATTCGCCTGCTGCGTGCGCGGAAACAGACCTGACGGCGCGGACCAGTGGATCTTGACAAAGGGTGACAATAACCCCGTCGACGACGTCGGGTTGTACCGCGGGTTGAAGTACCTCAAACGGAGTCACATTACGGGCAAAGTTCAGGCGTACGTTCGCGAGCGTCCGCGCATGCACCCTGGTCTTGGGTCGTTTGAAAGGAGGAGGAGGAAGACTGATGTTTGCATGGTGTACAGATATGTGCCCTATGTCGGCTACGGAACGATCCTCCTTGTGAGTCCCTTCCGGTCGCAAAACTCTTCTCGCTTGACCCGCGCAATGTACTTCTCAAGGCGCGCAGACCTTGACATTGTCTTGGGCGGTCATATGTCGATTTGAAGTCGGGACTCACGCGCGCGTCCTGTCACCCGCAGAACGACTACCCGAAACTCAAGTATGCCCTACTGGCAGGTTCGTTCTTTTCCTCCTCTCTCTGCCACTCAACCTCTGGCCTCCGGTGTGCTCGCGCTTGCGGACTCTGGCAAAGAGAATCACCCGAACGAGGCCAAGCCCCGGTGCTTGTCAGAGGCTGACCTGGACTTGGGGGCTTTCGCCTTTTCCTTGCGCGCGCAGTCCTCGGAGGCGGAATCCTGTTACAGCGCGAGTAGGAAGTGCCGGACGTTTTGCATTTGTACGATAGATTGCGGCGATCGAGACGCTTCCTCACAGCTGCAGGAGACGATGTCCTGAGAGCAACACCTCGAGAAGCGATGACCCGCGCAAGATTCGCTCGGCACGGGGCTATAGACCACGAGAAATGCTCTTTCTATCGCTCATGTTCTACGACTACGACTGCGCCGCGGGACCGCCCGCCACCACGTCCTCCAAGATCTTGTCGAGCAACAAATCGTCGCCCTTTTCCCATCTCCCCGTCACCTTTCCTTGCCACCTCCCTTTCCCACCGCCCTTGACGCGGTCCTTCCCAAACACTTCGACGATCCGTTTCCCGGCGCTCGCGACGGCGCTCTCGTCGGTCCCGGTGATCAGGACCGCTCCGCCTGCTGTGGCGGCGTGAGGCGTACCGGCCGTCGCGCCACACGCGAGAATAAAGACGTGTTTCTTCTGCTGCGCCGCGTCTTGCTGTTGAGCCGACGTTGTAGTCGAGTCGCTGAGCGATTTCAGTTCGAGCGAGACGGCACCGAGGAAATCGAGCGAGTTGGTCGCGTCTTCTTCGCGCAACAAGGCAGCTCGCATCGGTCCGTGCTGCCCTCCGCTTGTTTCGTCCGAGGTCGCTCGAGTCCACAAGTCTTTGGCGACCCACTGAGCCAACTCGGCGTGCAACCGCTTCTCCTTCCGTTTCGACTCTGCCGTCGCACTGACCAGACCCTCGACTTTTCCCGGCAAGTCATTCAACCCGCACCCGGCTTCGAGCGCCGCTTGTCGTGCGGGAGCTTGGATCGAAGCGAGGTAAGCGAGGACCCGAGAGGTGCCGACGCAGAAATAGATCCGCGAGTTGCTCCCACGGATCGAGGTCGTGTTGGGAGAGATGTACAGCGAGCGGAGGTAAGCGAGGGAAGGGTAGTGCGTGCCGCAGCAGCTGTGTGAGAAGTTGAGGTATGAGTGAGCATGCTCGATGCGGGTAAGGCCACTATACGTCTGTGGGCAACGCACGGGTTCTCGTCAAGTTGGTCAATGATGACCGTCCGCTGTACCGGCGGCCGTTCATCCTCCTTGTGTCCTGCCTTGTAATCGCTCGGCACGTGCTCTCCAAGCTGAACGCCCGTCTCCTCTGTCGCAAGTTCAAACTTGACTCGGATCGGGCGCGCTTCGCCGATCAACTCGTTGCACCGCTGCTGGACGGCCGCGAGTTCTTCGACCGAAGGAGCGCGCGGGAGTTCGATGTAGCAGAGTTCGGGGTACTTTTGCAAGGACCACGAGAGCGTGTCGATCTTGTATTCGTGTTCGAGGATGGCCGACAAGAGCTGCAGGTCGTTGCGCGGGGCAGTCGAGTGAATCTCAGAGTCAGCTTCTTGATACCTGAATCGTGAATACTCTCGCACGCATAACATACATGCTGACCGGTATGCTGGTCCATCAAGTCTCGCCTCCGTTCCATGTCGACTTCGAGGCGAACCTGACTTCCGACCTCGAACGGTTTCGAGACGAAATGGACCGCGTCGAGGTTCCTCCGAATCACTTGACGGACGAGCGCCGGGTCTCCTGCGGCGGCGGAAGCGCCTTGCCCTTCGGCGAGCGGGATCATGCGGCCCGTGTCGCTGGGTTGACCGCCGCCTTCGGGGAACAAGACCGTGTCCTCGAGTTCGACCTCCCATTCCTCCGCAGGCGCAGGACCCGCGTCGGACGATGATGAGGCAGGTGGCACGACTGCGCCCTTCTTGCCCTTGCCTGTCGATTTACTCGCGGCAGGTGGCGCCACTTTGACCTTGTCACATCGCGTGACCCGAGTCACGAGCGTCGAAGCGAGCGGGTCACGTTGGCAGTGTAGCATGCCGACATAGCGCTTCTCTGGCAGCGGAAACGCAACGTGCGCGTACGAGGTCGATTCGACGGGGGCTGCCGATGACGAAAAAGGTGTCGAGGAGGAAGGAGCGACTGCAGCAGTGGCCATCGTGGCTATTCTGATAGGTCTATAGAGTGATCGTAGTCTTGGAAAGTCTGCGCGACGCAAGAGCATGCGCTTAAGGGGAGAGATTCGTGATTGAGACCGACGTCGCGGGGCGACACGGCATCGGCCGCCGCTCTCGGCCGACTGCGCGCACTCGGAACCCGCTCTTTCTCGGCGCGCACTGACGAACCGAGCTGCTCCTTTCATCTACGAATGCTCGTTCAAAGTATTCTACGCGCATCTACGTCCGGCCGCCGAGCTTGCGTTGAGCCTGCCGCAGCTGCGTTTTCAAAGCCGACACTTCGCTCTGAACCGTCGCCAGCTCCTGCCAAGTGTGGAGTTCGCAGGTCAGTTCGATCCGCACTCTGCACTCTGGATTGAAGAATAGAAAGGACACGCACCTCGAGCAGAGAAGCGCGCGTTCGCTGTTCGCGCTTCTGCGAATCGGCAAGTTCCTCCTCCAAGTCGGTGATCTGATCCCGCAGCTCTTGCAATTCGCCTTCGCTCGCGCCAATACCAGAAGCGTCTCCTGCTGCTGGAGTAGACGGCGCGGCAGGAAGAGACTTGGATGTCGTCGGAGGCGATCGCGCAGCCGAAAGTTCGGTCTCGAGTCGAGCCTTTTCGGCTTCGAGGGGAGCGAGCCGGTTCTCGAGTTTACGACGTTCAGCTCGGGTCGCTTCGAGCGACTCAGTGAGACTGCATAATCATCAACAGGGACGTCAGCCAGACACGCGGAGAGCTAATATACAAAGCACGATCCGACCTACTCGTTGAGCCGCTCGAGCATCGTCACCTCTTTCTGCGACGATACGTCGACGCGCTCTTCGAGCTCACGTATCTGTATTCGCAGAGGTGTCAGTGGACACTATCCAAGACGCGCGCGATTCGTGCCGGAATAGTAACGCGACTCACCCGCGCCGCATCGGCTTCTCGCCCGCTCGCGGCAGTACTTGCGGCCGATTGCTGTTCCCGTTCGTGAGCTCCGACACGTTCGCTCAGGTCGCGATGCTGTTCCAAGAGTGCGCGCGCACGGCCGACGAGAGAGGCGGTAGTGTACGATGTCGCCTGGTCGGCACCGGCCGGCAAAACCTGCCATAGTTGCTGCAACTCGGCCCGCTCGCTAGCGACCTCTTGCAGCTGCTTTTCGAGCTCAGCAAGTCGACTTTGCGCTTCGCTCAGGTCGCTCTGCGCCACCTGGTGTTCTCGCCGCGAGGCAGCGAGGTCTTCCTCCTGCGCCGTGAGAGCCGCTCGACTCGTCGCAGCGTCGTCCGCCTGCGACCGGAGCACTTCGAGCTCGGTTTCGGCCGAGTCGCGCTCGTGCGAGAGTGCCGAAATCTCGTCGTTGAGGCCCAAGACGTGCGTCGAGATCCGGTCGAAATGGCTGTCGAGCGTCGAGGCGAGGTACTCGGCGAGATCGTTCCGATCGGAAGTATCATCGAAGGAGGGCAGTTCGCGCAGAGTCGGACCCAATGTTGGCCGTGTCCGGTGCCGACGCAAGACGTCACCGAGCGCCTGCGTCACCTCACGATGCCGGTCCTGCGCCGAAGCGCCCGCTTCCGCTGCTCGCTTCGTCCCGCTTTCTTCAGCGGCGCGAAGTCGGTCGTCAAACACCCTTTTGAGGGAATGCAGCTCCTCCTGCGCTTCTTCAAGCTCATCAGTGAGCTGCTTGACCTCGCCGCGGGCGTGCTCAAGGTCCTGCTCGAGGACGTCCTTCTCCTGTCGATGCGCGTCGGACGGCGCCGCTGCAACCTGGCCTCGCAGGTGATCCGTCTCTGTTGTAGTGTGTTCCAGCTCATTGCGAAGGTGTTCGACTTCATTTTCGAGCTCGCCGATTCGATGAGTCGCCGCTTCCTCCGTCGATGCCGTGGCCTGCTGGGCTCGCGTCAATTCGCTGCGCAAGCCTTCGAGTTCGGCCCTCGCCTGCTGCTTTGTTTGATCGAGCGCGCGTTCGAGATCGGCGAGTCGCTGCTCGAGCGTGCTCGATCTGGCGGCTTCCGAAGATAGGTCCCGCTCGAGCGATTGGATCCGCTCCGCGTCGGCTGCCGATGTCGCAGCCTTGGTGGCGCTAGCGGCATGATCAGCGAAAGTGTGACTGCTAGTAGAGAGTCGGGCGGCGGAAGAAAAGCGCTTTGCGTCCGCATCAGCAGAGTCGCGGTTGCGGAGCGCGAGCGAAAGAACCCCAGCGGTATGAGCCAATAGCCTCGCGTGCAGTTCGGCTTCGCGTGTCGAGACTTGCGTCAAGGCGTGTTCGGCAGCATCGAGCTTTTGCTGAGCGACGGCGAGTTGCGCTTCGGCTTGTTGTCGTGTCACCCGGGGTCGAGGTGGCGCCGTGGCCGAAATCGGGGCCTGCGCTTCTTCGGGTACCGAGAAGCGAACCAGTTTCGCGGCAGAGTCTCGTAGCCGGGTCTCGACTGCGACCGAGCGCTTCAAAGCCGCCAATCTCGAGACGAGAGCGGCATGCTCCTGCACGGGTTGCAGGAGCCAGGTTGTCGTCAGTTTCCGCCTGCGCCCAATCCTGGATGGAGAGCGCCACAAACTCGCCTTCTTCATGGCTTGACGTTCGTCCCAAGGCAGAACTTCGTAGTTCGCTGCCTCCATGACGGCTTCGCCGCTGAGCAGTTCGACCATCATCGCGTCCTTTCCTGAATTCATCTGCTGCGAAGACCTCCCGCCTGCTTCCAACGCTGCCGGACTGCCGACATGACGTACCGCATCGCCGGTCGCTAGGCGACTCAAGGAAGCGGTGGAAGAAGCGGAAGGCGAGAGGGTTCGTCCGAAAGGTAACCGGTCGAGGTCTGGGAAAGTGCCGCTTGAGCCGGCCGCGGCCGAGTCTGTCGAAGCGCGAGGCTGCGCAAGACTGTCTGGACTCTCGGGGTGAGACTGTCCACGACCGGACGCGAACCAGCGGCGAGTCGAGTCCGGACCGCGAGATCCAGTGTTTTGACCCTCGAGGATGGGCGAAGCGGGCTTGTCGGACGTCCGATCCGAATGCGACGAGTCGGACCTCGCTATGGAAGCCTCGCCGCCGGGCTGAGCCGCCCCAAATATCCGCCTCTGTCTCGGTAAGACAGCGGCGAAAGGTCAGTCAACGTCAGGTTCTTGGCGTATGACGAGATAGCGCGCACCATACGTCTGCTCGTGAGAGCCTCGAGTCTATCGCCGTCTGTACTGTGGTAATGTAGGCAAAGCTTGATCGCAGTGTATGCGCGGCAGCCAGTCCCTCGCGCTAGAAAGTCGCAGATTCCGACTTTGGCTCTCGCCGCGGACAGACTGGCAACAGTTTGCGCGACTAGGGACACGGAGTGTTTACAATGTCCGTCTATAGCACGGAAAGATCGACTGATTTTCGTATTGTCATAACAAGAGTGGGGTCCAACAAATATGGGACGAGGACGGCTTCGAAGAGGGTCTATGCGGAGGCGCAGGGACGCGGATCTAAGGCTCGCGCAAGTACAGATCTACTGGAAATGCCGGTCAATGTCTGTCTCGGTCGACAAGAAGTCAAAGTCGGCGGGGCCGGGCATACCGGACGGTTGCTGCGGCGGCAACGGGAAGAAGGGATACCCCGAGTCGTCCATCGAAGGCGGCGGCCCTGCCGGAGTCGTACTGCCAAACGGTGCGTTGCTGCTCATGTAGTACTGCGGAGAGGCGGATCGGGGACCCGAATGCGGCTGCGCAGTCCGTATCGTATCGTACATCGTCGGGAGGTCTTCGATTGAGAGTTTGCTCACGGCGCGAGCTTGCCGGAGGTGACCTCGTCCGAGTCCGGCGATTTGTCGCCCGACAGGCGCGGTCGAGTAGGCGGAGAAGCTTCCTTCGGTCGACGTCGGAGTGGCCGGACCAGAAAGGGGCAGATCGGGGCGGTACGACCCCTGCAAGTCCGGGAGTCCCGGAGAGGCTGCAGTCCGGGCGAGGAGCTCGGGAGAGACGGACAGGCGCGACTGCTGCGCGAGCGTGTATTGCGGCACGGCGGTGTCCGAGGCGCTCTGGACCAGCGGTGGCCTGGCTGGCACCCTTCGGCGTGGCTCGTTGTCCTCGTCGGTATCGGCAGGGGTCCGATCGAAGCCAGTAAAGCTTTGGCCGAGGTTGTACAGCGGTTTTGGTTCGACAGCATCGTGGTCGCCGGTACGGCTCCGTTTGCTGCGCCGCGGCTGGTCCCGCTCGGCCGAGTTGGCATCGATTTTCTGAAGGAGGAAGCGCATAACGCCGCCGCCTTTGCGACACACCGACTGCACGACACAGAGCTGACTCAGCCAGAGGAACAGCGTTGCCATTTTCACGGCGGCGTACCGATACACTGGCGAACGTTTCCGTTTGCTGCAGGGCGCCGTCGATGAGAGCCCGCGTTTCGGCGTCCTCTTCCGAGCCCGGCTTCTGAAGGAGGTCGACCCCGAGGACGATCGCCGCCGAGATGACCTTGACGTTATGTCTGGGCAAATTTTGGCTGTCAGTCCGAGTCAGTAGAGGGAGGACCTCGTGAAGCTCACCCAGCCCAGTTGATCCGGCAGCCCGGAGTCGCGTTGATGGCTAAGATCCGCTTGGCATATTTCAAGCACTGCGTTCTCGAATGTTCGTATCGACTGTCAGTCGCAGCGAGCACTGAAAGCCGGGAGCGACGGGTTTGTCAGCATTCGTCCCTCGGGGAGGTAGCGGAAGCCGAGGAAGACCACTTACTCAGGAACGGGCGATGTACGCGCAGCATCTCGGCCGCATAGCACAAGTTGATGAGGACCGCGCGCATCTGCGTCAAGCTGGGCGGGTACGAGACGTGGATCCTCCCGTTCTGATCGGTCGGCAGAATGTAGACCGCTGGCAGGGACATCTCGAAAGCCACCAGTTCCTGGTCGAGCTCAAGCACATCAGCGTAGCTGCAGGGCGAGATTCCGAAGGCCTTGTCCGTCTACGTGCGAGGAGAACGTCAGGGAAATTGGCCGAGCCGGCGCGAAATTCGAGATAACGCACGATCTTTTTGACCAACAGCGCGAGTTCGGCTCGTACGACGGACGAGGTCATCGAGGTCTCCTGGAATGTCGCCGCATTGAAGCGCGCGCGTACCCGCGCTTTCGCAGCACGCTCATCCATCTCGAGCTCGCTGGACACGACAACGTCAGCGAATCCCGAAGAACACAGCGAGATGGTTTCCGGACGCACCCATCTTCGCAGTCAAGAGGGAACTTGCAGTCGATGTACCGGAGGTCGAATTGTGACCAGATACGTCCGGTGCCCTGCGGAGGAAAACGTCGGTCAGGACGATTCGGCGACTTGCTGGAGTGAGAAGGCCAAGCGGACGAACCGTAGTGATTGTCATGGACAGAGCAAACAGGCACCAGAAGGCTCTGCGGCGCTCCTCGCGCTCTCGGAAAGAGTACTCGCTGTGGCCGTTCTGCACCGGATCTCGATTCAAGCCAAGATCGAACGCGGCATGCACGGCGAGCGAGAGTAGTGACATTCCGGCGGAGATCGTCTCGCCGGTCGTCATGAACTGCACCACGCTTGTCAGCAGCCGTGACCTTGTACACAGACGTGAGTAAACGACGTACGACGTAGAACGACGCGATCACCGCAGCCGCGCGGATACCGTCTAGTTGCGGTTCTTCCACGAACTGCAGGAGACCGAAGGCTTCAGTCTGTGACCGCCAATCGCAAAGAGGAACGCGGCGAAGCTGACCTTGCCGACAAGGAGCGCGAGCGATGCCGCGCGGACCCATTTCTCGACCGTAGCCGTTCGGGAGCCCGCGAAGCCTCGCACTTTGGCTTGTTTGTTCGTCATGCTGGCGAGTCCCGACGCGCCGATCCCCAAGACCATGGCCAAGAACAGTGGATCAATGGCTGCGGCGCGCTCGAGCGGGTCTTGCAGATCGAGAGCAGCTTTGAACGCCGGCCAGCGCGCTTCGATCGCTGTCAAGCTGACGGGGGCACAATACCAGTGCACGTACTGTTCACAGTAGGCATGAGTCAGCGGAGCTCATCACCACGTGTAAAGCGGACAGAAGGAGCTCACCGCCGCGTAAAAATCGTATGCTGAGCGGAGCTCGCGCGCCGTGGGCAAGAGAGGCAGAATCGCATCCATCGTCGGCCTCGGCGAGGAAGGACTGATGATAGGCGCCGGGCTTGCGGTAGACTGGAACGCATCTCCGCCGTGATCGCTCGACGCAGTCGAATCGGGAGGACTCGGCGCACCATCGGTCGGGCTGAGCACGGCGAATGGTACGTCGATAGAAAGGCCGGCACGGAAGGTAAACGTTTGCAGAAACCGTTTCGCCTCCTCGATGAAGGCGTCGCCGCTGGACCCGCCCGGTGCGAAGGAATCGCTGCCGGCTGTCATCGGCGGCATGATGCCGTTCAGAGCGAGCTCAGACAGGGCGGCGCACAAATCCTGGGCGGCGAGGTCGAACTTCAAATCCGAATCGCCATCGTCGAAAGCTTCTGAATTTGGTGCCGAGGCTTGCGGGAACGGGGCCGGAAGAGGAGGCGAAGGTTGGCCTGGAGACGGGCTCCGTGCTGCCTTCGTCAGCATGTCGAGGAGGCTTTGGAGCCGATCGACTTGGGCGCGGAGCTCGTGCAGATCGTTGTCGTTCCGCACCGTGTACAGCGGCGTGGCATCGCTGCCGAGAGAATTGATGTCAGTCGAGCGGATCCATGCGATGTCGAAGAAAGGCGGTTACTGACCCTTCCCAGAGGCAACCATCGGGTTCCCCGCGTTCGACGCACGACGAGCACGGCATAGAACGATTGCATCGCAGCTTCTTTTTCCGGCAAGGGGTGCAAGAGGCTGGAACGCGTTTCCGTGGTGCATGACCGGGAGCCTTCTTCCTCGGCGCCGAACCTGAATCCGTACTCGACCGTTTCGAGTCTGGCACATAACCGTCGTCGGAGTTCGATGTCGATTTGGTAGTACTGCTAGGAACGCGAGACTGCCCCGAGCTGTACGGAATGCTGTTGGAAGAAGCGGTCGACACCGTCCGGTCGGCGCGACTGAACGGCCTGCTCATAGGGGCCGCCTCTCCTTGCGGTTGGGGACCTGCAATGTCCTGATAACCGCCGGGACTGGGTGCCTGGTCGGCCGATTGGTGCTGATAGAGCGCGGTTGGGGATATCGTATCGCCGGAGTATCCGGTAAGGGCGTAACCGCCGCGAGGGTCGCTACGCTCGTAGGAGCTTGCGTTGTCTGCATGTGCCGGCACGAGCGAGACGTCAGTGACCGTTCGGCACGCGATGAACGCAAAAGGCGGGAAGGTGGGAGGGAGTGATAAGCTCACGACTGTTGCGTTGCTCGGCTTGCGGGTTGTGCGAACGAGGATCGGTGGAGTACGCTCCATACGACGTCGACGCAGCGCTCGTGTACTCTGGGAGGGCGCGCTGCCATCGGTAGTTTGGGTTTTGCGCCATTCGGCGATTCCGACAGTCGATGCTTGCTGCGCCAGTAAAAGTAGGCTCAAGGTCGTCGGTCGGGACGACGAAGTTATCTCTCAGCTAGTCGAGCCAGGGCGGGGGACAGGCGGCTGCTCTGGAAGGCGAGCCGTTAATGATGAGGGGCGATCCAGGAAAATAAGAGGACGCACTTTCACCGGAACTGGCCGAGGCTGCCTTCTTTCCCTTGGTCCTCGGAGGGCCTTCTACGTAGCGTCGAAGTAGTTTCCGTGCGCTGTTTGTACTGCGCTTCGCTTGGTATCGGCTAGGAATCGATTCGAGACCGCAGAACCCGATCGAGATGTCGAAGGGGTGCTCTGGAAGGAAAGGAAGGGGAATTGCGGGACCGATGCGTCGGTCTATTCCAGCACGATCCCGAGCTGGTCAGTACGAGTGGTAGCTACATCGGAATGTGCAAGTGCGTTCTGTTCGACGGCCGCAGTAACGCTTTCGCCGCCCGGAAGGCCGCCGGGAGATGAGCGAGGATCGAAACGGACGCAAGCGTACTGACCTTTCGTCAGCAGAAAAAATTGTCGGCGATCGCGCCTGCGAGTGCGCGTGCGCGGGTTCTTTTCAGGTGGGGTGGTCACTGATCGAGCACCGGTGCAAGGTCGGATCGCTAGCAAAAGGTAAAGCCCCAGCGAGAGGACGGCGAGCGACTGAGCAGCTTGACGTAAGCAAAGCAGAGCAAAGCAGAGGGGGAGAGAGACCTCCAAGGGTCCCAAACCATGAAGAGGATGGGGAGGGCCGGGGCATTCGGACTGTCAAGGGCCGCGAGCGCGATCTTCTTTCGGACCTTGCTGTCTCGTCAGGGCGCGCGGAGATGCGCACGGCAAACGCGATCGAATGCATTCACGCAATCCCAGACGGCCGTACGCCGCTCCGTACGCACCCCCAGAAGCTGTAAGGAAGGGAGGAAGGAGTTCGGAACGACTGATGGGCCGGGAGGAGGAGCATCTCATCGGCAGGGATCCTCACTGATAAAACCAGTTGGCAGCGAGCAGGCGAAGTGGGTAACGATTCGTACGGACAGGGGCGATTCGAGCCTTCTCTCGCCGGCCACGCGCACCCCAGACCGCAGCCTTTCAATGGGATCTCAGGGCGGCGTATTAAGCTTGCGTTCCACGTGCGCCGGAAGCAGCTGTCTCGGGTCTTCCCCGGTTCCGATTCGGAAATCCGACGCCAACCTTCGATCAAGCGTCGAGCGGATCGGAGGCAGAGCTGCAGCTGCATGCTGTGGCTGCACAGCTGACGTGACGGCGTCGTTTAAGCAGAGCTTACGGTACTGCTGGCGCCGCGGCCGGTCACTCGAGCTGCCGAACCGTGTCGTTCTACTCAGAGCGCGCGCGCGCACGCCAGCATAAGCCCCCCGAGCTCAGCTGTAGGGCGCTGAACTTGGACTAGCGTGCCCTCAGCCGCAGCCCAAAGTCGCAATCAGTCTAGCGAATTTACCGTCCCGAGAGAGATGAGCGAGACCCTGCAGCGCGCGCCGCGCCAAAAGCGACTCGAGACATGGGCGAGGCGAGCGCTGCGCTGCATCTTTGACAAATCCGATTCCTTGATACTGTAGCATGCTTCCGATGATAGCTCCGTCACAGTGCACGGACCCTTACTAGAAGCTCGAACGGACGTCGCAGCTAGACCGAAGTGTGTCTAGCGCTAGCTAGCCAGACGTCGCCGTAAGGGGCCGCGGGCTCGAATCGCGAAGGGTCGCATCCATATCGGGGTTGACCCAACGATTCAATACGCGATGGATCCCTGCGGTACTAGAGCTCGGGGGTCCACATCGAATGCTTTTGGCTCTATAGATGCGTGCGTATGCGGCCCCTTGAAGCAGTACTAAGCTCGATTACGTAGCCGAAGAAGCCAAATTTATCACCGGCCGCACGCGTCTCCTGCTCGTACGATGAAGCACCAGCGTAGCGACCTACAGCGGTAGGTACTACCATCTTAGTGAGACGGTGTTATTTCGGAGAGTTGCGCGCGAGGAACGACGAGAAGAGCTGCAGGGCCAACCGAGATCGGAAGATTGGTCGACTTGGCCGCAGCAAGGTACGAGCTCTCGTTGCGAAAATGAAATCATCATGTACAAGGAAGGTACGGCGGGTATGCAACATAATGCGACAGCGATTGATTCTTCTCAGAGCTTCTTCGTGCCGCGGAGTGTCAGGAACTTGGGCCAGTCGTTGAGCCAAGCGAACCCAGCTGTTACCGCCAAGGTTGTCGTCAGCAGCGATCGACATGGAGCACGCGCAGGGATGGGGGCTTACCGTTCAAGTAGGACGCATAGGTAAGCCATGCGCAGTACGGGAGAAGGAGGTAGATCGTGCGCGGGTCGACCTTGTACGCCTTGGCGGTCAGCGCGTACGTCGAGGCCGTCAAGGGCAGAATGTCGAGGAGGGCGTAGAATGGTTGTTTCATGCCGAAGAAGATCTATACAGAGTGTACGCGAGCTTTAGTACAGCCGGCCTTCACGCTCCGAGGGAGGAGGCACATACGGGAGACCAAGCCAAGTTGAGTGCGAATTGGCCCCAGTAGAGCTTGAGCGCCGAGTCGGCGAGCGCCCGTAAGGGCGAGCCAGGAAGCGCAGCGTCGTATCTGTTGACAATGAGGTGGCTCGCCAGTCCCATCGCCATGTACAGGGCGGTCCAGGCGACCGGGAACGCCCAAGGGGGCGGGACCGCGGCTGGACGGCGCAAGTTCGGGTACCAGTCCTTGACGGACTTGTTCGATCCGGTGCCGTCAATGAAGCCGAGAATGAGCGGGAGACCGACCTGCGCATGATCAAATCTGGGTGTCAGTCTTGGGAAGAGAAGAGTATGCAGCCGAAGCGGCTAGACGGGAACGCACGGCAATGGCGGGATTCCGCGGCAGCGAGTACAGGAAGCTCGGGATCTGGATAGCCATAGCTGAGGAGAAGCGGAACAGCGTCAGCAAGCAGGCCAGATGTTGCGATGAGCATACTAGCAAGCTGAGTGTCGATCCTTCCTTCCTTCCCACGGCTTCCGAACCGATTTGAATCCCGTCCAATTGCTTCGGGGCTAGGTTCCGGCCCTGTAGTTGTCCAACTGTCCGACTTTCCTCCGCTCAGATCGAGGAGTGCGCTCGCCGCCTTTGCAGTCTCTGTGTCGACCTGCGGGATCAAGTCGATGACGCGCCAGTGATGATCGCTTCGTAGGGTACGCTTCCGCCAGAGTCCTCCTCGAGCTGAGGTAGCGTCGGTGTCGTTCTGGATCCTATGATTCACCTTCGGAGAGTCGTAGCGTACGAGTGAGAGCGGCAAAGAGAGGGAAGGGTTCCGCCCGGAAAGGTGGAGCTGCCCGCCGGTCGGGGTCGATCCCGCCGCCGAGGAAAACCCGATCGAGCGCGCCACTCTTGAACAGCAGAGGACAACGAAGAAATGTTATGCAGTATAGATACAAGAGGGGAACGAGAGACCGCAGTGTCTGTAGTGTGAGCTGGTCGAGGCAAAAAAGAAATCAGGCGAGAGAAATGCGAAATAAGCGGCCGCGGCTGTCGCGCCTGCTCATGCAGGCCGGATCCCTTGCCGGCTGTTGAGGAGTTCTGTCGGGTCGTACAGGGCCTTGAGCGAACTGAGTCGTTCGTACTGGCTGCCCCAGTACAGGTTCTTGACCTGGTCGAACGACAGTTCCGGGTCGACTGCGGACAACATAAATATAGCGATTGACCGTCTAAATGCAACCACGCGCTTGCTCTGTCAGCTCACCATAGTTGACATAAGCCGCATAGCCGTTCGGGGTCGACGACTCGTTGGTCCAGCCGTACTGGGTCATGCCGTCGACGAGCGTGTCGTACATGCTGAAGGCGGCGCGGTTTCAGGTCAGCATCGCTCATAATCAGCCCCGTAAAAGCTGCCGCGCTCACCCCTGTACGAAGGTGATTCCCGAGTCGGGATACGGGTTGCCGTAAGTCGGCGACGAGGCGTACAACTGGAAGGTCAAGTACTTGTCGCGGAAACCGAACGACGACTCGTTCAATTGGACAGAGTTGATGTACGAGTTGCGACCGCCGTACAAGTCCGTCTCGACTGCGTATTTCCGACATTTGCGCTCCAGTCAGCGCGAAATACTCAGCGGGCGGTGCGAACGAAGGGGACGCTCACCGAACCACTTGGTCGAGGTGTTGGAGCTGAAGAGGTAGTCGAAAAAGTTCTGCACGACCGGCCGCTGCAACGGGATCGTCGACGGCGTCATGAGCGACTTGGCGTAGAACGAGTCCCTCGATACGAGCATCTTGCCGTGCGTGCTCAAGTCGTCCGTTCCGGCGAGCTGTTTCGCGCTGTCGATCCACGACATCCGCTCGACCTTTTCCGTGTACCCTTCAGGCAAGTCGTCCTTCAACCGTTGGATGACCGCACCGAACTCGATCTTCGGCCCGTACCAGACCCCCGAGATCTCGAACGAGTTGGCGCCGGTCGTCGCGACCATGCCGAGGTTGGCCGGAGCGGACAAGTTGCCGAAATCGGCAAAGGCGAGGAACGCGTTCGTCGCTTGCGTGCTCGAAGGCGAGTCGTAATAGTACGAGTACGTGACGGCGTTCGCGGGTTCATGGTGCGCCTGAACTCGGTACGTCGTGACGATGCCGAAATTTGGCGCAGCGCCGTTCAAGGCCCAGAAGAGGTCCGGTCGGCTCGACCGGGTCACGTTGGTGTATGCCGTTCCGTTGGCGAGGACGACGTCGTAGCCGATGACTTGGTCGCTTAGGAGACCCCACATACGACTCGGGAGTCCGAAGCCTGGCAACACAGCTCACAAGAGAATCAGATCTCGCCGGTTCGGGTGGGCTCATCTTGAGATGAACGCACCGCCAAAGCCCGCGTGTCCACCAATTCCGACCGCTTCACACACGCCTGCCGCAACTGCCCATCCTTGATTATCCAGCGCGAGGTAGATGTCGCCGAGTCGGTTCCCGGCCCCGATGCTCGCGACGCCGTTTCCATCGACCGTGATGTTGCGGTAGTTACCGAGATCAATCACGAGGTCGCTGTCCAGACTATACGAAGCGTACGAGTGACCTCCGCCTCGAGCCGAGACTTTCGCGCCGGACTGGGAAGCGCATTTCAGGGCGCAAGCGATTTGATCGTGGGAGGAAGGGTACAGGATTGCGGTCGGTTCGGGCTGGAGGCGCTGATTGTACGTCGCTGTATCGTGGCAGTGGTCAGTTCTGTGTCTCTGCTGTGACCGTAACACTACGAGAGGCACGCGAGCATGAGAGCGCTCGCGCACGAGGAACACCCCTGTGAGACGGCTGGCCCATCGAGATTCACCTGAATCCGAGCCGTATTCGCTCATTGACATGGTGACCGGTGTCAAGCCGACATTGTACAGGCAGCCGACGAGCGAGTTGTCGCTATTCGCTAACTGAGCAGGGAGAGCTGCCCCACTACGAGCGAGGAGGACGGAGAGCAAGGTCGCGGTGGCAGGCCAGCGCCGTGAGCGGGGTCGGGACATGGTTTAGCTGTCGGGCGCTACGGTAGTGCGCCTATGAGATTAGCTACAGGAGTGCGCAAGTCCTCTCGCGAGCAGTTGGACTCGGGCTGCACTTGGTCCGGACTTCTCGGAGTTGCCGCGCAACGACGTCACCATTTTCCCACTTTGTGCACAAGTTTCTGGGACTCTTGCTACCTCTTGCAGCCTGATAGTTCATGTAAAGCGTCGTCGAGGACTCTGAAAGTCTTACATGCGGAGCGACTGGAACAGAGAAGAGAAGAAGCGAGGTGAGCCGCGAGAAAGGGGGTAACGAGAGCTCGACGGGACAGCGTCGAAAGAGTGCACCGCCGCCTTGCGAAAGCCGAACGCGTCCCCAAACTGACTCGCTAGACGCACTCGAGACGCTATGGGCAAGTCATCGAAGCGCACTCTGGACCAGGCGGCCGCCTCGGACGCCGCTGCCCCCGCCGCGATGGACGTCGACGCGACAACGGCCGCTCCTGCTCCCGTCGCCGACGCTTCCCCGTCAAAGAAGAGCAAAAAGGACAAGAAGGACAAGAGCAGCGCCGGTGCCGACGGAGAGGACAAGGAGGTCGCGCTCGAGCAGCTGGCAGAGATCGCCAAGCCGCTCGCGGTGAAAAAGACGGGCAAGCACGTCCTGCGCTTGGTCAAGAAGGGTGAGCCTTTCCTTCCAGTCTGGCGGGCGAGCGTGGTAGAGCGGAGTCTATCCGGCTACGTGGCCTCTCGAGCGGCGGCTCCAGTGCGGTCACAGCCGCTCCAAGACCGTCGACCGGCGACGCTGACCTCTTGTCCTGCACCGCCCCGGATTCCCGCGACTTGCAGCTTCCAAGTCTCGACACCTGAAGCGCGGCGTCAAGGAGGTCGTCAAGTCGATCCGCAAGGGCGAGAAGGGGTTCGTCGGAATTGAGACGATCAGGTCCGAGGCGTATTGGATGCTGATCCCGTTTGGTTTGCTTTCATGCAGAATCGTTGTCCTCGCGGCCGACATCTCTCCGCTCGACATCCTGACGCACATCCCGCTCCTCGCTGAGGAGGCCAACTGCCCTTACATCGTGCGTGTCGAGTCGCTGGCTTCGACCGGTGTTGGACCCGCGCGCTTACGGATCATTTCTCACTCCCCGCAGTGGGTCACCTCGAAGGAGTCTCTCGGTCTCGCGTCGTCGACGAAGCGACCAACCTCTTGCGTCATGGTCGCCGAGAAGGGCATGAAGCGAAAGGCGCCAAAGGAGGGCGAGGCGGCCAAGGACGACTCGAAGGTCAAGGAGGCCGAGAAGGAGTTCCAGGAGGAGTACGCCGGAGTCAAGAAGGAGGTCGAGGCCCTGGTCCGTTTGCGCTTGCGGCTCCACTCTGGTATGGACGGCTCGTACTGACTGACTCGGAACTTGTGCAGGAGATTGCCATCCCAACATACTGATTCACCCTGCCGCCCCCGCGCCTTCGAGCCGGCTGTCCCGTGTTTGCATCACATCTTGTAATGTTGTTCTTTACTCCCTCTCCGTCATAGGGGCTACACTGCGGAATACTGCTGCGTGCGGTTGCGAACGACTGGCCCGCATTTCGTGCCCACGGCTCGACGCCGCTCGCCGGTCTTGGTCCGCAGTCGAAATTGCTAACTGCGCTCCGCCCCAGACCCCCGTGCCGCTTAGTGCATCAGCATGAGCCGCGGACAGTCTGAAGTCGATGTGCAAGGGCGCACGCGGTGGACGAGAGCCTCAGACCTGGCGGATCTCAACCAAACACTTTCGCCGGCGGCGAAATTGAATCTCGACGCTTGCGCGCCGCAGCCTCTAGCTGCTGCCTCCCGGCCGGCTAAAAACGCGTCGACACGCAGCACGCATGCACGCATGCACGCATGCGAGACTCCCATGGTCTGCAGCCGATTATCTGATCATAAGCAAGATCGGAGGGGCTCTAAGTACAGTCTGTGTTGTCCAGGACGGGCCGGTCAGCCCGAACTGCAGCTTGAATGCGCGGTCGCTGGCGCGGCTGCAGCAGCAGCTGCTGCTGTGGATCGAGGCTTGCAGGCATCGAAGCAACTGGCGCCTCTACGCCGGGACTGTCATCTTGTGATAGCTGGCGCTACCTGCGCGCTTCGCGCTGACGTCGCTCTCGAGTGTACGCATCGGGCTGCAGTCAGGTCAGGGGCACGAATTCCTCATGCGCCATGCATCAGTAGAGCAGCTGCAGCGGCGTATCGTCAACTCTGTAACGTCGCGTTTTTCATTTGCACCCGCGAGCTCTAGATGTCGTCTGAAGCGGCGTAGAGGCCGTTCGATTCCCGGAATCGGCAAGTTTATACTCGGATGAGAGCTTGGCTGTTTGCCCGGGCCGGGTTCGATCCGCCAAGGTTGAATCGCGGGGTGCCGCTGGTCGGCGGGCGCGTCCGGCCGGCCACGCCGTGCGGGCGGGCAAGCAGCAGCAGGGTTTGAAAGATTTTAGAAAGCTGTCAGCAAGCATTTCGCTGCCAGTCAGCTGGCGCCGCGCCGCGCGCCCGCCTCCCTTCCCGGCTCCCTCGATTAACGAAAGCGCGAAGCACCCGGTCCGGGTTCCCTTTCCTAACCCACTCCTCCTCCCCAAGGCGTCCGGTTTCCCTTTCTCCAGTTTCAGAGAACTCAGCTGGACCGGCCAAAATAAAAGTCTAAAATGAGCGGGCCATACTCGTCGGGTTACCCGGATCCGAATCGGCCGACGGCGACAGCAGCTGCAGGAGCAGGCGGCGGTCGACCTGGTCCTCCTGCCGATTTGACGAGCAGCGTCGGCGGTGCGGGCGGTCCTTCACCGTTCTCGCACCCTGGGCAACCATTACACCACGGTCACCCGCACCCGAGTCACGGCGAGCCGTTGTACGGACCACCGGGAGGGAACGCTGTCAGCGGAGGCGGCGGCGGAGGAGGAGCGGGTTATTACGCCTCGTCAAACACGGCGATGGCCGCGTCCAAC
Source organism: Rhodotorula glutinis (assembly GCA_037974285.1). Lineage (NCBI taxonomy): Eukaryota > Fungi > Basidiomycota > Microbotryomycetes > Sporidiobolales > Sporidiobolaceae > Rhodotorula > Rhodotorula glutinis. The sequence goes on along the minus strand of JBBPFV010000012.1, from coordinate 312,153 downwards.
TATGGTGCAGCGCCGTCTCACGCGTCGCCAGGAGGGTATGCGACTGTAGACTCGGCCGGACACGCCATGTTGCCGCCTATGCACGTCTTGCCGACTCCCACGCACCACCAACATCACCAGCAGCATCAGCAACAACACCAGCAACAACACCAGCCACAGGCGCGTCGTTCGATGGGCTCGGGCGAGTTCCAGTCTTTGCCAGCACCGCCGCATTCCCTCATGACGGCAGAAGACGCGCAATTGCCGATGCCGCACGGGTTGCCGCAGCCTCATCCCGGTTACCAGCACCGCGGGTCAATCTCGTCGGGCGGGTATCCACTCGGTCAGCCGACGAGCGGATCCGCTTCGGCTTCCTCGTCCGGTTCTGCCGCGATCAATTCGGGCGCAGGTCTCGGCGCCGCGAGCCGCGGGCTGGCTTCCCCGACGGGACAGGCTCAACCCGGCGCGTCGGGGCAGGCTGGCGGAGGCGGGGGAGGGACCGCTCAAGAACCCAAATCGCGGAGCGCGATGGCGTGCCAGTTGTGCCGGTGGGTCTTCAACTCACGCGGTCTTTGTGCACGTGCAGATCGCTGATCAAGAATCTGACCCGTGCCGACAGGCGCCAAAAGATGAAGTGCGAAGGGCCGAGCAAGGCGCCGTGCCGGCGATGCAGGGCGGCCGGAGTCGAATGCGTCTTTGAATCCCCCGCGACAAACACGCCGAGAGTCCGCACAAGCGGCGGATCGAGCTGGGTCGACGGGTCCGTTCTATCGCGCAGATCCGGACCTTGGAAGCGTACTGACGTCAACCCGCTTCCCGGCAGCCGCCTGCACTCGTTCGAGTCACGCCTCGCCATGCTCGAGGATACGGCTGCATCCAACTCGGGCGCGTTGGTGCCTCGCGGCCCGGGCGACCCGCAATCAGCCTTGAGCGTCTATCCCGAAATGATCTCGGGTCACGAACGGCGGATCGCCGCGCTCGAACAGCAGCTCTACTCGCTCCAGCTGCAAGTCGCACGCTCGCAACCACCGACACCGCAGCAAGCGACGCCGTATAGTGCGAGCTACACGGTACAGCACGGCGGCATGCCGGGGTACCCTCCGCAAGGCGCTGAGTACGACTCGCCGGGATTACCGGCCGCCCCGCTGCCTTCGCACCTCGGCGGCACGTCCGAGTATTCGAGTCCGGCGAAGCACGAGCCCGACAGCGCGAGTGGGCCCTCCAATCCAAAGGACGGCGCCGGAGATGGACCGGACGCCCACCGCGGCAAGCGGTGGAAGGGCGAACCTGGCTCTGGCGAGCCCGACTTTATCGCACGAGGACTCGTCACTGAGGAGGAGGCGACCATGTGCTTCGAGTCGTGAGCTGCACTTTCGCCTCTTGCGCTTCCAGCATGTCCTGACCTGCGGACTGAGTAAAGACAACCTGCTCCGTCTCCTCCGTTTCATGCTCCTCGCCGGCAATGACACCCTGCCATCACCTCGGATACCCTCCTCCCACCTCGATACCCCGCCGCTTCTCCATTTTACCCCGTCTTTCCCCGCTGCAGATACCACCTCACGTTTAGCGCCTCCGAAGGCGAATCCAAGATCCCACAAAGTACGCGTCTCTCGTTCGATGAGACGCGCAAGCGCTCTCCCTTTTTCCTCGCTACGATCATCTCCATCGGCGCTCGCTCGCTCTCCCGTTTCGATACCTTCCACGCAACTTTCCGCGAAGCGCTCCGCCTCGCGCGCCAGACTTTCCTGCCCGACGCGTTCATGTTCGACAGCGAACTTGGGCTCGGTCCTAAATCGGAGCGCTCCGCCATGCTGTATCCGACTTACCGCCCTACGTGGCCGAGCCCGGCGATGCGTGCGCCTCACATTGACAGCGCTGCCGACACGAACGAGTTTGAACCTCGCCTCTCGACGCTCTCGCTCAAGGCGCTGGTCCTCCTCGGCCTGTACCACGCCATGCCCGACCTCTTGACGCACGCATGGATCGCCGGATACCGCTTCATCTGGCCGCCGTCGATGCTCGAGTACGAGCAGATGTCCGAGGAGGAACGGGTCACCCCACGCGGTCGGAGGTGCATCAATATCGCTCGAGTCGGCATCATTGCTTGCCTGTGGCACTCCTTGTAAGCTGGTCGTGCTGATGCGTACGAATGGTCGAGGAATCACACTGACTTTACCGCCTGCCTCTGGTAGCTACACCTACGTCCGCCATCAGCTCGGCTTTATGGACCACACGCCGGGCCTCGTCCTGCACCACCTCGAGGTGATCAGCTCGTCGGTCTACGCCGAACCCGTCACCGACATGGTCATGAAGACAAACCTTGAAGAGAATGCGATCCTGTTTGAAGCGTTCAAGCAGCTCGGCCCGGCAATGCGCGCGACGCCGCCGCAAGCCTCCGAGGTGTACGACGTAGTCGAGCGGTCGCTTGCCAAACTCGACGCCTGGCAGGAGAAGTATCTTCACACGATGGTGACGGTCAGCCAGTGGGGAGATAGCCCTGACCGTGAGCCTGCCCCCGAGCGCCGCTCGCATCCAGACGAAACGGAGCTGATCTCGAGCTCCTCATTCGGCAGTCAAATCGATCGTCCCGCTGCACCACGGCCGCATGTGGCTCTTGATGTACACGTACACGTGTATTCAGCCCGACGACCTCGACCTGACTCTGCCTCGCACCCGCGAGTTTGCCCGGAAATCGGTCGAGTCGGCCATCGTCATGCTCCGCTGGGCCGTCGAAAGCCGTGTCTGGATGCCGTCAGTCTTGTCTGCTCTCTCGTTGACTCGGTCAGCTCGAGCCTGACCCCGCCTCTCATCTGCGCTTAACAGTTTCAGCGTTGTCGGCAACTACGTCCACAACGTCCAGGTGCCCTGCGCCATCTTCCAGTTGGCAACCTGCGCGCGCTGGTACCCGGACCTCCTCGACTGCGCTCTCTTGCGCCCGCTGCTGCATCGCCTCTTGCAGCAATGCGACGTGACAATCAGCGGACCAGGCGCGACTGCGCGCGAGATCTCGCGCGCCCGTCGGACCAAGAATGAAGTGCAGGAACTCGACCGCCTTGCGTTTGATCTGTGTGGTGACGAAACGCCGGCGAGCGGCAAGGCGTGCCCGCTCGGATCCGTCAGCAACGGAAACGTCAACGGAAATGGGACCATGGCCGAGGAGGAAAGCGGCGGTCTTTTCGGACAAGAGATCACGGCGAGCTTGGCGTCGTTGAGGCTCGAGCTAAACCTGTGCGTCTTTCGATCGCGCTCATTGGAATGTGCGGTTTCTGATTGCTGCCCTTTTGCACAGGTGGGCGAAACCGCTACAGGCGTTCGAAGGAGACGACTAACGCAGTCCCGTCGCACCCCTCATGCGCGGTCATTCGAGCCGTACATAGCTTACGCTTACATACGCAAACGCAATGGAGACTCTGTTATATTCGCAATGCTTGATTGGCGTCTGTCTAGACGTCGCTGTCCCGCCTGGGAGTGATCGATCTCGCGTCGACCGAGCAGAAACGCTCGCAGCCGCGGCGGACGAGGAGCCCGAAAGTGCATTCTCTCAAGGGAGAGCGATCCTCGGGAGGCCAGCGATCGGGGATTGTATAAAATCGATTCGGACAAGATCTCCAAGACAAGACGCGGCATTACGTGAGTGCCGCCTTCCGCGACTCCTTAAACGATAAAGTCTCGCGGCGCGACTCGGTAAACGACGAGCGAGCCGGCGCGCATCTCGTCAACGCGGTACGTGTTCTCGTCGACCGAACCGTTCTTCGTCTCGACCTCGATCACCTTGAGCTTGCCCTTCTTCGCTTCCCAACCTGCAACGACGGCGAGATGCGGACCGTTCGCTTCGGAACCGATAGTCTTGCTCGAAAGGTTGTGCTTGAATTTGGCGCTGATTGCGACAACTGTAGACGCAGGCGGTCAGTGTGCTCGGATGATCGGGGAGGAGCGAATGGCTTCGTGGAAGGACTTACTGTCGCCTGCACGCGGCTCGTCATCTTCGCCAACCATCGGGGCCTTCTTGCCCTGCTCGACGACGGCTTCGTACACTTTGACGCCGAAGGTACCGCCGATCGGCATCAGAGGGTCCGTTGCGCGGCCGTAGCAGAACCGGATCAGGTCTGCGTCGCTCTGGCCTCGAGCCGATTTGTCTCCCATCTTGGTATGCGCGGCGGCGAAGACCTGAGCTCCGAGGGAAGCAGACCACTGAAGGAGAGCTTCGAGGTTCGGTTTCATCGAGGGCGGGTAGTGAGCTTGAGCGATGGACGTAGCCGATTCCGCCATATCGTCACCGACGAATGACACCGTGACCAGGGTCTTCGAATAGTCGGAGTAGATCACTTCGATCCTAGGCGCGCGCACTCGTGTCAATTGCCGGTACAGCCTGAACTCCGGCAGGCCGAGCGGTACTTACTCCTTCTCGATGGTAGTCTTGCCACGCTTCGTGCTCGAGTTCTCGCTGAGATCGACGAGGACATCAGAGCGGCCCTGCAGGGAGCGCGGCACGGCCCCCTGAGAGCGCCACCACGGCTGAGCGGTGTCGAGATCGATGTCGCGCGCGAGGAACGGTCCGCCAACAGGTGCGCCACCCTGCATGCGAGATGGCTCGAACTGAGCATCGACCGATTGGCGCGGCGAGATCGCCGCGCCGGCGCCTCCAGTACTGCTGAATGTGGAAGTCGAACGCTTTGACGACATAGTCGCGGACCGGTTCAATCCGGAGAAGTGCGGCGACGACGGCGCGGCGTTTGCTGACGGCGAACCGGGGGCGGCTCGCGCTGGAGGAGGCAAGGAAGCTTGGTGACCACCCGTCGGACGAGGTGGTGGCGATGGCGGCGGCATCTCGTCATCCTCAACAGGCTCCGCTCGGGTAGCAGTCTCGTCCGCTGCCGCGTACGATTCCGGCTCATCGAAGTGTTCCTCCTGCTCGTGCGCATACGAAACGTCCTCAGAAGTTTCCTCTACCTCCTCTTCCTCCGCTCCGGCGGGCGGAGGTACTGAGCGCGTCGGCGGGCCGGTGGCAGGTCGAGGCGGAGGAGCGTCATCGTTTTCCTCAGCAGCGGCTTCGGCTGGCGATGATGGTTGCTGCGAGTCAGCCTCACGCTGCGCGTCGGTCATCGCAAACGCTTCATCCGTCGCCGCAGCAGATCGCCGCGCGAGCTCGTCGCCCGATAAGGCGATCTTGTCATTGAGATCGAGTTCTGCCGGTTCTTTCGGTGCGCGGTCTTCATCTCGTGGCGCTTCAGTCTCAGGCTCCTTGGGGCGAGACGGGACAATACCGGGGAGCGCGAAGCCTCCGAGAGGCGGACCACCGGCGCGGCGCTGCGGATGATCGGGCGCCGAGTGCGCTGACCGGGCCTCCGGCTCGACCGCTGCGGGCGTATCAAGATCAGCACCTCTCGCTAACACCCGCCAACAAGCGCAAGGCGACTTACATTGCGAGTCAAGACGCGTCAGACCGGCTTCGGGGGCGGGCTCGGTCGGCTCAGTGTTGGTCGACTTCTTCTTTGTAGGCTTCTTGGGCGGAAGACCGCCAAGGCCGAGCATCGGTCCGCCCATGAGCGGCCCTCGACCGCCGAGTTTGGCCATCCTCGCCGCCAAAGCGCGTCTGCGAGCGACTTCCGGGTCCTCCTCCTCTTCTTCTTCCTCGTCGTCCTCAGCACCTTCAGCACTGCCTTCTTCAGGAGCCTGATGAGCTTGAGCAGCTGCCAGCATCGGGGAGGCCTGTTCAATGGCGGGAGTGGCCGTGCCCTCGACTTTCCCGAAAGCAGGCTGAGCCATCTCTGCCGGGTGGGCTCCGACTTCTTGACGGCCTTCCGAAATCTGAGCGATTGAAGGCGCGTTCGCTGCCGGCGACGCAGTTGACTCGTCCGCGGCTTCTTCAGGAGGCGTCACGATATCAGGCTGCTTGTTGAGGAACGCGTCTTCGGCAGCCGTTGTCATCAAGTCGGTCTCGCCGGGAGGCGGGTGGGTTGGAATGGGTGGATGCCGAGCAGGCGGCATCGGCGACGCCGGCTCGTCCTCGACGTTTCGCTCTTCCGGCTCAGTATGTTGCCTGACGAAGGGCGGCGGCAAAGGCGGGCGACTCGTGGACATCGATTCTTCCGCAGCGGCGACCGCCGGCTCGTCCGTCGAGGGGAGAGCCTGGACAGCTTCCTCAGCGATTGTCGGCTGCGGTTCTTCTTCCTCCTCGCGGGAGATGTACTGCTCGACGGGGAGCTCCTCCTCGCCCTTCTCGAGGACTGGATCTTCAAAGCTGCGCAGGGTCTTGGGAACCGGCGGCCGCATACTCGGCATCGGAGGCGGAGCAGCAGGAGTGTCAAAGTCGTCATCGTCGTCAATATGCGCTCTCGGACGAGAGTCGTCATCGTCATCGTCGTCGGCCAGCAGCTTGTTCGCGCCACCCATCGATGCCAGAACGTCGCCACTTTCGTCGTTGTCAACGACGGGCGGCGCGACCGGGGCTCGAGTGTTCGCTGCTGTAGTAGCCTCGTCGACGGGCTCAGTAGGAGCACGCATAGTCGGCTCTTCTGTGCGCTCTGTCGCGGCAGGAGAAGTCGCAGCCGGCGATTTGGCTTTGCGAGCCCGAGGACCAGCAGCCCGCTTCGGCAAAGCCGGCATTGGGACGCCGAGGCGCTGACCGCCAACGTCACCGCTCGACTCCGCCGCCGTAGTCGTCGTCGAACTCTCGTCAGCGCCCGTAGGCGAAGTGAGCTCGGCTGATCGAGGTGAGACGGCCGAAACGGGGTCGTCGAGATCCTTGAGCGGTTCGGCAACAGCTTCCTCGCCGACGGTCGACTTGGCGGCATTGTTCGCACTCTCCGCCGCTGGCTGATCCTCCTCGGCGGGCTCAAAGCCCGGAATGTCACTCTGCGGTTCTTCCGCCGTCCGGTGCTCGACGGCAGGCGGCGAGTCGAGCACGACCGCTTCACGAAGGTTGTCCTCCGGGTTCTCGGGCTGCGCTAATGCATTAACGTCGGCAGAGGAGGAAGCGGGCGCCGTCTCGACGTCGTCGGTGCTGGCTTGCTTCTTCCACGGTTTGGCCGCCGGATCGACTTGAGCGCCCATACCGCCAGCGCCTCCACCTTGCAGCGCTTTGATACGGTCGCGAAGACTGCCTCCTCCGCGCGAGATGGACGCCTGAGCGTCTTGCGCCGAGAACTCGCGGCGTTCTCCCGACGTTTCAGACTGGGCGCCTTCGACGGCGCCTTCGACGGCGACTGGCGCGGGAGCAGGAGCGGCAGGTGAGACGAGCCCGGGAGACTTGAGTCCGTCACTAGCTGCACTGGGAGAGACCGCTTGGGCAGGAGGGGCCGCGGGCCGGGTCCACTGTTTCGGCTTTGGTTTCGGAACGGGAGGTTCGGCGGCTTGAGAGGCGGCGGCGGCTTGGAACGCCGCGATGCGAGACGCGAGCGCGTTCGGCTTCTTTGCGGGTGAGGGTGGGACTGCCTTGGGAGCAGCCGTCGAGGAAGACGAGCTGTCCACGGTCGTAGCACCACTAGGTGACGTAAGAGCGGCGTTGCTCTTTGGTTCGCTCATGCTCGCCTGAACCGGCTGAGTTAGCTTGTCCTCGAGGTTCGCCGTGGAGGTAGGCGTCACGTCTGCGAGAGTCGGTTCCTTGACGGGTGCCTCGGGCTCACGGAGCGAAGTGTGCTGCGCTTCGACCGGAGGAGCCGAGCCCTGCGCCTCGGTGACGTTGACGGGGTCCGACGGGGTCGCCTTGACCGTCTCTTCGGGAGTCATGCTCTTTGTGGCGGTGGTCGCGACGGGTTCTTTCGGCTCGGCGGCCATGGCGGCGGCCGGGGCAGGAACCGGTTCCTCCTCCTCCTGCTCGATCTTTTCGACGAATCCGGCGGGAAACACTCCCTCGACGCCATCTTTTTCGCCTTGAAGCCAATCGCCTTCGTCGTCAGCTTGACCAGTGACGGTGATTGTGTCTCCCTTTGCGAAAGCAAACTGTTGGGCGGCTTGTTGCGCCGATTGACCGGGTTGAGGTGGGGGTCGATACTTCATCAACGCCAGACCGCGGTACGGGAACGCCGTGCCGCTCATCGTGGGCAGCTTATTCTTCCTGGCTCGTAGTGTTCGTCTGTAGAACCGGAGAAGGTGTAAGTGAGAAGTAGGTGCGTCAAGCAAAAATCGCGTGTCGATGACGACGAAGGGGGGGGATCGGATCCTCGGCTTGGGATCCCCTTTGAGGAACCAGCAGCTCACTGGATGCAGGCGATACCAGTGTGCGAAGGTACTAGCTGCTCTCGGTTTGTGTTGATACGAGCGAAGGGGCCGAAGTTCTAGAGACGGGCGACTTCAGGTTCGAGGTGGGGACTCTTCGACTCGGTGGAGACTTGCGCCGTGCTGCGGCCTCGAAAATTGCGAGCAAGTCGATCTCTTGCTCGCTTTCGAGTGATCCGCATAGACTGCATTCCAAGTCAATCGGGAAACAAACTAAGCATGCGCCAGAGCGCGAAGAGCTGGGTATGAAGGGAAGGCGCGCTAGAGGGAGCGCGGCGCGAAGGCAGAACCAGCTGCTTCGCACGCCGCCGAACGGGTTGAAGACGTGTAGGAGGAAAGGACCGCGCGAAGGACGAATAGAAGGCAAGTAATGACAAAGACTTCGGAACCGAGAGGGAGAGAGAGAAAGACGTCGAGCAGAAGTAGGGAGGGCAAGCGAGCGTGTCGGGATCTTGTGGCGCCGCGGACATCCTCGACTGCCCGAGGGTCGAGTGTCCTTGGGCGTGGGTGAAGGGGTATATGGAGTGTGGAAGAGTGCGCTGGCGGCGAGCTCAGCTTGCCGATGACGACTGCGTGGGGAGGGAGGGCTCGAAAGGGTTGGCCTGGGTATTGCGAGTGCGAGGGGCGTGAATTGATAACGACATTTTTTGCGAGATCGAGAAGCAGGGCAGAACGCGACGGCGAAAGGCGGGGCTGAGGCTAGTATCCCAAGTCGGGTCGACTTAGAGCATGAGCGAGTTGCTCTGCGCCACGGGCCTGCAAAAAAGGAGTCGCAAAGTCAGTCTCGGTAGGGCCACAGCCGGCGAGCTCGTCAAATTCGTTCCTCACCTTCCGATCATGTCGGGCGCGACGGCGCCGTCCGGACCGCGCATGATGTGCACGCGCCTCGGACCCTCGCGGTACGTGTCGCCGCCTCCGAGCGCAAGTCCCACCTGGCCCGGTCCGCCGCCAAAGCCAGCTCCCGAACTCCTCGAGCCGTGACCGCCGTTCGACGACGAGTGGTCCGAAAACCGCCACCACGACGAGCGGCGGTCGTCCGACCTCGAGCCATGCCCGGACCGAGAGCCGTACGAACCCGAGTGGGCGGCAGCGCCGAACCCGGAAGAAGTTGTCGACGTCGTCGAAGTGGTCGAGATCGAGTCGCGGCGACCCGAGTGACCGCTTCGCCACGTACCGTACGGCGAGTTGCCGCTGCCGCCGCTCGGGCTACCTCCGAGGTAGAAGTTCCGGAGTCCGCCGCCAGACTGACTCATCTCGCCACCGTGACCGCCGTGCGCAAAGTCACGTTGGGTGACACGGGGCGAAGCCGAGAGCTTGACCGCGCCCGAGCGAGTCGCGCGGAACGCCAAGTAGCCCGCGATCGCGATCAAGATGACACCACCCGTGACGACGACGGCGATTATGATCTTGGTCGACTTGTCCAAGCCGCCACCAGACGACGAGGACGAGCTCGACTTGCCCGTCGAGTCAGACAGCGAGCCCGACGAGGCCGACTTGTCCGACGCGAACGACTTGACCGAGAAGCTCGGGATGAAAGTCGCAGCCAGTTGACCCGGCAAGCCCGACTGCTTGTAAATCGGCGACGTCGGTGATTGGAGCATCGCGCTCAAGGCGTCGACATACGTGCTCGGGATCGATCCGAGGTAGACGGTCAGGATCTCGCTCGCGCCCGACGAGTTGGTCGTCTGATACGCTTGCAAAGCGATCGTCTTGACCGAGCTGAGCGAGATGTTGAGCGCATTCGTGATAACGATGGGCACGCCATAGAAGATCTGTCCGGATGCATCCGAGTTGTCGACGACCCATTGCCAAGGCATCGCGTCATTGAGCAGGATCGAGATGGTCGTCATCGGCACCGTAGCAGCAGCCATCTGGACATTGTCCGTCGACGAGGCGCTGTCCGAGGTCGAGGCCGTATTCAGAGTCGTATCATCGGGCACGATGCGGGCGGGCAGGTCGGTCGGGAACGCGGCCTGGCTCGTGATCGTCACGGACGGCGTGCCCGATACCATCGAAGTCGAGACGCCCTGCGACGGCGACGACGAAGCCGGTGCGCTGGTGATCGAAGAGCCCGATGACGAAGCGCTCGAAGTCGCCGTCTGGCTGCCCTTGTTGACCATCAGGGTAGAAGTCGGAACCCAGGCGTACGGGTCGCTGGAGGTCGAACTCGCCGATGAGGCCGACGAAGCAGCCGAGCCCGAGCTCGAGCTCGAAGCCGAGGCATTGCCTCCGGATGCCGTACCATTGCTGGCGGCACCGGAGGAGGTCGGCAGAGCGGACGAGCCCGAACTCGTGATAGTCACGCTCGAAGCCGCAATGCCGCTGCCGGCTTGCACGGTCGACGACGCCGTCGAGTTGCCGCTCGGGCCGGGCACATTGACGGTAGGCGAAGTGGCACCGGAGAGCGTCGAGCTCGCCGTCACAGAAGCAGCTCCCGAGTCCGTAACGTTGGATCCGCTCGGCGAGTCGGAGGATGCCGAACCGCCGACGCTCGCGCTCGCTGCCGCAGAGCCAGATGCAGTAACCTGCGGTCCGGGAGTCGCGATCGGTCCACTGGAGATCGGTCCAGATCCGCTCGACGTTGGCGCCGAAGACGCATCAGTGTCAGAACCGATGCTCGAAGCCGCCGAACCGGACGAGAGAGGCGGAGGTGATCCTGTCGGCAGCTTGACCGAGCTCACGGTCGACGTAGCAGCTGGAAGGTCCGAGACGACCGCGCTGCCGCTTGTCGCGATAGGCAAGGGAACCGGAATATCCGACGAGTTTCCGCTCGAAGCCGATGACGGTGGAGGCGAGGGAGCGCTCGCGGTCGTGTCGACGACCGTGCTCGACAGCGGCAAAGGGATCGGGAGCGCGGCAGTCGCGTTAGCGAGCGCGCTCGTGAGCTGCTCAATCGGGTTCTGGGCGGAGGCGGCTTGGCTGGTCGAGGACGACACAGGCGGCATGGCCGGCTGGCCCGTCGGCCCTGAAGTCGACGTGGAAGTGGAGCTTGCGGTGACGTCGTCCACGGTAGTCGACGCGGCGAGGGATGTCGTCGACGAAGCGACGACCGAGCCGGAAGACACACTCGAGGCAACACCAGACTGTTGCTGCGGAGGTTGCGACTGCGGCGCGGAGCTGCTGCTGCTGCTGAGGACAGGCTGAGCAGGAGCAGGCGGCGAGGAGGTAGCAGTCTCTGCCGAAACCGGTGCGGTCGCGCTCGTAGGCACGTCCGCCGGCGATGTCGTGGCGGACTGCGATGCGGCCGAACTCGTGCTCGAAGCAGTCACGACCTCCGGTTCGGAACCTCCGACTGCAGACGCTGTAACAGCAGCGGCGCTCGTGGTCGGGGACGCGGCGGGAATGCTGCTGCTGCTGCTGCTGCTCGAGGCCGGCAGGGGCGCTTCGCTCGATGCCGGGCTCGCCGATGTGGTAGCTTGAGCTGGCGAGGTGGTGGTCGTGACGGCTGGTGTGGTCGACGAGGACGAAGACGAAAAAGAGCCGCCGCCGATGATGCCGCCTGACGGGGACGAAGAGAGTTTCAGGGTCAGAGATGAATCACTTTGCAGCTGCGAACAATCGCCGACTCACCGATCTGAGACAGGATGCCACCGTACGAACCCGACGAGCTTGCGGGAGCCGATGAAGGACTCGCCACCGGTGCAGAAGTAGTCTGAGCATCAGGCGACGCCGCGACGCTCGTGGTCGCCGTCGACGACTTGACGGCCGTCGCGGGCTGCGAAGTCGATGAGCTCGAGGTTGACGCGCTGGACGAGGGAGTCGTAGACTGCTCGGTAGTCGTCGTCGGCGGCGTTGAAGACGAAATGCTAGGTGCGCTAGTGGTCGTGCTCTCGGTTGTCGACGAACTCGACGCGGTGGATGTAGAAAGAATGGACGAGGTCGACGCGAGAACAGTCGTCGTCGTCGTCGTCTCGGCGGTGGACGAGCTCGTCGACGTAGCGGAAGAGCTCGTTGGAGAGGCGGAAGCAGACGACACGCTCGAAGAGGTCGCCTCCAAAGACGCGGTGCTGCTCGACGACGATACTGCGCTGTCTGATGTGGACGAGGCTGCTGCCGCTGCCGCCATCATGGACGAACGCGAACTGATGACGGCAGCGCGTTCGCTCGAGACAGACGACATCGATTGGAGGTCTGACCAAACAGGCCGCGAACTCGGCCGCGCCGTCGGGCTCGACGAGGAAGATGTCGAAACCGTACTCGTCGTACTTGTCGTACTAGCATCTGACGTCATCGTCGTCGTCGTTGCGTTTACTGGCAACCCGACATCTCCAGCCGCAAGTTCATCTGCCAAGGCGGCCAAGTCTGCAGAACGAGAACAGGGACGACGTGTCAGTCTTCGGCGCGTCTTTGCGGGCTTCGGCCAACGCTGCAGAGAGAGCCGCGCGGACGTCGATCCGAGGAAACGCGACGCGTAGGCCGCGATCGCTATAGTTCCGCCGTCTCGACAGGGGGAAACCTCGACGAAGGGCAAAAAAGGGGGGGACTGAGCGTCGATGAACGCACCTGCGATAGACTGCCGCCTTTCCAGCTCTTGAGCCTGTCCAAATTCGCGTGCCCTCCTTTGTGGCGCGGGCGCGGCCAGAGAAGGCGACGCGGCTGCTGCGAACCCGAGCCTGCGGAGCCGTTGGACGGCCGCTGGAAGCCGAGACGCGTCGGTCGGTTCTGGCGACGGAGCCTCTTGAGCGAGTGACAAGTGCGCGCACAGGACCAAGTAGGCGACGACTTGTTGCAAGGACACGGTCCGCATCCTGCCGAGTCGAGTGCCGAGGCCAGAGAGCCAAAGTCGGGGAGTCCGACGGAGAGTTGACCGACGACGCGGTGCGCGCGCTCCTGAAGGTCGTTGCTCGCGAGGCCGATGCAGTCGGCTTATAGACGCCCTTGGTCGAAAGTCAAGCAGTCGACTATGTCGCGTGTAGCCGTCAGCGGTCCAGCCGGTGGTGTAAGGGTGTACAGAGGGGAGTCGTCAGTCGCGGGCACACCAAACAAGAGCCCCCGCCCGAGAATTCCGCAGGCACCTCTTTTTTCGGAATCTAGGGCCTCCCCTCTACCCACTATTGTGGGACTCCACGTTAAAAACGACGTCGTGCCGACTGTGCTGCGGATCCGGATACGTCCCTCCCCCCAAAATCGGCGCTCTTGCTCTATCCGGGGTTGGCACGTCCCTCTTCGAAACGTAACGTCGGTGCCGATGAGGATTTTGGAAGAGTCCCCGCCACTCGTGCGGTACGCGAAGATTGCCCGATCGAGATTCCACCTACTCGAATGCTGCACGACGGCGCAATTTGACCTGAGCAGCGATCCCTGCGAGTCCGGATTGCATATGCTGGCCGGCTCTGCAGATATCGGCTGGGCGAAAAGATGGGAGTCGCTGTTCCTCGCCTCGCGCTCCAGGGCAGTCCGGGCGGAGAAGTCGACAAAGCCTTAGTACCCGCTCTCCGTATGCGACGGGAAGGGCGGACTCTATCAAGTCATGATCTTGCCGCTCTGATAGCACGCTACTTGGAACATCTCGCTCGCCACAGCTCCCGGATTGTGCTCGATCTTTGCAGCGTTCGGCGGCGCAGAGAGCAGAGCGTTTCGCACTTTCTTTAGCCGCACGCGTGCTGCGAGCCGCACCCGGCCGGAGGGCAAATAGACATGCGGCCGTAGAGCTGCGATCGCAAATGCTCGTGCAGCAGGAAGTAAGCTTGGATATGGGCCTTGTGCGACTTTCCACGAGGCGAGCGCAAGCGCAGTACGTCGAACAGGCCCGTGTGTCCTGCATGGCAGGTACAGTAGCTTCGACTTCTCGCCTCGATGGCCTTCATCGGCTCAAACGGCTTGTAAGAGCTCATCGGCTTTTTGCTCGTCCGCGCCGAGTGACTGCGCACGCCGAGGCGAAGCAGGAGCGCGGAGAGTCGGCGAGCAGTCTGTTGTCTCCAGCTTGGTCGCGCAAGAGCCGCCGCGGTATGCGAGAAAAGGAGCTGACGAGAGCGCAGCATAGTGAGACGCAGACTATGTGCGTGAAGCAGAACTCTTCGGCCGTTCGTGCCTGAGAATGGAGCCAGGAAAGAGCAACTCAACTTGGACGTCAACAAGCGGACGGAGGCGCCCGTCGGAGACCCTCGCACTCCCATGGAAAGGAGTACCGAGCTACTGAGCCGTGTAGCAACAGAAGAGCGTGCACTGTGCATACGTTTGTCAGAAGAATGAGAGGTGAGAGGAGGTGAGGGGGTGAGAGATCGCCTGCGCGAGTGGGCGCACGCGGCACGGCGAGGGTTCGGCCCAAATCGTCGACTCGGCTCCTTCTCCACCGAACCTCCTTATACACGCGCGCACGATGAGCTGGTACCAAGGCGGCTATGGCCAGCCGCAAGGGTACATGCAACCTCAAATGACGGGCTATATGCCCCAGCAACAGCAGCCCATGCCCATGCAGGCGAGTCCCTTTCGACTTCGATCCAATTCGCATCGTCGTCACCGATTCGTGCGACTCTCTTCGAAAACTCGCCGACAACTGACCATGGTTCGGGTGTGACAGGCTCAGCGAACAGGATTTCAGCCTCAGATGGCGATGCAGGTCAGTCTGTGCTCTCGTGGGGCGTGTAGAGCGGATTAGAGGACAGGTGGAACCGGGTCCCACCCCCACCCTCCCTCCGATCCAAAGTCGTCTTCATGGTTCTGACCCCTCTCCCGCACGCACAGCCGCAGCCGACGGGGTTCATGGGACAGCAGCAGCAAATGCGACCGCCGCAACAGCAAATGCAGATGCAGCCGCAGATGACGGGCTTCCAGCGGCCCATGAACACGGGCTTCAACCCGCAGCAGCAACAGCAGCAGCAGGCTCCGGCGCCGCTTCGCCCGCAAGCGACCGGGTTCAACTCTAGCGGTATGGGCGCAGGCGTCCAAGCGCAGTTCCTCAACACGTTCATGCCGGCGCAGGGTGTCCAAGCCTCGTCGTACATGAACCCGGGCCAGATGCAGTTCGCCGCGCAGCAACAGCAGCAGCCGCTCATGCCGCAACGAACGGGACTCCCGCCTCAGCAAATGTCGCTCCAGCAACAGTTCCAGCAGAACAACCAGCAGCAGATGGGCCAAGCGAGCGTTCCGATCCCATGGAAACTGACGCCCGAAGAGAAGAAGCGGTACGACCAGATCTTCCGCGCATGGGACCAGCAAGGCAGCGGCTTCTTGCCCGGAAGCATGGCCAAGGAAGTCTTTGGCCAAGCTGGACTCGGTACCGAAGAGCTCATGGCCATTTGGTGAGACTCGGCGCTCCCCCTCCACTTCTTTTTTTACACCTGCCCTGACTGCGACGTCCAGGAACCTCGCCGACGTCAACGACCGCGGCAAGCTCAATATCGACGAATTCCACGTCGCGATGGGTCTTATCTATCGCCGTATGTTCCTCCCTCACCGGAAGCGTCGCGGATCTTCGCTCACAGCCGAGAGTCCACAGGCCTCAACGGGAACCCGATCCCGCAGTCTCTCCCCGCCGAGATGGCGCCCCCCTCGGCGCGCGACCTCGAAGACTCGGCCAACTTCCTCACTTCGCTCCTCAAAAACGACACGAACCGGCGCGCGACGAACCAGTCCGACCTCGACGGCGGTCCGCAATCACGCGCGAAACTCCGCTCGCTGCACGATGCCGCCGCTCCTGGTGCTGGTTCGCGCAAGGACGCGACCGTGTACCGGAACGACGACAGCGCGGCGACCGTCTACAAGAGTTCGTCGAGGCATCTGAACCGCGACGATGTCCGTTCATCCCGGCAGAACAGCGGGGCCGATTCACCGTCGACCGAATTGGACGACGTCAAGCGCCGACTCAAGGAGGCTCAGCGTGAGGCGGAACGTGGACGCGACGAAGACGACGAGGAGGAAGACCTCAAGGAGGAGCTCCGTCGGCTCAACCGCAAGATCCAGCGCGTTCAGGACGACTTGGACGACAACCGCAGGAGTGGCCGTCGGACCGCCGCCAAAGATGAGGAGCGCCGCATGCTCGAACGCGAGTTGCTCCGCCTCGAGCATGAGGACTTGCCGCGCCTCGAGAAGCGCCTCGAGGACAAGGAGCGCGAGAAGCGCCTCGATCGCAAGAAGTACGCGATCGAGCGCGATGACCGGAATGCAACGTTCGGCAAGTACGACGACCGGAGCGACCGACAGCGGGACCGGTATGAGCGCGAGCGGTACTCGTCGTCTTCGCGGAGGTACGACGATGGCGGCGATGACTCGGACGACGATCGTCAGCAGTCGCGCGAGGGCTACAATCGTGGCACTTTCGACCGCGATGACCGTCGTCGGCGCGATGACGACCGAGAGGATGTGCGCAGCTCGTCGGCCTCGCGAAACGCGGCTCGCTCGCCTCCTCCGGCGCCACCGAAGCCGTCTGCTTCGGTAGCGAAGCACGAAGCCGCGCCCCCTCCTCCGGTTACAGCCCCTCCTCCCGTCGCATCTCCGTTTCCTGCTGGTGCCCCCGCTTCGACCGATCTCAAGTCGATGTCAGCCGCCGAAAGGCAGGCATACATCCGTGCCGAAGCGCAGCGTCGCGTGCAGGAACGATTGCGCGCGCTCGGCGTCGCGGCGCCTTCTGCTGCCCCGCCTGGCGTCGACCACTCGGTCGCGGAGCGCCTCGAGGCTGACAAGGCTGAGGCTGCCCGGAAGGCCGCCGAGGCTGACGAGCAGCTCAAGGCCAAGGAGCTCGAACGTCAGGCCAAGCTCGAGCGCGAGCGTCAAAAGGGCGCGGCAGTCGAACAGGCGCTGCAAGAGACCCACAACGATACCCAGACGATCCAGCAGGTTCGCGAGGAGATTGAGCGTGCCGCCGACGTCAGGTCGCCGGGCTCGCAGGCGACCGAGGCGCAGCAAGCGATGCAGGCCGCTGAGAACCAGCTCGACGCCGAGGAGAAGGCGTTACAAGAGCGGGAGCAGCAGCTCATGCGCGAACGCGAGGAACGCCGCCAGCGTATCGAGCAGCTTGAGCGCGAGGCTCGCGAAGCCGAGGACAACTTCCAGCGCAGCAAGGCCACTTTCCAGCAACAGGCGAACAAGCCGAAGGGCGTCGCCCCGCCGCCTCCTGCCTCCAGGGGCAAGCCGGTCCCGCCTCCGTCTCGAAAAGTGGTTGAACCGCCGCGCACCGTGCCGACGGATGACGCAGACGACTTTGCTGCGCCGACGCCCCGAGCAGCGGACGCCGCTCCGTCTCCGCCGCCGCCGCCTCCGGCTCCTCCCATCCCAGTCGTCGGCGCAGCCGTACAGCCCGCTGTCGTGTCGCCGGCGAAGAGCCCGAGTACCAACCCGTTCCATCGTCTGCAGAATGGGGCCCCCGCGGGCGTCACGAGTCCGGCCGCGGCGTCGCCTGCGGGCAAGCCGAACCCGTTCTTTGCGGCGCCGAGTGCACCGGCTGCCCCGCCTGCCCCCGCCGCTCCGCCCGTCAGCAAGCCTGCCTTCCGCCCGCCGCCGTCCTCAGACGACGATTGGGACGCTCCTGCCGGTCTCGAGAAGGACGTCGACGAGTCGGACAGCGACGATGAGCCGGCTCTTGGTTCAGCCCGCGCGCGCCAGGCCGCACTGGCGCAAAACCTGTTCTCGGGCCTCGGCATGGGCGGCCGCTCCTCTCCGAGCGCGGCTACGCCCCCTTCTCGCTCCGCAGCCGCGACTCCGGCTGCCGCCAACGGTGGTAGTGCTGCGGCAGGTGGTCCGCCTGCTCCGCCGCCGCCTGCACCGAAAGCGCCTGCAGCTCCGCTCGGAGGAGCGGCTGGCCCCGTGAACCGAGGCGCTCTGCTCGGTCAGATCCAGGGCGGCTTGAAGTTGCGCAAGGCTCAGACGGTCGACAAGTCGGGACCGACCTCCGTCGGGGCCGTCATCGGCGACGCGAGCCCGCCCGTCCAAACGTATGTTCCGCCGCCGAGCCCGCCTCCCGCGCCTGCCGCTCCTGAGCCCGTTCGTGAGCCTTCGCCTGAGCCCGTCGCTGCTTCCGCACCGGCCGCTCCAGAGCCTGCCGCGGAAGAAGAGACCTTGCCCGCGATCGTTACCGAGGACCCCCTCGACGCCGTCGACTTGAGCAAAAGTGAGTTTGCAGGCTGCTCATCTAGAGACCCTGAGCTGGCGGCTCATAGATACCTTACAGCTCTGCGCGTCCGCTCGCTATACACCTACGAGGCACAGCGCGACGAGGATCTCGGCTTTGCCGAGAACCGCGTCCTCTTAGCGCACCCTGCCAAAGACGCCGACGGGGATTGGTGGTACGGCTCGACAGAGCAGGATGGATCCAAGCTGGGCTGGTTCCCGAAGGCCTACGTCGAGGAGTACCAGAGTGCGTACTGTCCTCATTCGCCCCCAGCCTGCTCAAAACTGACTGGTACTGCTTCCGACAGCCCGCCCCGCCAAAGCTCTTTACCCGTACACGGCCGCATCGGATGATGAGCTGTCGTTCGAGGAAGAGGCGACTCTCGCGATCGTCGAGCAAACGGACGAGAGTTGGTGGAAGGCCGAAAAGGACGGCGTCATTGGTCTAGTGCCGGCAGCTTATTTCGAGCTCAGTCAGTAGATCCCCACGCCGCTCACCGCACGCCGGCGTTACCGAAGGAGGGTCAAGGAGCGAGGAGGATGTATGCGAACCCTGCCGCTGCGTCCCCTCTTTCCCTTACCCTTTTCTTCCGGGCGCCGGTCAGCCAGATCACCAGCTGAGACCTCTTTCCTCTCCCTCTCTTCTCCCTCCCCAATGTCGCAATATACACAACTTCTGGTTTCTTCACGATCCGCCTCCTTCCGAGAAACAGCTCAAGCGCCGAGTGCAATACGGTCCTCCGCAAGTATAGTGCTGCCCGAGGGTATCAAGGCGCAAGCGCCCTCGCGAGATGGCGACCACTCGGACGATTCGGAAGACGACGAGCTAGATAGCGACGACGAAGTTTCCGCTTCGGCGCGTGAAGCGGAGCGACTGCGCGTGCTGGAAGCCGCCGGGTTACTGAAGAAACCGACTGCGGACGAAGCCGCCAGCCCGAAGCGGCGAGCTCGTCGACCGCCACCTGCCCGTCCGATGCGTCGTCCTGGCTCAACGCTCACGAACGAGCCCCAGAATCATGCTCGAGAAGACTCAGACGCCGAGGAGGACCAACTTCCGGCTCCCGAAGAACAGGAAGAGCGAATCGAGGATGCTTACGACCTCTACCAGCGCGCCATGCGCGAGCACGAGGTCGCGCCGCCTCTCGACACGCCTGCCACCGAGACTTCTCCGCTGCCAGAGATCGACCCGCAGGGGTCTACCTCCCAGCCAAGCACGCCTTCTTTGCTGTCCGCCACTACCGTTGGATCGAACCTCAAAGACACCTGGCATGCGACCACGTCCGGGCTTTTCAATCGGAGAAGTCGCTCAAGTACCGTCGGCGAGAGATCTCGGCCCGTGATCAGCTCGCCTGTCGTCGCGCAGGAAGGCACCGCCGAGGTCGACAATCGGGCAAGCGGGGCTTTCGGCTCGGTCAGTCTTCCGCCGCTTGAGCTCCATGCGATCCTTCCGCTAGCAGCTAACGCTTCCCGGCCCGTAGTCCTGGGCGAGCCTCGTCGACGAATCGGCCTTGACGGGTCTCCCCGATCGCGAGCGAAAGCGGCAAGAAGCTTGCTACGAACTGATCGCGACCGAGCAGTCCTACGTGCAGAGCTTACAGCTCGTGATCGAAGTGAGGCTTTCCCGCCCGCTTACACTTGCGCATCAGCTCCACTGACCCTGGTTCGCCTGATCACCAGGTGTTCTTCACGGCGATGCAGCCCGTGCTTCATGAGAAGGCCGCTCGCGTCGTCTTCGCAAACATTGACGACATCCTCTTGTTCAACACGGTACTCCTTTCCGACCTCGAGGAGCGGCAACGACAGAGCCGGCTGTATATCGACACGATCGGCGACGTCGTCGAGCGGCATATGGGCGGCGTGGGGCAGCACTACCGCGGTTACTGCATGAACCAGGCCAATGCGGCCCGCACCTTGCGCGACCTGAGGAGGTCCGATCGGTCCCTGAACAGTCTCCTCGATGTACGAACCGTTCTCTTGCTATGTCACGATGCGAGCTCAAGCTGACAATCTGACGGCAAACAGGGTCTGCGAGTGAAAAATCTCGAGCTCGAGCACTTTTTGCTCGAGCCGATGCAGCGGGTGACGCGGTATCCCTTACTCATCAGTCAAGTATGTCGTCTCGCTGTCGCGCTATCCGACTCTCTGAAGAGCTCGGAAGCTAAGCAAGCCGCCTCGAGCAGATTCTGCGTTACACCGACTCAGACCATCGCGATCATCCTGCTCTCGAGCGCGCCCTGCGCATCGCAGAAAAGACGCTCAACGAAATCAACGAGGCGATTCGCGTTAACGAGACGAAGGAGAAGCTCGCCTGGTTGTCCGATAATGTCGAGTTTCCAGGAGCTGGAGTAAGTGTCTTTGGCACTTCGCGCTCTCCCGGGAGTTTCTCGCGGTGCTGATCATCCCACGACCTCCTACAGCACCTTGATCTGAGCGCGCCGACCCGGTTCCTCGGGCCTCGGCGGATCCTTCGGGAAGGCAAGGTTGAAAAGCACAAGAGTCGGCGACAACTTCAAGTCTACCTCTTGAACGATCTCCTCCTCTTCACCGAACCAACTGGCACCGGTCAGATTGTGTACCGCTATGTAGGCCCTGGATCTTCTTGCGATGGGCTCGCGGAAAAGAGACTGACGCCTGCTCTGAATTACGTCGCGCAGCCGATTCCCCTCGAGGAATGCTCTGTCCGGTCCCATGTCCGCGAGTCGACCGAGTTCACGGTCACGCACCGAGGTGACAAGATCCGCGTCCGAGCCGAGGCGCCTCGGGCTGCCGCCACTTGGGTTCGCGACATCGAGCAAGCTCGAGATACTTGCCTCAACGCGATCGACAAGGCTCGCTCCAGGCTATCGAGCCATGGCTAACAGCGAATGACAGACCAGGGAAACAGGATGCGAATGACAGACCAGGCAAACAGGATGCAATGCACAGTCTATAACATGAACCCGGAAGGAAGGAGAGTCTCGATGTGATGAGGAAAGAAGAGTGATGGTACAGTCTAGGTTCACAGGTCGGCCCGGCAGGAGAGGTGCCCCTCGACCATGGCGAGAGCAGCACCGAGGGCCCTGTGTATCCATAAGAGGAAACTTGTGAGCGCCTCGGTCTTGCGCAGTACAGCGGTGAAAGCGGCGAGCGCGAGGCGGATGACAGATCCGGACTCACCATCCCAATTCGACATCGCTGACCTTCTTGCCCATCCAGATCTGCCGCTCCTCGTCGAGCTCGTACCCAAGACTCAGCAACGAGTACATGAACGTCAAGTCGAGGCAGTACTCGGGCCGGTCGGTCAGCTCGTCCATCGCCTCCTTGTTGCCCTTGAACCGCGACCAGGCGGGCGACTTGCGGCCGGCGCAAACGTCCGAGGTGAGCTGACGCAGGTCCGAGATGCTGAAGGGCGACTTGAGGCCGAGCGGGGCGATCCGGTCGTAGAAGAACGAGAGTCTGCGTCGGTACGGATCGGAAGCGAAGAAAGGTCAGCTGCCAGGAAAATGCAAGAAACGCGCTGAAGAAGCAGCTTACGCCCAGACCTTGCCTGCAGCAAAGACCTCGCCCATCTTGGGCTGGTAGACGCCGGCGAACGCGCAAGGCGGTTCCTCGCACGCGGCATCCTTGGCGATCATGACTTCGACGACCCGCCTGCAGGCCTCGAAGCCCGCGCCCGTCCCTTCCATCGTCACCTGAACCTCGTTCCTGCCGGGCGGGTCGAGGGTGACGACCTTCTTCTCGCCCTTGAACATACACGGGTTGTGAATCTTGTCCTTCTCCGACAGGCTGTCCCAATCGATCGGCGAACCCTTGTGCGGACTGAGCCAGACGTGAGAGTACGCGACGAGGTTGTGAACAGCTCGCCGCGCTTGCATCAGGCCGTAGCCGAGGTGCGAGTGTTGGTACAGGACATGGCGCGCGCCGGCAAAGTCGAGGTCGTACACGTGGTCGCCCGGCGCCAGCTTGTCCTTGGTGACCGGGTCAAAGATCGGCTCGAACACAATTTGGGTCGAAGCGCCTCCGAGGTCCATTACGGCGGCGGTTCCGGCAGAAGCGGGCTGACCGGGTCCGATGAGGCCGAGGAGCTGTACATACGCGGATTTGATCAGTACTCGTCCCGACAAGGCCCCCAATTGACAGCCATTCTGTTGGAGTGGACAAGTAAGAGACGGCGGACGTACATAGTTGATCGTGATCCAGGCATAGACGCCCTCGTCGCGGCCGTCCATGATGACGACGCCGTCTTCGACGACGGGGAACGGCCACTCGGTCTTGAGCCACCGCTCGACCTCGTCGAGGATCGCCTGGCTGTCCTTTGAGCCGAGCAACCGCAACCCGGCGGTCGCCTTGACCGCGAGTGGCGTGCAAGATTGCTCGCTCTTCGGGACGGCATCGACGGCGCGCTGCATCATGTCGCGTAGACTCTCGGCCGCCGCATTCGGGTCTCCCTTGAATTTGGACAGGCCGTTGCCCGGTTTTGTCGTGACGAAGAGCTCGTCCTCGAGTTTCGGGAGCGCCTTCGGATCCGGGTCGCAGTGCGAGAAGGTGTACAAGTGCAGGCGCGAACCGGTCGAGCCTGCGTCGATCATGATGGCGTACGATTTCGCCTTTTGTCCCGGCGGCGGGGTGCACTGGCCCGAGTTGGCAGAGGGGAGCTTTTGCGGCGAGTTGGGCGGCAACTTGTCGAGTCGGACAGCGGCCTCGTCGGGAATGTCGCTCCCGCTCCCTGAGTGCGACGACGACGACGACGAGAAGGTACCGGTCGACCTACCAAAGAAGAAGACGAGAAACAGCAACGCGGCGGCGATGGCGGCGATCCGTTTCGGCGTGAGCGACTTGAGCGGGTGGCTCGCGCCGTACCGGTCGCCTCCCTTTCGCTTGCCCGTACTCAGCGGTGCGTTGGCGAGGTTCATGTCGTCTCCGTCTTGTTCTGATCCGTCTGCCGGGTCCGAAGTCGGCAAGCGAGTGTGTGTCGGCAAGGGGAGTGGGTTCGGCGTCGACTGGTTCGGTGGGAACGAGACCATATGCGGCTGCTGCTGCTGCTGCCGATTCCGCGGTCGAATGACTGGAGAGTTGCTCGCAGTGCTGCTCGAGCTCGTGCTCGTCGTCTTGGCTCCTGCTGACGTCCCGTTCAAGCCTAGGCGAGGAGAGCGAGGCAGCGGGACGGACGAGGAAATCGACGGCGAAGACACGGTGGCCTGCGCGAGGGGGTCGAGTCGGGGAGTAGCGACACGGGCGAGAGTCCTTTCTCTACAGACGCAAAAGTCGACTCTATGGCCCAAGATGGGCGGGTGGCGCGACTCGACACGACAACGACTTCGCAAACTTTCACGCGCCGCTCACGCACCGGCTTTCCGCTCCGCGCGACTGTTCGCCCGTCTATACGCGACTAGAGGATTTCGGTCGCACTCACATCAAGCTAGACACCTCTCATAGCGCACGCGCGATCGCCACTCGTCACTCCTCCGAGTCCGCTTTTTTGAAGCTCCCCTCTGGAGACTTGCTCGCAGGGATGGTGTATGTGCCACAGAGTACTCCTTGACGCGATCGACAGGTGATCGAGCATCTCCGGAGCTGCCGAGAGAGCTCAGAGCCGAAGAGGTCCGTCGACTCCGAGCTGCGAGCGTCGCTTCCGCCTCTCCAGCCTCATGCTGCTGACGACTCACGCTCATCCTGAAGGCATGCTGCTCGGATCTCCATGTACTCGACAACGCTCTCCTGAGGTCCTGTCAGCGCGTGGAATCTGCTCGAGATCATCGAGACAGCGCTGCCAGACTTCGACATGGGTGTGTCTCGACGACCGGAAACGAGCTCGACGCGGCCGCAAACTGTCTGCGGTCTCGCAGTCGAGGAAGAGAGAGTAAGCTCCTCGTCACGCTCCTGGCGGGTGGGCCGTCTCGTGCGAGGCCCCGCCGTACTTGTGCCAGGCAACGCACGCACCTCGCGTCGGTCGCGTCCGTCTTCCTCAGTCTCCTCAAAGTACTGCCTTTCCGCCTGCTCTCGTTCGCTTCTTGCATCTACAAGCTACACCTCCCGATCTGAACCTCTGCCGCTCGTTACCTATTCGCCATGTTCGCCCGCTCGTTCTCCTTCGCTGCTGCGGCGGCCTTTGTCCTCGCGGCCTTGTTCGCCGACACGGCCGAAGCCAGTATGGCCCAGGGCAACTTGGACCTCTCTCGTGACTACCTCATCGAGGTGCGTTCTCCGTCGATCCTGACCCACTGCCTACTCTCAAGCTGACGTCGTCTGTCTCCCGGCTCCTCGCGCGCCCTACTTGTCCCGGCCCCGCAGTACAACCCGTCCGTCTACGCCAATACGGAAGCCTTCTGCCGCGACTTCCGCTCGCAATGCGTCAACTACGCCGGTCCGCTGAACCAGCACCACCAGCTCGATTGCGTGTTTGAGCTCGCGGACGGATCGCACCCGCAACCCGGTCCCAGGATCCGCGCGTTCTGCGGCGGGATCGAGAAGAAATCGGACGGCTCGTGGGATTCCAAGAGGACTCCGGTCCAGGATAACGTGCGTGGCGCGCTTTCCCTGCATGCGCGGACGGAGGCAAGCGCCCGCTTGGTGGCTGACGGCTTTTTTTTCCTGGCGTTGGCACGCGCCCTGCAGACCCGCGCCGTCATCGGAGCGTACTTTTCCGACAAGGCGTGGATCAAGCAGAAGCCGTTCACGCACGCCAAGTGCGTCGGGTACGCCCAATCGCACCCGGGCTGGGTCTGCACCAAGTAAAGGCCTTCTCGCCGTTCCTCTCGATCTTGCCTTCAATTTTAGTCTTCCACTTAGCTTCAATCAGTAATGGACAGTATGCCCTCGCGATCATTTCTAGTCAGGCCCGGATGGAGAGAGACGGAAGAGAAACCGCTGCGGTGGCGAGAGAGACTCTTGGTAGCTTCACGAGGCCGCAGAGCCTGTGCCGCGAAAGGTCTCGGTCACCGCTCCAGTTCCTGGTGCTTTTCATGCAGCTCCTTTTGAGAGGGGAAGCTTGCTCGACGACGTACTCTGACGCGTCGGATCAGAAAGAAATGCGTCTGCGAAAGCGCAGGTAGACACATTTTCGGTCCTAATTACGCGCGCAGACCCGAAAGGGAGAGCATAATTTGGCACTAGATAGACATCAGGGCATTCTCTCTCTATCTTGCGCACGCCAACAAGCGGCTCGGGCATCGCCGAGGCGGTTCTCACGTTGCATCCAGATGAACTCTCTTTCACCTGGGCGCGCCAACTGTCACCTCCGCCGCGCCAAGTCCGCTTTCTCTCCCGAGCTCATAGAAGGCGATACACAGTCGGAGTAGTATGTCGGCGTTCAGGTCCGGAAGCGTTGGAGCGAAGGGAGAAGCAGTGGCAAACATTTCGGCTCAGAAGCAGTCGTGTCCTCGCAGCGGGTTGGCGAGAGCCGCGCCCACCGGTGGCGCGGTCCGGGGGCTCTTGAGGGAAAGACCGTGCCAGTACACTAGAATGGCGGTCCGAACGGCCGTGCGCAGCCAAATGAGCGAGGTGAGAAGATCCGACCGAGTCCTCTCGTATGCGCGCCAGGTGGTTTCCAGACGGTGTCCTTCCCTCCAACACGAGTATGCAGAGACTGGATTTGCGCCTCGATCGCCTGGCCTCGACACTGTCCTCCGAAGCAGCCGGAACCTCGGCGCCGAGCGGCGCGAGATCGAGAGAGGGAGAAAGAAAGCTGCGGTGGCGAGAGAGACTCTCCGTAGCTTCACGAGGCCGCAGAGCGCTATCTCGCCGCGAAGGTCTCGGCCAGTGCCCCTGTTTTCTCAAGCTTGTATGCACGCGCGCAAAATCCTCAAGGAGGGAAGCTTGCTGCTGGAAGTGCTGATCCGTAAGCGCAGCTGGACCCCGCTTTCCATCTTCAAGACGCACGCAGGTCCGGCATGGAGAGCATGCTTTGGCGGCAGAGTGAAGCCCAAGCGCTGACATCGCGCGCGGCGACGAGTAGCACGGGAAACCGTCGAGGCGGGTCTCCCGCTGCATCCGCCGGGGCGAACTCGTGTGGCTGGTCGTCCACTTTCATGTCCGCCGCGCCGAGTCTGCTTTCCCGTTGGGCTCATACAAGTGATACAGAGTCGGAGTGGCATGTCGGCGTTCAGGTCCGGAAGCGTTGGAGCGAAGGGAGAAGCCGTGGCAACCATGTCGGCTCAGAAGCAGTCGTGTCCTCGCAGCGGGTTGGCGAGAGCCGCGGCCACGTTAGCGCGGTCCGGGGGCTCTTGAGAGAAAGACCGCGCCGGTAGACTAGAATGGCGCTCTCCGGACGGCCGTGTGCAGCCGGATGAGCGAGGTGAGAAGATCCGACGGGGTCCTCTCGTGAGCGCGCCAGGCAGGTTCCAGACGGTGTCCTTCCCTCCAACACGAGTATGCAGAGACTGGATTTACGATTCAATTGCCTGGGTCGCCTCGACAATGTCTCCGAAGCAGCCGGGACCTCGGCGCCGAGCGGCGCAAGATCGCGAGAGGGAGAAAGAAAGCTCCGGCGGCGAGAGAGACTCTTGGTAGCTTCACGAGGCCGCAGAGCCTATCTCGCCGCGAAGGTCTCGGTCCATGCCCCTGCTTCTTGGGTTTGTATGCTCGCGCGCAAGCTCCCTAAGGAGGGAAGCTTGCCGCTGGAAGTGCTGCGCCGCTGGAAGTGCTGGTCCGAAAGCGCAGCTGGACCCCACTTTCCATCTTGAAGACGCGCGCAGGTCCGGCATGGAGAGCATGCTTTGGCGGCAGAGTGAAGAAATGCGACCTCAACAAGTGGATCGGGGAAATCGCCGAGGTGGGTCTCCCGCTGCATCCGCCCGGGCGAACTCATGTGGCTCGTCGCGTCCGCATCCACGTCCGCCACGCCCAGTCTGCTTCCCTCTCGAGCTCATACAAGGAATACAGAGTCGGAGCAGCATGTTGGCGTTCAGGTCCGGAAGCGTTGGGCAGAGAGAAACCTGGTGGCGAAACCGGCGGTTCGACGCGCCCATGTCGCGTCGTCGGGGCAACGCCGCCTATCCGAAATCGCAGCAGCACAGCCAGCCCCTTATGAAGAGCGCGACGGTAGGCAGAACAGTGCCCGGGGGAGAGGCGAAAGCAAAGCCGCGCGAGCGAGCCAGAATACTTCGACTAGAGATCCTGTCGCAACACACCTCTCGCAGGGCACCAGGCAGGTTCCAGACGGTGTCATTCCCTCCAACACGAGTCTCGCATGCACACAGGGGATGGTTTACGCCTCGATCGCCTCGGTCGCCTCGACAACGTCCTCCGAAGCAGCCGGGACCTCGGCGCCGAGCGGCGCAAGGATAACCTCAAGGTGCGTAGGCGACGACTGGTAAGGGTTGATTCTGCCGTGTGCCCGGTACGTACGACGGCTGTTGAGGTCGTAAAAGTGGCCAGGAAGCGCAGAAAACGCGGTAGAACGAGGAAAGTCAGTAGGAAGGTTTTTCGACGTTTCCGACCCTCTAGGACGCACCGCATCTTCGGGGCCTGCTGGACAACGATGTTCTTGACGTAGAGCTCGTCCTTGTCGAGGCCGTTGACCTCGGCGTTGGCCTGGGCGTTCTTGATCAGGGCGAGCAGGAACTTGGCCGACCTGTTCGTTTCGGGTTGTCAGCCCCTCCGCTTGCCTCATCGACCTATTTCCATACGCTCAAGTATACTGTAGAGACTCACTTGACGGGCCAGCGACCCTGGACGACACCGTGGACCTTGGCCTGGGCGGTACGGCCGACGGCACCGTTGTGGCGGCGGAACGGAACACACTGGGTGTGGGTCTGGACGTCCTCGAGGAACTTGACGACCTTGGCGAGGGAGAGACCACGGCACGCAGCGGCCGTCTCGCTAGAGGAGGGGTGGGAAGCCCGAAAGTCAGCCCCCGGATCCCGACCCAAGCAAACAACTCTTCCCCGGTCCGGCAACTCACCGGGTGTTCTTGTAGTGAACACGGAGGTACGAGCCCTTCGAGATACCGACGGCCTTGCGGTCCGTGATCAGGTGCGACGACGCGTACTTGGCCTGCACGCGGGTGAGAAGGTCCAAGATTCGGGGTCAGCGCCCGCTCGTTCTCGCGCAGTCTCGGCACTGCTCCTGTCTCCAGATCGATATCTGTAGGCGCATAGAGGCGTGGTCGAGGCGAGGCCACGAGTCGAGGTCGGAAACCGTGTCAAAGTGCCGTTCGCGTTCCTGCCGAGTCGATCACGTCGGCCGACCCTCCAGGGTCCCTCGACGGCCGGAGAGAAGCGGTCCTGCCTCGCCAGCTGCCCTATACGTGAATGCAGGCCTCCCAGACCCCGTTTGACGCCGTTGCAGGCAGACTGGCCGAGGTTGGATCTGCCCCTTTCGTGTCGCTGCCTCGTGTGCCGCCTGGTCGCTCGCCTCCCCAGCGGCTGCCCACGCAGTTTCCTCGGGCCTTCCTCCGTTCCTTCGACATGTTGATCCGTTCCGCCCTCTGTCCGAGCCGTTTCCCGCTCGCGTGCCGCGAGAACGACGGCCGGCGAGATTTCGAGCGCAGAGCTCAGGCGGTGCAAAAACTCCGTCCGGGTCGAACCGAGTCGGGTCGCTCTGGCGGGTCGGGGCGGCTTATCGGATTGGTCGAATCAAGCAGAGTAGACCTCGGAAAGCAGACTTGCCATTGCGACGAGGGTGAGGGGGTGAAGACACGACCTGGAGGGGAAAAAACTGTGTCCAACTCGAGGGGGCCAGAAGGCGGGCGGGCGGGCGGCCGGGCTGGGCGACGACGAAGCGCTCGCTCCCCAAGTCTCGCCGCGCGCGCGCGCGTCCCAATTTCACATTACTCTTGTCATTACGCTTTCAAACTGTAGTGTTTAATAGTGGTAGATTCCCTCGCCTCGGCAGCGCGTGAAACTTGCTCAGAGGCTCTTATAGACGAACCGCTCAACACACGTCAATTCGCAGAGACTGATTGCGGAGTGCAAGTCGAGGAAGGTTACGATCGCGAATGGCGCGGGACGTCCGAGCTGAAGTGAGTCTGCGTCACTCAGCGGCGGCACTCTGCAGGCTGCCCCACCGCTCACCCGAAACGAAAGGACAAACGACTGACCTCACCATCCATCCACCGCACAGCTCGAACAAGTTCAGCAGGACCTCGAAGATGCGAGGAATGTCGTCGCTGGCGCAGACGAGATGGAGCGCAGGCTCGTCGAAGATCAGGGAGCGCCGGAAGACGACGAGGACCTCGTCGCGGTCAGGGAAGTCTCGTACCAGGCGAGGCAGGATATCCCGATGCTCGAGTCGCGCTTGACCGAGCTGCTACAGGTCCTCGGTGCGTCTCTCCGACTCTGCCATAGCGGCAGTCGCGCGCACGCTGACAACAATGCTGCTTGTCCTCCGTTCTCGAAACGAAACAGACTCGGCTGCAGCGACCGCTCAAAGGTCTCCCCGTTCCTCTTTCGCCGCAGGAGAAGAGAGTGCTAGTCTATCAGACGCCAGCTTGGCCGCCGGCACCGCCAAGAGGGACAGAGGCGGCATGGAAACGCAGGCTAGTCCGGGCAGGCGAGATCGCGATCCCTCAAATCAAGGTGCGCACTAAAGTCCTTCATAGCTTTCCGCAACTTCCTCGGATTGATGATACCTGTCCATAGATCGTGACGAAATCGATTCGGCGGCCTTCCAGCTGGTCAATGCCGAATTGGACAGCCTTAGTTCGGCCACCGATGCTGGCACCTTGATTCGGACAATGGATACCATCGTCGAACGGCTCGAGGATGACACCGCTCTCCGGTATGAGCTCCAGATCGAGCGCTCTCTAACGAGGTAGGCGGGAAGGCATCAAACAATACAACGGGCTCGAGAGTCTAACAACCTCCCCCGCTCAGCATCTTGACGTGTTTGGCCGATTCCATGTCAACGGAAGTCCGGGCGGCGACTTATCGACTGTTACGACATCTCGTCGTCGACGCGAATGATGCCGCCAAGCTCAATCAGTATCACCTGGAGTATTTCCTCGTCAAGTTCGTTTCCGGAGCTTGCTTCCTCCCGCTCAAGGCGGCTGACCTCTCTTCTCGTTCAGGACACTCGCCCGCGATGCTCGACACGATTTCGAGAAAGAACATGCGCTGCGCCTCGTCCGTGCTGTCATCGAACATGCCGGGTCGCGGCTACACGAAGCTTCCGACATCATACCGCTTTCCGTCTTGCGGGCGGTCATCGCCGTCGCGGAGGCAACGGAAGAGAAGCTTCGATTATCAGCGCTCGAGCTCCTGGGCGAGTTGAGTGAGTCAGGCCGCCGCCAGAGAGTCGCGGATCGGCCACTGATCCTCATTCGTCGTCTTGCAGTCGTGCGAAATCTACCGCTCCTGGTCGTTTCGGGCGGCTTAAGAACGGTACTCGAAGCACTTTCGGAGGGTTTGCCGGATTTTGGCGCCCAGGTCGCGCCTTTATTCCTGGTCGCAGTCGATCATCCAGAAACCCGGCAGTGGCTGAGGCCGGGCGTCGATCTCGAGGTGAGACTATCTCATCCACGGCTTGACGCCGGTGAGAGTATGTACTAACGTCACTGCGGTCCGTAGGTTGTCCTCGCCGGCTTCACCGAGGTGTACGGGAGCGGTGCGCTCGTCCTTGAAAAGGTTCGAGCAAGCGCAGGCATCGTCGCCATGCTCTTGAAGAGCTGGAGCGGTACGCCCGCACTTGTATTGGGCTCGTTTCGATGAGGCCATTGATCGATAAAGCTCCTGCAGGCCTCTTCTATTTGAACATCAGCGGCCGACAAGCTGTCACTTCATTGGTCGACTCGCTGTCCAATCCCTCGGCGGCGATTCGGGTAACTACCGGTGCCACCCTCGGCTGTGAGCCAACGCTGAGGTTATAACATGTTCCTGCAGGAAGTTCTCCTGGATATGCTGATCGATGTTTTCAGCGTTCGCGGTCAGGATGCTGGTGAGCTCCTTCCGGTTCGCTTCACGCTCTGTCGCATCGCGGTAATTGACGGGAGCCGTGACGCTACAGTCTCTGCGACAAAAGCGCGTGGCTCTATATCCGTAAGGGATCGGTGCAATCTGCTCGACCAATATCTCGCAATCTTGCTTCTGGTCTTCGCAGAAGCGGGCTTACCCGATGTGTGTACACTCTAGCATGGCTGATCGTTCCTGCACTTCGCTGACGTCGAGCGCGCGCAGGCCTTGTCAACCCTTGCGACGGATCCGCAAGCGACTTCGACCTCGAAGAAAGTCTCGCGGTTGATCAGTATCGTGCTCGAGGTGGCGCAGCGAGTCTTGCCCCCTTCCCATGCGATGCGTGTCCAAGTAAGCGGTTCGACCTTACAATCTCATCGACTTGCGCTGACGTACACGGTGCAGGCTCTTCCCAAGTTGGTCGCCTTGACGCTGACGTTCGACACGAGCGATGCGCGCCGGTTCGCAAGCTCGACTCTCCTCTCTGTGGACGACTCGAAACGGCGACATCGCAGATCACTCGACCTGTTGCAATCAGTAGCCTCGACCCGGTTCGCCCACTTCTATATCTCTGACTGCAAGCAGGCTACTGACCCCGACACACTCCGCAGTCTCGCCGGATCCTCGGTTGCGAAGCAGCTCGCGGCGACGCAGCGTCAGCGCCTCACACAGACGAGACGAGCTGCCGCGAGCAAGATCGACGACATCACTTTCAGGAATCTCTTGCTCGAGAGTGAGGTCCTCTCGAATCGATCCGAGGTTCCCTGGCGTTGCGACATTCTGCTCAGTCTCGTCGATGGTCCGCTCCGAGATCCGAAACGACTCGAAGAGACAACGCGCGCCACAAAGTTCATGACGCGACTCTTGGGCTTCTTCCACCCGTATAGCCTCCGTTTCAGCGATATGCCGCGATCCAGGGTATACCGATTCGCGCACATTTCGTTGGCTTTATGTTGACGATCCTTGGCGTTTCCGCAGACGAACGCGCAGTGGACGAAGCTCGGCTGTTCCCTGCTCGAGACGTTGCTCGAGAGCCAGGAGGGTTTCGACTACCTCGCCGAAGATCAGCTCTTGCGGCAGATAGCGGAATCGCTATTCCAGGTGGAAGCCGTACGTCCCGGGAAGTTCTTCCAAAAGTGTGCGTTCCATGCTGATCATGTCTCGCAAACAGGCGGTCGGCGCCTCGGGCATCGAGACAGTCTTTTCGCGAGACCGCGTTGAGCGCACGTTGACTCGCGATTACTTCAAGCTCATTGGCGTCTTGACTCGGTCCGAACGAGGCACCCGGTGTGTGATCCTGAGCAGGAGGTATCGAGTCGCAGCAAGGCTGACAAAGCACGCTCAGTCTGCTCGACCAAGCAAGAATGTTTACGGCGGTCCATCGTCTCGCCGAGCTGCGCAATCGCGACGACCTCGTCATCCTTACGCTCGAGAGTATGAGCTACATGCAGTGCGTTGCTATTCTTCGGATGCAGACGATGCAGCAGCGATCGCTCACCTCCTGATCCTCGCAGTGATGGTCATACGCGAGTCTTCCTAGGACGAGCTTTGACATCCAGCTTCCGGGTGCGTTTACTGCTAGATTGATATGCCGTGACGCATACTCACAACGGGTGTGTCGGCTGCTTGCAGCATATTCGACTTGTCGCTACTCGTCACCTGGCCCAGCTCCTGACCGCAGCGGCGGACAACGCCGCGAAGGGCGTACCAGATTGGCTCGTCCGGCTTCTTGTGCAGCAACTCTATGATTCTGCTACAGACGTCGTTAAGCTGGCGATGTCCGTACTCGAGGACATCTGTCAAGACGACGACGTTCTCGAACAGGTGCTAGCGCTGCAACCGGCGCTCGAATTGGTGGGCGAGCACAGCGCCGAGCTCCTCAAGCGGTACGGCTCACTCCTGATCCATACGGCTCGATGCCAAGATTTGCTGACTTGCCGACGACCATAGCTTCCTGGCGACGCCGACGGGTGTTCGATACCTCGATAACCTCGACTATATCCAGCGCGAGCTGGATGCTTGGTTCGACGTGAGCTTTGATGGATGACTCTCGGTGTTTGTGCAACTGACTCCAACCCCTTCGCTGCTTGCAGGAGCGCAACCTGCAATATATGGTGGAGGTCGAGCTGGCGCTCGCTTCGGTGTTCTCGCAGAGAACGCCTCACGCGGGTAGCAGTGCTCCGTAAGGCCACTTTACGAGCGTCAGGTACACTCGTGACTAATCTTATAGCGAGATCTAGCTTTAATGGAACGCCGCCTCCGCACTTCTACGGCGAACTCGTCCAGACGGCCGAGGGATGTCGTCACCTTCGCGAGTCGGGCCATCTCGATGACTTCGCCGCCATCCTTTCGATCCATGAAGACTCCGAGCTCGATCAAGAATACGTCATCATGCTCAAAGCTGTCCTCTGGGCTCTCGTGCGTCCCCGGGTGCCATTTCAAGTCCGCCAGCTTTCTGACGGTCCCTCTCCGCGCTCAGGGTCATGTCGGTTCATCATCGCCAGGTCTACTTTTACTTGACGAGTATGATATCTTGACCCAGATCGTCCAAATCGCTGCTTTTTCGCCGGTCTATTCGCTTCGCGGGTCAGTGGTGCCTTCTTTTGCAGGTAAACGGGCGAACGCTCTATCGCTGACAGACGCTGCGCCTCTACGTAGCACAGCGACTTTTGCGCTGTGTTTGCTCGCAAGTACTGAAGAAGGCGCCGAAATGCTCGACGAAATGGGCTGGGACAGCGTCTTTGACCTGCACGGACGCGCCGTCGGGCTCTGTGTGCCGAGTTATCTGGCGGACTATATCGCCGTGCGTGCTGATTCGATCGATCGGCGGATTCTGTGGGCTGCTGCTGATGCTCTTTGCCGTTCCCGCCGAGGTGCAGAGTCCTCAATGGGACGTTCCGCCCGCCATTGCTCCCTTGTCGCTATCCTTCTCCTCGCCTCGTTCGACCGCACAGCGCGATATTCTGATCGCCATGGCCGACCTCTCGAATCATATCCTGGCCGCTAAAGCGTCGAAAACGCTCGCCAAGATCAAATCCCGCCACCCGGCCGACTTTCGCTCGCCGGTCATGATGCGCCGAGCCTACCAGATGCTCTCAGAGCATCAGTTTCGCCTCGTCTCTCGGCGATTTGTTCTGGACCTCTTCGATGTACCATTGTCTTCCAGCCTCGCAGGCGAATTGGCAGGAGCTGGGTTTGACCTGCTCCGCGCTTCACACGCTGCCGTTCAGACTCGCGAACCATCTCCGTCGTCGTCGCCGGCGATCGACGCTCAGGTCGCTGGATTGACGCGCACGCGATGGCAGGCTTCAGGTATCGCCGAAAGTCTCCTGACGGCCGTTGAAGGCGATCTCGGCTCTGACGACGACGGCGACGATACGAGCGATGTGAGCGTGGAAGGACAAACCGCCTCGAGAGTCCTTACACCGATCGTCACCATTCGTGGTTTCCTCCTCGCATAACGAATTTAGACCTTCTCCACTGCTCTCTTTCCGTGCCGCTTGTTGTACAATTATGCAGAAGCAGTCCTGTCAAAGCAATGTAACCGCGCTCGTTAAACGCTGTCCGGTCGTAGAAGCATGAGCCGTTGCAGGAAAAAGTACACAACACAGATTCCGACATCCCTGCCAGGAAGACAACGGCCCTAGCGCTTTCCACTGGTCTTCTTGATGCGACGAGCCTTTTCGCCCTTCTTCATCTTGGTCGCCCGCTTCTCGCGGGCTTTTTCCTTGGTCTCTTGCTTACGTGCCTGGGAGCGGGGCAGTCGGATAAGTACGGAGGTCATGCGAAAACTGAGAGCGCGACAGAGCGTACCTTCTTCTCGTCCTTGTCCTCGAACTTCTTTCCACGGGGCCTTCGCTCGCCATCGGCCGTCTCTCCCTCCTCCTCCTCGTCACTGTCTTCGGACGCCTCCGACCCTTGGTTGTCATCATCGGATGCCTGATCTGTTCGACCGGCTGTGGAAAGCTCCTGAAGGCTCTCGGGCGCAGTCCGTTCGTCGTGCGACTTCTGAGCGTTCGCGACACCGGTCAAGTCGGCGTAGATGAGGTCGGAGCCTTCTCCTCGTAAGACACGCGCGACGTCTCGTTCGACATCGTAGACTTGCTCGAGCGTTCGGGGGATGTATGCCTGAGCAAAGACGGCTTCGTCCGATGCTGACGGACCGGCCTGCTTTTGTTGGCCATCGGCAGACGGCTCAACGCCTGCGACATCGGCAGATGCCGGCTCTTCCTCGAGGAGACGGC
This sequence comes from Rhodotorula glutinis, assembly GCA_037974285.1. Classification (NCBI taxonomy): domain Eukaryota; kingdom Fungi; phylum Basidiomycota; class Microbotryomycetes; order Sporidiobolales; family Sporidiobolaceae; genus Rhodotorula; species Rhodotorula glutinis. The sequence continues at coordinate 276,803 of JBBPFV010000012.1, read as the reverse complement.
GGACCTCCGCTGCGACATCGGCGTCGGTCTCTTCGCGATCGGCGACGAGCTTGTCGCGAGTGACGAGGTTGAAAGTCCGCCGCAGGCCGAGCGTCTTGACTCCTCGCCGGGCGAAAAAGTCCTCAGCATTCTGGATGTCGGCACGCAAGAAGTCGAAGGCGGCGGGGTGCTCATGCTCGACGGATTGGGAGACGTCGATCACCCAGAGATGGCCATCGTGGTAACTGTAGGCAGAGAGTCGTCAGCATATTGATCCAACAAGCACAGCTTGACACTCACAGGATGTTGTACTCGCTGAAGTCGGCATGGACGAGACGGCAACGGAAGAAGATGGCGCGCAAAATGCAAACGATCTCGACGTAAAGCGCCGGAACCTCGTCCGGACTCAGATCGGCGTCCTTCAGTCGAGGCGAAGCTCTGTACATGGGCGTAAGTCAGCGAGCGATCTTCAGCGATACTAGCAGATATGGGACGTACTGCCACTCGTCTTGGCCGACAAAGTCCATCACGAGGACATTCTCCCGGACCTCGATCGCTTCCGGGACCCGCACGCCCGCCGAATGCATCCGACGCAGATTACGTAGCTCCTTCTCTGCCCACAGTCGAACCATCTTTCGAGGGTTGCTGCGAGCGTAGCCGCCCTTGAACCGGAACTCGCCCGTCACGTAGCGGTCTCGGTCCTTGAAGACGAGGATCGACGTCTTGAAGATTTTGAGCGCGATGTGCTTGCCTTCGGGCGAGATGGCGTGGTAAACGTTAGCCTCTTTACCGGTCGAGACGCAACCGTCGATACGTTCAACGACGCCGCGACCGATCATCTTGAACAAGATGAGCCGGGTTCGAGGGTCGAGGACCTGTTCGTTCGTCGCGCGGTCGCTTTTGTCCTTGACGAGAATCTTCTCCGAGCCTCCTTTACGAGTCGCTGTTCCGGCTTGGTACAGCGGGTCGAGGTGCAAGCGGTTCGCGAATCGAGAGTAAAGCGAAAGCTGGTCCGTCACCTTGTCGCCGTGAACGGCCGCCTTCTCTCCCGGCTTTGTTGCAGAGGCGCCGTTCGGGCCTCCTGCCGCTTCGGGACCTCGCCTTCGACTCCGGTTCATGGCGGGAAGGACGCCACCAGCTCGATTGCTGGCAGCCGCAGTTGCGCCGTCCGCTCCTGATCCGGATGCACCGCCGGTCCGCGCCGCCGAACTTCCGTGCGCGACGAGGACCTGCTGCTTCATGCGGTTGTAGCGCTTTGTGAAGTCTGTGGACGGTGCGCAATAAGCCTCGTGATCCTCCGGAAGAGCCGATTTGTCGGATGCTCACCTCCAGCTGCATCTGCCCAATCCTGGTCCATCACGGCATGCAACCCGCTTTCCAAGTCGCCGCCGGTCCAATCATCCTCTTCGCTGTCGTAAGCCTCGTCGTCGTCTTCATCCTCTGGCATCGAGTCGGAGTCTTGCTCGTCGAGCAATGGACCGGCGACGGGTCGAGGAGCCTGGAGAGCGGCGGCATGCTGAAGCGGCACAGCTGGCGCAGCGGGTGCTTCGACGTGTACGTCCTCGTCTGCGTCTTCAAACTGCATCACTGAGCTGTGGATAGTTCAGATTGGAAGCGCGTAGCCTGTTTGCATGCTCATCGGCTCTGCACCGCCACTCGCGGATTCCGCCTGACATTTCGATCCAGACTGCGTGCACCCCTCCTGACTATTACAACAAGCAGTGTGTACAAAGCGCGAAGAGGGAGGATCACGTTCATGCCCCGGGCGCCGAGTACTTGAGATCTTCCAAGCCGCGCGCATCGCGGACGAGACTTTCGCCCTGCTGCGCGGCCCAGACGCTCGCCACCTGCAGGAGCAGAGGCAAGTTCCGGACGAGCGCGCTCGGCCCGGTAGTTGATGCGGACGTGAAGGGCAGGAAGGGAGACACACTCGTCAATGCGGGCGCGACGAGGAGGACGAGGTCAGCCGGGCATGGAGGCGGTATGGTTCCGGTCGTCCAGAGGCCGTGACCGAATCGGACGATCGTCAACAAGAGCGACAGGCGGAGCAGGAGCGCGAGTAGCGTCGGCAACTGCGCTTGCGGCAGGCTTAAATGGGAGTCACAGGGTGAGCAGCGTCAGCGAAGGCCGCCAGAGCAGAGACTGCACGAACTTACATGACCGAGCTACCGAGCAAGACAAACGCGGCGATTCGGTAGCTCTTCTGAGCGACGAGAGCTTCCGTTAGTAAGGCCTTGGCGAGCGAGTCTTGCTCTGCGTTAAGACAACGTCGTCATGAGCAAGGAAGTGCGGCTCAGGAATGGAAGGGCGTACCAGTCTCATCGAGGATCTCTGGTTCGTCACACGTCAAGTCATCGTCGTCTTTGGCCGCATACGTGTTCCTCTTTCGCATCGTTCCGCCCGCGGTCAAGAAACGGTGACGGCGAAAGCAAACGAGGTCGAGATGTTGAGCGAACGCGGCGAGTTCGTCTGGCTCATCCCGCTCATTACGCTCGGACCGCGAGACACCTGCTTGACTATCTGACTATAGCACCCGCTAGATATGAGCTTCCTCGGGTGCGCGACTCTTCCCGCGCCTTCTGATGGCGAGGCGCCGGCGCCCTCTTCTCCCCCCACCTCGGGAACTCGCGACGAACGCTGACGGACCCTTTGACGCACGTTGTGCAGCGGTAAGACCCGCCCTTTCAGACCACGCAAAGCTGGAGACAACGGGACGCGCGCGTACCAGCTCAAGAAGTGAGGGCTCATTCCGCCGACTGCTTGTCGTCGAATCAGGGTCTGACTGACCCTGTTGCTCCCGTTCGCACAGATATGCCGAAGCGACGTAGGCTCTTCCCAGGATCACTACCTTGACCTTTTGTTGACGATGACTCTTGGGCCCGCGCAGGCTCGGATCCGGCAACCTTCGACAAGCGGTCGTCCTGCCGGAAGGCGAAGACTTGAACGAATGGCTCGCAGTTAACAGTGCGATACAGCCGAATGTTTTGCGCAGTCGCGCAGGCTGACTCCTTCTCTCTGCTTACAGCCGTCGACTTCTTCAACCAGCTCAATATGCTCGTGAGCAGCGACGTATTGACCTGGCATCTCCGATGCTAACCATGCTGACCTCGATATCGTTCGTCCCACAGTACGGATGCATTACCGAATTCTGCACGCCGCAGGAATGTCCCGTCATGAGCGCAGGACCGAGGTTCGAGTACCATTGGCAAGACGGGGTCCGGTTCCGAAAGCCGACAAAGATGTCGGCGCCAGGTACGCCGGTCCCCATCCTGTCCGCTCCGCGCGCCAAAGCTGAGCGCCTGTGGGTCGCACCGCGCAGAATACGTCGACCATCTCATGAACTGGGTGCAGGGAATGCTCGATGATGAGGCCATTTTCCCAAGTCAGCTGGGTGAGCCAATTACTCGATCTCATCTGTTGCGAGCTCGTTTGAGCGGTACTGACCACGAAAGAGACCATCCTTGCTTTTCGTCACGTAGGCGCTCCCTTCCCGAAAGACTTTGTCGCGACCGTCAAAACGATCAACCGGCGACTGTTCCGAGTGTACGCGCACCTGTACAACCATCACTTTGCGCAGCTGTGCGCACTCAGTATCGAAGGTGCGGCCAGCCTCTTTATTTTGTCTCCATCTGGTGCAGACACGAAGGTCTGAGCGGCGAAGCTGACGCTTCTTGTGGCGACGGCCCGCAGCACACCTCAACACCTCTTTCCATCACTTTGTGCTCTTCCTCGACGAGGTGAGCATCCCTGCCATCTCTCTCGAGTGAAGTGTGACTTACTTCGTGCCTGTGCAGTTCAAGCTTGTCGACAAGAAAGAGCTCGCTCCGCTGGACGAGCTCGTCACTTCCGTATTGTCCAAGTGATTCCTGCTCGCCGATCTCTTTTCCCGCCTCGCATTCCAGGACCCAGTCCATACCATCGCACTTCTCTCGCCGTGTCCTGTTTTGTCGTACCATTCTCCTGCATTGCTGAAACGCGATCCGATCGTTGAAAGCCTCTGAGGAAAAGTCTTTCTTGCGGCGAGCCAATTTGCGATCGAGGCCGCGCGCAGTTTTGACATGTTGAGCGACCGTCTTTGCCCTCGCAACGCCTCACCCCTGCCGAACAGCAGTCACAGCAGCCTAGCAGAACGGTCCATAGGATTACGTGAGTGAAGAGTCGCGCAAGCTGGAGCCCTGCCCGCGATATCACGTTGTGACGTCGTCCGGGCCTCGCTCCTCCGCTGCGAGACTGAACCGCTTCCTCGCCAGGACTAGCTGACGCTGTGCGCATATACACGCCGTAGGTCGACACTTCACATCTCTCAAGACTCACAGGTGCGCGTTGGGATGTCTTCTAGGGCCGCGCGGCCGGATTGCGGTTGCCGTCCCCGTCCCGTCATTGGCTTCCAGCCAGACCTGTCGCTGACGGGCCCAGCCTGTTGACCACAGCCTCGCTTCGAACACAACCGCCACGATGCCTCCCAAGTCGAGGTCGACTTCGACCAAGGCCGCGACGCAAAAAGCGGCCCTTGGCTTCTCTGCCACGAAGAAGGGAGTTACGCCGGCATCGAAGCAACAAGGTGCCGCCGCGAAGGGCGCCAAGGCGGACACCAAGACGAGTGGGAAAGCGACGACCAAAAAGTCGGACTTGGCGGGGCTCTACCCGCGTTTGTACAAGGAGGCGTTGCGCAAGATGGGTCCTCCGAGTAAGTGTTACGACTTGGCCCGCCTGCCGCCGAGTGTCGAGCACTCCTTGTTGGCTGCTTCTGTACGTATACTAAGACCGTTGCGATTATCGCAGTCCACCGCGACGAGATGGACGATATCGAGATCATCCTGCGCGTCTTCGATGCCGACGAGGAGTACGGGCCCTGCAGTCGCATGACGTATATTTCTCGACCCGTCCTCTAGTCTCGATCATTGATTGACCAAGTCACGCTTCGGTCTGCAGTCGTCTCGAGCGCTGGGAACGCGCCGAAAAGCTCGGCCTCCAGCCAGATCCTGAGGCGAGTCTCGCCAACAAGTCAGAAAGCATTGGCTGAACAAGTCGACTTGAATGCTGACAGTTCCTGTGACTTTATGCTTCCGCAGATCGGCGAGATCCTTCGGTCTGAGGAGGGCAAGTCGACGAAAGCTTACAGCGACTCAATCTTCCAGAGTGAGCGACTGATGCCCCCGACTCGCGCTATCCTTTCTGGCGCTGACGCAATGCGTCTTTGCCTTCGCAGTCTGAGCTGTATATATCTCCCCCGCATTGAACGCCAGCGTTCGCTCGCGAATGCTCCCCGTTGTGTCCGCCCTCTTCTCTTTCGCCCATTTCGCTTCCCACGCCTGTGTTGTTATCCTTCCGCCCCTTCGCGCTTGCTGTATATACCCCTTGCGTAGTGCTTACATGCCACGAGCTGTTCAAACTCTCGATCGATCTCGCTGGCCGAAGCGCGCATCGAAAAATGGCTGCTCCGTAGCGCGTCTGGGTGCAACACTCGACGGAGCGGTAAGTAAATCTATTCTATATTGCACAAGACGGAAGAGGGTAGCGCCGTTAGACACGGCAGTTTGTAAGGCCGATGACGAGGATATCGGATGCTCCGATGGCCTGATGACCACACCGCGAAGAGTTAGCGACGATCTCGAAACATCACACATTGAAAGCCTACGCACCTGAAGACGGTCCATCACGTCCGCAACCTGAGCCTTGAGGACCATACTGCTGACGGCGACCCATTCCGGGTCGTCGAGCGGCGAGACCGTCGCGGCTCGTCGACCGGGGGTGACCTGGGTCGCCTCGCTGACGACTTTCCGGGGGATGTTGTAGTTGCAGAGGACGTACTTGCCGGCGGCGACGACACCAGCGATACGGGACGTGATCCGCTCGATAAGGCCGTCGTGCTCGTTGGCGGGCTTGTTGGATCGGATCAGGACAGCTTGCGAGGCGAGGACGGTCTCGATCGCGTGGAGACCAGCAGCGCGCATCGTCTCGCCCGATTCTGGGAAAGTGCAGGCGCGTCAATTCTTCCCGAGTGATGTCAGTCCAGACGAGGAAGGATCTGCTTACCGACGAGGTCGACTGCGGCGGTTTCGGCGTTCCTTGAGAGTTAGCTTGTGCGCTTCTCATCGCCTCGTATGAGATCTGGGCACGCACCGATGCCGTCCGCAAGACCGAGGGCGCAAGCCGCCTCGACACTGCCGCCGATGTACTCGATCTTGGTCGATCCCTTGGTCTTACCCGCCTTCTCGTCCAACTCGCCAAAGTACCGTCCGGCGAGCACCTCGAAGCTCGTGACGACCTTCTTGCCGACCAAGTCCTCAACCGTTTTGATGGCGCCGCCTTCGGGGACCTGAACCTGCAACTTGCACTTGCCGAACTCGAGCGGGAGGACCTCGGACACGAGGCCGTTCACGTCCGCCTCGGCGACCATGTCCTGACCGGTGATACCAAAGTGGACGTTGCCCTCGCCGACGAAGCGCGGGATGTCGGCCGCGGGCAAGAAGACCCTGCGAGCGAAACATCAGCGCCTCATCCTGCACTTGATCCTCTCGTAGCCGGTGGAGCTCTCTCACAGCGCCATGTTGTGGTTCCGGACGAGGCAGACATCGAGGCGGTGCGAGCGAGTGAATTGGATGTCGGCACCTGCAGCATGCGAGAGTAGGAAAGAGTCAGCAGCTAGCGGAGCCAGTCGAAGGTCGTTTCGCAAGCAGCGCACCCGAGAGGAGCTGCAAGCACTTCTCGTACAGCCGTCCTGCAGAAGACTCCGTCAGCTCATGATTTGCTTCCCACTGAATGATCGTTTCTCAGAGAGTCGATAGGATGTTTAGAAAAGAGGCGTACCCTTTTTCGGAATGGCGAAGAGACACCGGCCCTTGAGGCTTTCGTTGAGGAGATCGAGCATACCGAGCAAGGACTAGCGATGAAGAAGGCTAAAGAGCGCGCTATAGCCGTACGGGGGGAGGAATCGCGGTCGACTTTGGGCGCAGATCTCGCCATCCATCTTCGCGAGTTTCCGCTTCCGCGGCTCGCCCGCTCGTGGTCGCACGTGTCTGCGCTCTGCGTCATCAGAGCAGCACACCGACTGATAGCCAGACGTTTCGCACTCGGTCGCGACACTGCTCGAGAAGACCCTTTGCGCTTGCTACCATCTGCCTCGCGCTTGAACCGTTAGCCCGCGGGGGGAGCGATGCTGTCGAGCCGGAGACGACGATCACTTGGACAGAGCATACGACGCGCACTGGCTTGCTTGCTAGTTGTTGCGGTCGCGCTCATCGTGAGCAAGAAAAGCTACTCGGATGCGCTCTTGCCTGAATCGCTGCGAAGGGCCGGAACGGTCCTTTGGGTTACCGCCCACCGTGAGTTGCTCGCCCTTCGCCTCGACGTGCTCAAGCGCGCACGCCTCAACATGTGTTGCTCTCTGGCTTGATTGTACATGCTGATGATAGTCGGTATTGCGCTCTGCCCCACCAGCCGACGACGAGTCATTCTTCTTCGCGCCGGCTATTCTGAACCTGCTGCAACATTCTCGAACAGGCGCATTGCTTTGCCTATCGAGCGGTACGCGCACGAGCTCTCTCGCCGCCTCGAGTCCATGAGCGACGCTGACGACAGTCAGCTGTCAGGTAACCACGACGGACTGGGCGTGCAACGTCGCCGAGAACTGAAGGCCTCTTGCTCCATTCTCGGGATCAATTCGGACCGGTGCGAAGTGCTCGATATTCCGTAAGCCTTGAGCTACTTCGCCGCCATGTTCCCGGCCGAAGCTGATATGACGATCGATGAAGCGAACTTGCCGACGATCCCAAGGCATGGTGGCCAGCGGCCGCGATCGAGCGGCAAGTGCAGTCGCGCGTACGAGAGTGGGGAGTCGACGCGGTACATTTCCCGGTCGCTTAGCCCGGGGCGCTCAAAGCTGGGTCTTTGTTATCGTATGCTGACAACACCAGGCTGCGCCAAAAACAGATCTTTACCTTTGATGACTATGGCGTTTCCGGCCATGCCAATCACCGTGCGATCGCGTCCGCACTTGCGTGAGCATCAAAGTTCCGGGACGCGACCGTCAGGCCCGCTGTGAACTGATCTGCCGTGTCAAAACCTGCACAGCCAGCAAAGGGGACTTCCTCCAGTTTTCGTCGTGAAATCGACGAGTGTCTTGACCAAGTTCACCTCGGTTCTTCTCCTCCCTCTGGCAGTCTTACGACGGCTTCTCGCAACGTCCACCGCACCAGAAGAGGCGCTCTTCGTCAACTCCTGGCGCCAGTATTCCACGACGCTCGAATCGTTCGGAGCGCACGGAAGCCAAGCGACCTGGTTCCGAACGCTGTTCATCTACTTCAGTCAGTACTTGTGGTACGTCAGTGCCGTCAGAATATCCTGAGCGCGTCGTAGCTAGAGATTTCTGGGCTCGTCTCGCGCAAGATTTTCCTCAGCATCCGGCTGAGATCACGATTGCCGCGCCCGAGAGACGTGATCGTTGAGCGCACAGCACCTAACTCGAGCATTTTGCGATGTGTCTGGGCAATTCTCCGTCGGTATCGAAGGGTGGGCGAGGGACGAGATCGGCAAAGTGCGATGGCCGGCCGGCTAGCCGAAGGAACGAGTGTGCGAGAATCTCTGCACGCTTGCCACAACCACGCTTCTACGCCTGGCACGCTCCGATCCAGACTGCAACTCGCTTCTGACTCAGTCCATACACTCGTGCCGAGCCTGCAACCCCTTCTACGACCGACGACATGCGCCCCACACCTCCCTCCTGGCTCAAACTCCTTGTCCCCGTCAAGCGGACGGTCGACTGTGCGTACCGGCTCACGGAGCGCGGCTTAGCATGACAGTACTGACTCTGCACGCGATCGCAGATGCCGTCAAGATCCGCGTCGGCCCGAAGGGAGTCGAGACCAAGGGAGTCAAGCACTCGATGGTCAGTTGCTTCAGATTGCCTCTACGCGAGCGCAGCTACTGACGATGCGTTTGACTCGGTACAGAACCCTTTCGATGAGATTGGTGAGCGGCGATGAGGCGTGGACCCTTTGCAGCCGTGCTGATCCCTTTACCTCGGAACAGCCATCGAAGAAGCGGTCCGCCTCCGCGAGAAGGACAAGAAGGCGATTGAGAAGATCACTGTCGTCAGCATTGGCCCCGCCAAGGCATCCGAGGTGCTGCGAACTGCGCTCGCGATGGGTGCCGACGAAGCGATCCACGTCGAGACTGCCGAGGACGATGTGGTCGAGCCGCTTGCCGTCGCCCGCACGCTCAAGGAGATTGTCGGTCGCGAGCAACCCGATATGGTCATCATGGGCAAGCAGGCGATCGACGATGACTCGAGCCAGGTCGGCGGCATGCTCGCCGGCATGCTTTCATGGCCGCAGGCCAACTTTGCGAGTAAGGTCGACCTGGACACCGCCGCCAAGACCATCACCGTCTCGCGCGAGATTGATGGCGGCCTCGAGACTCTCAAGATGTCGCTGCCAGCCGTTGTTACGACCGACCTCCGCCTGAACCAGCCGCGCTACGCGAGCTTGCCGAACATCATGAAGGTAAGCTCTGTCAGCCTGATAATGGGTGCGCTAGGAACGCGAAGCTGATCTTCCGTGTCCTTTACGCGGGTCTCTAGGCCAAGAAGAAGCCCTTGCAGAAGCTCAAGCCGAGTGACCTCGGCGCCGACTTTGCGCCGCGACTGGAGTCTGTCAACGTCGAGGCTCCTCCTGCTCGTCAGGGAGGCGCCAAGGTGAGTGGACGTCTCGAACTCTGTCCGGAAGCTCTGTGCTGATCCTATGCATCCTCAGGTGGAGTCTGTGGACGAAGTCGTCAGCAAGATGAAGGAGGCCGGAGTCATCTGATCCTGGTCGGGTTGAAATTGAAGAATAAGTGTTGCGCGGCTTCTGTCATGAACGCAGACAGCAGGGATGGCCACAGGCCTCGAGAAAGGAACTGTGACAGCAGCCAGCGGAAGCGGCGCGGGGTAAGGCCTGACCAGACCAGAAGGGAAGGCCTGACCAGACCAGAACTGCTGCCTCTGCACCACACGAGGTACTCGATTGTTCAGCATATGATGTCCAGCTATTAGTGCTACTTCTCTTTGAGCGATCAATGGCCGGTGCTCCGTATGTAGTGGCTTTGAGGAGATTCCGATTGGGAGCACTTCGGCCTTCCGAGGTATTCCTTGCCATAGATGGCGTTCCGTCTGGCCCGCACTTTTGATCTGGAGCTCTGACGAGTATATTGATAAGGAAAGGTGTTCAGGATTAAAAAGTTCTCGCCGGGTTGCCCGGCAAAAGTTTTTGATGTCTGTGAGATTCGAACTCACGCCCTTTCGGACTAGCGGGTTAACATAGAACCTTAAGCTAGCGCCTTAGACCGCTCGGCCAAAACACCTTGATGTTGTCAGCTGCACAAAAGTACAAATATATTACGCCAGGTACGGCAAAAAGCAGCCAATAGGGGAGCGAGAGTATTCTTGTGGACTCCCGGGGCTCAGAGGTCCACTCCTGTGCAGGGCCATGATACAGAAGGAGTATTGCCTGGCAGCCGCAGCAGAAATTGCAGGCATGCCCCTCTGTTGACATAACAGGCTACAAGGTGATGTAGAGCATCAGGACTTGGCTGTCTGCTGCTGGCTGTCAAATGTGCAGTCCAGCTTTGTTACTTTTGTCAGCGTACATGACAAAGGAGAGGATCTTCAACAGCTTCCCCGTTAGTGTGCCTAGAGGTGCAGGTAGTGCTGCGTGACAAGTGCAAGCAGGACCAAGGCCAAAGTGACTCAGCCATGGGTGAGAGTCTTGCACAAGCTGCTGCAATGTGAAGCCTTGCAAAACAAGACAAAACTTGCCACTGGTGCTGCACGACTGACAGAGGCTGCTGAGAGCTCCTGGAGGACAAGGGAACACAGTATGTTTTGCAGTGTCGGATTTGTGACAGCTGCTGGTGCGGGCTGTGGCCTGTGGCATATTGGTCTGCAGATACTTCATTGTGCCTGTTTACTGCAAGAAAGCTGTGGGAGCATTCTATTATGACTTGCTTGAGCTGCACAGCACAAGAGTGAGTTTGACATGATGGAAGACATGTACTACCTTAGCCACTCAGCAAAGGCAACACTTGAACACTCCGGTCTTGGCACATTTGATTTGCTCTGCTGCCTGCCACTCGAGAGCTGGTGCCCTTTTCTGCATACCAAAAGGAAGACCTTTTCCCCTGCAGCCCTGCCCAACAGATCAATCTCTTTTAGAACGCCGGAATCACCCTGCTTTTTTGGTTGTAGCAAATTTGCGTTAGCTGAGGACTCAAAGGCCAAATGACAAAAATCTCTTGCTCTCACAAGATCATGTCATGAAAGACGTGTATGCCCAGTCCAGCAGGAATCTGCAAGCAAGACCTTGAGCAGGACAAGATGAGCATGGGGGTGGATGACGCCCGTGACCGTTGAGACGATCCTCTGGACGGTGGCAAAGTTGCAGCCGCGCTCAGGGTCGTCAGCAGCCGGGAGGAACGGCGCCAACACGGTAGTAACGGCCATGTCCCGCATGATGAAGCTGGTGGCCGGCGTCAGAAGGGCTCGAGTGGCGCGTCGTGGATCGGCTTGCATGGCTAGAACACAGGCAGACGCATCAGCGGCAGAGTTGGGCGTCCCGAGCGGATGACGAGGGAAAGCCGACGCTTCACTCACTAACGGAGAGGCTTTGCGAGCCCGTGCTGAGCGGGCAGGGCAGCCAATAGCAGATACCAGAGAGTTCAGACGCGCCTTGTAGCGCTGGTAGAGACTGTAACGGCAGGACAAGGTGACTTGGGTGCAACGCGAGGCAAGCAAGGCGGTGTAAAAGTGGTTTCTACCTTTGATCACGTGACCTCTCTGCGGTAACGTCTCAGCGGGCAGAGCGAGGGTGTCGTGTTCTGCTCACGTAGTTGCGCACAGGCCAAGCTGGCAGCTTTGCAACTGAACAGCTGCTCTAGAGATTGCGAGGGAATCACGCCGCTTCATCCAGTTCGGCATTGCCTGCTGGCAATTTGACACGCTCCTTTCAACACCGGCTATCCGTGTGCGAGTGCTGACGTACTGGATAAGTCTCACTGTTCCATACAGGCTGCACACTTCCGTGGCTTCTGGAATCTGGAACTGCTACGTGCGCTTGCTGAAAGCCAAAAGCTGAGGGGCCGACTCCATCGACTTGAACATGCCAGAACCGCGAGATTGGACGCCATTTCTTCAAACCACTTGTGCTCTCAACAGGTCATGCGTATGGTGCTAGCAATTGCAAGCACTGAACAGCGCAGTATGCGCGGCCAAAGGATGCCACCACTTTGACTCGGAGGCCAGGGCAACACGTAACTGTCAGGGATTCACCACAGCCTAGTCCCGTGCCTTAGCGCCCAAGTGCTACATATTGATAACAAACAGGTCCCGGAAGGCATTAGCGTTTGCGAGACGGCCGAAAGAAGCGGGAAATCAGGAAATTCCCGACTTTGGGAACCTCCCCTCGAATGCCAGGCGGCACAGGGAGAGCATCACTGATGCCAAGAATACGCTATGCAGAGCATGCCTGCGGTCAAGGGGTGATACAAGCAGCCGCCTTTCGAGCGCACGAGCCTCCGCGGTTCGACCCTGCGGTCATAGGATGATCGGTTTTAGCGAAAGCGGCCGGCAAGCGAGCGCGACGCCTTCTTTTGCTGGAACGCTCTCAAGTGGCTGCCTACAAGGCTGCACGCTTAGGGCTGCCAGTACGGTATGCAGTCACGGTCGAAATCGAGCGCTCGTGCCTTTTTTGTGGCTGCCGAGGACCGCAATTCACTGTCCCATTGCAGGAGGATCATGCAAACGAGCAGCTTCCAGACATGTCTCTCTTGGGTGGACAAGTGGTTCAGGCGGTCAAGCAAGGCCATAGGCAGTCAACAAAGGCCGTGTACGGCCCAAGGAAACAGTGAGGCCCGCAAACACGAGCCAAAACTCTCTTGATTGTCGATGTGGCTCTCAATGACCCTGCAATGAGACGGATCCGTCCGCTTGTCTACACAGGGCGTAGCAACAGGCGGAAAGCAAGTCGATCAAAGTTGCAAGGGCGACCACGAGTGTTGGGAAATCCGGCAGAACGCAGCCTCCGTAAAGTGTAGCAGGAGAGCACCAGTCTGGCGCAAAGGAGCACAGGGAATGCCTGGTTAAGGACAGTCTGGATCAGTTTGGGTAAAGGTACGGTGTTGTAGATCATGCAGGGAAAGCAAACTCACTAGCGAGCGGGCTTCGATGCGAGTAATCGTGTCGAGTCGGCTCCTGCAAACATAGGCTCGGTCAGCGCTACTTGGGCCAAACACGCAAGGCATTGCAACGAGAAGGTACAAGCCTGCAAATACAACCAAGGAGGATCTTGACGAGACGCCACCCAAAAGACAGCCACTCGACTCGACGAGGACGGCGTCCCGGCTGGCCCTAAGCGCGAGATCTGCAGGAGGCTGAGGGGCTTCCTCTTGGATGCGTTGGACCCTTGCCTCAATCAACACGACGTCGACCTCTCATACAACAACCTGCTACGTCTGCGCGACCTCAATCCTCAATCTTGTCACGTGTCATTGACATGTGACCAGTCAATGACACGTGACCAGGATAGGATAGGATAGGATAGATTCCAAGTTCGAGTCAGTATTGAGCCTAAAAAATTGTGGCTGACGCGAGAGCCGAAGGGGACAACATCATGCGCCTGTTGGACCGCTGAAAGGACGTCAAGGTGAACCTGCAGAGCAGCAAGCGGGCGGTGTACGTCTTGAGGACCGTACTGAGGGCGTCCAACCCACCACAGCAGGCGCACTGTGGCAGAACAAGGCACAAAAAGGCAGAAGGGCAAGAAGCAAGAGGACCCAGGAGTTCCCCTAGCAGAGGTGAGCGTGCGCGTCTCTGCTGAGGGCAGACATTGCAGACACAATGCTCACTGCACCCCCTCGCAGGACCTGATGCATTGCATGGCCGTCAGCCTTTTGAACGAATGGGGTTCGAAGGCAAGAACACCGCCGAATGCGAGCGTTCAAGATCACTGCTACCGCAACAAACACGAGTGCGAGTGGCAAGATGCTTGCAACAGGGAGCTTGCTTTCTTGACCAAGTGCCCCGGCCAGATCCGCAAGCAAGGGAAACACGGTGAGAAATCGGTCATCAAGACTTTGGCCGACACGGTCCATTCCTCGCGCAACATCCTGTACATCCGCGCCTTTCTCAACCAGATCCGCGTACTGTGGACCATCGTTGGGGTCATCTTTGACACGCTCAAGCCCGCAGCAATGGGGCTGTTCAAAGAGACGTTGAAGCGGACCCGACAATCCAACATCCTTGCCGACTGGATTGTGAGTGGGTGCGGCGTACCGAGATGATGCTTCCAAAAGCTGACTGGCTCTCTGGCAGGCCCACACGTGGTTCTTCTTCATGGCGATCGTGATTGTTCTGAGCCGGCGAGTTGCGCTGCACTACGACGCGTCGGATACGTTACACGGCTGGGCTGCGTCGACGCCATTCGGGACGTACCGCGGCGGCAACTTGTTCTTTCCCGACCCCAAGTTGCGCATTGCACTCTACCCGGGAGGCGTGCTCGTGTTCCGCTCGGCTCTCTTGCGCCATTCGGTGCTTCCGTTCCAAGGTGCGGTCCCGGTCACGTCTTCCGATCCGAATCGAGCTGACTTTGCGTCATCGCAGGCTGCCGCTACTCGCTTGTTGCCTTCACCCACCAGCACCTGATGGTGCACACCGGTATTATGCTTTGCGACCAAGGACCGTTTCTTGCGGCGGCAATGCGCGACAATCGGAAGTGGACTGTCGTGCGCTTCCTCACTAGCGACTCTCTCGGAACTTGCGCGTACTCACTTGGCTGCAAACGTAGCACGACAACGACTCACTAGACGACCGGCAAATTTGGGATTTGACGGCGATCCTGCGCGAACGAAAAGAAAAGAACAAGCGCGAAGACGAAGCAAGGAAAAGGGCGGCAGATGAGAAGCGGCGGGCGCAAGAGGAGGGCGAGGGTGCGAGCGCGGGAAAGGGAAAGAGCGGCGGTGCACCAAGGAAACCAAGGAAGGGGAAGGGCAGCAAGGCCGGACATGGCGGAAAGCGAAAGAGGTCAAAGTAGAACGGCGGCGTCTCTTCAGGCAGTTCTCGCCGACTCTCGCACGTGAGGGTATAGAAATGATATGCGTTGCAGTAGATCAAGTCGGCACAACCGGCTATGCGCGGGGATGGCAAGCAAAACATGCGAATGACGAAGCGAAGAGATGCAGAAGGCGAGCAAAACATGCAGATGGTAGAGATGGGCAACAACAGCATGGACATGGCGGCAGAAACAAGCGAGTATGTACTTTAGTCGGTATCCATTGTGTCCTGTAAGAGAGCACGGGGGGCGCAGAGAAGCCGAAGTCGAAGCGGAGGATAGGATAGGATAGGATAGGATAATTTCCAAGTTTAGAGTCGGTATCAAGCCTTAAATAGTGCTCATGTTGACTTGGAGCCGTTTGGGGCTTGGTCGAGCGAGCGCAGTGGCGAACGACGGCAAGACGGACCGGCGACGGGCGAAGGGGAACGAGAGAGGTTGCGAGGAGAGGGCGACGGGTCCTAGGGGATTGTGCAACAACCAGGCGGGATGAACCTGGACTTGAGGGGGAAGTGGGGGCGGTTCTGCTCAGAAGTTGCGCGATGCGGGCGGAAAGGTTCGCTTGAAGTGGCGCGCTTCGCCTTCTGCACTGTCTCACCTCCAACACGGAGCTGCTTGTCCTGATCAGAGCAAATTCTGCGCCCCTTGGACTCGGCCGGCTGCTTGTTGCGCTCAAGGGTTCTCGGCGGTTCCTCCTCTCAAGCACCGGCAACTTGTTCCTCGTCCTTGTGTTCGCTTTCCTGCTCCTCTAGGTTGTGCTCCTCCTCTTTGTTGTTGTTGTCCTCCTCATTGTTGTCATCGGCAGCCTCAGTATTGGCATCAGCAGCGGTGTCAACAGGAGCCGGAGCAGGACGACCTTGTACAACTTTTCCGCGACCCGGCTCAGGAGCGAGACCGGCCGCAGCACAATCACGTCAAATGCAGGCTAACAGCAGTCAACAAGCGTTGTGGCGAGATTGTGAGCGCGGTCATTGACGTCAAAGAGCAGATTGTAGAGCAATAACGTGACAGAGCAATACCGTGACTTTCTCGAGCTTCTCGGGCTCACGCTGGCAAATCCGTTCAAGCTTCGCTTCATCCCCGTCCTGCGGTCGTTGAGCGTCAAGTCAAGTATCAGTAGGCGCACAGCGGGACGGCGGTTTTGCAACGCGTCGGCGTCATTTTCCGAGTCGGACGGGTCAAGGACAATGACCTCGCAGTGGACTCGCGACATTGACGCATCTTGGGACGGCAAGCGAGCCCAGCCCGGGCAAGGGACAAGGCACTCGGGACAGAGATGGTCAGCAAGCGAAGGCAGTAGGGCGGAACGAGCGCGTTCGCAGCGGGGCGATCCATTGTCCGAGTCGGAGCCGTTCTCCTGCACGCGCTTCTTTGCGTCGCGCTTCCCCGCGCCAGCCCCGCCGTTTGGGTCCGACTCCTCGTCCGACTGCTTATCGAGCGCCTCCCCATCAACGTCCTTGCCGGCCTTCTTTTTGCCGGCCTGGTCAATCCCTTTCGCCATTGGCTTGACAGCGGCGTTCTTGATTGAGCCCTTCTTGCTCGAGCCCTTCTTGCTCGAGTCCTGCTTGCTCGAGTCCTTTGTTGCTTTGTCGGCTTGTCCCTCGTAGTCAACCGGCTTGAGCGGCTTGCCGTTCTTCGCGTTGCTGCGAGTCAAACGCCCTTTTGCCGCCTCCACCAGCGCCGCCAGCTTCTTGGCCTTCTTACGCGCGCATTCCTGATTAGCAAGCTTCTTGCGCTCGCCTTTGGCGGCGGCAGTGGCAGCGGACTCTGGGGCGGCAGCGTCCGGGTTCTCTTGATCAGGCTCGTCGTTGCTTTCTTCGTCTGCATTGTCATGTCGCTTCTTCTCGGCCTTGTTCTGCTTCTTGAGCGAGTCGTTCTGTAAGTCGTCGCGCTGCGAGCCGTCCTGCAAGCCATGTATTGACACGTTTGTCGCTGAACAAGCCCTCAAGCGCGTGCCCGATATGGCCGCCCTCACCGCGCTTCGAGCGATCACGGCGCGGGTTGTCAACCTTGCAACCAAGGTGGGTGGGGGGGATCTTGTTGCCGGGTGCTCTGTTGGACTGCCTAAAGGATGACCGTCAGTAGAGGCCAATCGGAAGAGCACAACACGATCGAAATTGCCTCCTTGGACATTAGCGACTACGCACCTCGATGCGAGCCTTGCCCTTGTCTGACTTGGCAGCGGCATCGTCAGTGAGCTTGTGTGCGTCTTGCGAGTCATCTTGACCGCCGTCCTCGTTGTGCACGTGGTCAATCTTGTGTCCTTCCTGCTGAGAGGCACACTTCGAGCCGTTGCCACTGCCTTTGACTCCCGCCTGATCTTCGCAAGCGCCGACGCTGCCGCCATTGTTGATGCCACTTCCCATCACACCGTCACCGCAAGCCGGCAAGACGTCCGAGCGCAAAGAGCCGGTCCGAGTCGGACGCGCAGCACGCAGACGCGCAGCGGTTTGCAGTAGACTCGCAACAAGTCAGCTCCGATCGAGCGAACCCACCACCAAACCGCACCCGACACAACACCTCAAACACGCGCGCACTTACCTGCGCAAGCCTCGCCTCGCCATTGGCGCGCTTAAAGTCGCTGCAAACCCTTGACCTGGCAGTGGACGCCGTCTCCCTGCACCGCAGCCGCATGCAGGACAACCTCGAGTCGCAAGAGGCAATTGTTGTCCGTCAGCTCGACGGGCGGGTTCCGCACGTTGCCCTGGCAAGTCAAGGCAAGGACGATCTTGACGACGCGGCTGAGCACCTCAGCGGAGTGGACGGACTGCGGTATCGCGAGCTGATAGTCAACGGGTGCGAGGATCAAGTCTTCGACGCTGTACCATTGCGAGAAGAGGCCGAGCGTGATGCCAATATTGTCGAGCTCCTCTTGGAGCTTGTTGTGCTTCTTGCGCTTCTCGGCCAAGCCAACGACGCCAATGAGCGCGTCAAGGATCCAGTCGGCGGCCTCCGACGTGACCTCCTGCGCGCTGTGGTTGCCCAGGATGCTGTTCAGAAGCAAGAGAATGATCTCTGCCAACTTGGCGACTTCCTGCGCATTGCAGTACTTGTCAACAACGTGGATTGCAAGGTTGCCGAGCGTTAGCAACGTGTGCGCACCGAGCTACCCAGGTACGCCAAACGCCGGGATGTACGCTTGAAGGATAGTGATCAGGGTGTCGAGACGAAGCGGCCGGCCTCGCCATCAACATGTTTGTGAGCGAGCTGCGCGAAGTCGAGAGCCGGAGATGTGGCCGCAGGCGGGGTGGCCATGTCGGCGAGTCCACCAGCTGGACGAGCTGCAGTACGTGGGTTCGGGCGTGCGGACGTGGCAGGCAAGCGCAGAGAAGAGCAAGGCGAGGGTTGAACGAGGGGAAGTGGGGGCGGACTGAAAAGCGCGCTGCAGCCGCCGCAGCGGTCTACAGCAAGGTTGTGCGCCGCCTGAAAACCCATATGAGTTGCCGCACGCGTAGACTTGCGGCTGAGGCGAGGTGTTGGACAGAGACAAAAGGGTCAGGGCCCTGCAGGCAAACACAGGCAACTTCCGCACAACTAACTTGCTCTTGAAGCTCTTCCTGGGTCTTCCTTGTGAGTGATGTGGGCGCAACTGACCTGGGCTGTCCTCAATGCATCGGCAAGAATGCAACCTGGCTTGTGAAAAGGTTGCTCAAATTGATATTCTCGACAATTGTATCGGTCAATCCGGCAATTGAGACCCCGGCAAGTGAAGTGGGGAGAGCAACTCTGATGCCGCTTTGCTGGGCAAGAGTCAATCTGGTGGAAAGAAACAAGCTTGATCAGTGTCTGCCTGAACGAGAACGAGCTTTCGTGCCTTCTCACTAAATTGTGTACTTGAGCAGCTCCCAAGACAGGTAGCAATCATCCAAGCACGTCCCTGCTTCTGCGGCCGTAACCTTGACCGGATCGCCGGTGGCTGTCCTGAACGAGACGCTTTTGGAAAGACGCTTGTTAGCACCTACTTCGCGGCCCAAGGAGTGCACACTGCCGGACTCACGTTGTCGGCGACGCAGCAGCTACCCAAGCAGCAAGTGCTCCCGTAAAGCTGAGCGGTTGCTGTGCAGCGACACCACGCCCACGTTGAGACCGGCTTGCTAGCTGTTCAGAGCTGCTCGACGGAGCGCTTCCTGTGACACCCTGATCTGGCGCAATTTAGGCGCCGTGTGGAAGGATGGAAGCTGTCCGTGTCTGCTGCTGATTGCCGGCGCCGGTTGGCATTGCCGCTTTTCCTTTTCTCGACGCTGCGGCTGCCGCCCTTGATCGCGTCGCTGCCGCTGCGAGCGCTTGCGACTCTCGCAGCATTTACACCAACATCTGATGCCTTCTTTGGAGCTGCTCCTGGTCCGGATGTTGTGCCAGGTGGAGACAAGCGATGTGTTAGCGTCGATGAGGCAGTCAATCGATTTGAATGCGTCTGCACGTCGCGCTTCCACGGCGGCTTCTTGGTAGCCGTCTGCTGTTGCTTGATCTTTGTTGCTTCTCTGCGCAGACTCACGGGTGAAGGGAATCTGGAGAGCGTCAAAGACGTCCAGCTTGGTCCAAGTTGGGATCATTGTCGTGCGGTCTTTGGCGGCAGCGTCGTAACGATACAGACCGTCGGCAGCAATGTGCATGCTGATGGTGTTTATTATCAGTTCTCTGCAGCACAGTGGCAATCTGCTTTAATGTTTCTGACTTTCTTGACTTCGTGCGCGCGTCTCTGCAGCGAGTTGAAAAACGCCGGCAACGCAGTCCACAGCAACCTGCGCCGCGCCTTGCTGATCCGCAAACGCGAAGGCGCAGTCAATTGAGGTGGTCCGCGTGGGCGAAATCTTGAGGCCAAAACGATAGTCCGGGATCCCGACAGACTTCCCATCTCGTCGAGTCGGGTCCAGTTTGACGGGGTTTGAGAAATGAACTCACAATCTTGCCGAGTTGTCCTTCTCTGCAATAATGCCCGGAACAACTGAGGTCACAGCGCCTCTCCAATCAGCATGCCACCGCGCCCAGATCGAGCCAGCTCGGGCACACGCACGCTTCTGTAGATGCAACGCGACCCGGTTCACGACGCTGGCCCATCGCGCAACATCTAGCTCTTTTCCTCCTTTGCTTCCCGGGTAATTGAGGATAAAGAGGAAATCGAAGTCCCACGCAAACAGTTTCCCTTGGGCGAACCTGCGTGGTCAAGGGTCAGCCGGCATGCGTGATCGAGACCTGTAACAGCTCGTCTCACCCGGCGGCGGCAAGCACGTTTGCAACAAGATCTTCGGTGACGGTCTCCCCATCGACAACCTTGCTGGTCTGGAGGTCGGTCCGGACAGCCTCTTGCAGCTGCCCGAGTAGATTCCAAGCTTCTTTGAGCGAGTTTGGTCTGCAAGCCATCAGACTTGTGAGCGCCATACTCTCCTGAACCAACTTCAAATCCGGAGAGACGCACTCAGGAAAGGCGAACATGGACGGGTTGGCAAGCGCGATGCCGACGGGGTACAGTGCGTCTCCTGGATATCGCGACATCGTTGGGTCAACGGTGTTGAGTACCCTTGACCAGTTGTCCACACGGAACATCTGGACATCATTTAGAAGATACAACCCTGCGCGCGCTTCTGAACTGTCAGCATGTTTTGGGAGACCCAAAGGCATTGTTCCGACTCGCCAGCCCTGTTGGCTTTGATCTTTTCAGCCTTGTACTGCGCCGAGCTGAGGTAATCAGCTGGTGGTGAGGTCGTGTTGGTATCAGCTGGGTACTCTTGTAGAAGCGGATCCTTTTGCGCAGGCGGTCTCCACTTACTCATCCAGCGCCAACCAGCTGGCAAACATAGTGATAGGTCAACAACAGTCTGCTTCAGCTCCATCCTGACATCCTTGGTCCAATTGGCGAGGTGGACAACGCGGTCAAGTTTGTCCGCTGAGAGTGGCCCGAGGTGCCAGAGCTGCCGGAGGTAGTTGGCGCCGCCGATATAGATTGCATCGATCTGATAGTTGCACCGGCGCTTCAGTCCCGGATCCTTTTGCGCAGGCGGTCTCCACTTACTCATCCAGCGCCAACCAGCTGGCAAACATAGTGATAGGTCAACAACAGTCTGCTTCAGCTCCATCCTGACATCCTTGGTCCAATTGGCGAGGTGGACAACGCGGTCAAGTTTGTCCGCTGAGAGTGGCCCGAGGTGCCAGAGCTGCCGGAGGTAGTTGGCGCCGCCGATATAGATTGCATCGATCTGATAGTTGCACCGGCGCTTCAGTCCGGGAACGTTGGCGGCTTGTTCTGGCACTGCAGATGCCCTTGTGAAGGCCAGCATGTGCTTGCTGTATAGTCTCAACCTCATACGCGTGTTTGCGGGCCTGCACCTCAATGAGCTTGACCAGCGCCTGCAACAGATACAGGTACTGCTGCAAGTTGGTCAGACTGACCGGAGACTGAAACCGGACTGGTTCCACAAGCTTCTGTAAGCTCACAGTAAACTTGGCGGCCCGGTCCGGTGCTTCTTTAGCCATTGTACGTGATGTGTAGCAGTTTGGGCTGCAGCCGGCGGCCCCGCAAAATTATTCCTGCAGCAAGCGGTTGCATTTGCAGTCTTGCTCACCCCGCGTTGGGGCAGCAAAGGCAGGCTTGTAGCATTGAAATTCTGCTGCTCAGCCGTAGTTTGCACGCTCAGTCCTGACAAGCAGTTTGACCTGGATCTGGCGCGCTCTGCCTCGTTGGTACACTCCATTCTCAGCGCTTTCAGGCAGAGTCCCAGTAAGCATAGGCCATTAGCAACTTCCAGAAGCTAAGATCAGATCCCTATAACACAGTTAAGCACTTTGAAATAGTGTGCCACGACAGGAGAGCACCGAGTGGGGTTGCGTTCAAACCAAGTCGCAAACCTCATCCAGAACTGCCAACTCTTGCTCTGCTCTAGGTTGGCTTGAGCATTGTCTGGCTTGGCTTGGACAAACCAAGGGACCTTGCTGTGTCTCCTGAACCCTCTGTCGACGCGCCTGCACCTTTGCTGCGGTGTCGCCAACTGTTCCCACCTCCTTTTTGGTTGACCTGCGACAGCTCCTGGGTGTACTCATGACCTATGCTAAGGTCAAGGTGCACCATGTGTCAACCGAGACTGAGTACAAGAGCAAAGGGGCAACATCAACACTCGAGCACACGCTGATTGTCTCGCACATGCTAGCTTTGGTTCAGGACATCAAAAATCAGGGTCAGCTCTGGAACAGACACTGTTGTTACTCCTGCTGCGGCAGGTGGTGGTGTTGCTGCAGCTGGTGAAGCAGATACTGTTGTTCCTGGTGGAGCTGGTGCTGTTGCTGCGGTTAAAGCTGATGATGGTGCAGATAGTACTGGACCGGCCCTCATTAGGCTCAATATGCATTGCTTGTAAATTTATATGCTGTGGCACCTGTTGCTGCTGCTCTGGTCAAATTGTCAGAGCACTGAGGAAGTGACAACTGTGCTTGGGGTGGCTTTGCTGCTGGTTGTAGCAGCTGTTGCTCTTCAGATGATGTACCTGGGTTGAAAGCAAGGTCCTGTCCACGCTGCCATGTGTAGGCGTGTTCTGGCAAGGCGGAAAGCCGGGTTGCAGAAGACAGCACTGTCTGTGCAGCACTGCAGCTGGAACCCAGCGGAAAGTCTTCTTTTCAAAGTGCCATTTTGGTCTCCGTTGGCGCAGTGGTGAGCATTGCTTGGTACATGTCAACAGTGCTGCAGCTGCCTGAGGGATCATGGCTCAACAACAGGCAAGAGAGTGCCAGCTTGCTCCTTTTGATGGTCCGGGATATATCATCTTTGTTGGCTTTGTCATGTTTGCCTCTGTTGCATATATAAATTGACCGCTTGCAGTGTGTGTTTGACATTGTGCAATCTTGCTGAAAACTCGCAGTTCCAGGCACCGTTCCTGCAAAAAAGGAAGATTCTATTAGCAGTTACTTCGGCACAAGTTGCTGCTTGCGTTGCTCACACACAGAACTCAGTGCTGGTTTTGCCATGGACCTTCACGCCCTGCATGGTGCTGACCAGAAGAGGCAGAGAGAGAGCCTGCCTTGTAAGTTGCACAGCCATTGACCATTTGTGTCCAAAGCCTCACCTCTGGCGGAGTAACCCAGTCCATTTTCCCAATAGTGTGCATATACATGCTCATGACAGCGGAGTTCCGCATTCCATTTGCATAGCAAGACTTCAGGACTTCAACTTGGGACATGACCATCTTGGTGTAAGCTGCTGCATGCTGAGAGTCCGCACTGTTAGACAAACTGGGCAGACGAGGACTTCCAAACAAAACTATAGCTCACCCCTTGCCGCCATGCCTTGGCAGCTGTACGAGAGAGGCCTTCGACCTGCCTGATGATTTCAGTGATTGTCTGCAGTGATTCCTTATGGTCAGCATCTTGTTTGCCAACCGTGTCAATGTTTGTCCCAGTGTACGCACTCTTACTGGCATGCATTGATACTCTGACCATGTCTGCAGACCACGAGCTTCGAGCATTTTGGAGCTGAGTTTGCTGCCAATTCACAGCGGTTCCACCTGGTCAGATAGTTGTGCAAATGTAAACCACAGCGCATCAAGCATGGTGACAGCGCTTGCAAGGGTGAGACCTCAAAGATAATTGGTATGGTTGAAGGAGGAGAAATTCCATCCACAATGAAGCTTTGGGTGAACCCTGGCCCAAGCGCATCATTTGGTACTCTCAGGAACTCTGGCAGGTATTCCTGAGCCCCATCAGAAGGTGGTTGGGAGCAGTACAAGCTTAGCCAAGGATTGTTGACAGAAAGATAGGCAGGAGACTTGATGTTTGAGGTTGGGTCTGGCAGAAAGAGATTGCTGACTAAGTGTAGTGATCTGCCAAAATGCTAAACCGGCCCCAAGGAAGGTACTTGGAAGGGTCTGCCTATACTCTCTTGACGTCCTCCTTCAAACTCTTGTGCAAAATCTGGCAAGCTTATTGTTCCTTATGGAGGGGGTCAAACATGAGCATTTGGGATAGGTCTGCAATGCCTTGCAGTGGCACCTTTGCAGCTGGCAAGCAGAGCTTAGTCTTGTCAAGCTCTCCCCTTTCTGTCCCAATGACAAGACAAAACTCGACCAGTCCCCGGTCCACAAGGAAAGCATGGAGCCTTTGAAGATGTTTAGGAAGCAACGCAAGCATGGCCTTAGCTCCTTTGGCATTTAGAAAGGTGCGAGCTGGTGCAGCCTTAATGGGAAGTTTGGCAGGAGGAAGATTGCCCAAGGTCACCGTATGTACAGCAATTGCTATGCTGCAATTTTGACATGTGTACTTAGATTGCAGCACTGCAGAGTCAGGCGTGGTTGCAGGCGCTGTAGCAGCTGCTTCCGCACTTGGAGTTTGAACAGTTGTGCTTGCCTCCAATGCAGCAATCGATCTAGGTGCAGGTGCTGTTTTGGAGTAGGATGGGATAGGACAGGAAGGGAATGCATCATTTCTTGCTGAAGATCATGAAGCGCAGGAAGGAACACGGTCAGCAAGCGAAACATGTTTGGCAAGATTGCTCCTCTGTCCAGTCTGGCAGGTCTTTCTAATTCAAGTCTGAATGCCTCCCATAGCTGCTATGTAGCTTGACATACTGTGCAAGTCATGGAGTCCTGCCTTCTCCCTTGCAGGAGGGTACTGTGCTGCCTCAGTGCCTTATAAAATTTGCTACTGACGTAACCAATTGCAAATCAGAGAGCTGTTCCCGAGAGCTGGCTTGACGGCTCCACCACCCAAAGATTCACCACCTTGCCTAATGCCGCCACGTCAATAATCTGCGATACTGCTTAAATTAATTCCCAGCTGAATCCTCCCCTGCGTTAGCCGGATCTGGCTTTTCTCCCGCTGCACGTGCCCCAAGGCTGCTCCAAGGCAACTTGGCCCTGCCAGCATGTTGACTGGCTCAATGCTCATCTCTGGTGCACTGCTCCATTGTCACCATGTGTCCATCATGCTGTCATTGCGGGTCAATGTTCATATTGTGAGGAGACAGCGCGCTCTTTGATGGGTCTAAATCTCGTCAACCACCCTTGCTTCGATTGCGAACGATCCTCCGGTCATGGCCATACATCCATTCTGCTTACGCTTCTACAGACACACGGGACTTGTAGAAGCGTCTCGCACGGTGTCTGCCCGCTAAGGACTCGGCTCCGGCACAGCATGGTCCGCGGCCCGCGGTGTGTGCGGCTACTGGCGTGTCCCACCGTGTTCCTCAGCCTCTCAAAGTGCAGCAGTGTATGTCCAGTTGCGGCAAACAAGCGTTACTGGGGACAGGCTCGCCCCATTGCTTCCTGCGCCTAATTGCTATACTGCAGCACTACACACGCTGGACCAGCGCTCCTGGACCCTGCTTTTGCGCGAGCCCCGGGGCAACTGTCAAGTTGTGAGAGGGTGCAAGAAAACCGCCAGTCTGCTTTCATGGCGAGCTATGACCTCTGCCTGTGGATTGCGGGACATTGTTTGTCGAACGGTTGTCTCAGCTGGACATCATGATGCAGTGTTCCAGCAGCTTTCTTCTGTCACCTACTCTGGTTTTGCTGATATATCATCTTCAAAGAGCCCTGCAGAATGTCCGGCAGGAAATGCTGGCCTTCTTGAACTGCGAGACGCGTGCGCTGTAGGGCGTGAGGGAGAAGATGTTGCCTGTACAGATGAGACTGAACAGCTATAGGCGTGTACGCGTTCGCCAAGCCGACGGCGGCTATGTCTCGAGATGTCTTCGCCACAAAGTGTGGACAGGGCGCGCTTCGCGAGGAACAATAGCAGTATATGAATAGTAAATGTGCAATATGGCTTTTTATAGTCTATCAGCCGTGTTTGCTCCCAGAGAGCTCTCGGGCTTGCCGCTTGCCGGCCCCCCTGATCATAATGTGTCAATCCAAGCCGTCTTGATAGCTATCAAGTCAATAAATGCGGAGACTGCGGCACACCTATGACTTCGATTGACAGCGGAGCGAGCTTGGTCTGGCTGAGAAGGTCAATGTTGGAGTAATTGCTGCGACTTCCTGAAAAACTCTGCCGCACACTCTAGAGGTTCAGGCAGGTGAGCAGACTCCGCAGATGTGATCTGAATTGCGAAAGGTGCGCAGAGCCAATCCAGGCAGGATGCATCAATCTGAGTCAGGCCATTCAGATTGTCCACCCTTGAGTGGCAACTTCAGGGGCAGTCCGGCGTATCCAGAGACTTCTCCAGCTCCCGCCTGGCCGGGATACAAGGTCCGCGGGAGCTGAAAAGCACAAGCACTGGTTATATATGTGAAAATTGCCGCAGTTTACATAAAACCGGCCGCGTGGCCCAATGGCAAGGCGTCTGACTACGATTCAATCGTATATATCAGGAGATCGTGGGTTCGAGCCCCATCGTGGTCATCTTTTTGTCTCTCCGGCGCTCCGAGCGTCGGAAAAGGTTCGAGACGCTCCGGGACATTTTTTTGCCCTTGTCGCCCGATGGAGCCGTTCCAGCCGCACCGGGCAAAGGATCTGTGTCCAAAGGCAGCTCAGCTATCTGGCAAATGTGTTCTTGCACTGTGAGAAGCGTGTATTCGGAGTCTCGGGGCCGGGATTCGACACGGTACCGAGGGGAGGCTTTCCTTTTTGGACTGTTGATACAGCTCTGTTGCTTCCCCAAGGACAACTCATGCAGGTCTGATCTTGGCAGAACCTGTTGGATACCGGAAAGAGGGAGAGGCAGCTGTACTTGCATACGCACACACTCCAAAGGAGGGGATTCACATATCTAGAGAGCCGCCAGAACGCTATTGCCGCTCATTCTTGCTACTTATTGCGCACAGGGCTACTACTGCTGTGCCTTGCTCCTATGCTAATCATCCGTGTCCAAAAGAAACTCTCTCGCCGAGTTGAGCGCATCTCGATTCGATTGCAGCAAGGTGTCACGGAACCCTGGATAATAGGATTGGACTGTAGTGCTACCTGGCATGCATCACGCTCTTTGTTGTGCCTCGGACACGGCTCTCGGTGGTTGAATGCAGCAAGCATTGTAGTTGAGAGCGCATCAGCTCTTCATCACGCCGTGGGCGGAGTGCCGGCATACAAGGTGGCCGCAATGTGCTGTCCACATAGAGCTGTCATGTCCATACCCTACACCAATTGAAGCAAGTAAATTGAAAGATAACGGTGAAGATGCTCTGACCAATGAATACAACAACAGAAAACTATACATAAATCAGGTAAGGCAACGCACATCCACTACGAGGTCCAGCTGCACGGATGCTGGCGGTCGCTGCAGAAGATGCGCGCGGACCGACTCCGCCACTTGGAGCATCTGAGCGTCCGAGGCATGGCCCGCAAGCGTGACATCCGCCACGGCCACAATGGCAGACTCGGTCGAGGAGACTTCGTTGCGCAGCCAGATATGCGACAACCTGGCTTCCTGGACTGCAGACATGTGGAGCTGGTCACATGAATCAGGGTGAGCGAGAGCATGGACCGAGACAAGTCAGAGCGGGACGACGTACCGAGTCCGCGTGCAGCCAAGCGTGCGGCTGAGCCGTATCTGAACCGAGTCGAGGCATCGCTTGCGCAAGAATCTGGGCGCTTGCGAGGGCAGCTGGACGGGCGATATGAAATATGATGGCCGCCTCGAGCAGAGCAAAGAACTTGTCGAAGGCGGCAAACAGAGCGCTGCAAAGGCCGGCAATAGCGCGTCAGGAAGGAAATCACAGTCACCATGGAGGAATTAGCTATTGCGCCAACTCACGGTGGAAGGATGCAAGCGGCAGCGAGTATCGTCAAGGTTGTGCCGAGTAACGCCAGGGTGAATGGGTTGCCGGGTCCCGTCAGCGCGCGTGTGGCACCGCGCCGCCCTCCTCCAGATCTGCCTAGCTGGTCGAGGCGAGCGCAGGAGGCGAGAGTCTCGTGATTGCGCGCCGCAACCGCCAAGAAGCATGCCAAGACGGCCGACAGCGAAAGCGCGAATAGAGGCACCGGGAAACTATCGAGCCGCATCAGAATCTCGTCAACGACAATGTGAAGCGAGAAGCGGGACCGGCGAGGCGACTCACGGCGTTGTTCCTCCGGCCTGGACCGCCGCCATGCCTGCCGTCTCCGCTGCCCCTGCTGCTGCTGCTGCCGCCGTGCTATGCCCGTGAACGTGGCCGCCTGTCTGCTCCCCAGAGCCCGAGAGGAGCAACACATGCTCAATCGACTCCTTGCTGATATAGATGGCCGAGAAGAGCAGGTAGATTGACTGCGCGAAGTGCGAGAGCGTCGCCAAGCGGTAGAGCCTACACCGGGTCAGGCGCTGGTCAGTTCCGACTTGCTGACCGCCAGCCAGACGTATGAGAAGAGCTGACCCATAGGGAAGACGGATTTGCTCCCGAGGATCCTGCTTGGCCATCAACGAGGTGGAGGACGACGGGAACGCGTGCCGCCTGATCCTACCGGCGACGTGAGCGTCGAGGAGGACAGCGGCGCCATCGAAGACGACCAAATAGCCGAGCCCGGTCGTCGAGAGGCTCTCGAGACCCTGGCCCCGGATCCAGAGGTACGCGCCGATGGCAATTTGGGCGGAGGCGATCGCCAACGAGGCAAGACCCGAGCGACTTTGGCGTGGAACCTCCAACCGTGCCGGCGTGACATGTCCGTTTGCGATCGGCCGTTCCGAATCAATCCCGTTCTTGCTCGACGCAAGCTCGCCGGACGCGCCCGACGGCCTCAAGGCGGACGGCGACGGGATCTGCATCGAAACCGAATGCCGGTGGTGATGACCTCGCCGCTGCGCGGGGCGAGAGTATCCTTCCGTTCTGTCGTCATTACGGGTGAGCGGATTCGACTGCCGGGCGGGACTTCGGATGTCGACGGGCGAAGGAGGACTTTGCAGCGATCGACTGGCTGCGCTGAAGGGGTCGCCGGGGATCTGCTGATCGGGCCGAGGGAAGAAGACGCTGAGGTTCCGCGAATGCACGCGCCAATGCTGCCGATCGTGCCGAGGCGGTGGCGCAAGTGCTGGTTGCGCGACAGGGTCCGGCGTGAAGGCCTCTTCGGGCTCTTCTTGGACCGAAGCGAGCATCGACATGACCTCGCCGGCCCTTATGCGCCCGCCGCAATGTCGTGAGAGATCGCCTCTCGCGCGAACGCGTCGAGCAAGTGCACGCCTAGCGGCAAGTGGGAAGAGGGGCCTGCGGCGCGCCGAACGTGTCGCCGAATCGCCTCGCCCAGGACTGCGCGATTCCGAGTCGAGGCCGGACGGAGCAGAGCAATACAGCGCTCCTGTATGGTGCAACGAAGCTGCCTGACGCGATGTGACCTCGAGGAAGAGAGCCGTGTGCAGTTCAAAAGTCGCGCTGCGAATTTTCCCCCACTTTCGTCTTCGCCCTCTATTCACAAACATGTCTGCACCGCAACCAGACGCTGCAGTCAGCAAACCCGCCGAAACTCAAACGCGCGCCGACTCGCCTACCTCGAGTGCCCCGGCAGAAGAGGCCGCCTCCCGGCCAGAGCCGACTTCATCATCACCTGCGTCTCGTACAGCGGAACCGCAAGCAGAAGACGACGAGGAGGCGCAGCAACAGCGAGAAGAGGATACAAAGGATGACGCCGCGTCGTCGGACGATTGGCAAGCAGTCTTTAGTGCAGAGTGAGTCGTCCCGCGCCGCTGACGTACTCTGGAGCGACGTTGACCATCCTCTTTCTCCGCTCCCCGGCAGAGCCAATGCATGGTACTTCTGGAGTGAGCTTTCATGATGTTCGCACTCGAGCCGCAGCGTCTGAACTTACACGCATTATCTGCGCACGCCAGATGCAAAGACCAACGAGACGACCTGGTCCAACCCTCGGCAGTCGACAAGCGCGCAAGCCGGCCCGTCCGCACCGTTAGAAGTCGAGCCGAGCGACTCGAGAGCAGTCGAGACACCCACAGAAGGTGGACTGCCTCCGATTGACCCGGATTTGGCCTGGCTCGACCCGGCTGCCGCGCGGCGCAACGCAGGGCAAGTCACGCAGACCGCCCGGTTCAACGCCCGGACCGGACGATTTCAAGCAGATCCCGCTATGAACCCCGACCGGATCAGCGACTTCAAGCGGGGCCAGAGACAGCAAGAGGCGTTTTACGACGGTAAGGCGACTGCGCGAGCCCGTTCGTCGCGACGACGACTCGACAGAACCTGACTGACTACTCTATCCTGTCCAGTGCAAGGATGGGAGAACTCGCTCGCCGGGAAAGGTCTAAAACGCGGAAACGAGGAAGAGGCGGAAGGTGGAAAGAAGCGGCCATCCACGAAGCAGGTCCAGCAGTTTAAGCAAGCCAAAGAGGTGAGCCTTGGACGCCGTGACGTCGAGCACCGTTGAACACTCTCTCTGTGGAAGTTCACGACTCTTCATACAGGAGAAGAAACGGCGGAAAGTCTCATCATGGTTGGCGTCGTGATTGTGCAATACAACATGATGATCTATAGCGACATCCTCTAGGACAGCTCCCATTCACCACCCGACGCGAGAGAGGCAAAGACACCGTTCGGCTTGGCGAGTAGCTCAGCCATCGTTCCGCTGCAGTAAGTCCGGGACGTCATCAGCAGCAGTCTGAAGCGGCAGGACCGGGAGCACACTCACGCTTCGGCGACTTCTCCCTCGGACATGACGAGCAGACGATCGCATTGCTCCATGACGGCGAGCTTGTGCGTGACGATCAATGTCGTCCGGCCTTCCTTGATGCGCATGATCGTCTCGAGAACGAGTTTCTGGTTCGTCGGGTCGAGCGCCGACGTGCACTCGTCCAGGATGAGCAATTCGCGCGGCTGCAGCAGCGCTCGCGCCATCTGAAGGCGCTGCGCCTGTCCGCCAGAGACAAAGGACGCGTTGTCGCCCAGCTTGGTCTCGTAGCCGAGCGGGAGCGCCTCGATGAAGTCGTCGATGTGCGCGGCGCGAGCGGCAGCTTTGATGTCGGAGAGGTCGACATCCTCGCGGCCGTACGCAATGTTCTCGGCGATGGACATATCAAAGAGTGCGGGATGTTGCGAGACGACTGCGGTGTGGTCGCGAAGGAAGGACGTCTTGGTTTCCGAGAGCGGGCGCCCGTCGAGCAGCACCCGGCCGGCCGTCGGTTCGTATAATCGCTGCAATAGCGCTGCTACCGTCGATTTGCCTGAACCAGAGGCTCTGTTTGACACGGCAAGGAGGTCAGCACACGCCGACTCCGCCAGAGCTGAGAATGCGCTCGCTCACCCAACTACCGCGACGCATTCCCCGGCGTTGACGCTGAAGGTGACGCCGCGCAAGATCGGGACAGTAGTCCGCGAAGGATACGAGAAGTCGACCCTGTCAAAGTCGACGCGACCGGCGACTGGGTAAACGAGCTCGCCCTTCGATTCGTGCGTGTCGTCCGGTAGGTCGAGAAGCCGCAGCAAGTCGTCGGCCGCCTGCAGCGATTTGGCCATTGCCGGCACTGTGAAGAGCGCATAATCAGCTGCGGTTCTGTGATGCGAGCCAGCGAGGCGCAACCTTACGGTAATTCATCAGTTGGCCCGCGAATGTGACCGTGAAGATGATGAGCGAAAACACCTGCAACATCTTTGTAAAGGTGTATCGGCCGTGGACGACGAGGATCGCGCCGACGAGAAGCATAACACCTGTGCGCATACGACGGGTCAGCTGCACTGCGCTCTCGCATCATCAGTAATCGACTCACCTTGGGAGACATAAGTAAGCGCAAAGGTGCTGGCGAAACCCAAGCCGGCGAAAGGCGCGGCCTTGATACCGCCGGCATAGGTCATACCCACACAGTTGTGATACGTCTCGTCAAAGATCGGTTGGATCGACATGCTCCGGATCGCCTTAACGTTCGAAAGAGTCTGGACGGAGGCGAGACCGAGTAAGCCCCCCGGTTCAAACGAGCCTCCGAGAGCCGCGGACTCACCTGCATCAAGTGCTTCGAGATCTCTTCGCGCCTGTCCTTGTTGTGGGCTTCGAGTCGATTGAGAACGCTCGCAAGCGATCGTGTCACGACGATGATGACGGGCGCCATTCCGAAACCGACGAGAGTGAGTTCCCAGCCGGTGACGAGCGACCACGTGATGCCGATTGTCAGCATCGAGGCGAGCAGGGTCAGCTGCGCGATGATCGTGCCGACGAGCGTGCGCGCGTCTTCCGAATCCTTGATGATCGAGTACGAGATCGCGCTGGTCGTGTTTTCGGGGCCGTCGAAGAATGCCTTGTCTTGCCGCACGACCTTTTCGAGAGCCTGCCGACGCAACGAGGTGATCCAGCCCATCGCGCAGCGCTCCATGCAGTAGAACTTCAGGAAGGAGCAGGATCCGTCGACGACCGCAAGTCCGAGGACGACAATGGCGGACTGCGTGATGATGGATTTCGCGTTCGGGTTGCCGAGATTGCTGATGACCTTGGATAGGAAGCTCGAGAATAATGGCGTGCACGCGCCAACCATGATCGAGAAGACCATGCCTGCCAGGAAGAGCATCTTGTTGGGAATGGTCCGCCAGTATCGGCGCGCCAGTTGGTAGACGGTCCTTCGAGCGACTCGCGATGAGCCTTTGTCGCCATCCTCGACGACGGAGCCTTTGCCCGTAGTCGCTAGACCATGCGACGCTCTCCGTGGTCCTGCGGTCCTTCGGCCGTCGACACGACTCTGCAATGCACGCTGTCCCGCCATGGCGAGGGCGGACAGGGAGGCCTGGTAGCTGCCGCGCTTCGGATCGGATACCCCTTCGACAGGATGACCCAGCTGCTCGGGCGGCTGAAGATACAACGTGCCGAAGCTGGCAGAAGCGAGCGAAGGGCTCGCGCTGGCCGTGGATGAGCGCTTCGAGGACCACAGCTGGCGGCCGGCCGACACCACGTCGTCGGCTGCGGGCGGAAAGAGCAGCGACACAGCCGACAGGCGTCGTGATGCCCTGCGCGATTCTGCGTCATCGATGACTGGCGCGAGAGCGTTGGACAGAGCAGTCTCTGAATCGACGAGCTCTTCGATCGCCTCGAGGTGCACGGGGGTCTCGGCGTGCCCAGCATCGCCACCGCCCTGAGCGTGAACCATTTCGAGGAACTTGCCAGTTCCGGCGGCCTCGAGGTCTTCGCGGAATCCCTGCCGAACGACGCGTCCTTCGGCCATGACGTAGACAAAGTCATGAGGGGCAATGGGCGTGAGGTCGTGCGTGATCACGATAGTCGTGCGATTGTCGCGCCATCGCTTGACGGCTTCATTCACGAGAACTCGAGACGTCGCGTCGAGCGCTGAAGTCGCTTCGTCTGAAGGATCGAGGGCTCGAAGTCAGACGCGGGAATGTCGACGCCGTTGCTGGCAGACTAGAGAGAGACTCACCAAGGATCAGGACGGTGGGGTCGCGGATGTACGCACGGGCGATAGCGAGCCGTTGCCGCTGACCTCCCGATAGACTTGCGCCGCGTTCCCCGCTCAACGGCGTGTCGTAGCCCTGCGGCAAGTCGCGAATAAAGTCGTGCAGCAAGGCCGCACGGCACGCAGCGATAACCTCTTCGCGTGTAACATCGGCTGCGCTCCTCTTCGTCCCGTCTTCGCGAAGTTGTCCGACGGCGCCGATAGCGATGTTCTCGTGCACGGTCCCTTCGAGCAGGACAGACGCACCCTGAGAGACGCAGGCGACGTGCGCACGAAGCCACTCCTCGTCAATCCATTCGAGGCCCTGCTCATCGACCTCGACACGGCCATCGTCGACATGGTAGAGTCCGAGAAGGAGAGAGCCGACAGTCGATTTGCCGGAGCCCGAGGTGCCGACGACGAAAGTCGTTTCCCGCGCCGCAAAATAGAGGCTGACGTTGTCCAAAGCGGGCGGAGCCGGCGCTGGGCGAGCTGGGTAATGGAAAGTGACGTTTCGCAAGCTTAGCTCGCCAGAAAAGGTCGCTGGTCGCAGCTTGCGCAGAGCTCGGGGGGCATGCTGACGGTCGTGCTTGACGGTCACGCCGGCCAGCGGGACGAACGCACTCGTCTGAACCTTAAACACCGTCGACGTGGGCGAATAAGGCTCGATGGGAGAGTCGACCTCTGCCTTTTCGTCTGCCGGGATCGGCCAGCTGATCGTGCCGGCGATAGAGTCTTGCCTTCGACCGGACTTCCGTCGCCTCGAGCTCTTCTTTGATGCGACGGCGATCGCTGGGGTCGTAGGCGGTGCACCTCGGGCGGGCTCCGGGCGCGCGAGCTGAAGAAGACCCGCCATGGCAATCTTGGCCTTCTCGAGCGCAACGAGAGACGGAATGCACGTCTGGAGGTACGAGCTGCCGAGCAGACACGCCCAGAATGCGGTATTGACGGAAGCGGGCGTCGACTGGCCCGTCGAGATGAGGTGCGCACCGTACCAGAACCCTTGGACGAACATCGCCATGAGGAGAAACTGCGTAAAGCCGCTTCGGAGACCCCAGACGAGATGCAGTCGGGTGTAGGCGGCCCAATCGGCGTGTGTGAGGGTCTTGAACGCCTTCTGCTCGTATTGCTCTGCGTTGAAGGCCTTGACTGTGGCGATCGCGCTGACGATCCGGTTGACGCGCGAAGTGCATTCGGCCGTGGTGGCACGGTTCCGGTTCGCCATTGGACCCGACCAGCGCTCGGTCAGCGAGACGACGACGACGACGATCGGGATTGTAGCGAGGACGACGAAGGCGAGCCGCCAGTTCTTCCAGAATGCGAGGATGATGCAGAAAAGTGACGAGGACAAGTATTGGAGGACGAGGCCGACCGTCTGTGCGCTGCCGACGCGAACGTCGTCCGTATCTCTGATGGCGGGAGGCAAGGTGAGAGATTGTCGACGGGATCTTCGGGGAGGTCGGCGATGGAACTCACTTTGAGAAACGGCCCGTCAAGCCCGCGGCGTCGACTGCACTCGTCGCCCCATCTTGATCTCCTTCCGCGTCGCCGCCCATTCCGGTCTCGTACCAGTCGAGGCCTTTGGCAGTCACGCCCTTGTGGACGTGCGAGCGGAGTTCTCGGGCGACTCGCTCGCCGTGAACGACCCAGAGAGCCACGTTCGAGGCGGACGCTGCCAGGACGACGGCACCGAGTACGAAGAACTTGATGGACTGTGACTTGATCGTACTGAGAAGGGTTGAGCGGGCGTCGCCGAGCGCTTCGGGCGTGAGGTTCTCGATGCCGGTCGCCAAGCCGTAATCGGTAAAAGCCTGCAAGGCGTCGCCGAGCAAGGTAGTCATGTATGGCGGGATGAGGCCCGATCCGATGGCGCAGGCTGTGCCGGGAAGAACGACACCGAGGAGCGTCGAGCGCGAAGTGAGAGAGAAGAGGGTGCGGAAGGTTGCTGGCACTGCCGGCTCGCTCGGCTGCTTGTTTTGAACCGGGATCGTCGCCGCCGCATCAGGAATCCTTGCCGTCGGAGTCGAGTAGCCCAGCTTGTGACCGGAGAGGCTACTCGGCGACGACAACTCGTCAAAGTCGTCCGAACCCCCGCTGTTCCTTGCGATCTCGGCGCCAGCTGTCCACTTGTAGTCACTCGCTGATCGGCTGGTGGGCAATGCAGGCGGGTACCTGGACTCGAGATCGCGAACTGACGCAAAGAGCTGTCGCGGACGAGCTGTGTACGGGGGAACGTCGGCGGTTTCTGCTATCGACGCATCGAAGCTGGCTTGTCCGAGCCGCGGCGAACGGGACGGCGATGGGGTCGCAGTCGAGAAAGCCGATGAAGGCTCGACGATAGTCGGAACCGAATGAGGGGTAGCAGGATCTCTTCGCTGGCTGCGAGGCGTGGCAGGCGGGGTCGTCGTGATCCTAGGCACTGGAGCGAGCGGATGGTCCATGTCTCCGCCTCTGAGCTGGGCTTCGAGCCTCGAGTAGCGCTATGTGAAGCGTCTTTCAGCAGGAACAGCCGGGATTCGCATGGCCGCAGTCGAGCCGGCGGACGTAATGGGCACAAAGGCCGCGAGCGCGGGGAGAAAGAACAATGGCCGCCTCGAGGACAAAGGCCAGCTGGCTCCGCGCGCGAGCCGGAGTATAGCCGATCAAGCCTACCCTCTCCAACAGCGCTCTGTGACTCGCCTTGCAGTTCTGGCGGTACCGAATGTCGCTCGAGGGCGTCCATTGCCGTGGGCGCATGATCGAGTCGGGAGCGGGAGCGCAGGACGCGGGCGACCGCAGGCGGAGGCCGTCCACCGGAACCCTGTAGGCGAGCGCAGCCCTCCAGAGCGCCTGCATCACATGGAGCTATCCACAATGGCAGCGAATGTGCGTCCGAGAGAGCGCTGGGCGAGTGCCAGGTGCCGACTTGGCGAAAGACGGGCAACTTTTCTCGAGTCTGATTGCTCCAACCGGATTGACTCGTCTAGTGAGGGACTCGGCTACTTGCAGAGCGAGTCAGTGCATGCTACACCGCTCGTACAAGGAGCTCGCACGGATCCGGCCTTCGTCTCTTCAGTCTCGCTCGGTTCACTCGCCCGCCTGTTCAATCTTTCGGTTCAGCCAAATGGCTTCGCCGTCTTCATCGTCAGCTGCGCCAGCTGTTGGCTCGCAACTTTCGGCTAGCAATGGAGCGGCACCGAAGGCGCAAAAGGTCACGCAGGCGCCCTGGCAGGTTCCCGTCCCGACCAAGCCGGTGCCAAAGTTGGTCGTCTACAACTCTCTCACGCGCAACAAGGCGAGTCCACGCGCTCGTTCGCTCTTGCAGAGTCAACCGCTGACCAGAGGATTGATGCACAGGATGAGTTTGTAACCAAGGTGCCGGGCGTCGTGACCTGGTACAACTGCGGTCCGACCGTCTACGACGCTTCGCACATGGGTCATGCGCGGTGAGCTGGTCCCGGGAGGATCTCAGCTTCCATGCAGACGGAGCTGATTATGGTACCTCTTCTCAGGAACTACATGGCGCAGGACATTATGCGGCGGATTCTCCGAGACTTCTTCGGCTACGAGGTCAACTTTGTCATGAACATCACGGACGTTGATGACAAGGTGCGCGCACAACGAACACCCGTTCAGGTCAGGTACTGGTGCTGACGTGACATGATACGCAGATCATCATGCGAGCCCGGCAATCGCACCTCATGAAGCGATACATTGCCGAGAACGCCGCTCCCGCGAAGGTCGTCGAAGACGTCTCGCGAGCCTGGACCGCCTACGTTAACAAATACGTCGCCAAGGCTCCCGCCGAGCAGTCGGACGACTCCAACTTCGCAGCGGCCGAAGTGGCGTGGCAGGGCGTGCAGGGGCAAGCGCAGGACGGGAAATGGCTCGAGGCGCAGAAGCTCGCGGACGAAAAGTTCTCGATGCACTTTGCCGCTGTCGCTGCAGGGTACGCCGCGCTGGCGCCTGCTCGCGCCAAGGTATCGTCGGGTCCGATCGGAGCAGAGGAGCTGCAGTCGATCATCGAGGCGAATCGGGACGCGCTCGGTCTCTGGCTCGACAAGCAGGTGAGCCCTTCGGTATGACATTGCTCTCGTATAACGAACGATGCAACTGACTACGCGAGCCCCCTCTAGTTCGGCGCGGACGTGACCGATCCCGCCGTCTTCCGCGACCTGGCCGCCTTCTGGGAAGACTCGTTCTTCAACTCGATGAGCGCACTGCACATCGAACGCCCGACGACTCTTACCCGCGTCTCCGAATATATCCCGGAGATCGTCTCGTTCGTCGAAGGGATTGTCGCACGCGGTTACGCATATGAAGGCGGCGGAAGCGTTTGGTTCGACACGGTCAAGTTTGAAGGAGCGAAAGGAGCCGCGGACGGCGACGCCGAATGGCAACACACCTACGCCAAGCTTCAGCCGTGGAGTAAAGGAAACCGAGAGCTGCTCGAGGATGGCGAAGGTGCGCACTTTCAGGCGTTTCCATATGGGCGCGATGACAAGCAAGACTGACCGATCCTTATGCTACAGGTTCTCTGACGAGCACGACGGGCAAGCGATCATCCGCGGACTTCGCGCTGTGGAAGTCGTCCAAGCCGGGTGAGCCGGCATGGCCCTCTCCGTGGGGGCCGGGGCGGCCGGGATGGCATATCGAATGCAGCGTGATGGCCAGCGACGTCCTGGGCTCAGGAATGGACGTCCACTCGGGCGGAATCGACCTCGCGTTCCCGCATCACGACAACGAGATCGCGCAAAGCGAGGTGAGGGGCTTCTGCCCAGGGAGAGTCGGCGTGAATATCGCTGACTACTCCTGCACCTTCCGCAGGCTTTCCATGATTGCCGGCAATGGGTCAACTACTTCCTTCACACCGGTCACTTGCACATCGAAGGTCTCAAGATGTCCAAGAGTCTCAAGAACTTTATCACGATCGACGAGGCGCTCGAAAAGTACTCGGCGCGGCAGATGCGGTTCGCGTTCCTCCTGCAAAGCTGGAACGCGCGTCTCGACTTCAAGGAGTCGGTCATGCAGGAGGTCCGGAGCGCAGAATCTCTTCTCAATGTAAGTACCGCTTGTATGAAATCAGTCGAAATGGAAACTTACTTCAGAACCCTCGGGCAGAACTTTTTCGCGGCGGTCAAGGCTCGGAGTGCCGAGGCGAAGGACCTTGGTTCTGCTTCAGACGGCCGACACCACCACGAAGCTGTTGAGAAGGAGCTCCTCGCCAAGTAAGCTTGCATATTAATCTCCCCTCGGCCTGCTCAAGATCTCTGACTTTCCTTCCGTTCCGGTTCAGACTCCAGGATGCGCAGTACGCGTTCCGCGTCGCCATGTGCGATTCCTTCGATACCCCGGCCGGTCTTCAGATCCTGCTGGACATGGTTTCTGCCGCGAACGTCTACCTCGCGCGAGGACGCAAGAGCGTCAACGTCGCAACCCTATGCGCGGTCTCCGAGTGGGTGACGCGCATGCTCCGAATGCTTGGTCTCGGTGAAGGTCCAGCTACGGACGGCAGTGGAGAGGCGTATATCGGCTGGGGTCAAGCCTCGTCGGCCGACGGCAGCTCATTCGATGTGAGTTTCGGTGCCACTGATTTGCGCGAAATTAAGTCAGTCACTAACATCCTCTCGCATACATCAGCGCGAGAGCGTCCTGATGCCGTATCTGCGCGCACTGTCAAGCTTCCGCGACTCGGTGCGTCAGCTCGCCATGAGCGGCGCCTCATCAGCGGACTTCCTCGCCCTGTCCGACCGGTTACGAAACGAAGACCTCGTCGACCTCGGCGTCGCTCTCGACGACCAGGAAGGTACGCTTGGTGCCTGCTGATCTCCTCGTCACGCATTGGGTAACTGATAATGCGCATCGGCGACGCAGACGGACGCGCGATGATCAAGCTCGTTGCCCCTGAAGTCCTGCGGGAAGCTCGTGACGCCAAAGCTGCCGCCGCTGCCGAGAAGCAAGCTCGGAAGGCCGCCGCCGCCGCCGCCGCCGAAGCGAAACGCCTCGAGCGCCTCGAGAAGGGTCGCGTTCCTCCGCAAGAACTCTTCCGCAGCAACACGGCCGAGTACTCGGCGTGGGACGAGCAAGGCATCCCCACGAAGGACCAGGCCGGCGAAGACTTGCCAAAGTCGAGAATGAAGAAGCTGAAGAAGGAGTGGGACATTCAGCAGAAGTGCGTCGGCAAGATTGAGAGCGTTCGCATGACCCCGGCAAGCTGACGAGCTTCCTCCGCACGCAGGCTGCACGCAGAGTTCCTCAAGGAGCAGTCGTGAGCGTAGAGCCTCGTGTGCAGAGTTCTGCAAAAGACTCTGAGCGCTCGTCAGACACGGCGGAAGGGAGAAATACAGGTCGTAAAATGCCCCGAGAGCTCGGCCTGGCACTTATGCGAGAAGGTCAAGACTCTGCAGGAGAGGGAGAAAGGGGGGACGGAGAAGCACAAGGCGAGTGCATCGCCGACGAAGCGCAGGAAAACACGACGGCACGCTCGCTCGCAGGGGGACTGCTTCGCGCGACCCAGGCAATAGGCGGAAAGAGCGGAACAGCGGAAGCATGCGTGGGGAGAGAGAAGACATGGATACCGAACGTAACGAGGTAGACAACGTAGAGGGAAGGGAAGAGTAACGACTTATGGGCAGAGGAAAGTGGAAGGGGTGAAGGGGGGAAGCCGGGGTAGGCAAGCAGGTTGGGCGTTTAGAGGATGCTGCACTTGCCGCTCTTCTTTCGGCCCTTGGTCGACAGAAGGGCGAGGCGGGTCGCCGTCTCGAACACCTCCCGGACGCCCTCGCCGGTGCGTGCAGAGCACTCGAGGTACCGGGTGGCGCCAATCTTTTGGCGGATCATGTCTCCCTGCGCGCACACAATCGAAAGGTAGTCAGTGTTCCGCAAGCCTATCCCGTATGGCTGACGTCGCGACGTACCTCTTGCGGCGTTACGGGTCGCTGGCCCGTCCGCCTCAGCTCGTCGATCGTCTTGGGGTCATTCCGAAGGTCCTTCTTGCAACCGACGAGGATGATCGGCAACCCGGAGCAGAAGTGGAGGACTTCAGAGATCCACTTCTCCTGGACGTTGTCGAGCGAGTCGGGCGAGTCGACGGCGAAGCAAATGAGGATAACGTGCGAGTCGGGGTAGGACAACGGACGGAGTCGGTCATAGTCCTCCTGGCCGGCGGTATCCCAAAGCGCGAGCTCGACGCGCTTGCCGTCGACAACGACGTCGGCGACGCTGTGCGGAGGAACTCGGTCAGCGTCCAGTTGGCGGTCATCGACAATCCTCGATTTCGGCGAGCCTCACTAGTTCTCGAAGACGGTCGGAACGTAAACCTGTCGAACGGAAGCGGTCGCGTCAGCTTGGACTATGAGCTTTTGCCTGCTTTTGATACGTGTCGAGCGCTTGGCATCTCGAGGCGCATGATCGTAGGCAGCACGAGCACGAGGTAATTCCCCGGCGGTTTCCACGTGCCTCCACGCGCTGCCCCCCGATTCCGCAGTAGGCGCCGCCGGCGCGGTCCTTCTAGAGCAAGAGGGAGATGCTCACCTCGGGGAAGGTGCCCTTGGAGAAGACGATCAACAGGCAGGTTTTACCGCATGCACCGTCGCCGACAATGACGAGCTTGCGCCTAATCTCCGACATGGTGACGAATCGAAGGCGAGGCGGGTTCTAGGTGACGAGATCCGTCGAATGAGCAAAGTAGCTTGATGCTCGGCGTAGAGTACTTTACGCGGCGTGCGAGTTTGAAAGCGCGGCGGGTCCGACTCGAGACGAGGTCGGGCGCGGGGGCGGTGCTGGGTGGAACGGCTGGCGACAAAAAGTGAACACGCGAGGCGCGTGCGGTACGATAGGACGGACGGCGTGGAACTGGCTCGAGTCTACAGAAGGACGAGATGAACGCGTACGGCGCGATCTGGTCAGCTCTGGAGCGGACTGGCTCGGGTAGGGAGCGGTCGACTGCTGCGAGTGACCAACGTCGTTCGAGGCGGGCGCGTGTGTGAGCGAAGTCCTGACCTCGCCTCGCTGACAGGCTTCGTGCTGCAAGCAAGACTAGCCGTACCGAGTGCAGATAGGCCGGTACTTGTCGTTTGTAGGCCAGGCGAGCGTGCTTACCGAGCAGCTGTGTGGGTGGAACAAACGACCCGCCGTCAGTGGAGGCCGAGGCGGTCGGGCGCGTCGTCGTCTCTGTTTCGAATCCGCAGGCGCTTCTTGCCTCCTCTTCCTCTCGTGTCATCAGGCTCACAATGCAGAGCGTATGCTATACCTTGCTGTCCCTACTTGGAGCCCACGCTGCAGATCGAAGCGCATCCGTCGCTCGCCTGACGTCGCGATGGTCGCCCGCCCGAGAACATTCCGCCCGCAGCATCCATCCTCGAACGGGATGTCCGCGGTCGCTAGAACCGCCAGCAACGCGCCATGCGATTGCAGCTGCAGAACTTACGCTCCCTGCTTGGCAGACTCCGGTCCCGGGCGTAGCACATCTCGTCGGCGCTGCCTGGCCCTCGTAAGGGCCAGACGCCCACTCAGGGTCTGTCTGCCTTGTGCGCTTTCACGACATTTCGGCTTACGCCGAAAACT
Organism: Rhodotorula glutinis; assembly: GCA_037974285.1. Lineage (NCBI taxonomy): Eukaryota > Fungi > Basidiomycota > Microbotryomycetes > Sporidiobolales > Sporidiobolaceae > Rhodotorula > Rhodotorula glutinis. Next base: position 234,944 of record JBBPFV010000012.1, on the reverse strand, counting down.
ATCTAGCTCAGAATATCGTCCGAGACGAAGAACGAGGACAGGCTCTCGGCTCGCGTTACGGATGCCTGCTGATCTGGCAAGGTCGTCAAGCCTTCAAAGCCGCAGAGCTGCGGGTGTTTTTCCGATCTACAATCACTCCCACTGCGACCTCTTGCGCTGCCAGATGACCGCATGCTTTGAGGATCGCTTGCATGCTACACTCCCACACCGGGCGTCACACCTGTTTGGCCCTCCGCATCTGCGGTCCATGCGACCCCGCTTGCTCGCATACTCGCATCGCATCGAGATCGGACTGGTAGCGCAGCTTCGCGTGCTGCTATCGATTCTTCTGACCCGAAGCAGAAGACAGGGCGAGGGAGCGCAGAGCGGACGAGATCTGATAGCGTTGGAAGAGAGGTTTCTATCGACAGCGGTGCGAGGGCGGCGCACAGCACTGGCGATACTACGGAACACTTTTTGCAGAAGGACGTCCAGGCTGCTTCCCGGCAGTCCGGTTGAGAGTCTGCATTTTGCGACCGTGGCAAGAGCTAGCCGTCCGAGTGAGAACTGGCAGAGATGGCCGAGGAACGATCAGCGGAAAGTTTTACTGAGCAGAAAATGCGGGGTAACTGATTGACCTCGTTTGGCCTCCCGCCCGCATTCCCGTCTTCTCGTCCATCCGCCTCCAGCTCTTCAGCGCCGTTCAAAGTAGGGGATGAGCTCGACGACACGGGCAGGGAGGCGTACGCAACCGCGCCAGAGCGCGCCCGCTTCTCGCACTCTCGCTTGCCGGACCTGTGAGTCGCTCGCTCAACGTGCCGTTCCCCTCCACAGAAAAACACTCGGGCTCTGATTGATCTCGCGATCTTCTCTCGCTCGCAGGCGCAAAGCGGCGCGTCCGGTGCGATGGTATGAGTCCATGCGAGGCGTGCTTGCGGCATGCAGCGTGGAAGGGATGGCCGGCTCCGACACAGTGCGACTACGAGCCGGGAGTTGTCCCTATCCCGAATCCCGCGGCTCGCCCGGGCGCGGCTGCCGGTACGTCCCTTTCTATTGGCCAATCCATACAAATACGAGACAAGGGGCCGGATCTGCGGTCCGCGGGCTCGGATCGTTTACTGTTGATATCTGACCAGCGAGGCTGACGGTCCTTCCGCTGTCCCCGTTCATACAGGTTCGAACTCGGCCAATGCGCATGCCAGCGGTTCGAATCACTCGCACGATGGCGACAGCGACGAAAGTGCGACAAACAACGGCGGCGGCGCCGAGGTCGCCTCCAGTTTTGGCAAGCACCCGGGGAAACCGCTGCAAAAGGGACTCGCCTGCATCTCCTGTGAGTGATTGCGTTTGCATGTCCGCGCTATGCAGGTCAAATCACTGACGCCAGAGCACATTCGCTTCGCGCAGGCAAATCGCGACGAGTCCGGTGTGACGGAGCCAAGCCGGCTTGCTCGTCCTGCGTCAAGACCGCCAAATGGAAGCACGAGACCGTCCAATGCGTTTACCGCGCCGACCTCTACGTGCAACGGTGCCGCGAAGCCGAGGAGCAACAGCGACGGGGCATCACGGAGGCCGACTTCAAGAACGAACAGAGCGACGATAGCCTCTACGCTCCGGAAGACATGGCGGAACAACCGGACGATCTCGGCATTCACGACGAGCCCGTCTCGGCTCGGGCGACACCGACGTGCCAATTCCGTGAGGACCCCAGCCGCCTCCCCGAATTGTCGTCTCGACGCTGATCGCTTCCCCCTGCTGTCCGCCCGACGCTACCCAAAGCTTCCGGCGTACCGACCGTCTTGCCGGCTATCCTCCCGCCCTTACCTGCACTCCCGCCGCTGCCCGCCCTGCCGGTCTTGCGCTCTCAAGCCGCGAAACAAGACGACGACGCGGTCATGAGCCTCGATCAAGCCGTCCTCGCAGCTTCGACTTCGTCGACCGATTCGACTTCCTTTCGCGCCGTCCACTTCCCTTCGACTTTCTTCCCCGCCTCCCGGGCTTCTTCCCAATCTGGGTTCACGACGAACCCGCCTTCGCCCGCTATAACCCACACCGAGACCGACCTGTCTTCGTGGCCGTCGCCTCGCTCGCCGCTCGACGAGTGGTGCGCGCACAACGTGCCGACGTATCCGCCGGTTCCGTATCCGCCCGCGGCAGAGCTTGAAGGGATCGACCCGGCGTGGATGGCCGCGCTCAACGCTGGCGCGATTCCGCCTCTGAGCCTGAGCGACACGCTCGAATCCCTCGGCCTCGGCGGCAACGGTCCCACGGCGACGCCGGCCGACTTTGTCATGTCGAGCGTCCCGACGCCCCTCGTTAACCCGCAAGCGATCGATCACAATCTCGGCGCCATGGCGCTCAAGAGCGAGAATGGGTTCGGCATCGATGCGACGTTGACACTCCCGATGGAAACGCCTTGGAGCGGCGCGACCCGGACGGACTATTACTGAGAGTCCAACACACGGCGGGGCTCGGTGAACGTGAAGTACCATAGATTCCTGTCCATACATCTGTTGCAAAAAATCTACGTACCTTTAAAAGGCAGTTCACAACCCGAGGGACCCGTCTTGCCGCGTGATTCTTTCAGTTTCTCTCTCTCGTTCTGCATGTTCCTCCGCACCGTGAGTGATGTGCTCGGCCCGTCTGTCGAGGAGCCTCCTTAGAGGGCTAAACTCCTGAGTTTGTTGGTCGACAGGCTCTCGGCTCGTTCGCTCGCTCGTCGGTCCGCACTTCTCCTCGTGCTACTACAGCTCACTTCTCGACGTCGCTCTTCCGTACCATGCCCGCTTCGATGTCTGTTGTCTCGACTCAGGACGCTCCGTCGGCCGTTGGCCCGTACTCGTAAGGCTGCGTGTCTCCATCTCATCGCCCGGGAACTGGGCTAGTGGGGGCTCGCTGGAACCCTCCGACATGGGCACGACAGAGTCCGCAGGGCCCATACAGGCGTCGTTACAGCTGCTGCTACTGCGGAGGACTTGTGCGCACCTTCCTCAGAGCACCGAGCGCTGATTTCTGTGCCCACCTTGACAGGCAGGCTATCGCGACCGACTCGATGGTGTTCCTGTCCGGTTGCATCCCGCTCGTCCCCGAGACGATGAAGGTCATCGAGGGTGGAATCGAAGAGCAGACTGTGCGCTTCCTCTCTCACACCCTACGAGGCTGTATACGAGGGGGGAGGCCCGCTAATCGCCATACGTGTGCTCCGGGACCCACAGCGGCAGGCGTTCCGCAACTTCCAGGCTGTCCTCAAGGCTTCGGGCTGCACGACCAACGACGTCGTCAAGACGACCGTCTTCCTCCAGTCGCTCGGCGACTTTGGCAAGGTCAGTCTGCGTTTCGCCATCTTGACGAGGGCGATAGCCGCTTTTGAGGCTTTCCTTTGTCTGCCACGCGTCGGGCAGGTTGTTGACGGTATCACTCTACCCATACCAGGTCAACGAGATCTACGCCGAGATCTTTGGCGAGCACAAGCCGGCGCGCTCGTGCGTCGAGGTGCGTTTCTCCTTCGCAAATAAAACGTCTCGCCGCCCTCCCGCTTCGGACACTGACCGCCTCGGAGCTCGTACAGGTCGCCAAGCTTCCTCTTGGTGTCTTGTTTGAGATTGAGGGAATCGCTGTCCGCAAGTAGACGCGGTAGAAGAGAAAATGGAAACGTTGCAAATACTAGACTCTCCCGACGATGTGCCGACGCCACGCATGAGCACTACGAAGAGACAAGCGAGAATGCAAAGAGTACATTGTTCCGTATAGAGGCGCGCGTAAGCTCCGTCGCTTCATGCTCGCAAGTGATCATGCACCTTGATCGGATTTGGAGAGTTTTTGACGTGCGTGACCGACCAGCGGATCAATCGAACGTAGGCGCTGGCGCGCGCTGTCCAGTCCGCAGCGCGTGACCTCCTTCCGGTCGGCATTTCGATTCGAGTTTTCTCCTCTTAACTGATTGCTGAGGAGCTCGGACTAGTCTCATTCAACGCACATTAAGTACAGCTATGTTCTCGTCTTGATCCGAAGCGTTCCGGAGCGAGTGGGCGAGAGGGAAGCGGTTGCGAAAGAAGACCGCAGGCGCACGTCTTGCACCCGCCCGCGCGCCCGCACGGGGGCAGAAATTCGGGACCCAAAAAGTGCGGGGTAAAAGAGGCGGTGCGTGGACAAGTCTTGGGACCACTTTTCGCGATCCTCCCTCGTCCTCCTCTTCTCTCTCCTCTCTCCAGTACAGAGAAGTCACTCGACCTCCAACACGAACGAAATCAAAATGCCGTCGGTCACTCTCAACGCCCCATCACCGCTAGAGCACCTCAAGGACCGCCTCGACGTGCCCCGGACTCCTTCACCAGGTTCGTCTCGCGCTTCGCTCTCTACGCTAGAGCGCCTCGCTGATTCCGACTCGCTCCACGTGCAGCCCACGGTGTCATCAAGCAGGATGACCTCGGGTACCGGACAGCGCGCTTCGCCGAGAAGGACTCGCACAAAGCGGCCGTGATCGACGTGAGTTGCTCTCGACACAGCGTAGCAATTCGTCCGTGGCTCCTTGCGCAAGTCTGACGCCTCCGACCACTCCAGATTGTCGCATCAAATGGTTTCCTCCCCGACGCGCTGGTCCAGAGCGAGTGAGTCTCCTTGTCGACGCCATGGGCGGCTTCCCGAACATCTCCGCCATTTCTCCTCATCCCCCGCTTTCCCTCCTCCAAGAATAGTCACTGACGCTTCTTTGACACAAACTCGCAGAGTCGAATGGTTCTACAGCTCTCTCGGCATCGACGACGGTTACTTTAGCCTGACGAGCCCGGAAGAGGTCGCCGATCACGTCGAGGTCCGTGGAGATCCGCTGAGAACCTTCACTAAGACTTGGAGCTGATCCGCGTTCCTGCAGAGCTTGTACGGCGCCAAAGTCCAGGCTCACGCCAGCCACCAAGACTACCTCGAGATCAAGCTCGAGAAGGAGAGCGACTCGTCGGCCGTTTACATCTACACTTCCCCGCCGGGCGTTTCGCTCACCTCGGGCCCGCAATACGAGCAGCGCATCGACAACCAGTACCTCGATGTTTCGACCCCCGAAAAGGCCTGGCGCCTCGAGTCTTACCGCGCCGCCCCGGCTGTTCCCGATCATGCCAACGGCGACGCGAACGGCGCCCACCTCGAGAGCGTCACCGCCCAGCTCCGCTCGTACTTCGTCTCTGCGTGCGAGTTTGCCGACTCGTCGCTCTCTCAAGAGGAGCTCAAGAAGCCCGGCGTCGACATCCGCAAGGTCGCCGACCGGACGTTCCTCGAAAAGGCGACCGACAACACCCTCGAGATGTACCAGGAGCTCATGGACGAGGCGCTCCGCCGCATGGGTCCGGTCGTCGCCGCTTACGACGTAGAAGGCAGCCGAGAGCGCCGCATCGTCATCAGTTTCCAGCAGGGCGGCACCCGCAGCTTCTTCTCCGCCCTCTCGGACCTGTACCACTCGTACGGCTTCTACTCGACGCGCAAATACGTCGGTGAGTTTGCGGTCGTCCGTTCTGTATACTATCGCTAGGCCCGAGGCTGATCGGATGTCGCGCTGGCAGAGAACTTCCGTAACGGCGTCACCATCATCTCGCTTTACCTCCACCCTCTCCAGGGCCCGCCCTCCGAGGCAAACATCCTCCAGATCATCAAGGAGGCGTCGCTGATCTGTGAGTCGTACCGCGCCTCACCCTCTTCAGCACGCTCAAAATGCTGACTATGTACTCGATACCCCTGTCAGACGTCCTCCCGAGCAACCCGCTGTTCCTCGGCACTCAGCTCTCGGCGCAGGAGGCGACCTACGCCTACTCGGCCTGGATTTTCGCGCAGCACTACATCAACCGCCTCGGACCCGCCTACTCTGCGCTGAAGGATCTCCTCGACGAGAACGACTCGGTCCAGGCCGGCGTCCTCAGCGACATCCGCGCTCGCCTCCGTCAGGAGACGTTCACTCGCAGCAGTATCCTCGAGACGCTGCAGCAGTACACCGACATCATCCGTCTCGCCTACATCTCGTTCGCGTACAACCACTACTACAACGTCTTCGGCAACTCTCTCGTGTGAGTCGGCGCAGGCTTTCTTGAGGATTGAGCAAGTTCGCGCCGCTGATCTGAGACTTCACACAGCCCGACGCTGTCGTACGCTCGCCTGCAGTCTGCCGAGGTCCTCAACTCGGAGCAGCTCCGCGCGCACATCCGCAAGAACGTGCTCAACAAGCACGACGCCCAGATCCTCGAGAGCTTCGTCACCTTCAACGACGCGATCCTCAAGACCAACTTCTTCACGAGCACCAAAGCCGCCATCTCGTTCCGTCTCAACCCGGACTTCCTCCCGGAGAGCGAGTACCCGGTCCGCGCATACGGTCTCTTCCTCGTCGTCGGAGACGGCTTCCGCGGCTTCCACCTGCGTATGAAGGTGAGCTTGTCAAGTTCTGTTTCGCTGCACCAATACAATACAGATCTGACTCGTGGCGGGTATCTAGGATGTCGCTCGCGGCGGTCTCCGTATGGTCATGTCGCGCAACCGCGAGAACTACTCGATCAACGTCCGTAACCTTTTCGACGAGGTCTACGGTCTCGCTTCGACCCAGGCCCTGAAGAACAAGGACATTCCCGAGGGTGGCTCGAAGGGCGCGATCCTTCCCGACCTCGGCGCCAACCCCGAGACCGTCTTCAAGAAGTATGTCGACGCCCTCATCGACTTGCTCCTTCCCGGCCGTACTCCGGGCGTCAAGGACCGTATCGTCGACCTCTACGGCAAGGAGGAGATTGTGAGCCGGTGTACCTCGTTACTGCTGTCTTACACTCCGCTGATGCTTATTTTCGTCCCTCAGCTCTTCTTCGGCCCGGACGAGGGTACCGCCAACTACATGGCTTGGCTCGCCGACCACGCTCGCGCGCGTGGCGCTGCGTGGTGGAAAGCGGCTTCGACCGGCAAGCCGGCTTCGACCCACGGTGGCATGTGAGTCGGGTCTGCGCGTTTCAGAACAGCATCTGCCAAAGTGAACTGACATTGCGCTCGCTGCAGTCCCCACGACACCTATGCGATGACGAGTCGCTCGGTTCGCGGCTACACGACCGGAATCTACCGCAAGCTTGGCCTCAAGGAGGAGGAGGTTCGCAAGGTTCAGACTGGTGGCCCGGACGGTGACCTGGGATCCAGTGAGTCCCGCATTTGCTCGGTCCGCGATCCAGTTTCTGACTCTTTCTTTCGTCTTCTCAGACGAGATCCTCCTGTCAAAGGACAAGACAATTACCAGTGAGCTTCACCGCGGCGGGCACTGCCAGCGCAGCCGACTAACCGCTCTCCCGAACAGTCATCGACGGCTCGGGCACCCTGCACGACCCGAACGGTCTTGACCGCGGCGAGCTCGTCCGCCTTGCGACTGCTCGTGTCATGGTCAAGGACTTTGACCGTTCGAAGCTCAGCAAGGAAGGTTACCTTATTCTCGTCGACGACCGCGATGTTCAGCTTCCCAGTGAGTTGCATTCCCCCCGACTTCTTGGTATGCATCAAGACTTACCAGACCCTGCACAGACGGTGAGGTTGTTGTCGACGGCACCGACTTCCGTAACGGTGCTCACCTCCGGTACAAGGCCGACATCTTTGTCCCGTGCGGCGGTCGCCCCGAGTCGGTCAACGTCAACAACGTTTCGAAGCTGTGGGATGCCGAGGGCGTGCCCAATTTCAAGTACATCGTCGAAGGGTGAGTCCGGCGAGATTGGCCTCGGAACGATACCGCCGTTACTGATGTATTCCCGTCCACAGCGCGAACCTGTTCATCACTCAGGGCGCTCGTCTCCAGCTCGAGAAGAAGGGAGGTGAGTATCTGTCCTGCGTTCTCCCAGTCAAATCCGGGCGCGAGGTTGACCTCCACATCCGTCGCAGTCATTCTGTACCGCGACGCGTCGGCGAACAAGGGTGGCGTTACGTCGTCTAGTCTCGAGGTCCTTGCTGGCATGGCCCTCAACGACGAGGAGTACCTGAGCCTCATGTGCTCTCCGCCTGGTCAGGGTAAGCGTTTCTCTATTCGCTGAATCACCTCGAGCCGAGCTGACCGATTTCGTGCGACAGGTCCCTCCGACTTCTACCAGCAATACGTCGCCTCCATTCAGCAGACCAGTACGTGCACAGCTAGTCTACGTCCTCGTCCGAATCGATCAGCTGATTGACCCGACCCTCCTGCAGTCTTCGACAATGCCACCTACGAGTTCGAGACTATCTGGAACGCGCACGAGAAGACTGGTCGCTCCTACACTCTGTGCGTCGACATGACCGATCAGCTCTCCTGGCCATCGCTGACCATGCTTGCATACTGCAGTCTCTCCGATGACCTGTCCCGCAAGCTCGTCCAGCTGCAAAGCGAGATGGAGCAGTCGACTCTGTACGATGACGCCAACTTGCGCCGTTCGGGTACGTTCAGAGTTGCTGCCATTGTGACAGTGCTCAGATAAGCTGACGCGTCCTTCCATCCGGACAGTCATGAGCCGCGCGCTCCCGCCGAAGCTCATCGAGAAATGCGGCCTCGACACGATCCTGTCGCGCCTGCCGGACGCGTACAAGCACTCGATGTTCGCCTCTTACGTCGCCGCTCACTTCGTCTACACATACGGCATCGACGCAAGTCCCGTCGACTTCTTCCGCTACATGCAGTCTCTTGCCTCGGCCTGAAGACAGCCGGCGACACATCTCGGACTTTTCGTGGACACTTCGCAGCAGCAACCTTGATATTTGTGCAATCAGTAGATGTTCTGTTCCTTCCGTCTTCATGCCGTGGCCGCGCAAAGATGAGCAGCTTCTCTGGCGCGACGCCTGCACTCCTGTGAGAGAAGCGACAGCTTCGGAAGCCGCAATCTAGCCGAAGCGTTTCCTCCGCATGCTTCGCGCTGATGCGCTCTGATAGCCGGTGGCCTTAATGCTCGCGGTCGTCGGCGTGACGGTGTACATGAGGCCGGCGCCGATCGCACCCGGGATCGGTCCGAGGACGAGGAAGTACCAGTAGCGACCCGTAATCGAGACGATGCGGCCTGCTGCAATGACCGAGATGATGACGGCTAACATGAACGCAAGGATATCAATACCGGACTTTGTTGCGTCGTGGTGCCGTACAGCCTGGTAGTAGACTGTAGAAAGGAGGTTGTCAATGCCTGTCACTCGAGAGGAAAAGGAGGCGTGCCGAGGTCGGCATCCGGCACGAAATGCCACTTTTCCGAGACTACAATGAGACGCCACTCACTTGGGATGTAATAGGTGTAGATCAAGAGCGAGCACCGCGTGAAGAACGCCGAGAGACAGATAGCGTAGACCGAAATCGACTTGAAAACCTTTGCCGCCGCGGTCGCCTGTCCATCGGACCCTCGGGATGAGGGCGACCGCCCCAACGCCAGCCATGATAAGGCCCTATGAAGAGCGGTATGTCCGCCTTGAGCAGGAGTATCGTGGAGAAGGTACGGGAAACGAGAGGGCCACTGACCGCGATGATGGCGCCGGTGCTCCACGGCTTCTGTTTGTCATCCCACTGCAGGGCAGGAACAAGGCACGAGTAGACGCCAAGGATAAGCGCCGGGCCGATCCGTCCATGTGCAGCAATCTGAAAGCAGCAGCACCCAGGAAGAAAGCCCCCGGGATAGCGCGCGCTCGCCACGCAGTCGCCGTTGACGATCTGGTCGCTATTTCTGGTTGGGAAGCCGTTCAAGCTGATGGGGGGGCAAGCGTCACCGCTCTCACCCTGTACCAGTCCATGCGCAGCGTCACGCGAAGCGCGGTGCCATGCTTTGCATTTTTGAGAAGGCTGAAGTTCTTCCCGTACTCGTTCCCGCAGTCGGGGTGAGAGCGTCCAGACTGCAAGGACGCAGAACAGTTGATGACATCTTCGGAACTTGAAATCGGCGCCATGAGACTTCGAGCGGTTCCGTCCGGAACATGTCCCCGGCGGACATGCCGCAGAATGCCATTTGACCAGGACTGTAGCTGAGTAGAAGGCGCTCTCGCTTCAGCTTACCCTTCTCAAGCTTCTCTCACTTCGCCAAAAGTACACTGCAATGTGTTGGTGAAATCTATACATCTCGTCATTATTGATTGTCTAGGTAAGCGGAAAAGGTGGAAATCAAGCTGCTAGTTAAGCGCCCTCGCCGCGCGCGACCTCGCCTTCGGCCACGCCGGCCTCGACGTCCTCCTTGGACGAAGCCGCGCCGGGTCCAGCGTCCTTTTCTGTCGCGCCCGGCGTCGCGACCGCCTTCTCCTTGTCGGCCTTCTCGCTCGGCTTCTTGATCGAAATGTTCTTGATGAGAAGGGCGGACAAAATCGCGAGGCAGAAGTACGGAACGCCAATAATGAAGATGATTTGAAGGCTCTTGACGTAGGCGGTGACGGCGCCAGCAATCTCGTTGGTCGGGAGGTCCCAGATCTTGAGCGGCGATTGAGAGATGACCTCGAGAGGGGCTTCCGGCGCGTAAACGGCGAACTTCTTGGTTAACTGCGTCGAGAGGGCCGCCTGGCCGATGGCGAGCGAGATCGTGCCGCCGAGGAACTGACTGAAGGAGGCAAGACCGGTCGCCTGAGCGACGAGGCGCATGTTGTCCCTGAACTCGGCCTGCATCGCGAAGAGGCCGTTCTACACGTGCAATTGAGTCAGCTTTAAGCCAATAGAAGTGATAGGAGCTCAGACGCGCCTGCATAGTCGTACCGGTGCCAACACCGAGCAAAATCTGGTAGCCAATAATCTTGGCGTTCGCGGTCGTCGGCGTGACGGTGTACATGAGGCCGGCGCCGATCGCACCCGGGATCGGTCCGAGGACGAGGAAGTACCAGTAGCGACCCGTAATCGAGACGATGCGGCCTGCTGCAATGACCGAGATGACGACGGCTAACATGAACGCAAGGATATCAATACCGGACTTTGTTGCGTCGTGGTGCCGCACAGCCTGGTAGTAGACTGTAGAAAGGAGGTTGTCAATGCCTGTCACTCGAGAGGAAAAGGAGGCGTGCCGAGGTCGGCATCCGGCACGAAATGCCACTTTTCCGAGACTACAATGAGACGCCACTCACTTGGGATGTAATAGGTGTAGATCAAGAGCGAGCACCGCGTGAAGAACGCCGAGAGACAGATAGCGTAGACCGAAATCGACTTGAAAACCTTTGGCGGAACCAAGGCGCGGTCGCCCATCCATCGGGTCCAGAATACGAGGACGACCGCCGTGACGCCAGCCACGACGAGGCACTATCAGGCAGACATACGTCAGGTCATTGAGAATACGTGAAGGAGTCAGAGAAGTCCTGCTCACAGCAATGACAGCGCCGCTGTTCCACGGCTTCTGGTTTCCGCCCCATTGCAGAGCGAGAACGAGGCAAGTGACGGCGCCAAGGACGAGTGTCGCGCCAATCCAGTCCATGCGAAGCGTTTGACGGAGAATGTCTCGTGTAGAGCGCTTCGTGGGATCCGCTCCGAGCGGCAAAGACGATTTGAGCATCGTTGAGGCGATTAGGAGGGTGACTCCCCCGACTGGCAGCTAGCTTCCAACGCGTCAGTACCGTACTTCCCCCCTGCAGAGATTAGAGAGGATCTTACATTGATATAGAAGCACCACCTCCAGCTGACATGGTCTGTGAAGGCTCCTCCGATCTGCGGATTCGGGAAGGAGGGAGTCAGAAAGTGAAGCAGTCTCGCCAGAGCAGCTCCGGCTCTCCGCAGCGAAGCGAATGGTCATCCGGGACGCACGAGGGGACCGATGACGCTAGAAAGGCCAAAGACAGCGCCGAAAGCACCAAAGAGCTTGGGGCGGTCTTCGAGAAGTGTGACTTGGGCGAGGATTTGAAGCGCGGAAACCTGATCGAACGCGATCGTCAATTCCGACGCCGTTCGACCGCCAGATGGGGGGGGCGCGACTCACGAAGATACCCGCTGCGCCGATTCCCGAGATAGCTCTGCCCCAGATCAACTGCATAACGCCGTGGGACGAACCGCAGATCGCCGAGCCGACCTCGAATATGGTGACGGAACCGACGAGGCACCATTTTGCCGGGTAGATTCGCAAGAACTGGCCGAACCAGAGGATGAAGGCCGTCTGCGTAAGGATGAAGCTCGACGAGACCCAGCCCTGCTTGTCGAACGAGTTGAAGTCGCTGGCGATCCGAGGGAGCGCAGTCGCGAGGATCGTCTGGTCGAGGGCGATCAGGAGGATGGACAGGAGGATGGAGCCGAACACGATGGCGAGTTTCTCTGCAGTAGCATGGAGTAAAGGTCGAGTCAGTGTGAAGAAAGGGACGAGCCACGAGGACCTTTAACGACTCACTTCCGCGCAGGATCAGCGACGGATCTTGCTGCAGACCACCAGCAGGCGCTGCTTTAGGCTCGGTGCCCGCTGCAGTCGATGCTGGAGCAGAGGGCTCAGCTTGTTGACGTATGGACGACGTCGAAGTGGAGGCCTTTCGCTCCATGTTTGTCTCTGAGAGCAGCGTCGGCGCGGGCGATGTCGAGCGAGTCATGCGAGGTGCGCCTTGGAGATGAGAGTAGCGCTCAGCTCGAGGTGGACTGCACTTGATGGAGAGGAAAGCCAGACAGAAAAGCGGCGAGAAAGACGCTCGCTGAATTTGACGGCCTATTTCGGGTGGACTTTCCGGACGACGGCGATCGGCGGCGGAGGACAGTCGCGCGCGTTCGGCGGATCCGCCGAAATCACCGAGCGTCCTCGTAAGCGCTGATCAACCCGGCCGGCCCGATCGTCATAACACAGGGGGAAAAAGCTGGCAAAGTGAGCGGACTCAACTCCTCAAGCAGGACGTCTCCGTCACTGCTCGATGCTGAATAGCCACTGATCCTGATTGCGCGTCATTATGAGTCTGCCTTCGGTAGCGCTGTCGCTGGCGGATGATCGTGCTGCCAGCTTGAGCCTCGCCCAGCGGAAGAAAAAGTCGAAGCCACGACAACAAGTGAGCATTCCAGTAGACGGAGCCCGAGCGACAGCATCGTAGGATGAGCGTCAGTTTCTAAATGGGCACGACGACAGCGAGGCGCTCAGTCGTGGCCGAGGATGAAAGACGAAGTTTCGGCAAGAAGGGGAAGATCCACCGGCGCAAGAAGGTCTGGACCAACCAGACGGGGAGGCTGAACGGAGACGGCGGTTTGCTGACCGGAGTACCGGTCGGTGAAAAGGCAGAGAGCGTGTCTAGCGAGAGGAATGGATCGTGCCGGGAACCGTACGGCCCGACGCCGGGCGGAAGGTGAAAGACGTCCGGGTTGAAAGGGTCGTAGTATACAGACGCGTACAGGTTGGCCTGCTGCGCGTTGATGACGCTGAGGATAGACGCGAGTCAGCGTATGGTCGCGTCCGCTAGACTAGGGGTTGGACGCACCGCAGAATAAATAGGAAAACGATCACTTGAGCGCTGCACGCAATCGCGAACCAGCGCGCCCGGTTCTGCGACTCTCTATCGAGCGTTGCGCCAATTGCTTGCGAGACCTGCGCCGATCGAGGGTCAGCTTTGACCAAGTCGGGCGCTGCAGGCAACCTAGCTGACCTGCGTGCCGACGAGCTCGCTCATCCCTTCGATGCTGCGCTTCAGCTCGTCCATCCGAGATCCGAGATCGTGTTCGAGCTCGTACGTCTCGACGAGGCGTTGTAGCGTATCGGAGCGGCCATGCTAGATCAAGTACAGAGCTTGTCAGTGTTGAACACGATTAGCGTGTGTCAGCTTGAACACTCACGACAGTTTCAGCGTTCCGGGCCTGCATACTCTGCAATTCCAGCTCGAGCTCGGACCGGCGCATATCATCAAGCTGCTTGCGCCGCGCAAGATGCGTAGCGAGTTCGCCGACGTCTCGCGGTACCTCGCGCCCTCGAGGCGACTCTTCGCGTTCCGCCAACGTCTTGACCGCAGCCGACAGCTGCTCGACCAATTCCCGAATCTTGATCGAGGAAGTCGACTCGTCCGCAGCGGCTGGAGGAGCCGCCAAGTCGTCCTCCGCCGCCTCATCCGAAAGTTTGTCCGGATAAGGTTTCTCCTCATCGCGGGCATGATCTCTCCTCGGCTCAAATCGGAGCGGCGGGATCTCTGACTCCTCCGGGTCTGGCCAAGACTGTCCATGTGGCGCAGGCGACTTGTTCCGACGACGGGAAGAGGACGAATCGCTCAGGTCGGGACGGTCCTCGGGAGTTCCTTCCGGGCGTGGGGGCTCAACCCCATTCGTTCGAGGCGGAGTCGACGAAGCGGGTCGTTCCCAACCTGGTCTTCGGTTCGGTCGAGGCGGTGAGACTGCATTCTGCGCTTCATGTGCAGCCGCGACGACCGCCTCGTTTTGCGACGTCTGAGATCGACGAAAGCGAGACGACGGCGAGCGCGCGTGAGCGGCGAGTTGAGCCGGCTCGGGCGAATCAGGCGGCAGCGGTAGAGGTAAAGGCGGCAGATCGGGCGACCTAGAACGAGGGAAAGCCCCCGGGCCTGCAAAGCCGGAGCGTTCTCTGAAAGAGGGCGAGGTCGACCCGGCAGCGTGTCGATGAGGGGACGAAGTTGAAGGTGGAGACGGGGACCGAGACGGCGATTGCGCACGATACGTAGGTTCCGAAGCGAAGCGGACGCTGTTGCGCAAGCCGGAGTTCCGAGGCTCACTCGAATACGAAGGCGAGGAAGTCGGCAACGCCGGCGGCGCGTCCTCGTCCGAATGCGAGAACGCAGACGATTCAGCCATGGCGAACTGGATCGCGCTACGCCCCGCGAGCAGGTCGTCGTCTCGCTGATCGAACGACCGCCGCAAAGGGCGGCCATCGGGTGCCCGCTGCGGCCACGCAGTCCCGACGTCGCCTCCGTCTTCGGCTCGCTGGGCCTCGCCGAGATGCTGAAGCGCCCGCTCGAGCTGAGACGGCTCCTCTTCACGACGCTGCTGTTCCTCCTCCGTATGTCGAGGCCGTCGCCCTGCTGCGTCGCGAACGCGGGAGGGTGTCGATCGCTCGACCGGCAAGGATGACGAAGGGACAAAGGCGTAATGGCCAGGAGGGGCCGGCGTCGGCGGCTCGTAGCCGCCTGCGCTCACTCCCATGAGACTGCTGCCGAGCGGTGTCGAAGCAGTCCTTCGCTCTGCCGAACGAGCGAGCGCGCCATCAGGCCCGGTGATGAGTCGTTTGAAAACGTCGTGGACTTGAATACTGCCGATAGAATGCGGTGAGGTAGCTGTGCCGGCCTGAAAGCGGTCTGGTGTCCGGGTCGGGCGGTTCCGGTCTCGTGCTGTAGAAGAGGAGAGACGCGCTGTCGAAGAAGACGGAGACGAGGCCGCGTCCGCTCGGGGCGTCGTGCTCCTCGACGACCGCAGGGAATGCCTTCGCGGAGTGGCAGAGGAGGTGACGACGTCTCGCTGCGCAGCCAGTCGCGAGTCGACGAACGACGCCAAATCGCCGATCCGACTCCTCCTTCCAAAGCCCTCCGCGGCAAAGTCTGACGCTTCGTCCTCGCTTATCAGCCCCTGCTGCGCTTCGGGTCGCCCTTGATCCTCCTCCATGCTGTGAGGCGGAAGGCCACGTGCCACAGCGAGTCGGTCGAGGTGAGGTTTTGGCAGCGGCGGCGGATCAAAGTCTCGTTCGACGAGGGTACTGCTGCCTGTACTCGGCGACGGCGCGTACAGGTGTTCCCGCCGCAGGGCATCGAGCGTCCGCCTGTCCGTCAGAGGCGCAGTGACGTGCCTGTCCTCGACGTCGTGGATGGACGCGGACGGAAGTCGGTTGTCGTGATGAGCGAGTTGTAACAAGGTCCGGCGCGTCAACGGTGTCGACCTGCCTCCGCTTCCCTTTGCGTTGTCGTCTCGATCCTGCCCTTGATCCAGTAGCGCATCTCGCCAACCCTGTTGTCGACCTTGAGCGGTCCCTCCCACAATGCTGTCCGTGTCGCTTTCATGGAGCGGTTCCCCGTCCCGGTCTTCCGAGTCGAGGTGCAAGGCCCGTCCGCCTGGTCGAAGCTTGTGAGGCGTCGAAGTTTGGTCCCGTCCGAGTCGGAACGAAGGTTCCTCGTCGAGCGAGAGCGACATGGTCCGCGTCCCGACTTTGGGGGGAGGGAATTGTTTGCCCCCGTCTACGCTGAGGGTGGATCAGTCGATCCCTTCGCTCCAGCGGCAGGCTGTCCTTGTAGCGAGCGTTCACTTGAGCTAGCACGCGTCTCAGTACGCCATGAGTGGCTGCCTAGCCAGCGAAAGAGAGTCGATCGGAAACTTGTTTGGGTCGCGCCGGACGCGTTTCTCGTTTTCTGTGATCTGCCGGTCGTCCCGCAGTCACCCTCGACCCTTTCCGACCTGGATTTACACGAGAGCCACCACAGGAGAGCAAGAGCGCGTTCAACAAGATTCCCGATTTCTGATATTCACATGATTTGTCTCGGCGTCCCGCCTGACACGGGTACGCAGTCCTCGTCGACAGCCTCCTCCCAGGCGCGCCGCTTCTGAAGACATCACTCGCTGCTACCGACCGCCCGCCGCCGCCGTGATCTGTTTCGCCATGTCCTCCATATCCTTGGCGACAATGTCGGGTTTCCCAAACACGTCTTCGAGGACAAAGTGTTCCTCGTACGTGACAAACGCCGTCTTGAACCTGTCGGTCGTCGTCCCCGGGCCAAAGGGGCAGTGCGGATTAGGTCAGTTCGACTCCTTGTGGCAACGCGCTCATATAGAGCTACGGTGAAGAAGGAGAGGAGCGCACCCGGCTTTCTTAGCGGCAAACAAGTCCCTTGATTCGCGGACTTCAAAATCAGCACCTTACCCTCCCTGGGCCCGAGAAGCGCGCCTATCGACTCGACCTGCGGATGAGTGAAAACTCACCAAGTATGCGACGCGACGAACCAGCACTCGTCTCCCTCTTGTACGCCCAACCGTTTCCGGATTGCCTCGTACACGCTCGGCGCCGGTTTCGCCACCCGGTCCTCGTCGCAACTGTAGTACTCCCACTTGCGCGCGTGGTCCTCCCCGAGCGCGGCGGTAAAGAGTCCCTTTGTCATTTCGAGCCCCCCGTTGGTCGCAGCCATCAAGCGGAATTTCGGACCCGACTGCGATTGCGACAAGAGGGTCTCGCTCGCCGATACGAGGCCCGGTCGAGCGGGGAGTTTCTTGAGTTGGCCAAAGATCGGCGTCAACAAGTCCGAGTAGGTTTCCGTCGTGGGCGTGAAAGGGTCGAGCGTCGCGGTTGAAGACGAGCTGGGGAGGATATTGTGCATCGCAAGGACGCGAGGGAGGGTCGCTTTCAGGACCTGGGCGATCGGTCTGCGCATTTATCGCGAGTCCGAGTCAGTGCAAGTACGGCATAGCCATCCAGAGAGGCCGGTTCCCCAACGCACTTGTAAGTCCCGTTCATGCTGAGGTCTGTTCCGTCGAATCGAGTTACCGCAGCAAGGTGAACGCGTGTTTCGCGACTGGTCAGCTTTCTCCTGCGGCAGTATCTCTCCGTCCCGAGACGGTTCTCCCTCACAGGTAAAATCCCTCTGAGCGCTATGGAACCAATCGTCAATGACGACGTTGGCGAGTCGCGAGTCCGAGTCCGAGTCGGACGAGGACGAGGACGACAAGGTGGGGCACGCCGACCGTAACGCGGGAACGACGCCTCGGAGGTCAAAGCAAGTTCCGAGGACGTCAAAAGCGATCGGGATAGCTTTCGTAGACATGGCGAGTTAGGGACTTTCGAGTTTTCAGCAGTAAGGAGAACGAGAGACGCGAAGAACGAGAGTCGGTCTGAAGAGAAGAAGCGAGAACTGCGAACGTCGCCGACTCTGGCTTGCACGCTGACATCATCTCCCTTGGGCTCAGTTTGCTCTAAACTCGCCTACAGCTGTACAGAGGAGGGCGCTTCACCGGGTACAGACGCAGTACGACGACAGCGCGTTCGTTCTCATCTGACCGGCTCGACTCGCTTTTCAGAGTGACTTTCGAAACCCCGACGACCTCGTCGACACTCTCCTCTCACGACGACGAAGGCAGCTGGAGCCAAGGTACATGTAGGAGCAGTCATTGCCTGCTACAGGGACTAAAGCTGACTCGGTGGGTCCTCACTTTGCAGGAGCAGCACCGCCTCGTACCCAAGTCGATCCACTCCTCACACTCGGCATTCGCCAACTCAAGAGCCTCTAAGAATCGAATAAGGACAGGATAGTCAGCTATGGCCGACATCTTTGGCCTCCGCGGCGACCGCTACGCCTTTCTCCGACTCGCCCCTCCCCCTTCTTACGTCGCCGGTGCAGGTCGAGGCGCCCAAGGGTTCACGACCCGGAGTGATATCGGTCCGGCACGGGAACAGGTTCAGGAAGGCGAGGACGCCGCACCCAAGGAGGAAGAGTACAACCCGGACCAGTTCCAGGACCCCGAGAACGAGACGGGCCTGTTTGCCGGTGAGTAAACACTCTCAAGAGGACCTACTGCAGCAAAGTGCGGCGAGCTGACCTGCTACCCCGTTGTCCTCCCCTAAACCAGGCACGGTCTACGAGGCGGACGATGAGGAAGCGGACCGGATCTACGAAGCGGTCGACGCCAAGATTGACGAACGGCGGCGCGCCCGTCGCGAAGCGCGCGAGAAGCAGGAAGCCGCCCAGTTGCTCGCCGAACGACCGACGATCCAGAGCCAGTTTGCCGACTTGAAGCGAGGGCTCGCAGACATGTCGGAAGACGAGTGGTACAACTTGCGTGCGTCTTTCCCGCCGACCTCCCTCTGTCTTGCTTTACGCGAGCAAGCACGAGCTGATGCGAGCAAAATCCGCGCAGCCGAAGTGAGCAACTTGATTGGAAACCGGGTCAAGAAGCCGCGACTCGAAGGTCGGAGCTACGTCGTTCCCGACAGCATCCTCGTCGGCAACCGCGATGCGAACGCCCTCGAGAGCTCGCTCGCAGAGGAAGAGATGGTGCGTTGCTATCTCGCTATCGTATCTACCCCATTGGGCGGGCACGACGCTGACTCCGTCGATCCCGTCCTCGTAATCGCGTATGTGCGCGCAGAAGGGAGGCATGCAGACGCCGGCCGATGCCATGACGGATTTCGCCGAGATTGGTCAGGCGCGAGAAAAGATGCTCTCGATCAAGCTCGAGCAGGCCGGGACCGACTCGGCGCTCGGGTCGACCAATATCGATCCGAAGGGTTACCTGACCGGACTCGACAGCCAATTGCTCAAGACTTCGACCGAGATCGGGTGCGGCCTCGCCTTTTTTTTCTTCTTTGTTTCCTCACGCGGTGTTTTGAGCAGAGCTGATCGGTTCTGCGCTACCTTGCAGCGACATCAAGAGGGCTCGAGCACTGCTTCAATCGCTCACCAAAACGAACCCGAAACACGCTCCCGGTTGGGTCGCCGCTGCATGGCTCGAGAACGTCGCCGGCAAGCAGGTCGCCGCGCGGAAACTCATCGCCGAAGGCTGCGACCAATGTCCCAAGAGTGAAGACGTCTGGCTGTGCGCGAGCGAGCTGAACGTGAGTCCCCATTACGCTCGTCTTCCTCTGGATTAGCCTGTGTTGACGTGAATTTCCTGCATATCACAGACCAACGAGAACGCCAAGGTCATCCTTGCGAATGCGATTCAGGAGCTGCCGCAATCGGTGCGGATTTGGATGCGCGCAGTCGAACTCGAGACGGACGTCAAGGCGAAGAAGCGCGTGCTCCGCAAAGGTCGGTCTTTGCGCTCATCTTGCAAGTGAGCCGGCCAAGCTAAAGTGAGCGACCCACACACAGCCCTCGAGTACATTCCGGCTTCGGTCAAGCTTTGGAAGGAGACGGTCAAGCTCGAAGAGAACCCGGAGGATGCGCGAGTCCTCCTCGCCCGCGCTGTCGAAGTCATTCCGCACTCTCAAGAATTGTGGCTCGCCCTCGCCCGACTCGAAACGCCCGACCGTGCTCGTCAAGTTCTCAACTCGGCGCGCAAGACGATCCCGACCTCTCACGAGATTTGGATCGCCGCCGGTCGATTGCAAGAGCAGGAAGGCAATATTGCTCAAGTCGACGCGATCATCGCGAACGGTGTCGCTGCACTCAAGAAGAACGGGGCCGAACTCTCGCGGGATCAATGGCTCGGCGAGGCGGAGCGGGCCGAGCAGCAGGGAAGTACGGTGACGGCGCAGGCGATTGTTAAGGCGACGATTCATCTCGACCTCGACGAGGAGGACCGACTCGTGGTTTGGATGGACGACGCCGAGACGATGGCGAATAAAGGCATGGTTGCGACCGCCCGGGCGATCTACGCCTATGCGCTCAACGTCTACCCGCAGAAGCAGTCGCTTTGGCGGAAAGCTGCAGACCTCGAGAAGCAGCATGGCGACCGGTGCGTGTCCCTACGCTGAATGTCTGTCTGTCAGACACTGACCCGATCCCCGCCGCGCGCAGCGAATCCTTGTTGGCCTTGCTCAACCGTGCCGTCGAATCGGTCCCTCAGGCCGAAGTCCTCTGGCTCATGGCGGCCAAGGAGTCTTGGAACGGCGGCGACGTCGATGGTGCGCGGCAGATCCTCAGTCGGGCGTTCGAATCGAACCCCGACAGCGAAGGGATTTGGCTCGCGGCGGTCAAGCTCGAGGCGGAGAACGGTCAGATCGAGGCGGCAAAGCAGCTCATGCAGCGAGCGCGGGAAGTGTCTGGTACCGAACGAGTGCGTCGCCCGAGACGCGTTTCTAGCAATCAGGCGTGCGCTGACCTCCTTTTGCGCTCGCGGCAGATCTGGGTCAAGTCGGCCGTCTTCGAGCGGACGCACAGCGGCAATGACGCTGCACTCGACATGGTCAAGCAGGGTCTCAAGGTGTTCCCGGCTTCGGCAAAGCTGCACATGATGCACGCGCAGCTGCTCCAGGCGCAAACACCACCCAGCATTCCGGCTGCTCGCGAAGCGCTCGCGGCGGGACTGCGCAAATGTCCGACGGCGGTCCCGCTGTGGATCATGGCGTCGCGGTTGGAGGAGAACGCTGGAGTGCGGATCAAGGCGCGTGCCCTGCTGGAGAAGGGAAGGACTTTGAACCCGAAGAGCGACGAGCTCTGGCTCGAGAGCGTCAAGGTCGAGCAGCGCGACGGTACTGGCGCACACAAGCCAATGCTCGCACGAGGTGCGCCCACCACGTCGGATCTCGTTTGCCTGACTCCGCTGACAGGCTTTTCGTTCTGCAGCCCTTCAAGCGCTTCCTGGTTCGGGATTGCTGCACTCGTACTCGGTCTGGCTGGAACCGCGACCGACTCGCAAGACCCGCTCCGTCGACGCACTCAAGAAGACCAACAACTCGCCTTCGGTCATCGTGACCGTCGCTCGCTTGTTCTGGGCCGAGCGGAAGGTCGAGAAGGCGCGGGATTGGTTCGGTCGCGCCGTCGCGGCAGATCCGGATTACGGCGACGCCTGGGCGTGGTGGTGGAAATTCGAGAAGCAGCACGGCACCGACGTGAGTCTTGAATGTCCCATGTCTCGAACGCTACCCCGATCCGGAACTGACCGCAAGTAACATCCCTTGCAGGAACACCGAGCGGCGCTGCAGGAGAAGTATATTGCTGCGGACCCTCGACACGGCCAGGTCTGGCCGACTATCGTCAAGGACCCCGAGAACGTCGGCAAGGATGTGCCCGCGCTGCTCGACCTTGCCTCCGAAGCACTCGAAGAAGGGTCTTAGAGTTTGGGAGTGCAGAACGAGATCCGCCGCCTGTTTCGGACTCTGTCCCCGGGCTCGCATACTCAGGAGAGCTCGACCGTATCGTATCGCTGGCGACTTGGCATGAACGGCGATACAGCTCAAGTCAGGTATCGATCGCAGCGGATCATAGAATATTTGCTGCGGAATCGCGGAATCGCTAGGGAAAGTGGTGGCGACTTTCGTTGTAAGGAGCTGGACGCGCTCTCGACCAGTCACGTCAGTGTCATCGTGAAAAGACCCGCGAGACTCTTTACGGTGCTCATGTCGTGTCGGTTTCCTTCTGCGCGGTGATCAGGGATCGCGAGCGGCTCCGGCGGAACGCGCAGGCCCCGATCGCGACTGAATGCAGATCCCTCCATCCCGACGATCTTCGGCCTCCCACTCCGCGCGCGTCGTCGTTCGCGTTCCGCGTGAGCGATTTCCGGTCGCCTCGTTTTTTTCGGAACCCGGTTGCGTCAAAGGCGAGAGAGTTGCCATTTCGCTATATACCGCTTTTGCAGTTCAAATACGCTTTCAGGACAACACTAGCACAGTCATTGAAGCTCTTGACCGAGTCTGTCCGCTCTGACAAGCGCCTCACCCTTGCGAGCGACGTCTCCGGCAACTCGCTGCGTCTGTTTCGTCATACCGATCACTCTCGACACAAGCTACCTGAGCGCAGCTGAGTACGCTCCCTGGAATCACTGAGCTGTGTGCTATTCTGCACAGCTGCGAGGTAACGCTCCGAGCGCCGCGATGTCGCGAGCTGACGGTGTTTCGTCCGCAGGCGTTGCACACGACCGGAAACAGCTCGTCTCGCTCTCTACGTATGGCTTGGCGGTCGCCGACTTTATAATCGGAGATCATGTCGTTCCAATCGGAACATTTGACGCGGCCGCCCGACCGTACGACACAAGTCGGCGAAGTCGACGATCCGCAAGTTTGCCTTCCCTCGTCGTCCGGAACAAGGTCCGAATCTCTGCATCGGGACGCGAATGCCCAGACCGCTGCGATCGACAGCTTGATGCACGAATCAAGCGACGATGCGCGGGTGAGCGAGCCGGCCGGTAACTCCCCAGACTTGACTACGCGTGCGTCTACATTTCCCTTTGCCCTCCCAGGTCTGGACCTTCGGCTTCGTTCTGCGCGCGCTCGCCTCGCTTCGCCGTCGATCGCAGTCACTCACGACAACTTCTATATCCTTCCTCGCTACAGCACAACACTTGGCTTCCGCATCTGGCGACGAGAATACCGGACCTTCGATCGCCAGGTCCCGCTTCGCCACCCCGACCTCCCGGACATCAAACACCTCTCGCAACCACGCCGATCGACAGGTACACCCGCAATCCTCCCCGCCTTCATCGTCGACTCTGAACGTTTCTCCTTCACCACCACGCCCGCGTATGCGGCGCGTCCCTCGGCAATCGCCCAACGCAAGGAACGAACGGCCTGCCCCTTCGACTTTGCCCGCGTCCGGGTTCGCCGCCGCCAACGTCGGTGCCGCGTCCGCTTCGACGAGTTTGCGATCGCTCCGTCGACGATCGTCCATGCCTACGGTCGCAGCGAGGAGGACGCGCGCGTCGTCGCTCGATGCGGCGCCGGCGAGCACGTCGAGAGGGACGGGATCTCGCGCAGCGGCAAATAGGGTCGGAGGCTCGCCTTCGGGATCGGGACCTGCGCATCGTGACCCCAATGAGCACTGGTTATCAGAAGACGAAGCGGCAGATACGGCCCGATCGGCGAACAGGATACGACAACCTCTACGGCGGCGCAGAGCCAGCGGCGACGAAGGCGACGATGGCGGCGATTCCGAGGAGGGCGGTCGCAAGCTGGTGAACACGCTCGATCTCGGGATGGACACTGTCGCTCGGCGACAACTACACCATCGACCTGCGAAGCACTTCAACATCGCGCCGGTGGCCGAACCCGCCGAGATGTCGTCGGGACCGAAACTCGCAGAGCTCGTTCCGCAACTTGCCAAGATCCTGACGTGCCCGGCATGCCATCATCTCCTGCGCGATCCGGCTACGCTCGTATGTGGGCACTCACGGTGCCTGTACTGCTCGCCGGTGCCCGCTGCGTCGGCGTTGTCGCAACACCTTTCGGCAAACGGTTTTTCCAAGCCTATTGCCGGTGTCTCAGAACAGCCCTCTGCGGTACGGACGCCGTTCGAGCAACCACCACAAGTCGTCGCACAAGCCGTACTGGGCACGCCGCAGCCGTTGCCATCCCCGGGCGTCGCGCAACGACTCGATGCCGGCATGCTGTACCGGACGCTCTCCTCGTCATCGATTGCGTCGACACCCTCTGTCGCGTCTGCTGCTCCTTCGGTCGCAACAGACGCGTCGAATCATCCTGCTCACGCAGCGATCGCCTGCGCCGATCCCGACTGCAAGTACAACTTTTCGCACCTCGTCGTCCCGCATCGCCCCTTGCGGATCGACTACACCCTGCGCAAGATCGTCGACATTCTTCGGCGCGCCGTCTTTGGCATCGACGAATACGTCGCTGCAGTCGAAGCCAACGCGAGCAAGGCCCGAAATGGCGAGGTTCTGACGCCCTTATTTTCGAGCGTCCGGCTCGGGAGCGAGGCGCCCGGCGAACTCACTTCGGGCCTCGTCAGCACGCGGACCGACTCTTCGCCAGAACCGACCACTTCCGCCGCAGCTCCTGCACCGCTCAAGCGCGATGACAGTGGTAGCAGCGGCGGCGGCGAGGACGAGCCGATTGCCGAGGACGAATCGAAACGGGCGCGGAAAACGACGGGAGCTTGGCGATCGAGCAAGAAGTCGCGCCCAGTATTTGACATGCCTGACACGGCCATGGATGCGCCTGAACCGTCGACGCCGGCTCGTACGGGTGCGACTGAACTGCCGCGACTTTCGCTCATCTCGCCTTCCCTCGTCGCGGACTTGCAGACGGAGTGCGAGTGCCAGGTATGTTTCCAGCTCTTTCACGAGCCGGTGACATCGCCGTGTGGGCACTCGTTCTGCCGGAACTGCTTGGCGCGGTCTTACGACCATTCGGACAAGTGCCCGCTGTGCCGCGCCGACTTGGCTCCGCTCGCCTACTTCCGGTGGCAACGGTCGAGCGCCGACCTCACGTCGGTCATCCAGACTGCGCTCCCGACTTTGGCGGCGGAACGACTCGCCGCCGTGGAAGAAGAGGAGAAGGCGCTCCTCGCGCAGGTGCCGATCTTCATCTGCACGTCCGCCTGGCCCGGCATCAAGTGCTTTTTGCACATCTTTGAACCGCGGTACCGGTTGATGATTCGGCGTGCTCTCGAGACGCCCGATCGGTCGTTTGGCATGCTCCTGCCCATCCGGAATGCTGCGCAGCCGGACGCCGTTAACGAGTACGGCACCATGCTGCGGATTACGAGCTGTCAGATGCTCGAAGACGGTCGTCTGATTCTCGAAACGGTCGGCACGTATCGGTTCCGCCTCCTCGAGCGGACCGTGGTTGACGGCTACACCGTCGGACGTGTCGAGCGGATCGACGACGTTTCGCCGGAGCAGGAAGCCGAACTTGAAGCGGAAGCGCTGGCCCAGAACGACTCGCCCGAGTTCCAGGAGATGTGGTCGCAGCCGGACGATCCCGCGCGTGTACCGACGATCGGCGGCGAGAGACCGTCGCGGCCGCCGATGACGGGCAACATGGAGCTCTCGACCGACCAACTTATGGAGATTTGTCTCGACTTTATCCGCACGCTGCGCGGACAATCTGCGCCTTGGATCCTTGAGCGCTTGAATCGCACCGGTAAGCCCGCAGTCGACTTGCAAATGGTCCTCTCCGCAGGTGACAGCGCTGACTCGGACTTTTCGCAGTGGGCGAGATGCCGACGAATCCGCACGATTTCACTTGGTTCGCCGCCGAGGTGTTCCCTGTCGAAGACCATGTCAAGGTCGTGCTCTTACAGTGAGTGTTGTGCATCGTGTCGGTCTCGCATGAGTATGACTGACGACCTTGTCCTGCGCAGGATCACCTCTGTTCGCGAGCGCCTCCGCCTCATCGTATTCTGGATCGAGCAGTTCCGCTCCTCTTGGTGGTATACGCGTGGCTGTGAGTCGGAACGTTCGTGAGATGTAGGGCCTCGTCGCTGACATACGCATCTTGCAGGCAACATCGCGTGACTGCCTGCCCTCCTCCTCTCTTCCCTTCTGATCGCCTTGTCCCTGTCGTCTCGTTAGATTACGCAAACCCCTGCCCCTTCCTCTACTCCTCTGCTCTCTCCCCTGTCTCTAGTCTGTAGCCCCAATATACCATCCTATCCGCCCACACTTGCTCTCGCACATACTGTCGTTCTCAACCTTGCAACCACCTTCGCAACTATTTTGTTCTTCATCTTTATTTTGCTCTCGAGGTGTCCGTGTGAATCGTGACCGCAAGCATCGACGTTAGCGAGGGATAGTAACAACAGGGTTAACACTACAGGGGGAGGAGAAGACCAGGTGCAGCTGGGCTGCGACCCATCAGACCCTCTGTTCAGTCCCGCGAGCGCTCCGGTACGAGTCGCTCTTAGCGATGGAAGGTGCTGATGACCGGTCACTGAGCGCGACGGGCGCCTCCAAGTCGACCTTCTGATCCCGCGGCGAAGCTGCTTCGTCGGACGTGGGCAAGTCCCAGCCCAGTCTTCGGCGGAGGTGCACGAGCAGGTAGGCAAGCGAGAGGAGGACAGGAACTCTAGAGTGCATGTCAGAGAAGGTGTCAGTACCGATAGAGGTAGCACGGCCAGAGCGGAGAGAGCCGCCACCTACTCGACGAGCGGTCCGACGGTAGCGGCGAGAGCCTGCGAGCTGTCCGCGCCCCATACAGCGATCGCGACGGCGATAGATAGCTCGAAGTTCGAAGAAGCTGCTGTAAATGATTGCGTAGCGGTCCGCGGGTACGAGACGCCGAAGTGCCGACAGAGGAAGAGGACCGAAAAGAACATGACGATGAAGTAGACGACGAGTGGTGCGCCAACCCGGACGACGTCGACGATGGAGTCGACCACCCTATGTCCTTGACCGGCGAAGATAATGAGGATAGTAAAGAGCAAGGCAATGAGCGAAAGCGGCGCGATGGCGGGCAGGAAGCGGTGCTCGAAGAAGTGCTGCGCTCGGATGACGATAAAGAAGGCCCGCGTCGCAAGAGCCGCAGCAAAGGGAATGCCTAGGTGTCGGAGAGATGATCAGCATGGGAATAGTAAGGGAAGGCAGCTCAGATCCCGCTAATGCGAGTTTTTCAGGTAGCAGACGCCAACTCACCGAGGAAAGCCGCGACACTCTTCGACACGAGCGAATAACTGATACTGACGCTAGAAGCGCCAGAGCCGCCCGCCTTGAAGACGTTGATAAAGAGGAGCGCGACCGGCGAAAAGAGGACGATCTGGAGGACCGAGTTGAACGCGACCAGAACGGCGCAGTCTGCAGGTAGTGCGACCGTGTTCTACGTCAGCAGACTGCCGGAAACGCTCGACGGCGCGTCTCTCTATGAGCTGCGGCAGCGAAACCGAAGGGGTAGACCTCCGCAAGAAGTCAGTCCGAAAAGAAACGCACAGTCCACGTCGCCGTCGGCGATATCGGTCCAAACCAGCACCTGTGAGAGAATGTAGTATAGTCAGCACACCTGTAAGAAACCCCAGAAGCCCCTGCGCAAAGCCAGCTCACCATGGCAATACACCTCGCCACTCCGACGACGATGAGCCCTTCGCGGAGTTCCGGCTTGTCGGGCAGGAACGCCCAAGCGAGTCCGAGCATCAAGAAGGGCGAGACGATCCAGTTGACAAAGATCGAGAACGCGAGGTGTTGCCAAAGTTGACGGCGGCGGAACAGCGGGACGAGCGCGAGAGGCGAGACTCGGCACAGGATCGGCCACATCATCACGATCAGAGCGATGGCTGCAGAATGGCAGGTGAGCTCATCAGGACAGGTATGCATTACCAGGGGAAGCGGAAGAGCACCGCACCGAGCGGCAAGGAGACGTCGACGAATTTGACTTTTTCGAGGACGACCGAAGTCTGCGGGACAAACTCGCCGAGAATGATGCCGACCGCCATCGCGAGGATGATCCAGACGGCGAGGAGCTTGTCGAGCCATGCGAGGCGCTTCAAGGCCGGTTTGCCTGCGGGCGTGGCGAAACGACGTCCGCGGTGATAGGTCAGTAGGGCGTCCCGAACTCGTCCGACCAGCTCGCCCTGGTCGTATGGAAAGAGCTGCCGGAGGTGTGACTCACCTGTCACGACATCAGGTTGCTCGTCTTTGCTCGTTTCCGCCTCTTTGATGGGTTGAGAAGGCGAAGGCGTAACCGGCTGGGGAACCTCGCCCATGGTATGGATCTCGTCTGGTGACTGCTTGCCAGCCGTCGACATGCTTGTCAAGTTGGGAAGTGTGGAGCAAGTCGTGTGTGAGAGAGGAAAGCAAGTCGAGAGGAGCGGAAGAGCAAGACCAAAAAATTTGGACGCGCGAGCGGATTTGAAATTTGACGAGAAGGACGCTTCGGCCGCGCGTGCCGGCCGAGAGCCCGAGATGGCGTCGAGGGAAAGTGATCGGCGTCGTCGTCCGATCGACCAGTCTCGGAACTTCGACGAAAGCCTTGGAGAGAACCCACCAGAGAGTCTCCAACGTACAGTAACAGCCTACGCCATCACGCGCAGGTCTCTTGAAGCGCTCGCGATCTCAGGAAACGGACTCGAGGGCAAGAGCCGCTTGGCTTTTTCTAAGGGATCAAGATCTGCTCACCGGCTCTCGCGTGCACCTCATTGCTACGTTAGAAAGTGCAGGATGACAAAAGAGGGGAGGGGCCCGAACCCGCCGAGATGTCGTCGGGACCGAAACTCGCAGAGCTCGTTCCGCAACTTGCCAAGATCCTGACGTGCCCGGCATGCCATCATCTCCTGCGCGATCCGGCTACGCTCGTATGTGGGCACTCACGGTGCCTGTACTGCTCGCCGGTGCCCGCTGCGTCGGCGTTGTCGCAACACCTTTCGGCAAACGGTTTTTCCAAGCCTATTGCCGGTGTCTCAGAACAGCCCTCTGCGGTACGGACGCCGTTCGAGCAACCACCACAAGTCGTCGCACAAGCCGTACTGGGCAACTACACCCTGCGCAAGATCGTCGACATTCTTCGGCGCGCCGTCTTTGGCATCGACGAATACGTCGCTGCAGTCGAAGCCAACGCGAGCAAGGCCCGAAATGGCGAGGTTCTGACGCCCTTATTTTCGAGCGTCCGGCTCGGGAGCGAGGCGCCCGGCGAACTCACTTCGGGCCTCGTCAGCACGCGGACCGACTCTTCGCCAGAACCGACCACTTCCGCCGCAGCTCCTGCACCGCTCAAGCGCGATGATAGTGGTAGCAGCGGCGGCGGCGAGGACGAGCCGATTGCCGAGGACGAATCGAAACGGGCGCGGAAAACGACGGGAGCTTGGCGATCGAGCAAGAAGTCGCGCCCAGTATTTGACATGCCTGACACGGCCATGGATGCGCCTGAACCGTCGACGCCGGCTCGTACGGGTGCGACTGAACTGCCGCGACTTTCGCTCATCTCGCCTTCCCTCGTCGCGGACTTGCAGACGGAGTGCGAGTGCCAGGTATGTTTCCAGCTCTTTCACGAGCCGGTGACATCGCCGTGTGGGCACTCGTTCTGCCGGAACTGCTTGGCGCGGTCTTACGACCATTCGGACAAGTGCCCGCTGTGCCGCGCCGACTTGGCTCCGCTCGCCTACTTCCGGTGGCAACGGTCGAGCGCCGACCTCACGTCGGTCATCCAGACTGCGCTCCCGACTTTGGCGGCGGAACGACTCGCCGCCGTGGAAGAAGAGGAGAAGGCGCTCCTCGCGCAGGTGCCGATCTTCATCTGCACGTCCGCCTGGCCCGGCATCAAGTGCTTTTTGCACATCTTTGAACCGCGGTACCGGTTGATGATTCGGCGTGCTCTCGAGACGCCCGATCGGTCGTTTGGCATGCTCCTGCCCATCCGGAATGCTGCGCAGCCGGACGCCGTTAACGAGTACGGCACCATGCTGCGGATTACGAGCTGTCAGATGCTCGAAGACGGTCGTCTGATTCTCGAAACGGTCGGCACGTATCGGTTCCGCCTCCTCGAGCGGACCGTGGTTGACGGCTACACCGTCGGACGTGTCGAGCGGATCGACGACGTTTCGCCGGAGCAGGAAGCCGAACTTGAAGCGGAAGCGCTGGCCCAGAACGACTCGCCCGAGTTCCAGGAGATGTGGTCGCAGCCGGACGATCCCGCGCGTGTACCGACGATCGGCGGCGAGAGACCGTCGCGGCCGCCGATGACGGGCAACATGGAGCTCTCGACCGACCAACTTATGGAGATTTGTCTCGACTTTATCCGCACGCTGCGCGGACAATCTGCGCCTTGGATCCTTGAGCGCTTGAATCGCACCGGTAAGCCCGCAGTCGACTTGCAAATGGTCCTCTCCGCAGGTGACAGCGCTGACTCGGACTTTTCGCAGTGGGCGAGATGCCGACGAATCCGCACGATTTCACTTGGTTCGCCGCCGAGGTGTTCCCTGTCGAAGACCATGTCAAGGTCGTGCTCTTACAGTGAGTGTTGTGCATCGTGTCGGTCTCGCATGAGTATGACTGACGACCTTGTCCTGCGCAGGATCACCTCTGTTCGCGAGCGCCTCCGCCTCATCGTATTCTGGATCGAGCAGTTCCGCTCCTCTTGGTGGTATACGCGTGGCTGTGAGTCGGAACGTTCGTGAGATGTAGGGCCTCGTCGCTGACATACGCATCTTGCAGGCAACATCGCGTGACTGCCTGCCCTCCTCCTCTCTTCCCTTCTGATCGCCTTGTCCCTGTCGTCTCGTTAGATTACGCAAACCCCTGCCCCTTCCTCTACTCCTCTGCTCTCTCCCCTGTCTCTAGTCTGTAGCCCCAATATACCATCCTATCCGCCCACACTTGCTCTCGCACATACTGTCGTTCTCAACCTTGCAACCACCTTCGCAACTATTTTGTTCTTCATCTTTATTTTGCTCTCGAGGTGTCCGTGTGAATCGTGACCGCAAGCATCGACGTTAGCGAGGGATAGTAACAACAGGGTTAACACTACAGGGGGAGGAGAAGACCAGGTGCAGCTGGGCTGCGACCCATCAGACCCTCTGTTCAGTCCCGCGAGCGCTCCGGTACGAGTCGCTCTTAGCGATGGAAGGTGCTGATGACCGGTCACTGAGCGCGACGGGCGCCTCCAAGTCGACCTTCTGATCCCGCGGCGAAGCTGCTTCGTCGGACGTGGGCAAGTCCCAGCCCAGTCTTCGGCGGAGGTGCACGAGCAGGTAGGCAAGCGAGAGGAGGACAGGAACTCTAGAGTGCATGTCAGAGAAGGTGTCAGTACCGATAGAGGTAGCACGGCCAGAGCGGAGAGAGCCGCCACCTACTCGACGAGCGGTCCGACGGTAGCGGCGAGAGCCTGCGAGCTGTCCGCGCCCCATACAGCGATCGCGACGGCGATAGATAGCTCGAAGTTCGAAGAAGCTGCTGTAAATGATTGCGTAGCGGTCCGCGGGTACGAGACGCCGAAGTGCCGACAGAGGAAGAGGACCGAAAAGAACATGACGATGAAGTAGACGACGAGTGGTGCGCCAACCCGGACGACGTCGACGATGGAGTCGACCACCCTATGTCCTTGACCGGCGAAGATAATGAGGATAGTAAAGAGCAAGGCAATGAGCGAAAGCGGCGCGATGGCGGGCAGGAAGCGGTGCTCGAAGAAGTGCTGCGCTCGGATGACGATAAAGAAGGCCCGCGTCGCAAGAGCCGCAGCAAAGGGAATGCCTAGGTGTCGGAGAGATGATCAGCATGGGAATAGTAAGGGAAGGCAGCTCAGATCCCGCTAATGCGAGTTTTTCAGGTAGCAGACGCCAACTCACCGAGGAAAGCCGCGACACTCTTCGACACGAGCGAATAACTGATACTGACGCTAGAAGCGCCAGAGCCGCCCGCCTTGAAGACGTTGATAAAGAGGAGCGCGACCGGCGAAAAGAGGACGATCTGGAGGACCGAGTTGAACGCGACCAGAACGGCGCAGTCTGCAGGTAGTGCGACCGTGTTCTACGTCAGCAGACTGCCGGAAACGCTCGACGGCGCGTCTCTCTATGAGCTGCGGCAGCGAAACCGAAGGGGTAGACCTCCGCAAGAAGTCAGTCCGAAAAGAAACGCACAGTCCACGTCGCCGTCGGCGATATCGGTCCAAACCAGCACCTGTGAGAGAATGTAGTATAGTCAGCACACCTGTAAGAAACCCCAGAAGCCCCTGCGCAAAGCCAGCTCACCATGGCAATACACCTCGCCACTCCGACGACGATGAGCCCTTCGCGGAGTTCCGGCTTGTCGGGCAGGAACGCCCAAGCGAGTCCGAGCATCAAGAAGGGCGAGACGATCCAGTTGACAAAGATCGAGAACGCGAGGTGTTGCCAAAGTTGACGGCGGCGGAACAGCGGGACGAGCGCGAGAGGCGAGACTCGGCACAGGATCGGCCACATCATCACGATCAGAGCGATGGCTGCAGAATGGCAGGTGAGCTCATCAGGACAGGTATGCATTACCAGGGGAAGCGGAAGAGCACCGCACCGAGCGGCAAGGAGACGTCGACGAATTTGACTTTTTCGAGGACGACCGAAGTCTGCGGGACAAACTCGCCGAGAATGATGCCGACCGCCATCGCGAGGATGATCCAGACGGCGAGGAGCTTGTCGAGCCATGCGAGGCGCTTCAAGGCCGGTTTGCCTGCGGGCGTGGCGAAACGACGTCCGCGGTGATAGGTCAGTAGGGCGTCCCGAACTCGTCCGACCAGCTCGCCCTGGTCGTATGGAAAGAGCTGCCGGAGGTGTGACTCACCTGTCACGACATCAGGTTGCTCGTCTTTGCTCGTTTCCGCCTCTTTGATGGGTTGAGAAGGCGAAGGCGTAACCGGCTGGGGAACCTCGCCCATGGTATGGATCTCGTCTGGTGACTGCTTGCCAGCCGTCGACATGCTTGTCAAGTTGGGAAGTGTGGAGCAAGTCGTGTGTGAGAGAGGAAAGCAAGTCGAGAGGAGCGGAAGAGCAAGACCAAAAAATTTGGACGCGCGAGCGGATTTGAAATTTGACGAGAAGGACGCTTCGGCCGCG
Source organism: Rhodotorula glutinis (assembly GCA_037974285.1). Taxonomy (NCBI): domain Eukaryota; kingdom Fungi; phylum Basidiomycota; class Microbotryomycetes; order Sporidiobolales; family Sporidiobolaceae; genus Rhodotorula; species Rhodotorula glutinis. The sequence continues at coordinate 202,274 of JBBPFV010000012.1, read as the reverse complement.
CGTGCCGGCCGAGAGCCCGAGATGGCGTCGAGGGAAAGTGATCGGCGTCGTCGTCCGATCGACCAGTCTCGGAACTTCGACGAAAGCCTTGGAGAGAACCCACCAGAGAGTCTCCAACGTACAGTAACAGCCTACGCCATCACGCGCAGGTCTCTTGAAGCGCTCGCGATCTCAGGAAACGGACTCGAGGGCAAGAGCCGCTTGGCTTTTTCTAAGGGATCAAGATCTGCTCACCGGCTCTCGCGTGCACCTCATTGCTACGTTAGAAAGTGCAGGATGACAAAAGAGGGGAGGGGCCCGAACCCGCCGAGATGTCGTCGGGACCGAAACTCGCAGAGCTCGTTCCGCAACTTGCCAAGATCCTGACGTGCCCGGCATGCCATCATCTCCTGCGCGATCCGGCTACGCTCGTATGTGGGCACTCACGGTGCCTGTACTGCTCGCCGGTGCCCGCTGCGTCGGCGTTGTCGCAACACCTTTCGGCAAACGGTTTTTCCAAGCCTATTGCCGGTGTCTCAGAACAGCCCTCTGCGGTACGGACGCCGTTCGAGCAACCACCACAAGTCGTCGCACAAGCCGTACTGGGCAACTACACCCTGCGCAAGATCGTCGACATTCTTCGGCGCGCCGTCTTTGGCATCGACGAATACGTCGCTGCAGTCGAAGCCAACGCGAGCAAGGCCCGAAATGGCGAGGTTCTGACGCCCTTATTTTCGAGCGTCCGGCTCGGGAGCGAGGCGCCCGGCGAACTCACTTCGGGCCTCGTCAGCACGCGGACCGACTCTTCGCCAGAACCGACCACTTCCGCCGCAGCTCCTGCACCGCTCAAGCGCGATGACAGTGGTAGCAGCGGCGGCGGCGAGGACGAGCCGATTGCCGAGGACGAATCGAAACGGGCGCGGAAAACGACGGGAGCTTGGCGATCGAGCAAGAAGTCGCGCCCAGTATTTGACATGCCTGACACGGCCATGGATGCGCCTGAACCGTCGACGCCGGCTCGTACGGGTGCGACTGAACTGCCGCGACTTTCGCTCATCTCGCCTTCCCTCGTCGCGGACTTGCAGACGGAGTGCGAGTGCCAGGTATGTTTCCAGCTCTTTCACGAGCCGGTGACATCGCCGTGTGGGCACTCGTTCTGCCGGAACTGCTTGGCGCGGTCTTACGACCATTCGGACAAGTGCCCGCTGTGCCGCGCCGACTTGGCTCCGCTCGCCTACTTCCGGTGGCAACGGTCGAGCGCCGACCTCACGTCGGTCATCCAGACTGCGCTCCCGACTTTGGCGGCGGAACGACTCGCCGCCGTGGAAGAAGAGGAGAAGGCGCTCCTCGCGCAGGTGCCGATCTTCATCTGCACGTCCGCCTGGCCCGGCATCAAGTGCTTTTTGCACATCTTTGAACCGCGGTACCGGTTGATGATTCGGCGTGCTCTCGAGACGCCCGATCGGTCGTTTGGCATGCTCCTGCCCATCCGGAATGCTGCGCAGCCGGACGCCGTTAACGAGTACGGCACCATGCTGCGGATTACGAGCTGTCAGATGCTCGAAGACGGTCGTCTGATTCTCGAAACGGTCGGCACGTATCGGTTCCGCCTCCTCGAGCGGACCGTGGTTGACGGCTACACCGTCGGACGTGTCGAGCGGATCGACGACGTTTCGCCGGAGCAGGAAGCCGAACTTGAAGCGGAAGCGCTGGCCCAGAACGACTCGCCCGAGTTCCAGGAGATGTGGTCGCAGCCGGACGATCCCGCGCGTGTACCGACGATCGGCGGCGAGAGACCGTCGCGGCCGCCGATGACGGGCAACATGGAGCTCTCGACCGACCAACTTATGGAGATTTGTCTCGACTTTATCCGCACGCTGCGCGGACAATCTGCGCCTTGGATCCTTGAGCGCTTGAATCGCACCGGTAAGCCCGCAGTCGACTTGCAAATGGTCCTCTCCGCAGGTGACAGCGCTGACTCGGACTTTTCGCAGTGGGCGAGATGCCGACGAATCCGCACGATTTCACTTGGTTCGCCGCCGAGGTGTTCCCTGTCGAAGACCATGTCAAGGTCGTGCTCTTACAGTGAGTGTTGTGCATCGTGTCGGTCTCGCATGAGTATGACTGACGACCTTGTCCTGCGCAGGATCACCTCTGTTCGCGAGCGCCTCCGCCTCATCGTATTCTGGATCGAGCAGTTCCGCTCCTCTTGGTGGTATACGCGTGGCTGTGAGTCGGAACGTTCGTGAGATGTAGGGCCTCGTCGCTGACATACGCATCTTGCAGGCAACATCGCGTGACTGCCTGCCCTCCTCCTCTCTTCCCTTCTGATCGCCTTGTCCCTGTCGTCTCGTTAGATTACGCAAACCCCTGCCCCTTCCTCTACTCCTCTGCTCTCTCCCCTGTCTCTAGTCTGTAGCCCCAATATACCATCCTATCCGCCCACACTTGCTCTCGCACATACTGTCGTTCTCAACCTTGCAACCACCTTCGCAACTATTTTGTTCTTCATCTTTATTTTGCTCTCGAGGTGTCCGTGTGAATCGTGACCGCAAGCATCGACGTTAGCGAGGGATAGTAACAACAGGGTTAACACTACAGGGGGAGGAGAAGACCAGGTGCAGCTGGGCTGCGACCCATCAGACCCTCTGTTCAGTCCCGCGAGCGCTCCGGTACGAGTCGCTCTTAGCGATGGAAGGTGCTGATGACCGGTCACTGAGCGCGACGGGCGCCTCCAAGTCGACCTTCTGATCCCGCGGCGAAGCTGCTTCGTCGGACGTGGGCAAGTCCCAGCCCAGTCTTCGGCGGAGGTGCACGAGCAGGTAGGCAAGCGAGAGGAGGACAGGAACTCTAGAGTGCATGTCAGAGAAGGTGTCAGTACCGATAGAGGTAGCACGGCCAGAGCGGAGAGAGCCGCCACCTACTCGACGAGCGGTCCGACGGTAGCGGCGAGAGCCTGCGAGCTGTCCGCGCCCCATACAGCGATCGCGACGGCGATAGATAGCTCGAAGTTCGAAGAAGCTGCTGTAAATGATTGCGTAGCGGTCCGCGGGTACGAGACGCCGAAGTGCCGACAGAGGAAGAGGACCGAAAAGAACATGACGATGAAGTAGACGACGAGTGGTGCGCCAACCCGGACGACGTCGACGATGGAGTCGACCACCCTATGTCCTTGACCGGCGAAGATAATGAGGATAGTAAAGAGCAAGGCAATGAGCGAAAGCGGCGCGATGGCGGGCAGGAAGCGGTGCTCGAAGAAGTGCTGCGCTCGGATGACGATAAAGAAGGCCCGCGTCGCAAGAGCCGCAGCAAAGGGAATGCCTAGGTGTCGGAGAGATGATCAGCATGGGAATAGTAAGGGAAGGCAGCTCAGATCCCGCTAATGCGAGTTTTTCAGGTAGCAGACGCCAACTCACCGAGGAAAGCCGCGACACTCTTCGACACGAGCGAATAACTGATACTGACGCTAGAAGCGCCAGAGCCGCCCGCCTTGAAGACGTTGATAAAGAGGAGCGCGACCGGCGAAAAGAGGACGATCTGGAGGACCGAGTTGAACGCGACCAGAACGGCGCAGTCTGCAGGTAGTGCGACCGTGTTCTACGTCAGCAGACTGCCGGAAACGCTCGACGGCGCGTCTCTCTATGAGCTGCGGCAGCGAAACCGAAGGGGTAGACCTCCGCAAGAAGTCAGTCCGAAAAGAAACGCACAGTCCACGTCGCCGTCGGCGATATCGGTCCAAACCAGCACCTGTGAGAGAATGTAGTATAGTCAGCACACCTGTAAGAAACCCCAGAAGCCCCTGCGCAAAGCCAGCTCACCATGGCAATACACCTCGCCACTCCGACGACGATGAGCCCTTCGCGGAGTTCCGGCTTGTCGGGCAGGAACGCCCAAGCGAGTCCGAGCATCAAGAAGGGCGAGACGATCCAGTTGACAAAGATCGAGAACGCGAGGTGTTGCCAAAGTTGACGGCGGCGGAACAGCGGGACGAGCGCGAGAGGCGAGACTCGGCACAGGATCGGCCACATCATCACGATCAGAGCGATGGCTGCAGAATGGCAGGTGAGCTCATCAGGACAGGTATGCATTACCAGGGGAAGCGGAAGAGCACCGCACCGAGCGGCAAGGAGACGTCGACGAATTTGACTTTTTCGAGGACGACCGAAGTCTGCGGGACAAACTCGCCGAGAATGATGCCGACCGCCATCGCGAGGATGATCCAGACGGCGAGGAGCTTGTCGAGCCATGCGAGGCGCTTCAAGGCCGGTTTGCCTGCGGGCGTGGCGAAACGACGTCCGCGGTGATAGGTCAGTAGGGCGTCCCGAACTCGTCCGACCAGCTCGCCCTGGTCGTATGGAAAGAGCTGCCGGAGGTGTGACTCACCTGTCACGACATCAGGTTGCTCGTCTTTGCTCGTTTCCGCCTCTTTGATGGGTTGAGAAGGCGAAGGCGTAACCGGCTGGGGAACCTCGCCCATGGTATGGATCTCGTCTGGTGACTGCTTGCCAGCCGTCGACATGCTTGTCAAGTTGGGAAGTGTGGAGCAAGTCGTGTGTGAGAGAGGAAAGCAAGTCGAGAGGAGCGGAAGAGCAAGACCAAAAAATTTGGACGCGCGAGCGGATTTGAAATTTGACGAGAAGGACGCTTCGGCCGCGCGTGCCGGCCGAGAGCCCGAGATGGCGTCGAGGGAAAGTGATCGGCGTCGTCGTCCGATCGACCAGTCTCGGAACTTCGACGAAAGCCTTGGAGAGAACCCACCAGAGAGTCTCCAACGTACAGTAACAGCCTACGCCATCACGCGCAGGTCTCTTGAAGCGCTCGCGATCTCAGGAAACGGACTCGAGGGCAAGAGCCGCTTGGCTTTTTCTAAGGGATCAAGATCTGCTCACCGGCTCTCGCGTGCACCTCATTGCTACGTTAGAAAGTGCAGGATGACAAAAGAGGGGAGGGGCCCGAACCCGCCGAGATGTCGTCGGGACCGAAACTCGCAGAGCTCGTTCCGCAACTTGCCAAGATCCTGACGTGCCCGGCATGCCATCATCTCCTGCGCGATCCGGCTACGCTCGTATGTGGGCACTCACGGTGCCTGTACTGCTCGCCGGTGCCCGCTGCGTCGGCGTTGTCGCAACACCTTTCGGCAAACGGTTTTTCCAAGCCTATTGCCGGTGTCTCAGAACAGCCCTCTGCGGTACGGACGCCGTTCGAGCAACCACCACAAGTCGTCGCACAAGCCGTACTGGGCAACTACACCCTGCGCAAGATCGTCGACATTCTTCGGCGCGCCGTCTTTGGCATCGACGAATACGTCGCTGCAGTCGAAGCCAACGCGAGCAAGGCCCGAAATGGCGAGGTTCTGACGCCCTTATTTTCGAGCGTCCGGCTCGGGAGCGAGGCGCCCGGCGAACTCACTTCGGGCCTCGTCAGCACGCGGACCGACTCTTCGCCAGAACCGACCACTTCCGCCGCAGCTCCTGCACCGCTCAAGCGCGATGACAGTGGTAGCAGCGGCGGCGGCGAGGACGAGCCGATTGCCGAGGACGAATCGAAACGGGCGCGGAAAACGACGGGAGCTTGGCGATCGAGCAAGAAGTCGCGCCCAGTATTTGACATGCCTGACACGGCCATGGATGCGCCTGAACCGTCGACGCCGGCTCGTACGGGTGCGACTGAACTGCCGCGACTTTCGCTCATCTCGCCTTCCCTCGTCGCGGACTTGCAGACGGAGTGCGAGTGCCAGGTATGTTTCCAGCTCTTTCACGAGCCGGTGACATCGCCGTGTGGGCACTCGTTCTGCCGGAACTGCTTGGCGCGGTCTTACGACCATTCGGACAAGTGCCCGCTGTGCCGCGCCGACTTGGCTCCGCTCGCCTACTTCCGGTGGCAACGGTCGAGCGCCGACCTCACGTCGGTCATCCAGACTGCGCTCCCGACTTTGGCGGCGGAACGACTCGCCGCCGTGGAAGAAGAGGAGAAGGCGCTCCTCGCGCAGGTGCCGATCTTCATCTGCACGTCCGCCTGGCCCGGCATCAAGTGCTTTTTGCACATCTTTGAACCGCGGTACCGGTTGATGATTCGGCGTGCTCTCGAGACGCCCGATCGGTCGTTTGGCATGCTCCTGCCCATCCGGAATGCTGCGCAGCCGGACGCCGTTAACGAGTACGGCACCATGCTGCGGATTACGAGCTGTCAGATGCTCGAAGACGGTCGTCTGATTCTCGAAACGGTCGGCACGTATCGGTTCCGCCTCCTCGAGCGGACCGTGGTTGACGGCTACACCGTCGGACGTGTCGAGCGGATCGACGACGTTTCGCCGGAGCAGGAAGCCGAACTTGAAGCGGAAGCGCTGGCCCAGAACGACTCGCCCGAGTTCCAGGAGATGTGGTCGCAGCCGGACGATCCCGCGCGTGTACCGACGATCGGCGGCGAGAGACCGTCGCGGCCGCCGATGACGGGCAACATGGAGCTCTCGACCGACCAACTTATGGAGATTTGTCTCGACTTTATCCGCACGCTGCGCGGACAATCTGCGCCTTGGATCCTTGAGCGCTTGAATCGCACCGGTAAGCCCGCAGTCGACTTGCAAATGGTCCTCTCCGCAGGTGACAGCGCTGACTCGGACTTTTCGCAGTGGGCGAGATGCCGACGAATCCGCACGATTTCACTTGGTTCGCCGCCGAGGTGTTCCCTGTCGAAGACCATGTCAAGGTCGTGCTCTTACAGTGAGTGTTGTGCATCGTGTCGGTCTCGCATGAGTATGACTGACGACCTTGTCCTGCGCAGGATCACCTCTGTTCGCGAGCGCCTCCGCCTCATCGTATTCTGGATCGAGCAGTTCCGCTCCTCTTGGTGGTATACGCGTGGCTGTGAGTCGGAACGTTCGTGAGATGTAGGGCCTCGTCGCTGACATACGCATCTTGCAGGCAACATCGCGTGACTGCCTGCCCTCCTCCTCTCTTCCCTTCTGATCGCCTTGTCCCTGTCGTCTCGTTAGATTACGCAAACCCCTGCCCCTTCCTCTACTCCTCTGCTCTCTCCCCTGTCTCTAGTCTGTAGCCCCAATATACCATCCTATCCGCCCACACTTGCTCTCGCACATACTGTCGTTCTCAACCTTGCAACCACCTTCGCAACTATTTTGTTCTTCATCTTTATTTTGCTCTCGAGGTGTCCGTGTGAATCGTGACCGCAAGCATCGACGTTAGCGAGGGATAGTAACAACAGGGTTAACACTACAGGGGGAGGAGAAGACCAGGTGCAGCTGGGCTGCGACCCATCAGACCCTCTGTTCAGTCCCGCGAGCGCTCCGGTACGAGTCGCTCTTAGCGATGGAAGGTGCTGATGACCGGTCACTGAGCGCGACGGGCGCCTCCAAGTCGACCTTCTGATCCCGCGGCGAAGCTGCTTCGTCGGACGTGGGCAAGTCCCAGCCCAGTCTTCGGCGGAGGTGCACGAGCAGGTAGGCAAGCGAGAGGAGGACAGGAACTCTAGAGTGCATGTCAGAGAAGGTGTCAGTACCGATAGAGGTAGCACGGCCAGAGCGGAGAGAGCCGCCACCTACTCGACGAGCGGTCCGACGGTAGCGGCGAGAGCCTGCGAGCTGTCCGCGCCCCATACAGCGATCGCGACGGCGATAGATAGCTCGAAGTTCGAAGAAGCTGCTGTAAATGATTGCGTAGCGGTCCGCGGGTACGAGACGCCGAAGTGCCGACAGAGGAAGAGGACCGAAAAGAACATGACGATGAAGTAGACGACGAGTGGTGCGCCAACCCGGACGACGTCGACGATGGAGTCGACCACCCTATGTCCTTGACCGGCGAAGATAATGAGGATAGTAAAGAGCAAGGCAATGAGCGAAAGCGGCGCGATGGCGGGCAGGAAGCGGTGCTCGAAGAAGTGCTGCGCTCGGATGACGATAAAGAAGGCCCGCGTCGCAAGAGCCGCAGCAAAGGGAATGCCTAGGTGTCGGAGAGATGATCAGCATGGGAATAGTAAGGGAAGGCAGCTCAGATCCCGCTAATGCGAGTTTTTCAGGTAGCAGACGCCAACTCACCGAGGAAAGCCGCGACACTCTTCGACACGAGCGAATAACTGATACTGACGCTAGAAGCGCCAGAGCCGCCCGCCTTGAAGACGTTGATAAAGAGGAGCGCGACCGGCGAAAAGAGGACGATCTGGAGGACCGAGTTGAACGCGACCAGAACGGCGCAGTCTGCAGGTAGTGCGACCGTGTTCTACGTCAGCAGACTGCCGGAAACGCTCGACGGCGCGTCTCTCTATGAGCTGCGGCAGCGAAACCGAAGGGGTAGACCTCCGCAAGAAGTCAGTCCGAAAAGAAACGCACAGTCCACGTCGCCGTCGGCGATATCGGTCCAAACCAGCACCTGTGAGAGAATGTAGTATAGTCAGCACACCTGTAAGAAACCCCAGAAGCCCCTGCGCAAAGCCAGCTCACCATGGCAATACACCTCGCCACTCCGACGACGATGAGCCCTTCGCGGAGTTCCGGCTTGTCGGGCAGGAACGCCCAAGCGAGTCCGAGCATCAAGAAGGGCGAGACGATCCAGTTGACAAAGATCGAGAACGCGAGGTGTTGCCAAAGTTGACGGCGGCGGAACAGCGGGACGAGCGCGAGAGGCGAGACTCGGCACAGGATCGGCCACATCATCACGATCAGAGCGATGGCTGCAGAATGGCAGGTGAGCTCATCAGGACAGGTATGCATTACCAGGGGAAGCGGAAGAGCACCGCACCGAGCGGCAAGGAGACGTCGACGAATTTGACTTTTTCGAGGACGACCGAAGTCTGCGGGACAAACTCGCCGAGAATGATGCCGACCGCCATCGCGAGGATGATCCAGACGGCGAGGAGCTTGTCGAGCCATGCGAGGCGCTTCAAGGCCGGTTTGCCTGCGGGCGTGGCGAAACGACGTCCGCGGTGATAGGTCAGTAGGGCGTCCCGAACTCGTCCGACCAGCTCGCCCTGGTCGTATGGAAAGAGCTGCCGGAGGTGTGACTCACCTGTCACGACATCAGGTTGCTCGTCTTTGCTCGTTTCCGCCTCTTTGATGGGTTGAGAAGGCGAAGGCGTAACCGGCTGGGGAACCTCGCCCATGGTATGGATCTCGTCTGGTGACTGCTTGCCAGCCGTCGACATGCTTGTCAAGTTGGGAAGTGTGGAGCAAGTCGTGTGTGAGAGAGGAAAGCAAGTCGAGAGGAGCGGAAGAGCAAGACCAAAAAATTTGGACGCGCGAGCGGATTTGAAATTTGACGAGAAGGACGCTTCGGCCGCGCGTGCCGGCCGAGAGCCCGAGATGGCGTCGAGGGAAAGTGATCGGCGTCGTCGTCCGATCGACCAGTCTCGGAACTTCGACGAAAGCCTTGGAGAGAACCCACCAGAGAGTCTCCAACGTACAGTAACAGCCTACGCCATCACGCGCAGGTCTCTTGAAGCGCTCGCGATCTCAGGAAACGGACTCGAGGGCAAGAGCCGCTTGGCTTTTTCTAAGGGATCAAGATCTGCTCACCGGCTCTCGCGTGCACCTCATTGCTACGTTAGAAAGTGCAGGATGACAAAAGAGGGGAGGGGCACTACTGAGGTGGGTAAAGTACCCGTGGAGAGGCGGTAACGCCGGAACCTCCTTGCGTTTACAGGACCCCCGTGCAAGGGGAAAGCTGGTAGCCTCTGGAAGCTTCGTGCTGACGAACTGGCAGCGAGAGATCCAGAGAAACTCACCGGGCGAGAAGGAGGGCGCACGGTCTTCTCGGCCCGTTTTGACTGGAGGCACAGGGTCCGCTTGTCAAGCAGATCAGAAGTGGCAAGAGGCGGAAAAGCAGCGGGCGGGCCAGCGCGGTTCCCATAGCAAGGCGCGAGCCAGTACAAACTGAAGCTGACAGGCGAATTACCGAGCGCGAGCGTACTCGTCAGCCTCCTCTTCGTGGTATAAGCCTCGCGCGGACAAGTACCGTAAAAGCAGCAGTGTCGGGTTGAGGGAAGGAGCTCAACAGGATCCAAGAAAGCGCACGTCGCGGCCGAGTCTCTTGCCTCCGTATGAGCAGGAATGTGCTCGAGCCATCTGTAGAGCAATTCGCCAGGCAGAGTAGCAAGCGTAGAAAAAGTCGAGCCGCGTTGATGAGGTCAGTCAGCCTCGACCGTTGAACCGCTTCACGCCATGTCGACGCAGCGGATCCGACCTTCGCTAGCAGACCTAGCAAGCGAGTATGATCAACCAGCATTCCCCGAGCTCGAACCGGACGCCGTGCCAGCTGCGCGAGTGAGCAGAACGAGACCGCCGACGGTCGGATTGGCAGGAACGACACCGACGGGATTGCCTCGTATGTTGACCACAGAGGGGGCCGGTTCAGAGCTACAGACCCACTAACGAGCTCACGTGCAGCTCCTATACCGGTCATCCGCGCAAACGAGGTCGAGGAAGAGCCGGTCGCGTTGACTTCTGCCTCTGCGACTTCAGCGACCGGATCGCGAGGTCCCGCCGCGAAACCAAAGTCGCGCTTCGCTCAACAGCGCGAGAAGGAAGCCGCACAACGCTTCGAGCTCGACCTCGACGGCGACGGGCCCGAGGGAGAAGGAGACGCGGACGGGACCGGCTTCACTACTTCTGCCGGGGACCGGTTCGCGCAGGCAGCCGTTGTCAAGGGGATCAAGGAACGGCCAGTCGGCAAGTGGGCAATCCCTCCTGCACCACCTTCAACACCAGGACCTTCGAGACCTTCGCCCCTGGGAGCGAGACCGACGGGTTTCCCAGCTCCGGCCCGAGGCGTCTTCCCTCGAAAGACGACTACACCGACTTGGCAACCTGCCGAAGCTGCAGGCGGACTTCCCGTTCGCTCTTCGAACTTTTCGACGTCCTCCCGCTCGACCGGCCCGCCCTCCAGCGACGCCGACGCCCTCCTGCAGGACGTCTCTCGCGAGAATGAGGACGTCCTGCGCGGCATGTCGGAAGCCGAGATTCTCGAGGAACAACGCCAGATTCGCGAGGAACTCGGATTGTCGCCGGCTCTCATCAAGATGCTACAATCACGGGGGCAGAAGAGAGCGGGGTCTACCGGAGACTCGGCTGCAGAACCGAAGGCGACCCCGTCACCGAGGAGTCGCCCAGTACCGTTCGGACGGCTGCCCATCGAACAACGTCATGATCTCGACGAGGAAGAAGAAGCGGAGGAAGGTACTCCCGAGTACATCCGGCGGCATTTCTTCCCGAACGAGCCGCGGAACCCGGACCTAGAATGGATGAACTCGGCGCAGCCTCGTACATCAGTCGAAGGACCCGACTCTTCGGCGCCAGTCACGATCAATCTCAAGGGTGACATCATCGTCGGAGAGACTGGCGACTCGGCGAATCCGAGCGGGATGGCAGGAGATCATCACATTGGATCGGCCTCGACTTTTACGATCCCCTCCTTACTCTTCCTCACCGCTTCTTCGGTACCGCATCAACGCTCCACTGCCTATCACCTCCTCCAACGCGTGGTTCGCTACCCTGATCCGGCCGCACTCCGGCTCGAACCGAAAGAGCTCGTAGCTCTCCGTACAGAATGCGTGACTCGCGCATGTCACGCTCTCCGCGACTCGAACGTCGGCGTCGTCACGGCGGCGATCGGCGTTATATTTGCTGTGTGCTCTGTCGAGCTAGATGGTACCGACGGCGAGGACAGGAAGCGGCCGCTGCCGACGAGCATCGCGGCGCTCCTCGAGGCGAACCCGTTCCCGCGGATGGCAGAGCATCTCTCTCTCGGCGTCTTACCGACGAATGCGCTCTTGGACCTCCTGAGTACCTTGTCTGCGCTCGTCATGCTCTCGGCGACTTGCGAAGCTGGAGATGCAGCCGACGCGATCACCTCGACGCCGGATCTCCTCGATGCCGTTACTCAACGCTTCATCGCCACGACCTGGCCCGTTCGTGACCCGGGCGCGGACGACAGACCGCAGACTGCGGCGACGTACCTGCTGACGGACCTCGCGCGGAGTTCGCGTACTCGCGCGAAAGTCGTTGCGGGTCAGTCGTTCGTCGAATCGCACTTGCGCTTCGTCGCGTTGCCGCCATGGGATCTCGAGCCTCAGCTTCGATCGTTTGCGTATAACCTCGTCTCGGCGACGTTCAAGCTTTGGTCTACACTCGGACGGTACGGCCTTGCGACGACATTGCGCACGCAAGCCGGCGACCTCCTCGACGCGTATGGTCAGCGCATTGCCGACCTGAAGAAGTCCCCCGAGATGCTCGTCACGGACGACTATATCTGGATTTCGCACTACCTCGAGCTCCTGAGTATCTGGACGACCGCAGCGATCGATCCGCACGTCACGGGCCACGACATCACCTGGAGCCAGGTCGAGACTTGGCGCGACATCGCTTTCGACGCGCATCAGCTGATGCTCGCGCGACTTCAGGCGGAGCGAGAGGACCCTGAGTACCCGTGGCGCGGTCTGGCAGCAGCCTGGGAACTCCTCGGTAGCTGGCTCGAAGGCAGCAAGACGAACAAGAGCTGGCGCGGCGAGCATGAGCGGCGCTGGATCGCCGACTCGCTCGGACACGCGTTCGAGAAGGGACAGGCGGCGCACAAGGCAGTCATGACTGCTCGGCAACAGCTCGCGCAGGATGGCGACCCGTCTGCAGCTCGGGTGGTCGCCTCGGCTCTGCGACTCTCCGAAGCGCAGTACGAGCAGTCCGATCCGCCGACGAATCACCTCCTCGAGCTTGGTGAACGTGAAGCAGCTGCACTTGTTCGGCTCGCTGCGCGAGGACGCCGCAGTCCTGCTGTCTTGGCCGTACTCGAATTTGCCCTTCGACGCGTACCTCGGCCAGACCGCCTCGCGCTGATCGCGCTCGTCTTGCCGCTGCTCACGCCGGCAGAGGCTGTGGCTGCTCGCGATCTCGTCGAAGAGGTTCTCATGACCGTCACACGGGAAGCGAAGGAGAACCGGTCGGTTGGGGCGCTGCTCGACCAGGAAGAGCGCTCGGCGCTTGCGGAAGTCAGCGCCCTGCAGCCGTTCATCACGCATGCCATTGTCACGGCATCGGGGGGACGGGTTGTCGGTCCAGTCTATCCGACGGGGCGCGACATCAAGCTCACGGCTTGCCTCGCACCGTTTGCGCCGACCGCGCCGCTTCTCCGAGCAGACTGGCCTCTCTCCGTTTTGGACGAACTGCTCCGATCCGCCGACTCGCTCGTGTTCCAGCATCTTCCGCACGACTGGAACGTGAGCGAGGTGCAGCTCGTACGGAGTGCCCTCGTCTTAATTCGAGTCTTCCTCGACGAGCTCGAGGGCGAGGGAATCGCTGCGACCGCCCTCGTCTACGACTTGATCAAGGTCTTCATGCTCGAGAAGGACAACAGCGGGAGCCTCACCGGGACGAGCGGCGCAGAACGCGAAGTCTTCCGGGACAGCGTCGTTCAGCGGTCGCTATCGGCTTTGCTGCAGCGGCTGCGTGTCGGCCAGCCAGACGACTCGCCGCATGTCTTCAGGTCTGACTCGCGAACAGCGAAGCAGACCCTCGAAGGCGTCTCAGCGCAAATCAGCTCGGCACCCTTTTTCCAGCTCTACCAAGACCTCGTCGGCTTGTACGATTCGATCTCGCTGTCGGACCGGAACTTTGGCCTCGTCCTTCTCCCGCCACTCGCTATGGCGTACCCCGTCGACTACCGCCGCCTGGTCTGGACCGACTTTGCGCACCTGTTGCCGCACCTGTCCTTCTCGCTCGAAGAGGCGATCTCAGACGTCGAAGACCGCACGGGGGCTCTGTCGGCGTATCTCGAGCCGCGTGAAACGAGTGCCCCGGTGTTGATGGCCTACGTCGAGGCGCTTGTGACGAGCCGTATCACGGCTGTCAAGACACCGTTCTTGCACCTCATCGCCGTCCACCATGTCTCGAGGGCGATCTTCTCGGGTGCGGCGCCCGAGACAGAGGAATCGCGAGTGGCGCAACGGCTCGCCAAGACGATCGCAGCAAAGGCATCCGATGAATTGACGGCGACGGTCGTGAATTATCGGCAAGTCGAACAGGAAGGCGAGGCGCTTCGGTTGCCGCCGGGTTGCTTCGAAGAATCGGCGACGGAGGCGAGACAGACCGCCTTTGATAGCCTTGTCAAGGCATGAGCTACTGCAATACACTCGGCTCTCGCGGGACCTTCCTCATCGCGCGCGATCGGATCGAGTGACGGTTACAACCTCGAGCACAAGAAAGAGCTACTCGCTCCGGCACAAATGGAAAAGGACGACGCGCGAGCAAGACAGAGAGGTACGAATAGTGCGCGCGCTCGACGCGCGAAATTTTGACAGGTACAGTGGAGAGGGTGGAGAGTAGAGACAGGTGAGGAAAGGACAGCGTGACAACAAGGGGAAGGGAAGGATGCGTATGAACGATCGGAACGAAGGACGGGTAAAGGGGAAAGGAATGGTGCATCGAGTGCGGGTGGCTAGACCCGCATCCAATCTTCAAAGGCGCAGAGTCTAGATCCCCGCCAGAGCGAAGCTCGGTGAGCGGACCCCGACTCGTGGAGACGAGCAGTGGCGCAGCAAGACGTGAACCTTGCCGCAGCCGGGATTCAGACGAGGTGCGCGCCCATGTTGAGCGAGTTGCTCTGCCGCGGGAGGTCCCAGCCGTAAGTCGGCATGTTGAGCTCGCGGATCACTTCCGGAGCGCTCGAGCTCTGCTGCGGGATCGAGTCGTCGGCCATGGTGTCGGCGCCCGTGCTCGGTCCTTGCATCCGGAGGACGCCGGACGTCGAAGTCGAAGCGGACCATCCGTGCATCGGGAAGCCGGCCGCGGCATGCAGAGGGTTGTGCTGTGCTGGAGTGGACATGGCCACCGGTGGCGGCGGGTAGACCGACAATGGTGGAGAGGTAGAAAAGACGACGGTGGCGCCGTTCAGGTTGGTGAACGAAGTCGGGTTGTTGGACGAAGGGTACCCGAGCTGGATCGGCTTCGGCGTGGCGGACGAGGACGGGTCCCATTGCTCATTGAACGGCAGGTCGAGCGGCGTATTGGGCATCGACGAGTCGTTCGAAGACGACGCGCCCGACAAGGACGTGGTCGACAACTGGTGCATCATCCTCTGACCGCCGGCCGCATTCCACGGGTGCTCCGGGTTCGACGGCAGATGATCCTCCCCGCCGCCGCCGCCGCCCATGTCGATATCCTCTTCGTCCATCGCTTCCGAGTGCATCATCTCGAGCGCGCGTTGCTGCTGCTTGGCGAGCGCGGTTGACCAATGAGGGGTCGGAGAAGGCGGAGGCGCTGCGAGGGCGGCTTGCTGTTCCCGTGCGCGTTCCTCTTCTACGAGCATGTTGGTCTGTTCATGTCGTCCGTCGTCAGCCTCGTCGCCTCGTTCGTCTGACTGGGAAGCGGGCTCACCTTGATGCGCTTGCCAGGGGAAGGGTCGCCCTCGACCAGGTCGCGAGACCGCTTGGCTGGCGCCGGAGCACTCGCCAAATTCGTAAAGACGTTGTCCATCTCGAACGACACGGTTCTTGATCCGCCGGAAGCGAGGGTGAGGGAGAGCGAAGGTCGTGGAAAATTTGGCACACGGGCGCGAAGGGGACGAGTCGAGTCGCGTGAAAGTGGACCGGTTCTACGAGAAGCGAGAGGGAAGTCGACTGGGTGCGCAGCGAGGAGTGCTCGATCCGATGGTCAAGCGGTAAGTGTAGAGTCTCTTGCTGCTGGCTGCTGCAAGGACCTCGACCCCCGAACGGGAAGGCAGAAATCCGGGGTTCTTGCTTGCGGCGATCCAATCCGCAGCACCTCCCCGGGCTAGCCGACGGCGCCACGGCGGTTCCGAGGAAGAGAGCGGAAATTCGCCACGCTCCCCGCCAAAGTCGCAAAACATTGACACCGGTGTAGCTCTCCGTTCGATGCCACATACATGCTCAGAGATGGATCGACCCTTTGAATGGTTTGCATGCGGAAACTTCTCAGGAAACTGACCCGAGCACGAGACGGGCTATTGGTCGAAAGGAGACGGTATAGAGGAAGAGGCGCAACGCGGAACGTCTATACGAGTGAAAGGCACGGTGGACCAGCCACGTTACCATGCCATCCTGGCCGTGATGCCCTTGGGATACCTCCGAACGGTCCACTTGCGCAACTCGTCGAGCGAGAGCATGCAGACGCCATATGCCATCGGGAGGAAGTAGTACTCGACGCCGACGCCGCGAGTCAAGAACGTCCGCTGGAAGAACGGGACGTAGGAGAAGAAGCACGCGAGGGCGAGGGCACAGGCCATCGCCGGGAACAGGCGGAGGTTGCGCGTCCGCGGGTTGAAGATCGGGTCCTGCTGAACAATTGACAGACGGCGGGTGCGCGTGGCGAGGAGGTTGAAGAACTGCATGCAGACGAGGTTGTAGAAGTAAATCGACTGCGCCTTGTTGGTGAGTTCGGCCATCAAAGCCGGCTCGACGTCGTAGTTGCCGAATTTCAGCCAGAGCGCAGAGAACGGTACGCCGTTCCGCTGGAAACCGAAGTAGAACGCGCCGACCATCGCGGTAAGCGATTCGAGGAAGCCGAGGAAGCCGTAAGCCTGCAGGAGGAGTCGCCAGTCGACGAGGCGGTCCTTCTTGCGGTTCCGTGGCGGCTGGTCGAGCAAATCGGCTTCCGGCTTCTCGTAGATGAGCGACAATGCCGGTAATACGTCCGTCACGGCGCAGATGAGAATCATACAAATGTTGGACAGCGCTTGGGGCAACCCAAAGAAGACGTTGAGGAGGACCGGCATGAGTTCTGAGAAGGACCCAGCCGGAAGGAGGTAGAGACATGCGGCCTTCAGGTTCTCAGAGCATCGGCGACCCGATTCAATACCGGTGATGATGGCGGAGAAGTCGTCGAGGAGGATCAGGTCGGCAGCTGTGACACGAAGATAGTCAGTTTGCCGTTCCGAGCCCCGAGGGTCCTGACCGCACCTTCCATCGCGACCTCGGACCCGCCGGAGAGCGCAATACCGACGTCGGCACGCTTAAGTGCGGGCGAATCGTTCACTCCATCGCCTGTCACCGCGACGGTAGAACCGTTGTCTTGAAACCTGTGGGACCGGACTGGATCAGAACAACCTGCCCCATGTTTTCGTTCGCGCCCACTGTCAACCGCACCTCTTGACGATCTGAAGCTTCTGCTGGGGCGTCGTACGGGCAAATACGATCTCCTCATACTGTGGATGCCGATAAGATTCGTGAGCAAAAGGCGTCCTTCGTCTCGTGAGATCGCGGGACCCGTGCTCACCTGAAGCACTTTATTCCACTCGTCCTCGTTGAGCTTGAGGATGTCCGAACCCGAAAGTACGAGGCTCGCTGGCTCGCGTCCGCGTGCGATCGCCCCATCGCCGTGGTCGTCGGAACCCTTTTCGCTCGAGGGCGACTTCGACAAGTCGGCGTACGATTTGACGGCATGAGGCGGAGTCGTGATGATGCCAATTTCGCGAGCGATCGCAGCAGCGGTGACAGCAAAGTCGCCGGTGACTGCGGAAAAGGGAAGCGCCAGAGGTTGAGAGTCAGCTTCAACTCGAGAATGACTATGTGGCATCGTCAGTGACACTCACCCATGAAGAAGCGGATGCCAGCTCGGCGGCACGTCTCGACCGTCTCACGCGAGTCGTGCTTGGGCGGATCAACGAGAGCGACGAGACCGACGATCGTCAAGTCGGCGACCAGCGCGACGAGCTTCTCCTCGGCCGTACCGATACGATCCGAGTGCTCCTTGCGAGAAACCGACCGCTTCGCAAAGAGGAGGACTCGTTGGCCGCGCGACGCAAAGGCCGACTGCAAGGCCACGAGCTTCTCCTTGGCAGTTTCGGAGAAAGGAGCCGCGCCACCGGTCGGCATGACGATGGCAGAGCAGCGCGGCATCAGGACGTCAGGCGCGCCTGGTCAGAGCAGAAGATCAGCCTCTGCAACTTTCGAGCAACACCAACTGACTCACCCTTCGCAAGGAGGACAAAGTCTTCGCGCTCGCCAAAAACGCTGTCGATCGCCTTCTTCGAGATCGCCGGCTCCACCAGCTTGAGTGCATACTTGTTCTTCGAATTGAAGCTGAGCTTATCGTATTCGATGACAGAGCTGCGAAGCTCAGAGACGGGCGTGATCGACTCGGCGAAGCGGAGGAGGCCCGTGTCTGCAAAAGTGTCCGAATATCAGGCCTCGCAGCCTGTTTTACAAACAGGGCAAGTACGTACCGGTGGCGTCACCATTGATCTTGCGGGTCTCGAACGGCATGTCTTCCTCCGTCTCGGCAAAGTGCGCCTCATTGCAGATGCCGGCGACAGCCACCAACTGCTTGATCGCCTCGCGCGCGTTGGTCTCGCCACGTCGAGCTTCGGCTACCGAATACGACGAGTCGCCGATCGCGATACTGACGGCCGACATCTTGTTCATCGTGAGCGTGCCAGTCTTGTCGGAGCAGAGGACGTCGACCGCTCCGAGCGATTCAACCGTTGTGAGCGATTTGCAGAGGACGCCTTTACGCTTCATCTGGCGGGCCATGACGCTCAAGGACATGGTGACGCAGAACGGCAGGCCTTCCGGGATGAAGGCGACCGCGACCGAGACGCAGTTGATGATCAAGCCGGAGGTCGAGATGAAACCGGGGTGGTCGCGACGTAACCAGGCTGCCCAGGTGATGACGATGATGACGACGACCGTCGCAGCGAGACCTCCGACTGTGCGAGCAAAGATTCAGCGGGTTGCTAGTATGCGACGTGCAAGCGTACCGACCACTTACTGATACAGACAAATCGCGTGATCTCGACCTGCAAGGTTGATCGGACGGGACGAGGACCGCCGGCGGCCTTGGCGATGCGACCAAAGATCGTGTCGTTACCGCGACCGACGACGATACCGACGACATTGCCTTCGGTGCAGAGCGTACCGGCGAGGGCGATATTACGCGTCTCCATATAGTTGATTTCGGTCATCTTGTCGGTGGCGCCGATGGGGAGTGACTCTCCCGTCAGGATCGACCGATCGAACTTGGCGTCCGAGCTGACTTCGATCAAGCGAAGGTCCGCCGCGACCTTGTCGCCGCTCTTGACGAGGACGACGTCGCCCATCACGAGGTGCTCGGCCGGGACTTCGACGACTTTGCCGTCACGACGGACAAAGACCTTGGTCGGTAGGACCGACTTGATCGACGACATGGTCCGGTTCGTCGTAAAGTCTTGGGCGGCGTTGAAGCATGCCTGTAGCAAGACGACGATGAGGAGGACCACACCGAGGGCGAGGTTCGAGGCTTGCGGCGCCGGTTCACCGAGGGGTTTCCTGCGCGGAGGAGAGCAGACGGTCGGCATCAGTAGCGTACAACCGGACCATCAGAACACGCATCGTACCAGGAAACGAAGCACAGGACGGCAGCGACCGTGAGCAACGATCCGAAGCCTCCGAAAAAGTACCGAAAAACCTGCGCGAGCATCACACTCGAGTGTCGTCAGCTTTACAGCTTTCATGCAGGATAGTGAGACGTAGTGAGATGCGGTTTGACCTTCGTGAACCAGTTGGTGCGAGGCGGCGTGATGATGTTTTTGCCGTCCTTGAGCCGGCGCGCCGCCATCTCGCCATCCAGGCCCGCTCGGGGTGCGACACCGAGCCGTTGAGCGACCTCGTCGGCAGTGAGCGAGTGCCAGTCGAGATTGGCGATGGCATCGATGTCCTTGTTACGCTTCACGCGCGAGTGAGCACTTTTTGCCTCCTCGGTATGAGTCTCGGTGACGTGCAGCCTGTCAGCGTCGACACCTGTCAGTACTCTTGTGTTTGACGCCCAGTATTCAGTCGAGAAACGTACGAGAGCGTACGAAACTCGCCCGGCAGACGCGCGCGAGGCGCGACGGGAGCTGGCAGCTGGATCGACGGGATCTGCTCGAGCCGCCGCGCACCGGTCGTCCGCTGCCCGTGGCGCGACTGGCCGAGTCTGTAGCCGTCGTTGATCCGTGATGTGACAGGAGCGAGGCGGGGCATATTGCTGTGGACGAGCGTCGAAGCGCGCGAGGTAACCGATTCCAGGTCACTGTTTTTGTAGTCCGACATGGCAATGAGTGGGGTAAAGCACTCGGTCTGCAGCGTGTTGACCAGGGTAGAATCAGAGCAAGAGAAGCAAACCGCTCCGAAAGAGCAGCTACGAGCGAGCGGTAGGCGATATTCTCGCAGGCAGCTCCTGCAAGGGTTTCCTCCAGGCGGACCGGAAATGATCCTCTTGGCAGAGGCGCTGCAAACGGTGCGCGAGAGAGCAATTCTCGCAAAAGGCTTGTTGTCGGGATGCGTGCTGTCTTTGCGCCTCGCGAGCGGCTGGACGCGAGAGGGTTTCGCTCGAGTACCACGCGGCCACCTGGCAGCTGGCAGCGAGCGAGATGCGTGTAACAGAGCGCGGGCGAGAGCGCTTTTAGTCAGCAGATCGAAACGAGCTCCGCACATCACTATGTTTGCTGCCTCGCTCGCTGAAACGAGGGTGAGGATCAAGAAAGGAGGCAAGGCGGCGTCGTTCGGCTCTTTCGACTTTGGCAGCGGCTCCGCCCGCGAAGGCGAGAGGAATGACGAAACTTTCCTCCCGCTTTCCTGCTATATCGCTGCACTTGCTGCAGCTCGGTTTAGCTGTAACATGCTCAGAGCTACTACACAAGCCGTCATACCAACCAGGCGGCTCCACGGAGCAACTCGCCTCGCTCTCACTTCCTCCGAGGCCAGACACTTTTCGTCGTCTCGCCCGAACGAGAAACAACGGCTCGTCATTCTCGGGTCCGGATGGGGAGGGTACGAGGTCATGCAGAGAGTCGACAAGCGCAAGTACGACGTCACGGTCGGTAAGTCGGTCCGTTCAAAGCGCCCGCTCCTTCGGGACGCAGAAGCTGCTTGCCGGTGAATCCCCTCGCTGCAGCTGACTCTGTACCGCCGCCACAGTCTCGCCGAATAGTTATTTCGCCTTTACGCCACTCCTGACGGGCGCGTCCGTCGGCACAATCGACTTCAACAGCGCCCTCGAGCCGGTGCGGCGGTACTCTCAAGTCGTACGTTTCTCGGCAAATCCCGGATGGATGCTTCTCCCCTTGACTCACGCTTTCTTTCGACAGCGATACCTACAAGCATGGGCCGATAAGGTCGACTTTGACCGGAAACGGATTACTTGTATGCCCGCGACGGGATCGTCCGCCAAGAAGCAACTCATCGACTCGAAGATTCAGGATGTCGACGACCAATCGCTGAAACCGGCGGCTTCGTACCCTGGATGGAAACCTTTCGAAATCACGTACGACAAGCTCGTCATCGCGGTCGGGGCTTATTCGGCGACTTTCGGTACGCCGGGAGTTGCCGACCACGCATATTTTCTGAAGGACGTTCGAGACGCCGCCAAGATCCGGAACCGCATCTACGAGTGTTTCGAGCTCGCATCTCAACCGACCGTGACCGATCAAGAACGCGCCGGGTTGCTTCACTTTACGATTGTTGGCGGTGGACCGACCGGAGTCGAATTCGCCGGCGAGCTGCACGACACTTTGACGACCGACCTCGAGCAGGCGTACCCTGACCTGGCGCCTCATTGCCGCATGTGAGACCGCCCGGCGAGATCAGAAGGCCCAGATTATTGACTTGACCTACCCCGACAGCACGCTGTACGACGTCGCTCCCAACATTCTCGGCTCTTTCGACAAGTCTCTTGCCGAGTACGCAACCAAGAAGTTTGACCGAGCCGGCATCAGTATCAAGGGCTCTCGGCATGTCAAGCGCGTTGGCGAGGGCTACCTCGAAATCGAAGAAGAAGGCAAAGTCCCCTTTGGACTTTGCGTCTGGAACACCGGTCTCGCGCCGAATCCGCTCATCGAATCGATCTCGGAGCTTCAAAAGGACGACAAGACGCACAGTCTGAAAATCACGGATCAGTTCCGGACATTCTCGACCGACGGGAAGGAGATGAAGGACGTGTTTTGCATCGGCGATGCGAGCGCTTTGAAGGAGAAGTTGCCCGCGACAGCTCAAGGTACGCCCGTAGCCACTCCGTCCATACCCTCCAAATTACCAATACGTGAACGCTACAGTCGCCTCGCAAGAAGCGCAGTGGCTCGCCAAGATTCTCAACGCCGAGGTGAGGGGACGAGCGGATCCGGGCGGCTTTACCTTCCACAACCAGGGCGTGAGTGATTGTAGAATTCTTGAAGGAGGCTCAGGATGGTGCGCTGATCCCTCCGTGCGACAGACAATGGCGTACATCGGCGATTGGTCGGCGATTGTCGACCGGTCCGATGTGAGCGAAGGTCCGAAGGGCGAGCTGACGGGCCGTGCTGCCTGTAAGTCGAGCGACGCTCTTGTGAGAAA
Organism: Rhodotorula glutinis; assembly: GCA_037974285.1. NCBI lineage: Eukaryota > Fungi > Basidiomycota > Microbotryomycetes > Sporidiobolales > Sporidiobolaceae > Rhodotorula > Rhodotorula glutinis. Next base: position 179,999 of record JBBPFV010000012.1, on the reverse strand, counting down.
CTACAGCGTTACTGACAACCTGACGGCGTGCAGGGCTGCTGTGGCGGTCGGCGTACCTTTACAAATCACTCTCTTGGCGGAACAGAATCTCGCTACTCTACGTGAGTTGAGCATCGATCCCTGCGCCATGAAAGGTTCACTTTCTGTCCTTCTCTCAGATACTGACAGGTCTGATTGCAGCACTGGTTCGCCACTTGGCTCGGCGGCCGCCGCCTGTCGCGCTATTGAGCGGCATTCTCGAGTCCAGTGCGTTTCTTCCTCCGCGCATGCCTGCTGCCCGCCCATGGGGCGGTCTGGAATCAGAGCTGAGTCAGCGCGACCTGCAGCGTGAAGATAGATGTCTATAGACGCTTAGGCGATGCGGAAATCACGCTCGCCCCCATTTCTGACGCTGCGCCACAATATGTGCTACTGGGTTCCACTGAGGTTACTTTGCAGGCGATGGAACTTGCATGATCATACAAACACTACGGACGGTCGAGAGCGCCCCTGTCCACGACGCTGCGCGCTTCATCGGCGCGAGCAAGACCGTCTTGCTGCGGCTCCGTCTTTATCGGATCTTATCCGATCACTTCGATCACCTCGATCGTCGACTTTGCGGATTGTCGATCTTTCGTCATTCCCAGCGAGCTTCTCTGACGGTTCTCGCGGCTGCTTTTGAAGCGAAGGCGAGCTCTAACCCGCAACACCTTGCTACTGTACTCGGCGAGGAGCGACGCTTGTTGCTTCGTCTACGACCCGCTTCCGGCTTTTCATCAGCTCTCGTTCGTTTCGATCCCTTGACCGGCATCTCGTTCGAACTCGCTTCATCTCGAACTCCCTCCCTATTACGCAATGCCTACATTACGCAACGGCAAATCTACGGCAAACGGATCGAGCGCAGCGAATGGCCACACCAAGCATGTGAGCGACAAGGAGCAGCTCGTCATCCTCGGAAGCGGATGGGCTGGCTACGCCGTGATGCAGAAGGTCGACCGGAGTCGGTACCACGTCACGATGAGTGCGTCTCGCCGTAGTAGTCTTTCCGTACTCGAGCGCTGGAGCGGCAGACCGGCTGATCCGCTCGTTCTTCCCGCTGCCGCGCAGTCAGCCCCGTCGAGTATTTCGTCTTTACACCACTCCTTTCCGGAGCTGCGGTCGGCACCAACGACTTCAACAGCGTCGTCGAGCCGGTACGGCGGTATCCCGAGGTGGTAAGTCGGCATTCCGGGAGAGTGAACTTCGCGACAGGTCCTGATCCTGTTCTCGCGCGCGCAGGAATATCATCAGGCCTACGCTCGCAAGGTCGACTTCAAGCGAAAGACGATCGAGTGCTCGCCGGCAATCGGGTCCGAGATCCGAAAGCAGGAGCTCAACCGGCGGATTGACGACGATTCCGACGACGCGATCAAGCCGGCCGTTTCGTACCCGGGTCAGAAGCTGTATACAATCAATTACGACAAGCTCATCATCGCCGTCGGTTGCGGTACCGCCACATTCGGTATTGAAGGCGCCGAAGCCCACTCGTTCATGCTCAAGACCGCCGACGACGCCCAAAAGATCAGGACGCGCATTCTCGAATGCTTCGAAATTGCCAGCCAGCCGACCCTGACTGCGAAGGAGCGAAAGGATATCCTCCACTTTGCGGTTGTAGGCGGAGGACCAACTGGTACGTCCATCCGGTCTGATCCGTCCGCTTGCCACGAACACTGAGTGATGCTTGGCAGGCGTCGAGTTCGCTGGCGAACTGCACGACTTCTTGACTGGCGACCTCGAGAAGGCCTACCCGAGTCTCCGACCACTCGCTCAGATGTGAGCTCACGAGAAAGACAGATTGCGCAAGACGATACCAACTGACGTCTGCTTCCGCAGCACGATCTACGACGTGGCTCCCGGCGTTCTGCAGGGCTTCGATAAGTCTCTCTCTGAGTTCGCTTCGGAAAAGTTCAAGCGGCAAGGAGTCGCTATCAAAGGCGAAAGTCATATCACGCGCGTCTGCGAGGACCACCTCGAAATCGAGGAAGAAGGGGACGTTCCTTTCGGCATGCTCGTTTGGAACACCGGTCTCGCCGCAAACCCATTCATCGACTCAATCAAAGACCTCAAAAAGGACGAGAAAACGCATGTGTGCGTCCCGCTCCCGCCGCCCACGCTGCTATCCTGCGCTGACAGCCCTTCCTCTCGAAGCCTGCGGATCACGAACCGCCTCAATGTCATAACTGAAAAGAACGAAGTCTACGAGGACGTGTTCTGCCTCGGAGACTGCAGCGCCTTGGAGAAGAAGGCACCGCCGACAGGCCAGAGTACGTCCTTTCGTCTCCCGCAGACGCACAAAGCGGCGGAGCTGACTGGGACTTGCATTTGTTCTCAGCCGCCTCGCAGCAAGCTGAATGGCTCGCCAAGAACCTGAACGCCCTCATTCACGGTTCCGCTCCTCCGAAGCCGTTCAAATTCCGCAATCACGGAGTGAGCACACCTCTTTCGCAAGTCTCGTAGCAGCGGATCTGTGCGTGAGATCTAATAGAGCTCCTTGTTCGCGCAGAACATGACCTACCTCGGCGATTTCACCGCCATCGTCGACCGGTCGAGCGATGTCGAGGGTCCGGAGGGTTCTTTGACGGGCAAGACCGCATGGCTGTTGTGGCGCTCAGCGTACTTGTACAAGTCGCTCTCCTTCCGGAATCAGGTCTCGCTCGTCTACGTGAGTCTCTTACGTCCAGCGAAGTGTCTGCGCTAAACAGGGGCTGACTTTTCCTCCCTGCGCTTTTCAGCACTGGCTGTGCACCTGGATCGCCGGACGACGGGTCTCACGTTTCTGAGAACGCACATACACATCGCACATACTATATCCACCTGCCACTTTATCTATACCTTCGTCCCGCGATAGAATCCGTAGCCACGGAGCGCAAATGCTTGATCCGGATCCAGCCGGACGATTCCCGTCTCCGCCTCGTAGTCCCGCCAAAGTCGGATCATCTCGATGAGGCGTTCCGGCTCTTGCTCAGCGAGGTCGTGCGTCTCGCCCGCATCGCTCGAGAGGTTGTAAAGCGACCATTTCGGGTTCTCGCTCGGTATCCAAACGGCCTTCCACGGGCCTTGCCGGATCGCCGATTGTCCGAAGACTGCAAGACGGTGTACCTGTCAGCTCTACGAAGACGTGCCGAATGGATCAATCGGACTCACGTTCCCATCCGTGCACGGCGTTCTCGCTGTGAACACAGTCGGTCCGGCCGGACAGATAGTCGACCCAGGACTTTCCGCGCATCGGCAGAACCTTGCGGTTGCGGTATGACGGCGCTGGATGTGAGACGCCGGCCATCTCGAGCTGCATGAGCAGGGCTCGGCGGAGGGTCAGTACGCATGTCAAGCGCGAAAGAGGACGCAAGGGAGCGCACTAGGGACGGCATGATGTCCATCACCGTGGTGAAGGCTTGCGAGATCGAGCCGTTGCGGAAGCCAGGGTAGCGGACGATAGCGGGGCAGCGGATGCCTCCCTCTGTGATCCAAGCCTGCCAGTCCGAAACGCGCAGTCAGTTCCGAAGGACCTGCTATTGTGGAACACGGGATACTCACCTTGTACATGCGATTCGGTGCTGTCGCAGCTTGAGCCCAGCTCGCGCCAATAGACGTGAACGAGTTTGCCCGACCGATATTGTCGAGTGAGTTGTCAAAGTACTTGCGGATGTTGGCTTGGAAGTCGTCGCCGAGCGTCGGCAGCGCCTCCATGTACGACCCCTCGGCGCCGTTGTCACTCGAGAAAAAGATAAAAGTGTTGTCATATTGGTTGTTCTCCTTAAGCCAGGCAATCACGCGACCGATCTCGGCGTCCATGACTGGCGGGCAATAGAATGGCCGTCAGTCTGGTCCTGTTAAGGGCGCGTTCCGGTCCGTACTCACTCTCGATCATCGCAGCATACACCTCCATCCTGCGCGCCGATTCTTTGCGCTCGTCTTCCGACATCTCGGCCCAGGGGCGACTGTCGCCGACGGAGCAAAGCGGGTGCGCCGTCACGTCCGGCTCGACGATCCCGCGCTGCTTCAAGCCGGCGAGGCGCTCGTCCCGCAGCACTTCGGGCCCTGCGTCGTAGCGACCTTTGTACTTGGCGATGACCTCGGGCGGCGCCTGCAGCGGCCAGTGCGGAGCGGTGTAAGGCAAGTAGGCAAGGAACGGCTTGTCGGCGTCGCGCGTCTCGAGGTAGCCGAGCATTCGCTCGGTAAAATACGTCGTCGAGTAAAAGGGTTTCGGGAGAGTACGGTGGTCGATAAAGTCGGCATTCTCAACGTAAATAGGCGGGAGGATCTTGACGACCGGCGAGCCGTCTTCGAGGACCGGTTCGAAACCGTAGTGGTTTCCGCCTCCCGGCAAGAGCGAAAAGACGCGGTCGAACCCGCGCGCGTGTGGGAGGCTGTCCTCGGTCATGCCGAGGTGCCACTTGCCCGACATAAACGTGTCGTACCCGGCGTCGCGCAAGACTTCGCCGAGCGCTGCGACTCGAGTGTTGAGCATCCCTTCGTACCCCGGCTTGCCCTGGAAGACCTTGTTCCGCCCGATCGTCTCCGCCATCTGGCCCAAGCCGGCGAGATGGTTGTCGGTCCCTGACATGAGCATGGAGCGGGTCGGGCTGCAAGCCGACGCCGTGTGGAAGGCCGCGAGCCTGCATCCCTCGTTGGCGAGGGCGTCCAAGTTGGGCGTCGGGATGTCCGCGGCTCCGAAGCAGCCCAAGTCGGAGAAGCCCAAGTCGTCGGCGACGATGAGCAAAAAGTTTGGCTTAGCAGTGAGAGCAGGCATGGTGTGCGGGTTTGAGCAGAGGCAGGAAGGGAGCCGCTGGACTGAAGGGATTAGCTACGACACGCGTGTCCCCGCAAAGATAGCGTCAGCCCCGAACACGAGCACGCGCGTGTGTAGCGGAGAGAGAACGGATGAGGTGATGCCGGTGGGGGAACGCCTCTTCCGGCCGAACTTCGGCCGAACGATCGCTGTTTCTCCCCTTCTCCGCTCTCCAGAACTTGCTCACGCTATCCTCGCACGCGCTCTGCGATCGCTCGATATGATCTTGCGGTTGCCCCGCAACCCGATTGTCGGCCGTGCCAAGCTTCGCATAAGGCCTGACTTGCGGCAGACGACTTGAAACGGCGACTCGCCGCACGAGCGAAATCGACGCGGTTCCTCTGCGCTGTGCTCTTCTTTCTTCAGCTACACGAGACTCTCCAGGCAGAAACTTCAGCAATGATCGTCTCCTCGAGCGCTCCCGCGCCGACGAAGTTCTCCGGCCGTGCCATCGGTTGCTGCGCCGGCGCACTCGCTGGCATCTTTGCCGCAGTCTTCGGCGTTACCGCCACGGGCTCGTACGCCGGAGTTATCGGCGAAGGTATCGGAAATGCCGCCTTGACGGCATGGATGAGCAACACCGCGCAAGTAAGTGTTTCACTCCGCGTCTCGATCCTCCTCTGCGCTTCCCGACTGATTCTGCCGTCTGCGACAGATCTGCCAAGCCATCCTTGGACCGGCCGTCTCCCTGTCGTCAGACATGTGGGGTCGTAAGCCCTTCCTCCTCGCCGGCCTCACGTGCGCCGCCCTCGGCGCGATCGTCACCGCCACTTCTCACCACCCACAAGTTGCTCTGCTCGGCGCCGTATTCACCGGGATCGGCTTCTCGCAACAAGGTCTCCTTGTCGCAATTGCCTCGGAGACGTTCCCTCGGAATCTCCGCCCCGCAATGCAGGCGCTCTTCAACATCTCGTCCAGCCTCGGCGGCGTTATGGGCTTGACGGCCGGCGGACTCTATGTCAAGAGCAACGTCGTCGGTGCCGGATGGCGCATGATTTACGGGACACTGGCCATCGTCTGTAAGCAAATGCCCGTTGTGCGCACTCCTGAGGCCGGATCTGGACTGACTTTGCTACATGTCTGCGGCCAAGCAGACGGTCTCGCCTGCGTCGTCATCATCTTTTTCTACCGGCCGGCGCAGAAACGCCCCGACGTGTCGGCCGTCTTCCGCCATCAACGCTACAAGATCATGGCAATCGATCCGGTCGGCGTCGCCCTGCTCGCGTGCGCCGTCTGCCCGTTCTACTACGGCCTCATCTCGGCATTGAACCCGTACCCGTGGTCGGACGTGCATGTGCTCGCTCCCCTCTGCCGCGGGATCGCTGGCTTCGTTTGCTTCGGTCTCTGGGGTGAGTGAGAACGCGTAGCGGCTCAAAAGAGTTCCGGACTGATCAAACGTTCGCTCGCACTTTTTTGCAGAATGGAAGGGCAGCTCGCAAGGTCTCTTGCACCACGCGCTGTTCAGCCGCTCGCGCAACTATGCGCTCTGTCTCGGCCTCCTCTTCACCGAAGGGTGAGTCTCGCTCAATCTTGCGTTCCGAGATTTCGTCGAGTACGCTTAGCTGATCTCGGTCCTCGCGTTCACAGGATTCTCTTCTTCTCCTTCAATGCGTTCTGGGCTCGCGAGGTCACAGTCTTGTTGGCGATTCCGTCATGGGAAGCCGGTCTCAACTTTCTTTGGTTCTTCTTGCCGAGCGTGAGTGCTTGTCCGAGATGTTAGCGTGTCCTCCACGGATGTCTGACTTCCGTATGAACAGACCTTCGCTACCCCGGTGGTCGGTTGGGCAAGTCAACGCTACAAGGAAGTCAAAGTGTCACTCGCAGCCGGTTTCGGCCTATTCCTCGTCGGCAGCAGTGCGTCAATATTGAGTTTCTGCACCTCAGGCACTTGGAGACTAGACTGACGCCACGTTGCACAGTCGGCATGGCCACGGCTCAACCAAGCAGCCGGATTGCCGTTCGGGCCTTTGCGTGCCTTGCCGGCATCGGTTTCTCAAGCCCTCTCACCCTCATGTCGGTGTGCGCCCAACTCGCATCTCCACCCGAACTTCTCGCGCTCGCATCAGTCAACCTCCTCGTCTCGCGCGCCCTCGGTGGCGTCGTCGCCGTTGCGTGCTACAATGCCGTAGTCAAGACTCGCTTGGCGGCGCTCGTACGGCCTCGGCTTGAAGCGGCCATTGCGGGATCCGGATTCCCGTCTGCTCGACTGCCGGCGCTGGTTGCTGCAGCTCAAGTTCCAGGGACCCCGGGGCTTCGGAAGCTCCCTGGCGTGACGCCGCAAATTGCCGCCACCGTCCAGACCACGATGCGCCAAGTCTATGCCGACAGCTGTACGTTCTTCAGGAGTACTCGTCTCGTCGGAGAGCCCAGCTGACATGCCTTTCCGAATCCTCAGACCGCTGGATCTGGGTCATTGCGGCTCCAGTCGCACTCGTCGCGATCGCCGGTGTCCTCTGCCTCGAACCAATCGCGCCCATGATGACGCGCACGATTGACGCGCCGGCGGATGCCAAGCAGGCGGCTGTCGCCGATGAGGAGGGGGACATGGTAGGTCGACGGGCCGATCTCGATGACCTCAAGCCGGAGATTGAGCACATCGAGGCGGCACCGCAGGAACTGGAGAAGGTTTGAAGCGGGCGAGGCAGGCCAGATGGACGAGCCCTTGTAGCACTTACACGTTGTACAGCGCTTCCTTTCACGTGAAAAAAGCTCTCTGTTCGTCAACTCTGTGTCGTGGCAAGCACTCAGTTTGGAGGATGGGGATGCTGCCCATTTGCTATAGACTCGGCTGATCCGCTACGGCTCACGACAGCGTCACTGTCGCTCATTCTACCCTCGCGGGGGAATTTGCTCGACGCTTTCGCTTCCACCTTCCTCGTCTCACGAGAAGCTCAGCACTAGCAAAGTAGCGTACACATGAGCTCTATCGATAAGCTGGGTCGACGGCGGCCTGTCAAGTCGTGTACCGAGTGTGTACGATCAAAGGTGAGCCTCGTTCGCTCAACTTGGGTCACGCGGGGCGTCACTGACTTGTCTGCGCGAACAGACCAAATGGTGCGCCCGCGAGCGTACCCGCTGCTGTTTTGTACTTCTGCTGATTACGCAGCCGTAGCGATCGGCTGTCGCCCTGCTCGGCTTGCGTGAAAAAGGGCAAAGCCGCCTTGTGTGCCGCGGCTGACGACACAGGCCTCCCGTCTGACGAGTGAGTGCCGAGACGCGCGCGAAGAGACGCCCGAGACGCTGACACGTATGCTCCGACAGCATTTTTGACGAGAATGGAGCAGTCGTCGCCGGCGGGGACGAGGTGTCGGATGCTGCTCGCGCAGAGCTTTCCGCCATGAAGGACAACTTCACGGCTTTACGAGCGCGTCTCCAGCGGATGGAAGCGCTGTTGAACGCTTTCCCGAGCGAAAGGCGCGCGGCGAAACGACCTCGAATGTCCGGATCCGCCGATCAGGCGAACACGGAAGAGGAAGCGGAAAAGGCGGTCGAACTCAAGGTACGACGCTCTTTCTCGAGAAGGGGGACACCGGGCGTGCTCACAGTTCTCGTACGGCAGATGCTCGAGACGTCCGAAAGCGAAGGCGGCCAGCCTTTCACTGGACCCGGCATGTATCCTTTTCACGGCCCAGATCGAGACACAGTGAGCTGACACGGCTTCCGGGACTTCTACACATTGCTGATGCTCGATCACGACAGGCCATCCTGCCACCCACCGTGCCAAATGTACTGGCTCGATTCCCGACGCGAGCCACTTTCGCGTTCATCGCGCCGACTCGGCTCGAATCCGCCGTCCTGATTGAGCACTGTATGGCGACTCTAGGTCCACTTGTAGGGGCCTGTGAATTTTTGTCCCGTCATACGCCACGTAGCTCTGACCGCAGTCATCCGCAGCATCCGGTCATCAATGCGGCCGCGCGCCGGCAACATCTCGCTCATTTCTGGGTGGTCGAGAGTCCGCTGCAGCTCGAACACTGCTACAGCTCCTGGCTGGTGAGCTCAAACACCGTCCGTCTCAAAGACCCTCGACTGACAGGTTCAAGCTGGGTAGGGGTCCTATTTCGCACAGGCTGCGGTCGGAGCGCGGTTAGCGACAAACGCGATTGCGGCCTCGCTTGGGACGGACCGAGGTGGGCCCAATCCGCTCGTCTTGCATAGCGTGAGTTGTAACCTTGCCAGGTCAAGCCATTGACCGGTGAACCGGAACAGTCTCGCTTCAACGCCGCGCGGCCGATCTCACCGAAGCCGCCCTTGCCTCCCTTTACCACGCGAACTTCCTGCATAATCGCTCACTTGTTGCGCTACAAGCGATAGCTTACCTTGCCCTCAGCGGCCGGACCGCTTCCACGTTCACGGCTATCACGACGCTGGTCGATCATGCCGTCGTCGGCGCGCAACACCTCCACCTCGGCGGCCACTCACCACCCTTCCTCGCGTCCGACAGACCCTCTCCGGACGAACGGAGTGTCAAGTTGGCAGCTCTCGAAGTCCGGAAGCGAGTGATACGCGCCCTTGCAATTGCCCACTGGCTGTACAGCAGCCTGCCGCGTATGTGCCTTTGCTTTACTACGCGCAGGCCCCGGGCTCTTAGCTGACTTTTGCGCCGCAGTCATTACGCCTGACCAAATCAAAGGTGGACCGATGAAGTCGTGAGACTGAGTGCACGATGCTGCAATGTGCCGATGCTAACGCGTGATTTTTCACCCCAGGCTCGACGCGACCGCCGGGCCACTTGAAGACCCGACATCGACTTCGTACCTCAATTTCATGTACAACCTCGCGTGCATTGTCTACAGATTTCGCTTTGGTCCACCTACGAAGCACGAACTGCAGACGCACCTGCAAGCGCTTGAGGCGCTCGACAGGGAAATTCCGGCAGACGAAGCGGTAAGTGTGACGCCATTCCGTCCGATGACCTCCCACTAAATCGATCACCGGCTGACACTTGAACAACTCAGATATCGCAAGTCATGTGCCGGGTGCATCTCCTGTACTGGAGGCTACGCCTTCTTCGACTGAGACCAGCGCAGGACGACGCCGCGCAGCTATCGCTCGCACGCGGGATCCTCCGCGAGATTCCCGCTCTTGCATCGCTCGAGATCACCCACTGGGCAATCCTGCATCAAATCTGTGCCGCAGCTCTAATTCTCGTCGGTTCTTGGCGGCACGACAACGGCGGAAGCCGTCCCGACGAAGAACTCATCACACTCGCCGAGTCGTTCTTTCTCGGAGCGGCCGCGGCGAATTCGATCGCGGTCAAGAGTCTCGAAGCAATATCGAAGGCGAGACGCGAGCTGCGCGAGCGGCAGACCAGAGAAGGTGAGCGCGTGCATGGCATTCTTGAACTTGCGGGCTGATTTGGCTTTGCGACAATACAGCGCGCACAAAGCTGCCTGTCGACACTACCATCCTCTCAACCTCTGCGACGACCTCCTCGCCTCCTGCTCCCCTTGGCTTGCCCGACTTGTTTGACCCGAGTCAAATCGGTCCCTCGCCGACTTCGACGTACCCATGGCTCGACGATACCCTCGATATCTTCGGCACAAGCTTGCTCGGTCTCGAAGGGGTCTCGGGGCTGGAGAGCTTTGCACCTGCGGAGTGGGACCGTCGCTGGCTCGCGTAGCTGCTCACTGATAGATATTCATTCGAGCTCGTAACTTGCGGGCAACCTTTGCAAGTCTAGATGCGTCCCCCTTTCTCGCTCGTAGCTCTAGCCAATGTCGCGCTCAGTGTACTGGCGACCATTAGTGAGCTCGGAGGGAGCATTATCGCTTTATCGGCCGCGATGAGACGATGACGTACTCGAGCTGCCCCCACATGCCGAACTCTGCTGGCAGCCGCTTCTCGCGCCCTTATTTCTAACGCTCTAGACGCCCTTCCCTCCTTGTACTAGCATGCCTCAAGACGATCAAGCTACTCCTGTCGTCGAGCCAGTTCAGAAGCCGGCTAATGTGCCGACCGGCGCCGATGCTGCGGTCAATTCACGATCCGGCAACTCGACCGACACCAACCCTATCAAGCCTTCGCCCGTCGTCGATGAAGGCCCCGCAGGAGGCGCCGATATCCCGTCGCACCAAGTCGACGCTGCGGACGCAAGTCGCCCAGGGACGCAAGACGCCCTTCGTGGACAGGGCAATTCGGCGACGACCGAGACCTTTTCGCGCGAGGATTATGCTCCGGTCTCGAGGAGTCAGCGAGGGAACGACGTCGAGGCGCAAAAAGCTGAAGCGGAGAGCAAGATGACGGGTCCGGGCGGCGACGGTGACTTCCGGCAAACGAGCTCGCGCGACGGCGACGAGCCTCAACCTGGCCGAGTGAGTCGCTTCTCCTCTCGATGCATTGCAGCGGGGCAGTCTTGCCGATTGGGGCGCTTTCCGAGGTACAAGCTTAGCGACGGCAGGACAGGGGAACCTCGGCTCACTGGGTTACGCAAGTCAACTGGCCAAGCTGATCTCTTTCTCTCGCGCTCGCTCGCCTACAGGTCCAGCCCAACTTAAACTCGGACAAGAACCTCGTTGAAGCCGGTACCAACATGGCCGGAGCAGGCGGCGCAGACTCCGGCGTGAGTCTTTCGTTGATCCAGGCGCCCTCCTGCTTGCTCAAGAGCTTTCTTTCCGGCCGATCGCTAACTCTTTTCTCGACTGCACGTTCGGACTCGCTACCATGGATGCGAGGCTGACAGCTGTACTGATCTTGATGGTGCAGACCGATCGACCGGGTGAAGGCGAACGTGGGAGAGGTGAAATAGCCAAACTGTAGATACACGCCCGGAATGAGCGTCAAAGCTTTCGCTCCACTGCTCATACCGGACGAGGAGAGAGCTTATGCGTAGCGAAGACAGGCGCCAGGCGACCACGTGCTTGCGCTCGTTCTTCCCGCTCGTGCATAATGCGCAGCAGCTTACCCGGATCCGCGGACCTTCCGGAACCGCAAGCGAATCCTGGCGGTCTCCCGATGCTCTACCTGAATCTTCGCACACTGTACGATTTCCCCAGCTCCCGGAGCTAGTAGCTTTGCCAGCAAGCGAAGCGCCCAGTACGCTCCAGATTCCGCCACCTCGCGACCGCGGAGCCATGTCGCCTTCCTCCCGCTCGAAATCTCGTGGTTCAAGCAAGAAGTCCGGAGAACGCAGCCGCACAATGCACAGCCTGGGTCTCAATCGGACCACGCTGAAACATGTCCTCGTACGTCGTGCACTGAGCGTGCGGATGCGGCTTTCTCGGAATTGACGATGGGTCCGAACAGACGCCAAGCGGTCACAGCGAATCCGATAACGAGCAGCTCCTCTCGAGCGACGACGACAACGCAAACAAGCGCGAGAAGCCCATCGTTGCGTCGTCGAAGAAAGGAGGTCCACCCTTGACGGACGTCGAAGCGCAAGCCGCCCGAATCCGATCCGCTCGTCACTCGCAAGCCGGCCCTCGAATGTCGATGCGGCGCAAGCTCTATATCGCTGGAACGGCGTTCGTCTGCCTGCTGATCATCGTGATTGGGATCGTAGTCGGCGTCAGGATCGTCAACGAGCGAGAGGAGGCGAAGGAGGCCAAAGAGGAGTCTGGCGGGGCGTATCTGGCCCAGGGGCAGGCAGGAGCGACAGACACGGTCTTGCTATCGGAGAGAGTGAGCGTGCAAGCTCGACTGCAAGGGCAGGCGACCACGATGGCCACTGCGCCGTCCGACAATTCCGGCGGAACAACCCTCTCCGCCGTGCATGCCTGAGCCACGGAGGCTCAGAGATCAGTTAGGGCTGCGATTTCCAGTTGATGATGTTACGACAACACAGAGAGGTTGAATTGGCGAGAGAGATGCGTTGCGGGGTGGAGGTGAACCTTCATGTCGAATCGAGGGGCAATTTTGCCTTGCGAGCGAGGCGGACCGACCGAGGGACGAGTGAGATGCTGGCAGAAGAGAATACAGTTGCCAGGTCGTCCATGTCGGCGTCGGCTGGCTGCACAATCGGAGCTGGCGGGGCAGCGGACGGCGGTACATGCTCCTGGTCTCCAGGCGGCGGACCAGCAGCGGGCAATGGCACGGTCCCGCGCAGAGACGCCGGCGAAGGTTCAGATCCGAACGACTCTTCCGAGGTCCCTCGCGGAAGTCGAGCCGCAGCTGCTGCAGAAGAGACCGAAGAAGTCGACCCGCTTCGAGGCATCCAGTCTCGCCTGACCATGCCGCCGCCCTTTTTCAAGACTTCTTCGATGCCCCAGATCGTGACGGCGAAGAAGTACTGCGACGGGTAGGCGTGCTTCTCGACGAGGTGGAGACGGCGACCTTTTGGCGTCTGGAAGCGGGAAGGACAGCTTGCCTGGAAGCAAGCGAACTGCGGTAGCAGACGCTCAAGAGTCAGCTCTTCCGTCCCGAAGTCGAATATTCCTGAGAAGTAGGGACGCTGCTCACGATCTTTTCGCCCCGCTCGCGCCGGATCTGGGCCATCTCGTCGTGGCACTCGACGAGGTGCAACTCGAGGAACCGTTCGTCCGGAAAGACTCGACCGCAAATCACCTCGCCCGTCGGTTGCCTCCGCTCGGCATGGGGTCGACCGATCGCAAAGTAATACGTGGTCGGAGGGGCGAGGCAGACGTGCGCATGGTACGTCCTGTGGTGCGCTTCGAGCGAAGCGAGCGAAGGATGAATCGAAGGGACCGAGCCGCACGACGGCGGCAGCGAACAAGTCCACTCTGCAGCGCTGCGGGCATATGAGAATCAGTGATTTGCACATGCAGAAAGCCTCGGCGTAGCGCACCCTGCCGGCGTCGACGAGCGAACGAGTTTCGTTGAAGGAAGTTCTTGCGACAGCGATCCAGGCGAGCTGGCCGAGCTAGCAGAGCTCTCGGAAGGCGAGCGAGGGCGTTTCAGATGTTCCATGCGCGTAGTCAGGTGCGGTCAAGCCATGGACGCCGGGGCGAAGAGTACAGGACCGCAGACGAGGACTCCGCCCTCGAGTGGCAGCCGCAGCAGAGCGAGAAAGCCACCTCTCACGACTACAGCTTTCTCCAGCCTCGAATCCTGATCAGTCACTCGCAAGGCAAACTCGGAGCTCTCAGCAGACCTCTGCAACCAAGTCCGAGGGCCCTTGATAAGACGAGTGTATCATTCCATCATCCGCACCTGCTTGTTCGACGCGCGCTTCGCCTTCCGCTTGTGCCAATAGTGCGCGATCCCCCACCCCGCAAACACCGAGACGAACAAACCGACGACGCCCGCGCCGATATAGCCCGAGTTGTCGTTGATGGCTCGCCAGAAGCGCCACCACCGGCCAGCTGCGTCCGACGGCACAGCCGTACGTTAGGAGGCTTCATGAGAGTCACGGAATAGTCCGAGAGAGAGAGGGGACGTACAGAGGCCAGAGTCATTGTCTGCCGCGTCCGAGCACGATGAGCACTTCTCGAGCGCCAAACTGCGGATTTCCGAGAACGACGTCAGGTTCAGTTTGCTTTTTCCACTCTGCACAGCGCCAGGTTGATCACGTACCCCATGAACTCGGTCTATCAGACGTACGGAGGGCCGCGTCAGCTCAAATATCCACGGAAACAGAGGGCTCCTCCGCTCGATAATGCCGACTCACAATCGAAATCAGGAGCGCGACGAGGATCGAAATGACCGTCAAGACCACACTGATATTGACGAGCTTGTCCTGATCCGTCTGCGGTAACATCTTGGCCCGTTCCGCCGCGACCCGCAGTTCCTCTTCGCGTTCCTCGACTGTCGGCCGTTTCTCGACGAGCCGGATCCCCTTGAGCCAGTTCTTCCAATTCCGCTTTGACGGAACCTCGGTACCCGTCAAACCGGGTGCGCGGTGATGATGTTCAGCGTCGACGACGCGCTGAGGCATCGTGTAGGCGCTGAGCATAAAGATCGAGTCGAGCGAGTCGATCGCGGTCATGCCGGCCGTGAAAAGGAGCGGCAGGATGATAATCTCGCTCGATGGGATGTGGTGCTGCCCCGAAGCGAGGGCCGAGATACCGAGCAGGGAGCTGTGAACAAGATCAGCGTACAGCTCGCTTCGCAGCAGGAAGAGGAGCTAACATTTCGGACGCCGTGTCGAACCCAATTCCGAATAGGACGCCAATCGGATACATCTGCGAGTGGGGAAAGCAGCTGTACAGTATCAGCCTTCATTCAACGATCAAGCACACGAGCGCCACCGGAAAAGAAGAAGCTCAGTAGAGCGGCACTGCTCACCTTCCACGGCCGGTTGATCAACCGGAACATCGGCCGCCCAATCCGCCCGATACAGCTCGTCATGGGCATCATGCCCCCTTGCTCGACTTCGACCGACTTGCGCGCCGTCGCTTTCGGGTCCTCTTCGAGCGATTCAGCGAGGCTCGCCTCTTCGTCATCGAGCTTCTTGTTCGGGAGCCCCAGAGCTTCGTCGGCTCGCTCGTGTTCGACGAGTTCCGCCGCCGCCGCCGCCGCCGCTCGAGCGCGCTTCTGCAGGGATGGGCGTAAATTATTGCGAGATCGAAAGACAACAAGAGGAGAGGGGAAAGAGGAAGCGGAAAAGTCAACTGACCCGCTGCTTCGCCTGCCGCAAGCTTTGCCACAAGAACACCGAGTTGATGACAGCTGCCGCCGCCAAGTGCGCGAGTCAGCCGACCGGCCAGAGTCACCGCCAGTTCCGAGGGAATACACGCACCGAGGAGGAACAAGAAGCTCGCCGAGACGCTGACGCCAATCACGCCTCCGATACTGCTCACGTCGGGAACTTTATCGATCGCCGACGTCGCAATGATGATGGCGATCGTCATGGCGATGACGATGGTCGAGTGTCCGAGTGAGAAGAAGAGGCCGACGGTGACGGGAGTTTGACCGGCTGCGACGAGAGACCGGGTGACTGCTCGCGGGCACGGATCAGTCTCGAGCTATTGTCACGAGCCAGAGAGCGCAGCAACGTACCGTTGTCGATGGCGCAGATATGGTCCATGTCTGTCAATCGCCGGAAACAGGCCGTAAGTGAGAACCCTCGGTGCTCCCTCCTCTTCGGACCGACTCACCCAACGCATGCCTCAACCCCAAGGTCCAAGCGACGACACACAAACTCAACACTCCCCTCTTTTCCTCGTTCCTTCCAAACACGATCCCGGCGACGATCCAGATCGCGGCGTTGGCGACGAGTTCCCCCGTCACGAGGGCGAGGGCGCGGCCGACAAGAGTGAACCGCCAGGCAGGGCGGTACCGGCTCCAATCGACGCAGCGGCGAGGATGGGGGACTGGTTGTGATGATGGAGAAGGCGTAGCGCGTGCATCGAGGGAAGTGGGAGATGCAGCGGGAGGAGTGGTTGAATCCGCTGATAAGATAAGATCGCCTCTTGCGTCCTCGCCGACGGCAGCCATCTTTTCGGACCAAGCGGTGTGCGCGCGACAAGATGAGAGAGAGAGAAAGGCAGGCAGACAGTGGACAAGCGGATCGCAAAGCCAAGACACAGCGTGGAAAGTTGCGATCTATGGAGCACCGCAGCGGAGGAAGCGGGCCACGAAACCGTGATCGAGGGGATTTTGGCGGGACAACTCGAGCTTTCATGACTTGGGAGGACCGCATACTGCTAGAGTAACTCATACTAGGATCTCATCCAAGGTGAACACCCTCGCGCCAAGCCTCGCTCGACTTCCGGATCAGATAAAGAGCGACATCGACTGCATGGAATCCCTGCTGCGAGCCGCTCGACATCCGCTCTCGATCCCTTGCTTCGTCAGCTCGCCGCGCGCACTCCCCTGCTGTGTCACCGATTCATATACGCGATCCACGCCTTCCGTTCCCTTTCCTCCTTCTTCCTCATCCGTTCCATCCCTCGTTCGCCTTTCCCCCGCTTAGCCTGCAACGCCACCTCGGCTTTCCTCCGTTCGCGTTCGCGGTCTTCCCTCGCGCGGCGGGATAAATCGGTCCCGAGCGCGCCGACGACGAGTTTGTTTTGTAGTCCGGTTGCTGAAGAGGACGACGACGACGAGGCGAGACCGATCCCTCCGCGGTCGCGTTTCTCGACCGCCCGAAGCGGGACTTTGAGCCGGTCGTCCACCACTGCGGCGTCAAGACTGGCATGGTTCGCTGCCGCCGCCGCCTCGTCGATGACGGGACCAAGCGGCGCTCCTTCTTTCCACCCTTGTCGGGCGAGCAACCTCCACCCGGGCGAGTCCGACTTGATCCCGTACTGTAAGGGCGGGACGAATGGCTTTTCGCGCGCTTCGGACGCGGTCGGTAAGAGTTGATGGATCAAGAGGGGTTGAGCGGCGGCCCGCTTGGGAGAGTGGGATTCGGGTTGACCGGTCAGAGGGTCGATGATGACGAGGTCGTCGTCGTCGTCATCGTCGTCGTCATCGCTCGAAAGAACAATGTCGGCTAGTTCAGTTTGGTCTTTGTCGAGCGTCGGGTACGTTCGTGACGACGTACTAGCCCGTGTCAGGAGAGACTCGCCACCCGATGTAGGCTGCGCCGGTGGAGGCGAGACGGTTCTCGGCCGTTTCCGAGGCGATTCCTCGTGCTGAAATTTATGCGAGCCGAGCGCGGCGGGAGCAAGTGAATCTCGCCTCGATTCGTGCGCCGAGCGAGTCATCGCACCGGTAGCAGACGAACCGAGTCCGACGATACTGGCGTACAAGTTGCGGATCTCGCTCCCCGCCGCCGCGGGCGTTTTCGGTCTTTCTCCCTTTGTCGACTCGTGACGATCAAGAGTCCCATTCCCTTCGATCGAGAAGCCGAGTTCGCCCGTTGTTCCTTGCAACACGGCGAACTGCGGGTCTTTGGCCGGTACAAACTTGATCTGACCTCGTCGGTACGTCGTCGGTCCGTACGTGGGAACCCAGTCGTCGTCGTCGTCACCGTCTCCCTGTTGATGAGAGCGAGCGTAGCTATGCCTCGAAAAAGAAGAAGGACGAGCGGGAGCGAGCGAGGGCGGCAAGTCGGGGTCGGTCGAGTTGTACGAAAAGATGAAGCCGGGGCGGGTCGACGAGCTGGTCGATGCGTCTGTCGAACCTTGCATTTGATCGCCCTCAAAGAAGCAATTTAAGCGGCTAACGAGGAGGCGAGAGACAACAGGGCAACGAGTCACGAACGAGTCTCTCTCTGTGTCGCCTGGTCCGCCTACTCGGTTCGTAGCTAGAGGGCACCTCTAGAATGTCGTACAGCATGCCTCCATCCTCGCTGCAACGCTCTCTGCTCTCCCGGCCTTCCCTGCGGTGCTGTCCATCGACTTGTCGCTTCCGCCCCACATCGCTTCCTCTGAACCGGCGACGCTCTACAGCAGCAGCAGCAGGCAAACCTATTGAAGGCACATCTATACCGCCACCCCAACGAGCTCTCCTCTATGTCCCCGGGTCCAACCAGAAGATGCTCGAAAAGATGGTCAGAGGCACTTCTTCGTCAACTGTTACCGCTGCACCCGACGTGGTCACGCTCGATCTGGAGGACTCGGTCAGAAGCGAGAAGAAATCGGAAGCGAGGCAACTCGTCGCGAGGTGCGTTGCGTGTCAGGTGGACCCCGAAATAGCAGAAACTCGGCTAACTCTTTGCGATCCGGTTCGCTCTCTCGAATGAAATCTGTCACCGGCAGAACTCTCCAGGTGCGCGCTCACGCATTCGCTTTCACTTTCGGCTTTGGGCAGCCTCCTATTATTGAGCTGATACTTGACGGAGGTGATACGCGCACAGGACGCACCGACTGGCGGCAGGACCAAGCGGTTCGTCCGGATCAACTCGGGCCAACGCGGACTCGACGACCTCGAAGCGATCGTGCGTGCCGTTCCCTTTTCTCTCTCTCACTGGTTCATATCAAACTGATACGATGGCTCGCCCCATTGACACGAGGACAGCTCGCCTGCCCCAACTTGGACGGGATCCTCCTCCCGAAAATCAATTCCGCCACCGAACTCGTCACTTTTACCGATTTTATCGACGAGTACGCGCCCACAGACGAGGGAGGTTCACCACTCAAAGTGATTGCGAGTATCGAGAGCCCGTTGGGGTTGATGAACATGCGCGAGATTGCGACGGGGAGTCATCGCGTCGGCGGCTTGTTGGTGCGTGCCTTGTTTTTCGCTCTTTCGAGGGCTCTCCCTCTGGAATATGCTGAGCGGCGCTCGTATCGACGTCACTTGAACGCACAGTTCGCCGCCGAAGATTACTGCGCCTCGTCGCGCCTGATCCGGACCCCGTCCCGCTTCGAAATGTTGTACGCCCGGTCGAGCGTCGTCGCCGTCGCGCACGCGTACGGACTCGCCGCGATCGATCTCGTCTGTGTCAAGTACAAAGGGGACGATGCGGAACGGATCTTGAGGGAGGAGAGTGAGGAAGGGAGAAGGTTGGGCTTTACAGGTGAGACGACGCCGAAAAAAAGCGCACTTTCGGGTCTTCTTTTTTTTTTCGGCTCGAGAGAGATTTCCGGGCGGATTTCTCCCGGTCGGCGGCGGATAAGGCTTCCACAAGGCTGACGCCTTTGCCTGCTCTTCATCGTCCTGCCACGAACCTGCAGGCAAGCAAGCGATCCACCCGGCTCAAGTCCCGATCATCCAAGAAGCGTTCGCCCCCTCGTCCGCCGGTTCGTCAACCTTCTCGCCCTCACATTGCTCGTTCTCTCTCTTACTCTCTGCTGAGCCAAGGAGACGGTGTCCGTATGAGAGCCGAGGAAGGAGCTGACGTCCCGTCCCCTCCCGTCTTGCGCTGCGCGCAGAGATTGCCCGTGCTCGAGCGATCCTGGAGCAATATGACCTCGGCGCGCGTGATTCCGGCGCAGGAGCGTATGGACTCACGGGGCAGGATGGGAACGTCGAGATGATTGATGCGCCGATGGTGAGTTGGCACGGGTTTCGACTGCCGCTTTCTTTCTCTCTCTCTCTCTCTTTTGATTTGATTCGAGCGAGGAGTCGAGTCACATGCTGATGGTGGCCGTTGGATGCATCCATGGTGCACATGCGCAGTTGCTGCAGGCCAAGGGGATCCTAGAGGCGGCGAAAGCGGCGGGACTGGCGTGAATTTAGAGTGGCCAACTGCACTAGGCTTCTCGGGTGCGACAGCTCGGAGGAGATAGCCTCGCGCGCTCTCCTATGCAGACAATGCACGAGTAAGTTTTTGCGCAAGAACCACGGCTACACCGTATTCCAGTAAGAAGGGAAAGAGGTTAAAAGCTCGCCAGCCAATCAGAGCACGCGTGCGTCCGATTTCACGCTCAAAACGAGGGCTCGCAAGGCGGTCGAGCCTCTGAACTGTCCCTGCTTTCGTCACAGTTGGCAACGAGAGCAGAAGCTCGCATTCTTGGACAAGCTTGCCCTCCCTCACGTCCGGTTGCCACGTTCTCGAGGTCGACAAGAGAGGAAGCGATCGTCACCAGCAACGAACGCAATCACGAGCAACTTGTCTCTCACTCTCACCTCGCTCACCTCGCGCAACGGTCCCGCACGACAAAATCGATCGCGGAGCACTTCAGGACTCCCTACTCTGGCTTGCAGGACCTTCCATACCGGACCGCGTCGCACCAAACCATGGCCCAGCAGACCGGCGTCGATCCGTCGACGACGGCAACCCACGCCGGACCTTCGACGGCCAACTATATCGCCGGGCAGAGTTACGCGTACCCGCCTCTCCCAGCTCCAGCGACGACTCCTCACCGGTACCAGTTGCCCGTCCCGCCTCATGCACCTTCGGCTCTCTTCTCGGCAGCCGCTGTTGCTTCGAGTCACCTACAACAACAACAGCAGCAGCAACAGCAGGCGATCTCGTACGCTCTACCGACACAAGTTCCGTACGCGATAGCCCCGCACGAAGCGACGACGGCAGATCCGGACGCGGTCAAACGCGCGAGGATGGCTCAGCACACCCGTGACCTCGAAGAATGGATGATGGCAGCCGCAGCATCGAACGGAGCGCAACACCAGACGGGAGGGTCGACGGAAACGACGACCCGAGAGCGAGGAACCAAATCGGCGCTCGAAGCGGCGATCGAGGCGGTCGAAGGGAGTGACCTCGATGCTGAAGGCGAAGACGACGTCGATTACGAGACGTTGCTCCCGCCTCCACCGCCTGCGAAACGCGCTCGTACCTCTGCCTCTTCTTCTGCGGCGTCAAAAAACGCCGCCGTGCCTCGGCCGCGCGCGCGTCAAGCCGCGAGTGGATCCTCCTCCGGCGGCGGACCGGGCAGTAACCGGACCAGCGATGGTGCAGCGCGTTCGAACGGCAGCGGCAGCGGCGGCGGCGGCAGCGGCGGCGGCGGCGTTCCTTCCATCGCACCTGCCACTACGAACTCGAGCGCCGGACCGCCTCGTAAAGGCAAAGCGGGCGCCATCGCGCGGAAATACCTCATGGAGACGGACGTCGTCCCGGCCTCGACTACTCCGGCCGAAGATTTCAGCCTCCCGATGCTACCACCTCTACCGGCCGGCGCCAAAGTCTATACGCCCGCGACGGACCCCTTGATCGAGGCTCATATGGCGGCGAATGGGAACGGCGCAACCAAGGCGAATGAGGCGCAGCAGACAGGCGCCCCATCTCCTGCTCCCGCTCCCGTTACAGGCAAAGGCAAGAGGAAAGCGCCGACGGCTCGTCGATACTCAGCGAACGGCACTAGCGGAGGTGCTTCGACGGGAACTGCCCTCGTCACGAGTATCCACGCCGACGGTCCTGAAGAACCGATTGTCGGACCGGACCCGACTCCCGATTTGCTCGTCTCGCTGTACCCGGTCCAACCTCGTCCGGCTCGTCCACCTCGCGCTCGTGCTCATTCCGGAAGTCCCATGTCCACCGCAGCGACGGCAGCAGCAGCAGCGGCAGCCGCAGCCAGCGCAAAAGGACCGCTCCTCTCGGCTGAACAAAAGAAGGCGAACCATATCGCTTCCGAGCAGAAACGGCGCGCGGCGATCCGAAAGGGTTACGACGGGTTGTGCGAAGTCGTCCCGACCCTCAAGGCGGCCGTCGAAGAGTTCGAGGAACGAGTCAGGAAAGTCGCGGTCGCGACTCCGGGCGACAAGGCGGCGGAAGAAGCGGCGGCGATCGAGCAAGCCAAATTGGCGGCGGCGATTGAAAAGGGGAAACGGCAGGGTCGAGGGAAAGGTGGCGAGAGTACAACGGGAGCGTTGATGGGTGGGATCAGCGTCGGCGGCGAAAAGATCGATGGTCGTGCCGGCCCCAAGAGTGAGGCGGTCGTCCTGACGCAAAGTGAGTTCGCGTGTCGAGGTTACTTGCGATTCGCTTGTTCGCCGAAATTGATTCGCAGTTCAACAGCCGTCGAACACATTCGCCGCTTGTTGTCGGATCGGACGGCTCTCCTCACTAAGCTCACTCAACTACACGCGTCCGGACGCGCGCGTGGACCGACTGGCGCGAGTCGCGAATGGGACGACCGGTGGGACGACGGCATGCGCGAAGAGATGGGGATTGCGCTCGTAGACGATGCAGACCTTGAAGATTGATCCAGATCTAGCCCGCTTTATTTTGCATTCTGTCGCTTGTTTGTGCTTCTAGAGGCAACGAGAGGCTGATTCGACTGTCTCTTCGGGGAAAGGCGCTGGTGATCATGCTGAATGTGAAATGCCTGTTGTGGTAGGTGGATGTCGTGGAATCGGGCGAGATGAATGCTACAGAGGAAAGGGAAGTATGGAGGGTTCGCGCGCTCGGGCGAGAGATCTCGTCTAATGGAAACTGTCACCAGTGCAGTCGTCTAGACGCTCACGGACGACGTGGCCGGGTGGTGCGAAAAGAGCTTCTCGACCTTCTCGCGGATGACGGCCTTGACTTGCTCGCGGTCGTTCTTGACGTCAATAACGCGACGCGGCAAGTCGAGGAGGCCCTTGAACTCTTCGGGAAGAGCGTCGCGCTCAAAGTCGAAATCGGGCTGGTCCTTGAGCGCTTCAGAGACGGCATCCGAGAATTTGGCCGGCGCGGCGGTCGACAGAACAATCTGGATGATGTTGGGCGGGCTGCAGACCAAGAGTGGTGAGCATGACCGGACATCTATGAGAATGACGGGGGAAGCGACTCACTTGGTCTTGGCAACCTTGTTGGCGACGGCGAGACCGACGGCGGTATGCGGGTCGACGACGTACGAGCCAAACTCGTCCTTCTTCGAGTAGTACTTGCGGATCACTTCGGCCGTCTCCTCGTCGCTGACGCGGTCGGCAATCATGTCCCGCCTCGCCGCCTCGACACACATCCGCGGAACCTTGACGCGGTGCTCCTTCTTGAGGCGGTCCATCCAGATCCGGACGTGCTCGGCCGCGACGCGGACGCGGGCAGCCTGACCGCCGTCGACTTCTCCATCAGCGGCGACAGCGCCGGCCGTCGTCCCTTCGAGCGCGAGGTAAAAGAGCAACCGTTCAAAATTGGACGAGACGAGAATGTCCATCGCGGGCGAGAGCGTCTCGGCGACCGTGCCGGCCGAAGCGGCGGCGGCCTCCTTTTTGGACGCGAGCGAGCCGTTCGTGCTCGCCCTCGTCATTCCGAACCGGCTCGACGAGCCGTTCGCGCGCGGCGTCGCCTGCTGACCGTCGCTCGCACCGTTCTGCGCGACCGACTCGGCGACGGCCGCCTGCTGCTGATGCCGGAACGCCTCGTCTTCGCTCAGGCTCGGGTACCGCTGCAAGAGTCCGCGCGGGGTCGAAGGCGGCTTTTGCTCGCCACCAGCAGCGCCGGCCTCGCCGTCCTGAACGGCCGACTCGTCTTCATCCTCGGCATAGTGTTCCGGCTCGCCCGAGTCGGCCTTCTCGTAGCGACCCGTCTTCCAGAACCGCGCGAGAATGTCGTTCGCGTTGGTCGCGACGACGAGCTTGGCCATCGGGAGGCCGAGGTGCTTGGCGTACCAACCGGCGAGGACGTCGCCAAAGTTGCCGGTCGGGACCGCGAACTGGATCTCGGGCTCGAGGACGTCGTACGGGATCTGAGACTGGACGGCAAAGTAGGCGGCAAAGTAGTACACGGTCTGAGCGAGGATGCGCGCCCAGTTGATCGAGTTGACGGCGCCGAGGTGGTACCGCGAGTTGAACTCCATATCGTTGAACAGCGACTTGACAATGTCCTGGCAGTCGTCAAACGTGCCCTCGACGGCCAAGTTGAACACGTTGTCGTCCATGACGGTCGTCATCTGCGCCTCCTGGATCGGCGACGTGCGGCCCTTCGGGTGCAGGATGAACACCGAGACATCCTGTTTTGAGCGGAGGCCGTAGATGGCGGCCCTGTGCGTGAGGATTCGGACGCGATCAGCATTGGGACGCTAGCTTGAACGGCAACGACCGACTCACGATCCCGTGTCTCCCGAAGTAGCACCGACGACAGTGAGGCGCTCGCGCTGGTCGTCCGGCTTGCCGGCGTTCCTCCGCTGGAGGAAGTACTCAAAGATGTTGCCGACAAACTGGAGCGCAACGTCCTTGAACGCAAACGTCGGACCGTGGAACAGCTCGAGGATGAACTCTTTTTCGCCGGTCCGGTGCAGCGGCGTCACGTTCTCGTGGCGGAACGTGGCGAACGACCGGTCGATGATGTCTTGGAGGTCGCTGCGCGGGATCTCGCGGTCGGGAATGAAAAGCGAGTAGAGTTCGAGCGCGAGTTCGGTGAACGAGAGTTTGGCCCAGTCGTGTTGCCAGTTTTCGGGGAGGTGAGGGAGGTGGACGGGGATGTAGAGTCCGCCGTTCGGGGCGAGACCGCGCATGACGGCCTGCGCGAGTACAGGGTGTCAGCATCCTTGGCTGCGGATTCAGGAATCGTGCGAAGCGGAAGCGCGGCGGAAATGATCGGAGAGGGCAACGCGCAGATCATGTGCCGCAGGGTCGAAGACGTCAAAACTCGCTCGCTTTGGGTCGCCGGGCGTAGAGGCAGCGCGTGGGCGAGAAAGAGAGCGCATAATCGTTGTTCCTGCCTTCCTGCGGTCCCTGCGTCGCGTTCACGGGCTGGATCAAAGCGGATCGCCCTCTTTGTCGTTCGTTCTCATCTTCCATCCTCGTGACGTCCGCGTTCGCCTGCCCGCACTAGCCCGCGCTGGATGTCGAGCCGGCTCGTCAGAGCTCTCCAGTAGCTCTGCACGTCGTCCTTCGCGTTCCCTCGTGCGCGTACGTCGTTGTTGTAGAGTTGCTGGTTCCGAGTTTCGCTGGGCTGGGCGACACACGAGCCGAGCGAACCGCACGACTGACCTCTTCGAACGACAGGCGCTCATCGCCGCCGCGCGTGCTAAAGTACTTGAGCGGCATAGCCAGAGAGAAAAACAGGAGCGCTGCTGGTATAGAGCGAGTGAGAGCCGGGAGAATGCAGGCGCGCTGTTATGCCCGAGAGTCAACGCCGTTAGAATTTCCGGATTCAGCTCATTAGCAATCTCGCCTTAACTTTGTAGTCTGAATTGTAATCAATTGCGAACGCGAGCAACTCCTCTCCCTCATGCACACTCTGGCCCAGTGCTACGACTTCTCCTACACTGTCCCTGCAGGCGAAACCTTGCGAGCAGAAACACCTCGCGGCTGCGCGCGAGGGAGAAAGTCTCGCTCCGTCGCACGCACAGGCGGAATTGGCTCGTCAGGCGCTAAGGGGCTCGACAGATACGACTCCTTCGTAATCGCTGTGCACGAGGCCGATCTGCTTCTCGAGTGCAGCTTCAGGGAACTCGGCAACGCCTAAGCAGCGATGCTATGGCGAATGGGGCCGGTACGCCCTCATTCAGCCGCGCTCGCAACCTACCACGATCTTCGGATTGCGCAGCTCGGACGGCCCGCTCTTGATGCTACAGACGTATTGAAGTTCGTGATTCGTCACGCTCTGGCGGGTGCCAAACGGCTACACCTCAAAGCGCCCATCTTCCTTTCTCATTTGCCGCCAACCCAATCTTGTGAGCCTATACCTGTCGCTAGAGGCACAGCTGAGCGCACCAAGGACGTTCGCCGATCGCTTGATGCATGCCCTACGGTCAGCCGAACGCTAGCTATGAAAGCGCTCCTCATGCCATGACCGGACTGATCTTTTCCTGGCTACCTTTTTTTCCGATGAGCTTTAAGTCGCTGCGGCGGAGTCTGCCGAGCTTCAGCGGCGCAACACACATTGAGTCCACTTCTGCGCAATTCGGGAAGGGCTTGTCAACAATCGCCCAATTGCGGAGCATGCCTGACACCATTCCACGAATAGCTTCTCGCTTCCGAATTCGTCGCGTCCCGCCTTTGCACATCTCCCGCTCGGTCCTTCGGGGCAGCCCGGTGGCAGCTTCTCGCCCTTGCGGACCTCGCTCTAAGGAAGGAGAGCTGTTTCCGCATGGAGCTCTCGCGCGAAGCAACCTGCTGCGGATTCGGTCTGAGAGCTTCATCCTCATCCTCCTCCTCTACGGCGACTGACTCAGCGCGGGCGGGCATCTGGAGCTAGACAAGCTGCCGGCTGAAGCACTGCTTTCTGTGTAGAAAGCGTAAAGAGCAGCGGGACGTGGTAGCGGGGATCGCTGCTTGCACGGTCCCCCACGTCGCCGCGAAGGCCTCTGAACCTTGCAAGTCCCGGGACCGATCGCAGCCGCGCTGCCGGCCGACGGCGGCGCACCACGTTCCCCTCTTGCCACGCACCGTAGCGCCTCTTAGACTCTACGCTAAAGAAGCGCGCCGAAGCACTTGCGCCGATCGTTGGAGAAATGGACATGTCTGCAGCTGCTGGCGAATGGGATGACGGGACGCCGAGTGTTCTGCCGGTCAAGCCGGCGAGACCGACGACTGCCAAAGTCGCGTGAGTTTCGACCCTTTCTTCACCTGCCTCGCGACACGGGGCTTCGCTCTACCGTTCGTTCGCTGACACTTGGGCTGCAGTTGCCTCGATTGCCGTCGGATCAAGGTATGTTCCTCTACGTGCTCGAAGGCATTCAAGGTCCGCGACGACGACTGACGCACTGCTTCATAGGTCAAATGCCGACTTCCCGACGGCAGCCTCCCCGAACTCGGAAGCGCTGATTGCGCACGCTGCGTGCGCCTCGAGCTGCCATGCCGGTACCAGAAGGCGAAACCGCCTCTACATCGGAACACACGCAAAACTGCTCAAAGTATCGCGGTCGCAGGAGGCAGGACGCCAGAGCGCAATCCTCAAGGTGGTCAGGAGGCGACAGCACCCGCAAATGTACCTCTCTACCCGGCCTTCACTGCGCTGCCGACTCCAATCGTTCTCGCCACTCACGCTGGAGCCGAAGCTCTCGATGACATCTCGGCGGATAGCGGCGGACCCTCAACCACGCCTCATCGCCCAATCGGTAGTAGCTTGTCGCCAGCATCGTGTGCTGCGGGCTCAACGGGTTCGACAACAGCGCCGGGGCGGACGAGCGAAACCGGCATTGCGGCATCTCTCGCTGACGCGACGAGAGAGCGTTCCTCGACCTTTGTGACAATTGCACCAACGGCTCCGAGCGTCGCAAGTACAAGTCAAGCAGTACCGGTAATCCGACATCCCATCGACCTGCGTAAGCTGGGGGAATCGTCGCTCTCGCCGCGAATCAAGAACTGACTTTTTGCGGTCATGCTTCACAGACATGCTGAGCTCGGCAGAGGCAAACCAGCTCGTGACGGCTTTTCATCAAGATCTGAACCCTTTGATACGGCTGCTCGACCCGTACCTCCATTCGCTCGACTATCTCCGCCGCGCATCGCCTCTCCTCCTCTCCGCGGTTCTCGCCGTCTCGAGCAAGTTCTTCCGGACGGACTTGTACCGCGCTCTGCTTGAGTACGCCCAACAAAGCGTGAGCTGCGCGCTCGGCAGCACAAAAGGTCTCGACGTGTCTACAATCCAAGCGATACTGCTCCTCGATCACTGGAAGGTGAGCTACAACCTGAGCGCTCTCGAGTATCGAGGTATTGCTGAACATGAGACCGATCTGCAGGAACCCTTTGACTCCTCGGCATGGCTTCGAGTCGGCTTCGCAATCCGATTAGGTACGAACTCGAGGGGAACCTTTCTTCGATTCGAGGTCCTCCGCTGATTTCGCACTCGCAGCGTATCAGCTGGGCTTGCACCGTCCTCGTCAAACGCCCTTACCTTCGGACGACACGGCTGCTCGGATCCAACTCGACCGAGAGAGGATCTGGATCGTCTTGATCGAGACAGACTCGCTCTACCTCGTCGTCGAAACAAGAGCGGAAACGCGCATGATCACGTCGTGCGTTTCGCTCTCGCATTCGTCAAGCTGCGAGCCAATGTACTGACGGAAGCATTGCGCAGGCATTCTGTCGACATCGACGCATGGCTTGCCGAGACGGATCGGTTCGGTGTCGTCTCGGACCGTGAGCACGGAATCTCCCTCGGTCTCGCCCGAATCCGACCGCACTACCAAGACATTGCGCGCGCAAGCTGTAAAGAGCTGGCGCAGTCGCAAATGGCCCACCTTCGGCAGACTCTGCTCAGTGTGCGCACGCGATATCTCGACCCGACTTGTGAGCTTTCCCTGCTTGATCATCCGAGCTGGTTTGAGTCGGACTGATCAAGGTATACAGCTCCTTTGTACCGGCCGTTGACCCGCCAGTCTGCTCTGAAGGTACTTCAAAGCTCGCTTTGCATTTTCACCCGGAATTGACGCTCTCTCTTTCCTTCAGGGCATGCTTCACTGGTTGGCCGGCAAAAATGCGCTTGCGCAGAGCTACCTTCTCGTGACCGGCGCCGAAGACCACGCGGCGCTCCACGACTATCTTGAGTCGGCCGGCGAGCTTACCGACCATTTCATTGAAGTCGTCGAGTCGGGCTTGTTCGGGTTCATGCACGACATTGTTGGCCTGCACCTCCTCGCTGCCGGCGAATTCTTTGGCAAGGTCAGCCGCCGATCTGTACCTCCGCTCTGCTGAGAGCTGACCGAACGCTTCACGTCCACCACAGCTCTTCCCGCAAGTCGACGCGTCGATGCAGAGCCTTCTCGGAAAGTGGACCATGCAAAGTGAGCGGTCACCAGCGGCCCGGCCACTCCAGGCGGACGAGGACTTATACAGGGCGCTCCTTCGCAGTATACCTCGCGATGAACGGAGCATCCGGCGGCCGAACAGATGTGCAAGCCGCTTTTGTGGCCCGGTTCTTCGGCTGCGTCCTCAAAGTGATCCGTCCCGGGGTGCTGCCGATGACCGCACCGGCTTCTCCGCGTGCTACATCCATCTCAGATACGATTGGTGACAGCGAGGACGGGGTCGCAGGTGTGGTCGAGACCGAGGGAAGCATTTGCGACGGTAACACCTTTGCTTTCCCGAATGATCTGGTATGTCTGATCGAAGCGTTCTTCGAACCACTAGCAACGCTTTCTGACTCCCAGTGCCGGCAGGATCTCGATATTTTCGGCTCGATGGCACCGGATGCCGTGTTGCACGATGCGACGTACTGGGACTCGCTCAACGCGGCCAGTATCGGCAGCAGTTGGGCGTGGCTAGAAAGTGTGCTCGGTGTAGAGGTTTCCGGCGTACAGACATAGCTGGCCTTGCCATACAATACAGTCAGACCTCTCCCTTCAGACTCGCATGCTTGTTCTCGAAAACGGGTAGAAATACAATGAGAAGAGGGGGGTTTACCTCAGACGGACTCGGTATCGGTGAAGTTCTTCACGTCTTCGATGTGCTCGGTCGAGACTGAATACTTGGCTTCGGCATCGGCCGCCTCCTTCCGCGCCTTGAGCGAAGCGTCTTGGTTTCCGTCAAAGAGGAACGCGACTTCTTCGAGCGAGAGACCCTTCGTCTCAACGAAGCAGGCGTAGATTGCGGCGGTATAGATCACGAGGGCCGCGACGAATACCTGCGGCGGGAGTCAGAAGATCAGCAAGGAAAGCTTGCACGCGTACGTGAAGAGAGAACCGCACGAGATAGTATTTCCAGCCGATCGCGTCCAGTCCGATCGGGTTCACCCATTGATTGGCGACGAGGGTGGCCTGCTGCGCCCAAAAGAAGATGCCGATGCCGGCGGCACGCATCGAGTATGGCAGGACTTCGCTCGCATACAGAACGGTGCACGGAGCCCACCCCACGACATAGAAGGCGTAACTGCGCAAGCAAGCGAGTCAGCGTCAGGGCTGCCCCGGGACGGCTCGAGCGAACGCCGCACGAGATAAAGATGAACGCAATCGTGGCAATCGACCAATTCCTGTCATGGGTCGCATCGAATCGGGCAGAACAGGCGGTAAGGACCGCGAATGCGAGCGTGAGCCCACCGGTCGAGACGAGGAACAGTTTGCGCCGGCCCATCTTTTCGACCTGCGTCGCGGCGATGGCGGCCCAGCCCATGGCATAGATGTTGAGACCGCCGACAATTTGCAGCAGCTTGGCCGGTGCAGTCACGCCGGCGAGCTGGAGAGCGGGGACGAGGTAGTACGTGAAGAGCGAGACGCCGTTCGCCTGCGAGCCAGTCGACGTAATCATGATGATGAGGAAGCGCCGCAGGTTGCCCTTGGTTCTGAAAAAGGCGGATGGGCCTTGACGCTCGACCTCTTCCTTCTGTATGGCCGTTTCGATCTCGTGCATCTCCCAAAGAACGAGCGGGTCGCCCTCTTTCCCGTTTGCGTGGTACTTGGCGAGCACGCGAAGCGCTTGTTCTCGCTTGCCATGAGCGATCAGCCAACGAGGCGATTCCGGTAGGAGGAAGATGATGCCGAGGATGACGGGGATCGGCCCGACAATTTGCTGCGTATTCGTCGGGGGTCAGCGCCACCAAGGTCAGGGCCAAAGCTCGTCGCATAGCTCACAAGGAGAGTGGGTAGTCGCCAAGACCGTTCTGCAAAGAAGAGGCCTTGTTCGACGACGCTGTAGACGACCCATGCGCTCACCGTGCTTCCGAGGCTCACTGCGTAATGTCATAGGAGCGTAAGCCGAAGTATTTACCGCCGCTGAAGAACAAAGTGAACTCACTGAAGACGAGGATGAACGCAGTACCGAGCGAGCGCAAGCGCGGGTGGAGAAGCTCGGGCAACAGGACGACGATGCCGAGCGACGCGAGGATCGTACCGGCGCCGACGATGCACCGGCCGGCCATAAACATGCCGCGGTCCTTGGCGTACGCGCCGACGAAAGCTCCTCCGAACGCGAGCAAGGAACCGATAAGAGCAGCTGGTCGCCGGCCGAACTTATTGACGAAGAGGACAAAGACCGGCAAGAGCACGAGCGCCGGGAGATACGCGCAGGACACAATCAGGCCGAGTCTACCGTCGTATCATATGATCAGTAACTGCGGTCATGAAGGCGAAATAGAGGCTCACTTACTCGCTCCCGGTCGGAAAGTCAAAGAAGAACTGCCAGGACGGCAGCGCTTGCAGGGCGGTCAAGTACGCCTGGTCGTAGCCGAGTCCAAATGCACCGAAATACGCCGTCGTTGTCGCCAGCATCATTTTTCGCAACCCTGGGTCGCGCCACCATGACTTGTGCTGCGCAGGGAGGATTTTGCCCGTCAGAACGATGCGTAGCGTCGAACACAACGCGCCCAGCCTACCGTGTTGTTCTCTAGCTCGGTCCAGGCTGGCATGTCGGGCGATCGTCACTCGAGAGTTTGGTGCCGGAAGGTCGACTTTAAGCGGGAAGGAGGAGCAAAGAGCCAAGGTTGGAGCTAGAAGCGCGATCGTACGTAGCGAACGGCGGGGACGTCGGGAAGGCTGCCCTCGCCCGCCGGCCGCACGTACAGTAATCCCCGCAAAGCCTCTCAGGCGAGCGCGTGGACACTCGAGTATAGGCTTTCGGCAGCATCTCGTGACACTGTACGGGTTTCGGACAGCGCCGATGAATGGTCGCACGGTGCGCCGGCGCGGGGCACGACCGCGGTTGCGCGCCGATTCGACGCCGGTAAGGAGCCGGTCTCGAGATCTTGCGAGACCCCGCGCGTTGGCGTCTCCCCCTGAGCATAGTGTAGATCGCACCGACTCTCTCCGAGGAGCTCCACAAAAGAAAGCGGCAGTGGCACCGAGAGGCGCGAGCGTCGAGTCGTACAACTTCCCCTTGGCGCGGTCTCGAGACTGATCAGGATTCCGCCGTTTGGTCTTAGCGGCGGGCAAGCGAGTCCGCCCTCAAGCCCATCGCCATTGAGTTATTGTAGCATGCAACGCTGGGCGGCTGCGTTGGCGGTAAACTGAGGACGCGAAGCCCAAACGCAGAGCGAGGTCGACGATCGAAGAAGGCGAGATCTTGAAATCGCTAGCCGATTGCGGCCTCCGTATGCGAACGAAGGGCTCAGGAGCCAGACGTCGATAGTATTCGTGAGTAAATAGCTCAACGAGAGAGCCAATAGCGCTGCGTTGTGAGGCCGGATGGAGTTCGCAAGGCCGAGAGGGTCGTCGAACGCTGTCGCGTAGACAGCAATGACCCGAGAGGGCGACAGTAAACGTTCGGCAATTGCGCTCGATACGCGGGCTCATTTGCTCGCTGAGCAAACTCAGCTTCGATGGATGAGCGAGAAAACGCTGGAGAGCATGACGAAGCCAGCAGCATCCAGCAGGTCCAGTTCCCTCAGGTCGGAAACGCTCATCATAGCAGCCTCGCAAAAAGTGTACAACGTGCGCTACGCATGCCAGCTGCTTCCCTTCCTGTTGCGTGCGCAACTCTTGCAGGGCAAACTCATCGCGGTGCTCCGAGGGCCGGCGCACCCGAACCCCCTCCTCCGCCTCCTCCCCCGCCGCCGCCAAACATGGAAGCCATCATGTCCATGAGTGGGTTGCCTTGTCGTGCCGGACGGATGCCAAAGTGAATCTCGCCGATCGCCGTCGTGGCCTGCCGCGGCGTCGACAAGATGATCAGCACATTGCTCCCCGTTGGCAAGAAGGCAATCAAGAGAGTGAGCTCACCTCCTTGACTTCGGGCGTCCTGAGCCATTGAACCTGCTTCTCGTACCTCGACACGAGGCTCTGCCAAGCCTTCGTCCCGGCCCCTCGCTGGACGCGCATCTCGTTGCCGACTCTGACGCGGTCGACCGATTCGCCAACGCCGGCCTGAACCGCCTGGACCGCCAACTGAAGAAAGTTGAGCGACGCGAGTTTTGTCACGGTCAATTCGTCTGCTGACGAAGACGCGGACGACGCTTGCGATTTCGCAAGGGCGGATTGGGGAGGCGGGTACGGGAATGCGACGACTCGCAAGGAAGGGTACGCCGCGAGTGCGAGAGCCATGAAGTGGGAGAGGAAGGTGCGAGCGGCGAGGATGAAGGACGCTTCGAGATAGCTCAAGACGCCGCGGGCGGCGTAGCGACCGACGGATGACTCGGGTGGCAAGTCCGGATCGAGCTTGTGCCAGTCGAACAGGACGTTGGCGAGCGTACGAGCGGCGTCCTGAGACGGGCAAACGAGGAGGTGAAGCGACGCTTGCTCATAGTCGAGCTCTGAGGCGGGCATTGACGGGTCAGCGCGGTCCTCCCCTCGCAGGAGAGGCTCGCAAACCCCAAGTCCCACCTTTGTACAGGGTCTCTCCGAGGTACTCGTGGATTTCGACGTCACCTGCCGGACCGGAGCCAGTCTTGGAAGTCCATCTGCGGGTTGAAGCGTGTGAGCGAGAGCTTCCCACTAGAGGCGAGCGCTTCTTGCGAGTACTCACGCAAAGACGGCGTCGGTCAACGTCTTGCGCCATGCGCCGCTCCGACCCGTTAGAGCGATCAACTGGATGATCTTGGCTGCGCGGGCAGAGTTCGAGAGAAGTCAGCCCTCGAGTGTCAAGCCAAGTGGGGCAAGGCAATGAGGGAGCGAGTCCTCCTGGAGCGCTCCTCGCACAGCGAGCGGTACTTCGAGCCGACTCACCTCGTTCGTCTTTGTCACATCCGACGTCCCTCGCGGTCCAAACATCCTGGACGAGCATGGTCGCGAGGTCGACTCCGCTCCCTTGTTGCCCATTTTCTAGCAGTTTCCTCGCCGCGTCCCACAAGAGTTCAGCTGCCTCTTGCGCCTTGGCATCGTACGGCAAGACAGTCCCTGCGGGCGGCGGGTTCCTCCTCGGCGGAGCGAGCAACCGAGTCGCGGTCGTGCGCGCTTTTTGGTGCGCCGAGTAGAAATCGCCCGTTGCGAGGTGGTCGAGCACTTGCTGGTGCGCAGATGACAGGCTGGCCATTCTCTTTCGATTCGCTAGCTGGAACAAAGTGCCGAGTGGCCAACAGTGTCTTTGAAGGGTGGAGCGCCTCGTCACCCGCCCGGTTGACACGCGAGTAAGCCGATTCCAAGAGTTAACTGCAATGCCCTCTCTCATTCTAGTTGTCTATTGCGTGGACGCTACTACTGTATCGGCTCCGGTTCGACTGGCAGGCAAATGACGCAGTGCATTCCGAACACCTCTCATGCTGCGGAAGGTTTCCCTTCCCCTCGGACTCTTTTGATCACAACGATCTTTCGAAATACGGCTCAGGGGGATTCATCTACATTCTAGGGAAGGGCGGGCAGAGGCGATTCGCCCTTTTATTCGAGAACATGCACAGGTTCGAGAGCGAGACGCGAAGAAGTGTCTCTAGGCCACCGGCCGGGGGGGTTACTGGTACTTGACCTGGAACTTGGCCTCCTTCTTCTCGCGCTCGGTGTCAAAGACGTTGATCGGCCACTGCGGCTTGTACTCTGCGGCAAAAGAACGCAAAGGCCAGTCAGTCTACCGTGCGCGCAGGGCAAGTCACGCTCTCGCCGGAAATGTCAAGACGCACCGATCGGGGTGTTGAAGCGGGCCGGCTTCTCCTCGCCAATCTGGTTGATCTGCTTGACCTCGTCATCGGTGATCGAGACGACCTTGAAGTTCGACTCGATACGCGACGGCGTAACCGACTTGGGGATGACTGCGCGTGCGCGCGAAAGGAAGGAAGGCGTCAGCTCACGTATCACCGATGGTCGCAAAGAAGCGGCGAGAAACGTACTGGCGTGGCCGCCGTGCATGCCCCATGCGATGAGGACCTGACCCGGGTTGGCACCCTTGGACTCGGCAATCTTCTTGACGACCTCGTTCTCGATCAGGAGCGGCTCGCCGACAGAGTTGTTTCCGAAGCCTGCACATGCATCAGAGTGAGCCAAAGGTTGGTCCAAATGTCGGGTTCGTCGCCCCGCGGAGCAAGAACTCACCCGAGTAAGCGGTGATGACAATGTTCTTCTCCTTGTGGTGCGCAATGATCTCCTTCTGGAGGAGACGCGGGTGACGCTCAATCTGGTTGACGACCGGCTTGACGCCCGTCGCCTCAATGATGGCGTCGACCATCTTGGGCGAAAAGTTGGAAACTCCGATCGCCTTGGTCTTGCCCGTGTCGAGGAGCTTGATCATCGCCTTCCACGTGTCGACGATCGAGATCGAAGTGTCAATTTTGCAGACGTCGTTCTCCTTCGGGAACAGGTTGTCGTGCGGGTTGCCCTCGGCCGGGAACGCGACCGGCCAGCTGCACGAGCGCGCTCGAGACCTCGTCAGTCTCGCCCGCACGACCTTCGAACAAGCGGGAGTGACTCACTGGATCAGGTAGAGGTCAAGGTAGTCGAGGCCGAGCTCCTTGAGGGTGTCGTCGAGAGCCGGCTCGACAAGGTCCGGGCGGTGCTGCGAGTTCCAGAGCTTCGACTGTACACGAGAGGATGCGGTGGACGCGTCAGTCCCGTGTACGGCTCGCTTGCAATGAGGAGAGGACAGGACGCACGGTGATGAACATCTCCTTGCGGTCAACGCCCGACTCGGCGATCGCCGGAGCGATCTCCTTCTGGTTGCAGTAGACCTGCGTGTAGCGTATAGCGTGAGCACTGCTAGCGCGCTACGATGCTAGACAATGCGGCCACGGAGAGCCGCGTGCGAGCAAGAGCAGACTCGAGAGCCCACCTTGGCAAGGTCGAGGTGGCGGTAGCCAGCCTTGAGAGCAGCCGAGACGGCTTGCTGCAAAAACACGAAGGCACTCCGCGAGTCAGTCCAGGCTCGATGATGCTAGGTAAGCTTGTAGAAGAGAGGGTGGACGCACGCCGACCTCGCCCGGGGCGGACTGCCAGGTGCTGTCAACAAAGTCATTCGCGTCAACTTCTCGAGTTTTCAAACTGCACTTTGAAGAAAGTAGGAAACTGCTGCTCACCCGAAACCGAGGAGAGGGAACTCGGCGCCGTTCGAGAGCTTGACGGAGGGGACTTGCTGCGACATGATATCGATCTATCGCGCGAAACGCGGACGGGTTCAGTGTCAGCTTGGCAGAGCTCTTCGCAGTGCGCTGCATCGTAAAAGCGCAGTCTCACCTGTTTGAGAGAGACGGAGACAAGCAAAGAGAAAAGATCCGACGAGATCGGACACGATGACGTTGGAAATGCGCCAAAAGCGACGTGGGGCGGCGGCGGGCACAGAATAGATCGAGAGAGCAAAGGAGAGGAGAGCAGCGAGCAGTCAGTAGGCGGCGTAGACTGCCAGGGCGCAAGTCGCAAGAGGTGCACCTTTTTGTGTGTTTCAACGAGGGACAAGTTGAAGGGTGAAAGGAAAGAGAAGGGAGACACGAGCGGCGAGTCGTGTCGACATGGGCGGCACTCGACCGCATGGAGCGACGGCCCGCTCCCCGCGCTCACCTCCACTTTGGCTGCTTGCAAGTCGACTTGTTCCACGGCGCCGGCTCGCTTCGCTTCGTGCATTTGACGCGCTTAATGCCTCGTCTGCATCCCTTTGTGATCATAGCTCGCTTCTTGTCCTTTTGCGCAGAATTTACCTGCGTCTTGATTTGCCTCCAAAGCGCGATCTTGAGCGATTTCAGGCCCAATGGCCGGCTGCCTGCATGCGAGAAGAACTTGGCCTTTCCACGGCGAGAAGAAATAGGCTTGATCGATCTACAACGATTCTGAGTAAGCCCCCAATGCCCGAAAAAAATGCGAAGGACCAGTCCGATCCATGGGAAGCGTAACGTGAATCTGCAGTCGCCGGCAGCGCTCTTGCCGTGCAGTGCTCAGCAACATCGCGATACCCTGTCAACTTGTGTCGCGTCTGGAACATGCAACAGGAAGCACAGATGCGCACGGGTGCAGACGAGGAGCGCCTGAGGACGTGCGTCTATGTTCACGCAGGGTCGGATGGGCATCTTACCAACCCTGCCATTGCGCGTGGGAAGCGCTCGCAGGTGCGTCTCGCGTGGCGTCAGCGCGGCCCTTCGATATAGTTCACCGAGCAGCAGCAGCAGTAGAGGATCGTGAAAAGCTCACACGAGCGACCTGTGCTTGCCGTCAACCAAGCGAAAAGATTGCTTCATCCTCGAGCGCCGGCTACAGCAAGAGCGTGCGGAAAGCAAGAAATCGCGATCGCTGGTAGGTCGCATTTGTGCTGGAGCGAGTATTTCCCGGACACATCATCTCAGCAGACGAGGGAGTCGAGAGGTAGCGTCCGCCGAGGGTCGATTGGTGGGGTGCTGCGGATCGGCGACAGCGTGTTGAGCCAATGCTAGCCCCGACGCCTACCGTGACGGGTGATAGTCGGAGAGAAGAGAAGAGTAGCTCGTCGAGCAGCAAGCACCAAAGCGAGCGATACCGATGAAGGAGAGCACTGGACGGGCGGAGAACGAGGAGAAGGTTGTCGTGCCGCGGCCCGGCACCGCGAACCACTCGGCCGAGATGAGCAAAGCCAACGCCCAACTTTAGTGTATAAGCAGCCCTCAACCCTTGCCGCGAGTCCCTTCCTCGTGCTCTTCCACGCACGCTTACCAGTATCGCCAGGACGCATTCAGGAACTCACTCAGACCGACGAACCTGAACTCGTCTCCGTCCGCTATGCCGGGCGTCTCTTCCGCTGACGGAGCCCCTCATCACGAGGACGACCACCCTTATCCTCACCACCTCGCTCAACAACTACCGCCAATACAATTCGAGCCGACCGGCCTATCGGGGAACACGACTACGAGACGCGATAGCGGATCGGCCGGAGTGGCGAGTACCGCGACAGACGATTATCCCGAGAAAGGGGATCAGTCATCGGGCGCGCACTCGGTTCATGGAGGCGATGTCGAGAAGGGAGATGCGGTAGCGATTGCAACTCCGGCGGACAACTTTCCGGACGGAGGCTGGCGCGCCTGGAGGTGAGCGGACTACTTAGAGTGTGTTTCGTACGCCGTCGACCGATCCCCCGCTGACACCCCCGCCTCGATAGTGTTGTTGCTGGAGCTTGGTGTATCTCTTTCACGTGAGCTCCAGGCTCTCAAGCCTTGCTATGATAGAGCATAGACTGACGATCGGCTGCGTTCCCGACAGGTCATGGGGTCAGTTGGAATACGTCCCGTTCGAGCCGCACTCAGCCTGACAAGTCGCGATCGCAGGCTACTCCAACTCCTTCGGAGTGTTTCAGACCTATTATGCAGAGCACCAGCTCGCATCCCACACGTGCGTCCGCTCCCTATAGCGCGACGTAGTGATGATCTCCCTTACCCTTTGGTCTGTTTCTCGCAGTTCGTCCGACATCTCGTGGATCGGCTCTTTCCAGCTTGCGATGGTACTCGCGTGCGCATTTCTCGCCGGCAAGGCTTTCGACGCCGGCTACATCAAGTACCTGCTCTGCGCCGCGTTATGTTTCTACGCCGCGGGGTCAGTCGTGTTCGCTCGTCTCCCATCCTCCAGTCGAGCTCACTTACACCTAATACAGATTATTCGGACTCGCCAATGCCACGCAGTACTGGCAGATCTTCCTCTCGCAAGGTGTTGCGTGCGGTTTCGCCGCCGGAATCGCGTTCCTCCCCGCCGCCTCGTCTGTCTCGCATTGGTTCAGGCGACGACGCGCGACGGCTCTCGGCTTTCTCGCGACGGGCAGCTCGATCGGCGGCATCGTCTACCCGATCATGCAGAACCGCATGTTCGCGAGCGTCGGATTCCAGTGGACTGTTCGTGCCGGTGAGCCTTTCATCCGCGCTTCGCTGATGACAGTCGGAGACGAGTCAGAGACTGACTTTGCGTCGTTCAGTCGGCTTCCTGACGATCGCCCTGGTCGGCATCGCGGCCCTCACCGTCAACTCGCGCCTGCCGCCTCGAAAGATTGGCAACATCTTCGACTTTAGCCCGTTCCGAGAAAAGAGCTTTGCGCTCTTTGTCGCTGCCGAGTGCATCATCATGTGGGGACTCTACCAAGCGTGAGTTCCTCTGCCGATTTGAGCGCCGTCAAAAGGAGGAAGCTGACTATGGGAGGAGGACGCAGCTATTTCTACATTCAAGATTACGGCGCGCTCCACGGCGTCTCGCACAACGTCACGCAATACGCCCTCGCCATCTTGAACGGCGCCTCCGTCTTTGGCCGGATCATTCCGAATTGGCTGGCCGACACGTACGGTCCTCTGACGATCCTGACGCCGCAATGCTTCATTTCGGGGATCCTCATCTTCCTCTTCATCCCGATGTGCAAGACCGAAGCGGGGTTGATCACGTTTGCGATCCTGTTTGGGTTCTCGTCCGGCGCTTACGTCTCGATGATGCCGGCGACGACGGCGTCGTTGACCAAGGACATGCGGCAACTCGGTCACCGGACATCGCTCCTGTTCCTCGTCGTGTCGCTGTTCGCCCTGACGGTACGCCCTCCGCGAACTATCTCCTGCTGAGCAGACGCTTACCTCACGTCCTTTCGCAGGGCACGCCTATCTCGGGAGCAATCTTGCAGCACGACCCGTCCTACCGAGGGTCCATGTTCTGCGCCGGCTCATTCGTTATCCTCGGGTCGTTCTTGAACGCGGCGACTTGGTGGGTCGTCTCGAAAGAAAAGGGTACAAGATGGGTCTAGAAGTGTTGTTGTATTCGGTGTACTCAGACTGGAAGGTCGTGCTGTGCGATGCGATTGCTCGAGCTTCTTCGAGCGATACTCGGCGTCCGTGCCTGAACGCGGCCTTCTTGCGTTGGTAGAGAAGCTCTTCTCCTGGTACAGGTCTCGATCTATAAAGAGAAAAAACCTGCCACAGCTGTGTACGAGTCCGCACTCAAGCTGCTGCGGCGAATTTGGTGAGACTGACCGGCCTTCTCACCGATTTTTTCGGCGACCTTTTTTTTGTGGAGTCCCACTTCGGCAAAGTCGAGCGGATCGCATGTTCCGACCCGTAATTACCGCGGCTACGAGCAGCTCGGGTGGTGCGCTCGCATCAGCCATCGGTCAGCGCGAGCGAGAGCTGCGTACCGCGCTCTTTCCTTCAACTCTCTGCGCCCGGAAGCCTTCCTCCGGTCAGGTCGACGCTGCTAACCATGCCGACACCACGCACGGCGACAACACCGAGTTGGAACGCAGACGAAGCGACTCCGGTCGCTTCACCTACCGCATCTGCAGCGGTCTCGAGGACTCCGACGCTCGTCGACTTGGTCGCTTACGCTCAAGAGCAGCAGAACAAGGATGCGGAGCATGGAAAGGAAGAGGAGGGATCGAAGGCGCACGAACATGCCCGCCACAGTCAACATCACGCCGGACTGCCTCATCTCCCGCCGCATCCGCACAAGCACCTCGAGCAGTACTTGCCGCCCGATCACTATCCGACGACAGCAGAGGTCTCGTCGGAGAAGGCGACGAGGACCGACGATCAGGATGCAGAAAAGGCGGAACCGGTCGCGGTAGCAGGTGCTGCGACCGATGAATACCCAGACGGCGGCTTGAAGGCTTGGTTCGTTGTCGCTGGAGCATGGGCAATCTCTTTCACGGCATGGGGTGAGTCAAGGGGCTCAAATCAGGTTGGATCGTACGCTTGGGTACTTGGACAGACTTGCTGATGGGGAAGATCTTGGCAGGCTACGCGAATGCCTACGGAGTCCTGCTCTCATACTACTCGACACATTCCCTCGCATCATATCCGGAATCTTCTCTCGCGTGGATTGGCGCGTTCCAGATTGCCGCCAACTTGTTCTGCGCCATCTTCTCGGGCAAACTCTTCGACGCAGGTTACGTCAAGCACTTGCTCTGCGCCGGTCTCCTCGTTTACACCGCCGGGTGAGCTTCGCCTAAGAGAACTGCGCAGGCTGCCCTTGCTTACCGTGCCCGATTGAGCAGCCTTTTCGGCCTCTCGTATGCCGACCAATATTGGCAGGTCTTTCTCGCTCAAGGCCTCGCTTGCGGTGTGAGTACGGTTCAGGCCAGCTTTCCGTATTGCCGTAGCTGACGTATCTGCCGGAACAGCTCGCTTCTGGTCTTACCTTCCTGCCGGCTTGCTCGGCCGTGAGCCACTACTTCAAAAAGCGGAGGATGCTGGCGCTTGGTATTCTCGCGACCGGATCGTGA
This sequence comes from Rhodotorula glutinis, assembly GCA_037974285.1. NCBI lineage: Eukaryota > Fungi > Basidiomycota > Microbotryomycetes > Sporidiobolales > Sporidiobolaceae > Rhodotorula > Rhodotorula glutinis. The sequence continues at coordinate 139,153 of JBBPFV010000012.1, read as the reverse complement.
GGCTCTAGCCTTTTCAGTCACTCTTAAGCAGACGCTGACTCGATGCCTCTCGAATAGGTCGATGGGCGGAGTCCTTTACCCTAGTCTGCTCAACAAGCTGATCTACTCGGTCGGCTACGGCTGGGCCATCCGAACCGGTTCGTCTATGCCTCCATCCGCATACAACAACTAGACTTTCCAACTGACGCAACGGCGCACTCACAGTCGGCTTCATTAACGTTGCGCTTCTCGCCTTTGCCTGCCTCGTCATCGATACCCGATTGCCGCCTCGCCCGCTCGGCAAGATATCGTCCTGGCTCGACTTCAAGGTGTTTGTTGGCAAGGAGAACCGCGGTTATACGCTCTACGTCTGCGGCGCTGGTATCGTCTGGCTCGGGGTGAGTACACACCTTTCTTCAGAATCGGAAAGCGCTCGAGCTGATGGTCCGACGCCGGCACCGTGCAGCTGTACACTCCGATCTTTTACTCGTACACACATCTCGCCGGCCATGCGAGTACGGATCAAGCCGCTGACCTGAAGGCCTTTTGCAGTGAGCAATACGCCCTGTTCCACAACGTCAGCCACAACATTGCGTTCTATTCGCTCGCAATGCTCAATGCCGCTAGCGTGATCGGCCGCACGATCCCAAATGTAAGCTCTTCTCACTGTGGCCAATCCGAGATTCGCAGTGCTGACTCGCTCGCTTCGTAGTATTTCGCCGACTCGTACGGGCCGCTGAACCTCCTGATCCCGGCGACCTTTGTCTCGGGGCTCATGATCTTTTTCTGGATCCCGGCCATGATGAACTCGGCGGGCGTCGTCGTCTGGTCCGTCCTCTTTGGCGCGTTTCAAGGCGCTTTCGTCTCCATGCTCCCCGCAGGTGAGCTCTCCCTCCCTCCGTCCCATTCCTGCGCGTATCAATAGCATGCTCACCCCTCACTGTCACGCCTACAGCGGTCGCTTCTCTGACGGACGACATGCGCACGATCGGGATCCGAATGGCCATGGCGTTCCTCCTCCAATCGACGACGGCGCTCGTCGGTACTCCGATCGCTGGATACATCATTTCAGGTCGCGGAGGTCAGGCCGGCTATGTCGGCGCTGGCGTCTACAGTGGCGTCGTTGTCCTGGTCGGAGTCGGGCTCATTACGTGGGCGAGGTTCGAGACGGCGCAGAAGAAGGGGATGCCGTTCGTCTGAAGTGGCGGCGCGACCGGTCGGATCTGGGTTCCGCTTCGCCGCAGAGACGCCCAGTGCATTCTTATCTGCGCGGTGCTCTTTCACGTTAAATCTCGCCCGTGCGCGACTCTCGCGCGTGTACTACTCTTACGCCTTTTTCATAGGTTCCTCGCATTCTAGACTTTCCCCTCCCGCCCGCGATAGACCATACCTCTTTCCTCCGATAGATTATAGACAGTAGAGTTGCCGATAGATAGAATCCGCGACTTTACAACCTCCTAGCGCTCCTCCGAGCGGAAGAGCGTGCGCTTGTGTTGAGAGCAACGCCACCGAGATGAGTGCGTCCGCAGTCAATTGTTCTCCCGCTCTCGCACTCCCTCTACCCTTTTGGCGTGGCGTGGGACGGGTCGAGAAGCGCCATGAATTGCGAAGCTCCGAGCTCGCATGTGGCGAAACAAGCGTTCCGCGGCCGGACAAGTCGGTGGGTGGTGGCGGGCCTCCGGACTCCGCGGCGAAGACCGAAACGCGCCGATTTCTTCGCGGCCGAGGCTCTTGGGGACTCACTGCTCGGCGGACCCGCTACCAACATACTCTGAGGCGAAGAGTACGGCCATGGAGGTCGATCCTACGAATGCCAACGCCGTAGCAGGGCCGTCTAGGCTCTCGCATTCGGCGTCTGGACCTGCAAAGACGACGACGACGAGTTCTTCCGCCGCCTCCTCCGCTGGCACTCGACCGGAATCTGCCCGACACGGCCACAGCTCGAACAGTCGAACCGTATCGACTACAGCGCTGACGAATACGACTCGCAAGGATCCTGTACGACGAGCGGCGGGACCGCTGATAGTCCCGACTCAAGTGACGACAGACGGGACTCGAGTGGTGCCGCAACAGTTTGAGAACTGCCAACTCGAAGACTTGATCACCTTGATCGGTATGTACTTGTGCGTCGTGCAGCTCTGGACTCAGTGCTGACGCCGCGCGCGACCAGCTTCGATGCTCGACCGGTTGATCGAACACAACGACCGGATTCCGCTCACGTCAAACTCGCTGACGAGGTTTCACTCGCGCGCGCCGCCCAATATCACCGTCCGGGACTACCTCCTCCGAATAGCCAAGTACACCAACGTCGAACCGTGCTGCCTCTTGATCCTCCTTCCCTATGTCGATAAAGGTCAGTCTTGGTCCAGAGTGGCACGTTCCGCTCTGCCAGAAGTCTCGCTCACGATCCTTTTGCTCTCTGGACAGCCTGCGCTCGGATCGCGAGTTTCACCATCTCGTCGTTGACAGTCCACCGGTTCATCATTGCCGCTATCAGCGTCGGGTCAAAGGCGTTGTCGGACGCGTTCTGCACAAACGGTCGGTACGCTCGTGTCGGCGGTATCAGCGTCGTCGAGATGAACCTCCTCGAGAAGGAGTTCTGCGAGGCGCTCGATTGGCGATTAACGGTGAGCTGCCTCCGAGGCTCTTGGAGGTCAAAGGAAGAACTGACAGTTACCGCGCTCGCTCAGACCTCGGGTCCGGTCCTCGCGCACTACTACACTTCGCTTGTGCGCTCGCATCCCAAATTTCAACTTTCTGCTCACGAAGCGCCTTCGCCTCCGCCTCCCGCCGCACCAGTCTCGATCCCGCCTCCTTTGCCCACTTCGACGTCGACCTCGACGCCACCTTCCCCTCCCACTTCGAAGCCCGAGACCGCGGCACCCGCACTCTCTGCCCGACCGACACCAAGTGAACCTCGGTTGAACGCGATGCAAGTCGACACGCCGCCTTCAAGAGCGCCGGAACTCGCTTCGGCAGCGATGACGCCCGTGACTCCGGCGGTCGATCGAGGCTCCGGTCCGGGATCCGAGTCTGCTTCGCATGACGGCGACTCGTCCACTGCGCCTTCTTCTTCGACTTCCTCTCCCTTTACGCATGCACCACATCCTCGACCTGGCCCTCAGCGAAGCGACGGCTCGAGGCCGCCCAGTCAGAGTCGAAGTAGCGGTAGCGGCGCTGAGGCGCCGGCCCTCTTTCCGCCGAATCTGACGCGGCACATCTCGGACACGGGCTCAAACCTCCCTTCGCCTGCTCGAGGGGCTGAGCATACGCCTCCGCCCATTGCGGGTCAAGAGACCGGTGCAGGGGCCGCAGGCGGTACCTCGAACGGGTTCTCGAGCTCCAATCCCAATTTCCAGCCGAGCGGGTTGAGGTACCTCGAAGGCGTCGGATCAACGGGACAAGATACAGATATGAAGGCGGCGGCGGCTTCGATGCGGCCACCGTCTGCGATCGGAGCGAAAAGGGCGCATGACCGACTCGCCGATTCGTCCAGATCGAGGTCGCGAGAACGAGCTGGCGCGTCGCCTTCGTTTACTGCTGCTTCCGCTGGTGGTGCAGGTCATGGCTACGGACAAGAACGTGGGGCAATCTTGCAGCCGGACCTGCAGAGGGTTGGATCCCCGTTGGCAGGACATGCGGGAGCGGGCGTCAGGATGTCGGATCACGTCAGGTTGGGCAAGAGTCCACGGTTGGCGTTTGCGTCGACGGCGATGGGGGATGAGGTCTGATGGTGTGAATAGCCGTCTGCAGGAGGTCACTTTCTTTGTCGTATCATATTCTTCCGAGACTCGCCAGCATGGCCTGGCCTCTCTGCTGAGGCAAAAGCTACGAGAGTAAGATGATGATCTCGAGTACATAGTGCTACAATTTGACGGTTGACGCTCCGGAGGTCTGCGCGACGATTCCGGGATTAGTCCGGGTTCGCATGCGCCTCGAGCAGCGCGAAGGAAGCACTCGCCCTCGCTTCTCATCGGTTCCGGTTCCGTCCGCTGTTGGCTGCTCCTCCTCCTCCCGCCGTCATATCGTCCCATGCCTTCTTTGCCTGTGCCATTCCCGACAGCCAACCGAACCCGGAAGAACCGCCGGCCTCTGCCGCAGCAGGCTGCTGCGCCGCCCGACGAGTCCGTCCAGTCTTGCCGTTCTTGGCGGCGTTCCCCGCCGCGGGAGGGTTCAGGAACTCCAAGACGGACCCGAACGCCTGACCGACGAAATCTTGTGCGGCTTGAGCTCCCGCGGAAGGGTCCTCGTTGGATCGGTACGAGTTGCGTGCGTTCCGCGACGACGACGACGACGAGGTCGATTCGCGTCGACGCCTCTCGCGAGCTTGACGGTTCCTCGTTGTAGACGTGCCTGAACCTCCGAAAGCCGAGTTGAGCCAGGACGAAGCGGCGTTCGGGTTTTGCCCGTTCGAGGCGAACCACCAATTGGCGCCATGTCGCCCGAGCGAGTAGAGCGTCTTGCCGACTCCCGTGGCGTAGCCTGCTGCATCTTGTACGCCACCACTGACTCCTCGATCGGTTCCTGCGCCGTTATAGCCGAGGTAGATGGCCGACAAGACGGCGGCGATACTGCCCCACTTGACGAGCGAGATCGCGGTCCTGAACGCGAACCGCGCCGACGAGAGGAACGAGAGGAACGCAGTGTACCCTGCGAGTAACGACAGGGCGAGCGGGACGAGTTGCGACGGGTTCGAGGCGAGCGAGGCAAAGTCGAGAGACGCCAGAGTGTACAGCGGGTCAGACAGCGACGCCGGCATGTACGGCGAGATCAGGTCGATCACGTGCATCAGCGGGCTATTGTCGTATGGCATGTTTGACTTTGATCAGGCTGCGTAAAAGAGCGAGAGGAGGTCGAGACGAGGACAGCTGGCGACTCTTTTCGTCGTCCGCAGCGGCGGCGACGTCATTCAACTTTCACCTCAGCGCAGTCTCGATGTCAGGCGCAGATATGCTGTATGATTGCTAGCAGTGTCCCGCCTACGAACATTGAAGTCGCTCCGGCAGGGCTCACGAGAGAGCTTCCGGCTTCCCAACTGCGCCACTAATTGCCTCTTCGCACACTCGAGACGCCACAGTGAGCTCGGACAAGCCCTATTACGAGCGCTCGCGCGCGCTACAACCGTCCGCGCTCCAGCGCAAAGTCGGCCGGCGTGCCGTAGCCGTAAATCCGCGCCGCCCGCCACCCAATCCGTGCCTCGCTCCCAAGACTGTGCGCCTGGTGCGCCGCCGCCTGCTCCGCCATTTCACCGGTCAGTCCGCCCCACGCTTGCTATGTGCTGCCAAAGTCAGCTTACCGCTTGTACCAAGAGTGGCAAGGGTCGGATAGGCTGAAAAGTCCCGTCAAGCCAGCCTCCTGTGGACTGCTGATAACGAGTGTCATCGTGTCCCGCGAGGGCGGCTTGGAATGTCTGCGCAAATGCATGATAGTCAGCGTACCGACAATGGCTCAGGATGTGCAGAAGCCAAGACTTGCGATACGTCGTCTGATGCGTTCTCCGGGCCACTCTGCCTGTACTCGGCACGGCCCGTTAGCCCCTACGTTTCCACGGCATTATTTACCTCCGGGGGACGGGTGACGCACCAGGACGAGGCAACCTTGGACGCGCTCAGTCTCACTCGATTTGGGCCGACCGTCTGCGTAGCGAGAGTATCGCATGACGGCGTGATGGATGCCTCTGATGAGCTCTTCCAGCGACCGCAAGTCCAGGTACGTCAAGCCGACGCCCCGATCGTTCGGGCGCGCAAAGCTGAGACTTCGGTACAGTTCTGATGACCAATCCCCTTCAGCGGTGTCGGCGCGGCCGCGCGTATTGTCCCGGAACTCGCTGAGTATCTTGCCGACGAGGGGACGGAGAGTGCTCGTATTCTACGAGACACTGCGTGCTCCGAATCGCAGTTGGTTCTCCGCCGTATTTGCTGCTCCGGCGGCGGCGTCCGATTGGAGCTTCCGAGTGAGAAGGCTGTTCCTCGCTTGCTCCGCCTTTTCAGCAGCCGTGTCGTGCATCGCGGTGCTCATGGGATTCTCGGCGCCGAACTGAGCAGATGAGCGTAAGCGGGCTCAAGTTTTGAGGAGTCGTCAAGCTCTGTGGGGAAAGGCATACCAGCTTCTGAAGGAGAACGTCAAACCTCATCTCGCGCTGACAGCGCAGTGGTACCCGCGTCAGCGTGGAAGCGCGTCAACTGTCTTGTAGCTGAATGACTTACAACAATGCAGTTGTAGATGTCACAACTCAGGCAGAAACCCCCTTGAGCATGTCTGAGCGCTGCAACTTCGCCGCCCAACACGGCGTCGAGCTTGACCAGATGATTGCCATTGAGTTGACCATGCGACAGAACGGTCTTATTGTAGACCGTCCATCCAGCGATGTCGGCGCGCTCGAACGCCCCGTGTTTGTCGCCTTCGCGATGGTTGCCAATCGGAACGCATCGTTCGGCGATATTGGCGAGAGCTTCGATGTGTTTCAGGATCGACTTTGATCGGTTCAGCGCAGCGAGGGCTTCCATGGTGGCTTCGAGGCACGCAAGGAAGGGCGAGGAGCCAGAAAGAAGAGATGGCCTGAGGGGGCGTCAGAGCAAAAAAGGATGGCGTGGAGAGATCCGCGGACGTGCCGGCATCCAAGCTTGCATCGGACTCTGAGAGGCGGCCGGTTTCGGTCAAGCCTTCTTGATTGCGGGAGCTCTCGTTTCGCGACTGAGCGCAGCATGAGAAATCAAGCACAAGGTTGGAGGATGCGCACTCGAGGTAGAGGTCGGGCAGGGCAGCAGCATAGCGAGCGCGGGTGTTAGCTCCATAGCCTGGCACAGAAGTCGTCACAAGGCTCTAGAACTGGACGCAAAAGGAGCCAGTACCAGCAAGGAGTGAGGCGCGAGAGACGAGTCGATTCGCGGCGACTTTGGCGACGACGGAAAGTCGTGCCCCCCGACTTGTTGACGCTGCCTTCCACCGACGCGACAGCCTGTTCCTTGGGCTCTCCTCTCCTCTCGAGTCGCTCCATTCCTCTGTCTGTGGCAGGACTCGCTCTCGGCTTCACCGGTGCCCGACTGGTCGCGCGTCGATTCTCGCATAACAGCCCTCGACCCTCCCACTCGCTCTCGCACGCGGTACTAGACTGTCAGGATGGACGCAGATTTGTATGACGAGTTTGTAAGTCGTTCAATGACGGGCGCGAGCATGGGCAGGCCACTGCTGACGATCTCGAAAACGACGCCGCGCAGGGAAACTACATTGGACCCGACGACGACCTCGACTCGGACTACTCGGGAGACGAACAGCAGCAGCAGGGGACTTCTAATGGAGCTGGATTCGAGTCAGAGGCGGCGGCACCGCTGAGGGCGTACGATGAGGACGACGAGCAGGACCAGCAACCCCTCGAGGGGATGGAGGTCGACGGTCAGTTCCCTCGCCCACAGGATGCTCCTGCCGTACCAGGACTCGCCCAATTGCTGTCCTGGAGCATGTGGCTAGCTCGTCGGGGTCATGAAACTGACGCATTCCCGATCTCGCAGACATCCCCTCGTCGAACGCGATCGTCCTGCACGACGACAAGACGTACTACCCTTCTGCCTCGGCTACGTACGGACCTGGTGTTGAGACGATGGTGCAGGAGGAAGACGCGCAGCCACTTTCGGTCCCGATCGTCGAACCCGTCAAGACAAGAAAGTTCCGACTCGGCGCTGCAAAGGGACCCGAAAGGCGGTGGGATGACCAGTCCGTTACCTTCCCTCCCCTTGTGCAGAATGCAGACACTGACGCTGTACTCGCACAGGTTCCTGATGGGCTTGGCGTCGAACCCGGAGACGGTCCGGAACGTTGCGATCGTTGGGCACTTGCACCACGGCAAGACGGCGCTCGTCGACATGCTCGTTCACGAGACGCACATCATCGACGTCGACATCGACCGACAGGTGAGCATTCCAGAGCAGGTGCGGTGCTCAAGACCGGAGGCTGACCGATCGCGCATCATCAATCGCGCGACAGCTCCGCTACACCGACACCCACGTCCTCTCGCAATCTCGCAAGATCTCGCTCAAGTCGAGTCCGATGTCGCTCGTCCTGCCCAACACCAAGGGCAAGTCGTACCTGGTCAACCTGGTCGACACGCCCGGCCACTCAAACTTTGTCGACGAGATCGCGTCGGCGGTCCGCGTCTCGGACGGTGCTGTCGTTGTCGTCGATGCCGTCGAAGGCGTCCTCCTGACGGCGACGCAGACGATCCAGCACCTCGTCAAGCAAAAGGTGCCGATCGTCCTCGTCCTGAACAAAATTGACCGCCTGATTCTCGAACTCCGACTGCCGCCGGGCGACGCGTACTTCAAGCTCCGCCAGACGATCGAAGAAGTCAACACTGTCATCTCGGAGATCGACCCGGACCCTTCGCTGCGCGTCTCGCCTGAACGGGGTAACGTCGCGTTCGCGTCGACCCAGATGGGTTGGTGCTTCACGCTGAAGTCGTTCGCCAAGATGTACGCCGACACGTTCGGCCCGATCGACCTCGACCAGTTTGCGGCGCGCCTCTGGGGCAACATCTACTACCACTCGGAGACCCGCAAATTTTCGCGGCAAGCGGCACCCGGGGCGAAGCGCGGCTTTGAGCACTTTATCCTCGACCCGCTGTACAAGCTGTACTCGCAGGTGATTGGCGAAGACACCGACACGCTCAAGAAAACGTTGCACCAGCTCGGGATCCACTTCAAGCCGGCCGTGTACAAGATGGACGCGCGCCCTTTGCTCCGCCTCGTCCTGTCGCACTTTTTCGGTCCGGCGACCGGCCTCGTCGACATGCTCGTCGAGCACGTCCCGAACCCGCAAGAAGGCGCGCGGAACAAGGTCGAACAGACGTACACGGGCGCGCTCGACTCGCCGCTCGGACAGGCCATGCTCGCTTGTGACCCGGCCGGTCCGCTCGCGATCCAGATTGTCAAGCTGTACCCGACTCCGGACGCGGGCGAGTTCCGCGCGTTCGGTCGCGTATTGAGCGGAACGGCACAGGTCGGGATGGACGTCAAGGTTCTCGGGGAGGGGTACTCGCCGGAGGACGAGGAGGACATGGTCGTTCAACAGATCAGCGCGATCTATATCGGCGAGGCGCGGTACGACATCGAGACGGACGCGATGCCGGCGGGCAACTTTGTCCAGCTGTCGGGTGTCGACAACTCGATCTCCAAGACGGCGACGCTCGTCTCTGCCGACTATGACGCGTCCGAGTTGCGCACGTTCCGCCCGATCGCTCACCTCACGCAGTCGGTCCTCAAAGTCTCGGTCGAGCCTCTGCAGCCGTCCGAGTTGCCAAAGATGCTCGACGGCCTCCGAAAAGTCAACAAGACGTACCCGCTCCTCGAGACGCGCGTCGAAGAATCGGGCGAGCACGTCCTGATTGGGACGGGCGAGCTCTACCTCGACTGCGTCATGCACGACTTGCGCGTCATGTTTGCCGAGATTGAGATCAAGGTGTCGGACCCGGTCGTCCGGTTCTGCGAGACGGTCGTCGAAACCAGTGCGCTCAAGTGCTACGCCGACACGCCGAACAAAAAGTGGGTCCTTCGAAGGCTTCGAGCAAGGGAGCCCTGTTTGCGTGTGCTGATGCTTTCCTCTGCTCCCGCAGGAACAAGATCACGATGATTGCAGAGCCGCTCGAGCGAGGAATTGCCGAAGACATCGAGACGGGTCGGATCTCGATCCGGTTGCCGCCGAAACAGCTCGGCCAGCACTTCCAGACCAAGTACGGGTGGGACTTGCTCGCCTCGCGATCGATCTGGGCGTTCGGACCCGACGACCAAGGCCCCAACTTGCTCATGGACGACACGCTCCCTTCGGACGTCGACAAAAAGCTGCTGTACAGCGTCAAGGAGTCGATCAAGCAAGGGTTCCAGTGGGGTTGCCGGGAAGGCCCGCTGTGCGACGAGCGTGAGTTGCCCGTTAGCCTCTCGCTACTGGACTCGCCTCACGTCTGTGTTGACTGACTCGAACCTGAACCTTGCGCTACCCGCAGCGATAAGGAATGTCAAGTTCCGACTGCTCGGTGCCGACTTGGCGCAGGAGCCGATCTACCGAGGAGGCGGACAGATCATCCCGACGGCGCGGAGGGTGTGCTACTCGTCGTTCCTGATGGCGACGCCGCGATTGCAAGAGGTGCGTCATCCCTTTGGTCCAACTCTTTCCTTACTGGACGTACGAGCTGACGGCGTGTGCTCGCCGTACCTGCAGCCGGTGTACTTTGTTGAGATCCAGACGCCGCAAGACTGCATTCCGGCGATTTACGAGATCCTCGCGCGGCGACGAGGGCACGTGACAAAGGACATTCCGAAACCTGGTTCGCCGCTGTTCACGGTGCAGGCGTACATTCCCGTCGTCGATGCGAACGGTTTCGAGACCGATCTGCGGAGTACGTCGTGCCGTGCTCGTCACTCGAGACCGTTGAGCTAACGTATAGGGCACGCCCTCGCAGCGCACACGCTCGGCCAAGCGTTCTGCATGCAGACGTTTGACCACTTTTCCAACTGCCCCGGTGACCCGCTCGACAAGACGATTCAGCTGCGGCCGCTCGAGCCGGCGCCGGCGCAGGCGCTCGCGCGCGACTTTGTCCTCAAGACGCGTCGTCGCAAGGGTTTGAACGACCAGGTCAACGTTGCCAAGTTCCTCGAGACGGTGAGTTGCCGTCGTCTCTAGCTGTCGAGTTCTGGGCGCAGTCGAGGCTGACTCTTGACCCGGTCTTCCGCAGGAAATGGTCACCCTGCTGGCTTCGACCGAGCACCTCGACTTGTTGTAGTAGAGCGAGATGCGGGTGTGATCTGTACATCAGCGACAGAGGAGGACGTGTGTGTAATAAACAGCGTCGAGCTGTCTTTTCGTCGCACGTGCCGAGAGAAGAGACGACGAGAGTGAGCCAACCCGTCGTCGTAACTTCCGCCCTCGCCCCTCGTTGCCCTCTTTCCTGGCTAGGATACATACCAGAGCTCTTCACTAGCTCGCTTGACCCGTGTGCTCCGCCCGCCATGGTGTACCAGCCATTGCATTCCTTCTCGCAAGGCGGCCCAGCGAATCATCAATCAACTTTGCGACCGCTCTCGTCCCAAGGACGACGCCAGGCAGCGACGAGCGATTCAGGCATCCGTGCAGTCTCGTATGATGATGCGTATGACGACAGCGCCTTCATCGGGGACGACAGGAGGCCACCTTCGTTCCATTCGCACGACGGTCAACATGAAGCAACGACGGCGCACGGCGGGTCCGGCGCCGGTCTGTACTTGGGCGACCACGCCGAATTGACGTACGACAATATTCTCGACTCGACTCGGAATGGCGGACCGAGGCAAGCCTACGACCCGGCCGCGTCACAGGTCGGGACCCGGCAGATTTATGACCCTGACCTCGAACTGCGGCTCGATCCGCCGGCACCGCTCTACGTCAATCGGGGACCGACCAGTCGGGATCGAGATTGGGCAGAAGATGTCAAGGATCCCGGCGAGTTCGAAGACAGCTTCGAGGCGGGAGCGGGAGGTGGCGGCGCCGGCGACGACAGCCGTGTCGAGTACGAGGAAGACGACGAGGATCACGACGACCCGCTCCATAGCCCGGCTTTGTCTTTCCAGGGCGGATTTGGAGCACCTCCGACTGTGAGTTCTGTTACTATCCGCTGCTGGATCTCGAGTGGCAAGCTGACCCGCCTCGTTCCGCCAGACCGCCCACCTCCGCCGCAAGAACCTGCAGCAGCGCCGCGTCAAGCTCACGGAGGGCAACCTCGTCATTCCCTGCGCGATCCCGACGCGGCTCCTCAGCTTCCTGCCAAGAAAGGACTCGGACGAGTTCACGACGACGCGGTACACGGCCGTGACGTGCGGTCCGGACGATTTCAACGACCGGCACTACGTCCTTCGCCCGACGCTGTACAATCGGCAGACGGAGCTCATGATCGTCGTCACGATGTGCGCGCTCCTCGTTACGACTCTTTGTGCTCGCCTGTATTGACCAGTACCCCACTCGCGCAGGTACAATGAAGACGAGGAGCTGTTCTGCCGCACGATGCACGGTGTCATGAGTACGTCGCTTGGCGTGATGCACGCGCTGCGCAGCACCTTGTTGACCTGACTTCGGCTTCTCGCAGAAAATATCGCGCAACTGTGCAAGCGGAAAAAGTCTGCGACTTGGGGACCTGATGGCTGGAAGAGTGAGCCTTCTCACCTCGTGCGAACCGACGAAGGCCGCACTGACGCGTCAATCTTCACAGAGGTCGTCGTCTGCATTATTTCGGATGGTCGTAAAGCGATCCATCCTCGCGTGCTCGACTGGCAAGTTCCCCTGCGTCTGCCGATCCAGATTCTTGCCCAGTGGCTGACGAGCTCCTCCCTCACAGCCTGTCCGCCCTCGGAGTGTACCAACCCAACGTCATGACGAACCAGATCGACGAGCAGCCGGTCGCGTGCCACTTGTTCGAGAATACGACCCAGATGAGTATCAACCCGCAGCTCGAGTTCAGAGGACTCGAGAAGGGGATCATGCCGTGTCAGATCATGTACGCGGGACCTAAACTCCCACTCACAGTGTATGAGACTGTACGCTGATCACGATATTTCGTCTGCTCACCTAGCTTTGCTCTCAAGGAGAAAAAGTGAGTCTTTCAGCGGCCCTCCGCGGTTTGATGCTTTGACAATCTGACGCTCCACTCCCCTCGCAGCGCCAAGAAGATCAACTCGCACCGATGGGCGCTTCAGGCATTCGCGCCACAGCTCGACCCGCGAGTCGTCGTCCTGATCGATGTCGGTACCAAGCCCGCCGCGGGTAGTCTTTACAGTCTGTGGAAACAGTTCGACGTGAGCCAGAATTTTCCTCGTCTGCCAGCCGTCGAAGCTGATAATATAGCCTGCATCGACCCGGGAACAGATGAACTCGAACGTTGGCGGTGCATGCGGCGAAATTGTCGCGATGAAGGGCAAGCTCTGGCTCGGCTTGCTGAACCCGCTCATCGCGGCTCAGAACTTTGAGTACAAGATCTCAAGTGAGTCATGGCGAGCTCTGTGATTCGCTGACAGGATCCAAGCTGATTCAGTATGCGTTGTCAGACATTCTCGACAAACCGCTCGAGAGCGTATTTGGCTACATCTCGGTGTTGCCCGGTGCTTTCTCGGCATGTGAGTTACGATCGCCTTGTAGAGTGTAGATGATGCTAATTCGAATTGCTCCTCCAGATCGATACATCGCCTTGAAGGTGCGCTGGAGCCCAATTATCCTACTTTCCTTTGCCGAGGCTGACCCTTCCTCGCCCTCACGCAGAATGACGAGCTCGGCCACGGTCCGCTCGCGAGTTACTTCAAGGGCGAGCATCTTGCCGGTCACGATGCTTCGCTGCAGGAGAGCAACATGTACCTTGCCGAGGACCGCATCCTCTGCTGGGAGCTCGTCGCAAAGCGTGGTGACGCATGGGTCCTCAAATTCGTCAAGGTCAGCATCCGAAGTCAAGCTGAAGCTTCGAAAGTAGGCTGACCTCGCTCGTCTACAGTCCGCCAAAGGCGAAACCGACGTCCCCGACCAGGTTGCCGAGTTCATCAACCAGCGCCGTCGGTGGCTGAACGGTTCCTTCTTTGCCGGAGTATACGCCCTCGTCCACACCTTCCAGCTGTTCCAGACTTCGCACTCGCGGAAAAAGATCTGCTTCTTGCTCCTCCAGGCGCTGTACAATGCGATTCAGGTGTTCCTCGCTTGGATCGCTTTGGCGTACGTCTTACTTCCCTTTCCTGTCCACTCTTACGATGCTGATCCTGGCCGCCTCTTCACAGGAACTACTGGATCTTCTTCATGGTCAGCCGAGCGGCAGCTCCGTCCATGAAGGTTGTGCTGATAGCGCCTTCGATCGCAGGTCTTGACGACTTCGCTCGAAGACCCGACTTTCAAGCTCAAGGGTATCAAGGTCGTCAATGTCTTCATGCAGTGCGTTTCCCGAGCTAACCGAGGTGTCGACGTTCAGAGCTGACCTCGTCTTCTTTCGCAGGTACTTCTACAGTATGTCAGCTAAGCTCTACTCGGCTCCGCTTGTGAGGCTGACCTTTTCTGCTCTTCGCAGTGGGCGCCGTCGTCGCGTGCTTCTTGATGTCTCTCGGGAACCGACCGAAAGCGGCCAAATGGAAATACTTTGGTGTCGTACGCTCAGCCTCCTCGAAGCGCGCAGTACAGGGTGCTCGGAGAGCTGATCACCAAAACGCAACGCAGATGGTCATCTTTGGCGTGACGACCGCGTATATGCTCGGTGCCGCGGTGTTCTGCGTCTACAAAGCTGTCGAGCTGTCCGCCGATTCGCTCATCATGGCGCAAATCGTCATTTCACTCGTCTCGACCTGTTCGTATTCTCGCTTACTGTCTTCGGAATGGCGGTCGCGGTTCAGCACTGACGCGTCTTGGTTGACCGTAGACGGCTGCTATCTCCTCTCGTCTTTCATCGCCTTGGACCCATGGGTATGCTAGTCATCTGAGTCCTCGGCGGCTCGTCGGTCGCTCGCGAATCTCGACGCTGATCTTCCCGCACGCAGCACATGTTCACGAGTATCCTGCAGTACTTGCTGCTCGCCCCGTCATATATCAACTTGCTGTCGTGCTTTGCGTTCTGCAACTTGCACGACCTGAGTTGGGGTACGAAGGAGCAGACCAAGTCCGAGATCGACTTGGGCATCACCCGCAAAATCAACAAGAACGAGGTCGACATGGCGCTGCCGGCGGACCAGTCCGATATCGGTGAGTGGTGGTATGCTGACGCGAGAGAGAAGCACGACAGCGCTGATCGTTCCGTACGCAGACGTGGTGTACGACCGCTCGCTGCACAACCTCAAGACTCGCCCAATGATCATCCCGCCTCAATTGACGGCAGGACAGCGTCGCGACGCCGTCATGGACCACTACCAGTCGATCCGTACCAACATCTTGCTTGCTTGGGTCCTCACAAACGCGAGTCTGACCCTGCCTTCCAGTGGCCACTCATTGGCCGATCATTGGACGACGAGCTGACTTGGAGTGCTCCCCTCAGGCGGTACTCGTTGCAACCATACTCAACGGCGACTACTCGTCAACCTTTGCGCAAGGTGGCGGTACGACTCGCGCAAAAGTCTGTGAGTCGAGCAATCAGCTCCGGGACCAGCGCGTACTTGGCTGATTCTCTCGCATCTGCCCAGACCTCGTCATCATCCTCGTCGTTGTCGCGGTCCTGTCGCTGTTCCGCTTGGTCCTCTCGACGGCCTACGTCATCGACGGCTGTGAGCATTTTCATGCTTGCATAGGCTCGGTCCTCTCATACTGACGCCCTCGTTCCCACAGACGTCCGATACCTCGGCTCGCACATCCAACGTCGCCTCTTTGCTCGCCGTCAGATCAATCAGCAGAGCACACTCAAGCGCCGGTCCGCCTACAGCGAAGCCGGAACCGAGGTCAAGAGTGAAAAGCTCGACGACGAAGACGACGACGGCGAGACGGTTCTGGTCGACCCGGTCGGTCCTGTCGGTAATACGCCTGCGCCTACGAAACGCACCGGGTGGTTCAAGTTCGGCAAGTAACCGAGTCGATCGCTCGCTCTCCTTTCGCAGCATCTCTCCTTCAAGCCTGTACATTCGTTTTTCCGCCGCGGTGAACCCGCAGCGCTTCGCATTCTCACCACCTCGTTTTAGCATAGCCATTCTCTCTCCACCTGATATGCAACCCTGATATGCAACCCTGCGACGGTCGCTCTCACAGCTGCCTCCGAGCGTTCTGCTGATGCACGGCGTTCCTCGCTAGAAGAGCATGTCGGCGCCGCTAACTAGGCTCCCGCAGCCGGCTCGAGGGTTTCGGCCTGCTTGACTGCGAAGGAGTTAGACAGGATTCGGAGAGGAGTCCTCTCCGCCCGCGCTGCGCGTGTGTACCCCGGACGCCAAGCACACTCCAACTTTTCTTTTCCTCGCGAGCACCGCCTCGTCTTGCCGAGCGGCTCCACGGCCGCGAAACGGACGTCGGACGCGACTCTTCTCTGCTCTGTTCCCACCTTTATAGCGTCGACCCAGCAGTATGTCCTGTGAGTGAGCTGACTTCGGTCTCGAGGGGACGAGGAGAAGGTTGCTGCGGCTCGGAAGGCAACTTTGCTCGCCTTCCCAAACGCTCGCGCCTCTCGCAGCAGACTCGACGGAGCCGGAAGCCCTTCTGTACATGCGACTGACCTTTCTCGCGTGCTGACAGACCCTCAGCAACCTCAGCAAGCGTATTATGGACCTCCGCAAGGTGGACCGCCGATGCAGCAATTCTACGGCCAGCCGCAGCCCGTACGTTTCGCTTGCGTCTGTTCGTGATCTGGTCTCCGAGCGTGTCGACTCGTGACTGCAGCAAGCATTCAGATGTGTCGAACGGGACAGAGTCGAGACTGATAAAAATCGATGCGCCGCAGATCTATGGGCAACAACAACCGATGATGACGGCGCCGCCACAAAGTCAGGACGGGGGCGGCGGCGATTCCGGATGCGGCTGCTGCAAAGCGTGCTGTGGATGCTGCGCAGCCCTTTGCCTATTCGAGATGTGCTGCGACTAGAAGGACGGGGTGTGTTGGCCGGCTCCGCGCACACATCTGTGCGATCGTTGGCATGCGCATGGCGCAAACCGCTGCCCCGGGTCCGTGACGTTGTACAACCACCCTGTACATCCATCTTCGTTCCCTTGAATACATCCGACCGAGAGAGCGGGAGTTGGCGCGCTTTTCGTCGCGCATCCTGGACCATGGGAGAGCAGATGGCCTTCCCAAACAGTGCGACAGCTGCCTTTTCACCGCGTATTGCGATCTTCGGTTCACTTTGCCGTGCACGCGGGTATACGTTGAGTCTAGTAGTCACGACTGCTTGTATACTTGCCTACCCTGGACCCATACGGCCTTTCGGTCCGCCTCGCTCCCGTTGCACCACCACCTTTCGAGTTTCTCCTCGCTCGAGGCCTTAATTGGCCGCCCATCCGACGCCGGCAAGTCGAACCAGTCGACGCGAGACCTCTGACTGCCGAGCTGTATCCACTGCGCGTCAAACGCCGAGCCGACTTCGAGCGTCCCTACCCTTTTCGACTGGTCAAGTCCGAGTGCTTGCGCTCCACCCAGCGTCGCAAGGTACAGCGCTTCCTGCCAGGTGATGGCGACGTGCTCGTTTCGCTCAGGTGCGAGGTGCTGACCCTGCCCTTGTCGCAATCTCGAGATCCCGACCGCCCAGCGCATGTTTTCGTCGAGACCGACTCGGTACCCTCCCGAAATGTCGCTGCCGAGACCGACTTTGACGCCGGCTTGCCAAGCTTCCCGAAGCGGGAGTTGGCGCTCGGCGCTGAAGTAGACGTTGGAGAGCGGGCAGTGCGAGATGGCGGTGCCGGTGCGAGCGAGGCGGGCGAGGTCTTCAGCCGTTGCGTGCGTGCAATGCGCCATGAGCGAGCGCTCGTTCAGCAAGCCGACCTGTTTTCGTGGGAGACATACTTAGTCAGCCGAAAGTCTTCTCGTGTTTGCCTGATCAATGCTGCAAGCGGAACGAGTCTCACCTCTTCCAGAAGCTCGACGTCGCTTTTCCCGCCGAGCATCTCACGGCATGCATCCACCATTCCCTGACTCTCGCACATGTGCGATTGGACCCTCGTCCCCGTCCGTTCGGCCAAGTCGGCCAAGCCTCGCATCAGCTCAATCGAGCAAGTCGGGACAAAGCGCGGCGTCACGACCGGTTCAACGAGTTGGCGTTCTTCCGGGAGGTCGGCAGTGCGCGACCGAAGCGTAGTAATGAAACGCTCAGTCTCCGATAGGGAATCGGAGGTCGACTCGATATACGTTGGTAGCGAGTCTTGATCCATCGCGACTTTGCCGATTTGGCCACGAAGACCGGCTTCTATGAACGCTTGCGCGAGGACGAGGCTGTTCGAGCAGGTCAGTCAGCTCTGCAGCGTTTGATCCATCGCAATACAAGCCGGTAAGCTCGCCTCAACCAATTGCACGCACTTGGCTTCGACGCTGATGGTCCCGAAAACGCTCGCGGCTGTCGTTCCGTTCTCCAACAGCCGCTCGACCAGTCGCTGATAGACTCGCCGACCGAGACCTTCTGGGTCTCGATCAATGCCGGACTCGGCGGGGAACGTGTAGTGCTCGAGCTAGATGGACAGGTCACGCGAGTCAGCTCCGTTGATTGGACCCATGAGAAGCGCGGCATACTTGCCCATTCCATCAATGGCTTGTCGAGAGCGAGGCCGGCTTGGATATACTGCGGTGCGTGAACTGGGCACCGGGAAGGGGGACATTCGAGTGAATTGGTGAACTCGCCGCCGGTACTCCTTGCACGGACGCACAGCGGAGTCCTGACAGCCCAGCCGGAGAGTCAAGAAGGACTCACTGTGCGTGTCGACAAAGCCGGGCAAGATCCAGCCGTCCTCCCCGAGGTCGACTATACCACTTTCGCTCACTCGCTCGAGCAGCTGGCGAGACGCGGTAGAGTCGACCGGCTCGAGGTGCGAGATAAAGCCTCTGTCATTCACGGCTGTACAAAAGCTCTACTGTCAGGTCTGGATAAAAGGAGCACGGAACAAGAGGCGCGCGGGTACTGACCGATAAGGGTATCTCGCCGAACCGAGAGCGTTCGGTCCGTTCGGGAGGTGACGACGGTACCTCTGAGCAGCAGAGCAGGTGATGAGCTCATTGTGCTGCTCAACAGGGCCAGCTAAGCCTTTTAAACGGCGAAAGGTCCGCTCCAAGTGAGTCTGCTGCTGTTGCTCGCGGTGCTTGCCGACGCCGTGTCTCATCAAGTTCCGATCACTTTTCTCGGCCGAACGGCGGTAACCGGACCGGACCCGGGAGAGGAACTCTCGATCGACAACAGAAAATGACCGAGAGAACACGACGTCGGCGTTCCAAGCAGGCGCATTTCTCGTTCCGAGGCGTTCGCACCACAGCGGTCACTTCTGAGCAAGACTCGCTGATTGTCGCCTCGATCGGATAGGCTCCACATGCCCGAGCAGAACGCAATGCCTTCGACCTCGACGTGGAATGGCATCGACCTCGTCGAGAACCGCCGTCGAATGGAACGCGGCGAGCTCTACACGGCGTTCGTACCTGAGCTTACTAAGGAGCGAAGAGCTGCTTCGCAAGCGTGTGCAAGGTACAACCGTTTGGCGACCGAAGTCACGAGGCGAGAACAGGTCGAGCTCTTCAGAGAGTGCGTGTCGTTTCCTTCTCTAGACGGATCTCGAGGCTGATTCGACGGCCGCACAGGATCGTCACGACACTACCAAAGCTCCCACCCGCAAAGGAAGATCCCGACGAGGACGAAGCGCAGCTCACAGCGTTCCCTTGGGCTGAACCGCCGTTCAAAGTCGACTACTGCGGTCGCATCTTGTGCGTTACTTTCGCGCGATTCGCGTGGTGCAGCAGGCGCGAGTGATTGCAAGGCGAGCACAGATGATGTCGCGATCACTCACTCTCTCCGGCCCGCAACAGCATTGGCGAGAACAGCTTCATGAACTTCAATTTTATCGTCCTCAACACTTGCGAAGTCCGGATCGGTTCGCGGTGCTTGTTCGGTCCAAACGTGTCGCTGTGAGGCGTCCTCGGTCGAGCGTCCGGAGCGGCGACTCCGAATCTGACGCCCCGGTTGATGTGCAGCTTCGCCGGGACGCACCCGCTCGATCCCGCCGTCCGGAACGGCACCGCAGGACCAGAGAACGGCGGACCGATCACAATCGGCGACGACTGCTGGTTCGGAGGGAACGTGACTGTCTTGCCGAATGTGACGATCGGTCGAGGCGTGACAGTCGGAGCGGGCAGCGTCGTCACCAAGGTGAGCCTCGGCGGTCCTGCACTCTGTCTTGTTTGCTTCGTGGAGCACGACGCTGATGGTCGGATGCGCAGTCTGTACCGGCTTTCGCGGTCGTCGTGGGGAACCCGGCGCGCATCGTCCGCAAGATCGAGTCCGAATGGGCAGACGAGCACTTTGCTGCGCATCCGGAAGAGCAGTGGGAGATGCCGCCTGTGAAGACGTAGCTCAGTTGAGCAGAGTGAGCTCGAAGACTGTACATATGGGGATTCATGCGCGTCGAACGCTCGAGAAGGGACGATGTTCGGAACACGGCGATTCTTGCAGGCTTTTTCTTCCCCGCTTCTCTTTCTTCAACAGTCGGCGAGATCGATTGAAATGGAGATCGAGAGCAAGCTGGATCGTACATTGACAGAACCGCAAGCTATGCCGGGAGAACCTTGACCGTTCACAAAAAGGCTGCGACGCCTGCTGACAGTACGTCTCGAGGACCACACGCAAGCAATGTCGGCCGCTTTCATCCAAAGATGTACGGCAGGAACTGGCGCGACGTGACGCAGGCGAAGTCGATCTGCCGGGCAGCGCACCAACGCTGAAGCTCTTTGATATCGGTGCATAAGCCGTCCTGGTCGACGGACGCGGCGACCAAGTCGCTCGACACACGTTCCTCGTCGGTGGTCACAACCGTGATTTGCGCAAGACATGACGGGCTGTGCGAGTGGTAGACCTGCTGGAATGCGTCTGCCACTCCCGCCTTCCAAACGGAGTCCTTCTGGTAAGCATGTACGATGACGTGCCGAAGTGGACTCTGCCGGAAGAGAGATATGGCGGAGACGTCAGGTAAGTCGTAGTCGAGCTCGCTCAAGTATCGAAAATCGAGCGAGTCGGGCGGGAGATTCGCAGGGAAACCGACGTGAAGGCGTTCGAGCGAAGCGCTCGCAGCGTGCAAAAGGGCTGAGACCGTTGCTGGGGCAGAAGGGTCGGCGCCGATCTTGTAGGGAGCAGTGAAGACGGCCAGCTCGTGTAGGAACGGAAGCTGGAAGGGCTGGCTTGCGGAGAGGGAGGGGATCTGATCGTCTTCGTACTCCAGGGTACGCAATTTGGGCAGTTGCGCCGCGGCGATGAAGAACGGCTCGATGGAGGTGCCCGCGATCCGATTGCCCAGACGAATCCGAAGATCAGCGAGCTCACGCATAAGGGGCAGAATAGGCGCCAGAAGCTGGAAATCGTCGAAGCACGCGTAATATAAGACGAAGGCCAGGGCTGTCAGCGTCGAAGCCGACCGAGCGAGCGCGCACGTGGCGGGCTCGATGCTACCAGACCTGTATATTTTGTACATCCCTGCCGACCGCAACCCAGTCATCGAAGACAGCAGTGCCCACATTTGCTGGTCCGTCTTGACGGAACCCGACGTCGCGTAGAACCTCACGTGGCGTACGAATCTCCCGTTCGAGGCAAGGAGACCATACAGTGCTCCGTAGTCGAGCCCCTCCAGATGATCCATTGCGACTGCCTGCAGATCGTAACGATCAGTTTGACCCCCGTTTCCCAGGAAAGTCGTTAACTTGATTTCTGCGAAGTACCTTCCAAACCCTCTCGCGAGTGGCCGCGCGCCAGCTGCGAGTGGTTCGATGCAGTCGGCCAATGTTCGAATATTTGCTGATGGCGGTGTTATAGAGACCCCATTCGAGCTTTTCCAGCACGGCGATGATGAGCAACTTGACGTCAAAGGGGAGCGTGTCGAACGTCACGCGAGCGCGTTGAGGCGGGTCGGCGACTCCGAGCGTGGCCATTGTTTCGCGAAGGCTGCTGGACAAGACGAGCAGAAAGGTCCGGTGATGTAGCTGTGAAGAGAAAGAGAAGGAAAGGAACGAGAAATCAGTGGCGACCGCCTTTTTTGACGGACGCCGCTCCGTCTCCCCTCGCCTTCATTGGCCAGCGACCTCGTCTATAGTCCGTAGCTTCGTCTGGCGTAGCCAGACAGGAAGAAGAACCGAAAGCAAGTGTCTGCAGTCTGCAAATTCGGCCGGGGAGACGAGCAATGCTTCACACCGCTTTCTGGTCCGCAGAACTCGCCAGAGACGTCGAGCTCGGTCCGGAGCACTCCATATGTTCAAAATACGCCACTACAGGCCCAGCCTCATTCCCGTGGTCCCAATTTGTCGAGGGCGCGCACTCCCTGCTCCTCCCACTCAGCCTTTGTCACCCAGAACGTCTCTTGGGTTTTCATGATGTCTGCAAGGACTGCCCTATAGTGCAGAAAAAAGCACACAGTTTCAGCATGTATATAGCGAGGCGACGGCGAAGGCGCTCGAGAAGAGGAGGAGAAAGAACGGAAAAGACCCACCCTCCGAGGTAGACCATGTGCTTTCGGCGCGGCGGGTCCTCGATGCGGATCTTGAATTTCTGCAGTGCGCACATATAGTGAGTAAAGCTCGGCCTCTCAGTAGCGCCATAGCTAGCCGGTCGTCCAAAGTCGGGGCCGAACCGCAAAAAGCGCGCCAAGTTGAAAACGCCTCGCCGACTCACGTTCAAGCGTTCCGGGTCGTTGTTCAACACGCGCGACAGGTACAGCTGCTTCATCTCCTTCTCGAGGCGCGACGGCAAACCGGGGTACATGGACGAACCGCCTGAGAGGACAATGTGCTTGTACAACTCGCCGCGGACGTCGACGGGCGCCGCTTGCACCGTGTTGAACAGCATCTCTGTGGGGAGCCCAAGCATCAGCCTAAGCTATACGCTCCGCTCGTAGCGGCGCAAGACGTGACAGCAAGCGCAGCGCGGGACCCACCGGCGACACCGGGCTGCTCGACGTCGACGAGGTGAGGCTGGAACATGCACTCGGGCGCCTCGAACCTCTCGGACCCGACCTTGATGATCCGCCCATCCGGAAGCTGTCAAGCGAGCGGTGAGTATCGAGCACCACGAGAAGAGAGAGAAGAGTCGAGTCGAGGCCTTTTTTTTTCTCACCTCGTAGTTCTCGACGAGGACGGTCGTCTCCTCCGATAGCCGCTTGTCGAGGTCGAGGTCGTAGCTGCCAGTAAACATCAACGTCAGGGACCAGACGGAGATCGTAGAGCGCGATCGGGCCCAGCACCGATTCGCGCAAAGTCTGCGGTAGCCCCCCCCCCCCCCCCCCCCCCAACTCACCTCGTGTAGCACAACTTTTCCTTGATCTGCCTGACCGTCTCGAAATCGGCCGTCCGGTTGAATGCGTACCCACGCATCAAGAGGAGCTTGATCAGGTAACGCGTGACGTCGCGACCGGCAACGTCGAGCCGCTTGGTCAAGTGCGGGAGGGCAAAGCCTTCGTAGACGGGGACGATGTGGGTGACGCCGTCTCCCGAGTCGACGACGACGCCGGACTGAAGACCTGTGCGCATGCGATTGCCCGTAACCTACCATCAGCCAAGCTGCTCCTTCAACGGAGAAGCGCCCATCCGAGCAACACTCGCAACCCGGCTGCGCACCTTGAGCATAGAGGGTCAAGACGGCCTGGATCGCGACATAGACTCCACCGAACCCGTACTCTTCAAACATGGTCTCGGCCATCTTTTCGCGGTTCTTGAGCGGGTTCATCGGCGGTTCCGTCAACAAGATCTTGCGCCCCTGCGTATCGACTTTGAGTTTCTCCTGGAACGTATAGTCCCACAGGATCTTCATGTCGTCCCAGTTTTTGACGATACCGTGTTCCATCGGTTGCGACAATTGGAGGTACGAACGGTACTCGGACGCGAGGTCGCCGACCATGATGTCTTGGATCGCGGCCGGACCGGCCGCCTGACCGCGCTCTTCGGCGCGGAGGATCGGTCGGCCGATGATGGACGGGAACGTGTGCGCGGGGAAGTCTGCAAGGGTAGACGTGTGAGTGCTTCGATCCGAACGCGGAGACCATGCTCTTCCACAGGCTCGACTCCATTGCGGGCACACCGAGCAAATTCGCCTATAAACCGCGAGCACTCACTCGATCCGGCATAGCCACACTTGACGAACTGGAGAGGCCCGAGGAATCAGTTCCGCTTTCAGAGGTCTCTTGACAAGCGCGTGCACTCACGCCGGTACCGTTGTCAACGACAAGGGGGACGTCGTATTCAGCCATGGCGTTGAGAAGTCGCGACTTGCTGAGATTCTGAAAGCCCAGACGAAGTGTAGAGAGAGTCAGCAAGCTCTACGCTCGCATTGGGCGCTGTATGTCTGAGACTGAAACCGGTCGTTCGCCCCGCCAGGTGTTTCGAGACCGAGCCGTCCGGATGGGTCCTCAAGGGCCACCGGGGGCAAGCGACCGCCTTCGTCGTGGCTCCGTATATTCGACTGATACCCGGACGTAGTTTTGCGGGCGTCCTCTCGCCTGTAGAGCGAGGATCGATCGCCTGGTCCGACCCCCACTCGTGTGGTGACGCCGACCCGCTTTCAACCTCGCGACTCGCTCGTCAGTCGGACCCAGCCAGGATGTTAGACGCACCGACTTTAGAGGATCTGATCAAAGATTCCCGTACACCTACTCTCGCTGTAGCGAGTTGGAAAGGAGAAAGCGGTTGCCGAGCGTGGCGGAGAGTTCGGGGTGAAGATGACGCGCGCAGACAAGTCAAACTCGACGCAAGAGTGGGCGCTGTTCTGTCAGTAGCAGGGGAGAACGTGCAAGCTGACTAGCGTGTACAAGTAGCTCGAACGCTTGTATCGGCTCTCCAGGAGGCTTTACAGCGGGCGAGCGTGTTCGGCTGCGACAACTTTCAAAGGGGGAAGACAGCAGGGGACGCCTCTCTCTCTCTTCCTCTCGTCCCATACGGCCGCGCTGAGCAAAGTTGTAAGTGTCTGTAGTTAGCACGGGGCAACAATCAAACCCAAACAAAGAGTACAAATCATCAAAGCGGGCCAGCCGCTCAGTCAAAGTTCAAAGGGGACACTCGGACCAGCACGAGTTTGTCGAATAGGAGTCGTGAAACGTAGCGAATAACGGGAGAGAACGGGATACATGGGTAGGGAAGCGTGGCGCATGAGTCGTCGGTCGTCAATAGTCGGAGAAGTAGAAAGTCGAGCAGTGGAAGCACGAGGGAAAGTCGTGAAAAAGTCGGGATAAGCTGCAGAAACTGGCCCTCCAAGTCAGTCTGCACTCATTCGAATCAGGACCAAGCGCATACTCACACTGGTCGTCAAAGGAGATCACGCCGTCTCGTCAGCCGCAGGTGAGGGTCCGCTGCCAGTCGATGCAACAGCCCACCAAGCCGCGTCGCCTCCTTGGCTCGCCCTCCGTCCCGGCGTCTCCAACTCGAGCTCTTCCTCCTCGTCCTCCTCCGCATTCGCTGCTGCGGCCTCGTCCTCCTCGAGTACAGGCGCGAGCCCGCCGCCCGTGATGGACGTCGCGGGCGAATTCGGTTCGGATCGAGATGGGGACGAGGGAGGGAAGGCTCGAGACGAGGGAGAGGCAGCGGAGGGGGATGAAGCGACAATGAGAGAAGGCGCCGAGCTCAGTCGTCGGAGGCAGACGGTGCCGCGACGAGCGATCCGAGACCGTGACTTGTCATTCCCGATCAGGCGCATTCCCTGTACGTTTGGCCGTCCACGTGTAGGCAGTTCAGCCATTATGATCTAGCTGAGAGTCTCCCTGGTGAACATTGACGCGGACGCACCTCTTCGATGGATCGCTTGGCCTTGTCGGCTTCGCCTTCGGCAGCGTAAATCTCGCCGATCCGGAGCAGGCAAGACCCTTCGGCTTTGCGTTCGTCGGTTGGCGCTTCCTCGAAGAGTTTGCGAGCCTGTGAACAGTGGTATAAGCTATCGATCAACTCTACCGCGGGACGGAGCAGTCCCACGAACGAGGAGATCAGAACACGCAACGCACCTCGGTCAAGTAGTCGATCGCGAGCGCCGACGACCTGACTTTGAGCATGACCAACGCCAACCGGTACATACTCCAAGCCTCATCGACACCTTCCCCGGCTTCCCGGAACTTGCCGCACGCCTCTTCAAACAATTCGACCGCCGCCTCGAGTTCGCCTTTCGGGCCGTACCGCGTGCTCAGTTTCCCGAGTTGGTACGCGCATTCGGCTTGACCTTTGGCGAGTTCGAGACGAGCAAATAGTCGGCGTGCTTGCGAGATGTAGTTGAAGGCGGTCTGAGCCGGATGAAGCGGTTTTCGAGAGCCCGAACCGGTCGACGCCATGGATGCGGTCGAGAAGGACCGGTTCAGCACGGGAGCGGGAGGAGCGGCCCCAGGTGGAAGTCGCGGTGACACCAACTGCGGTCTCGGTGGTGTCGGCGGATCCGTCGTCGGCGGTAACCGCGCCGCGAGCGTCCCGATCGAAAAGAGCGCGTGCGCTTCTTTCGGCATATCGCCGAGCTTAAGGTACAGTAACAAGGCCTGTTTGAGGTAGTAGATCCCCGTATCGGGATCGTTGACGCCGAACGAGTGGCCCAATTCGGCGTAGCACATGGCTTCTCGCGCTTCGTCGCCGATTTCGGCAAACAGGATCGCGGCCTAGTGATAATCGTGTTCGGGCGCGTCGGTCAGGACCGACGTTCCCTCAGGTTGCGTGATTATCGTACTCACGGCTTTGATGTTATCGGCGGCTGAGAGAAGGTCTCGGGTGACGAGTCCGAGCTGGTACAGGGCGGTCGCCTCCTCTGCTCGCGAGTAGGAGTCAGCATGGCATTCGGCTTGCGCGGTCCTCAAACGGGCTCACTGTCCATGTCGCCGATAAAGTGGAACAACGTTTTAGCCTGCGCAGGCAACACGAGAGCTTCCGTTAGTGTGGTATTCCGACCGGAATGCAAGATACTGTACCGGCGGAACCGACCTGCTCGAACGCCTCGCATGCGACCGTTCGCTGCTTGGCCTTTTTCGCCCGTACGCCCTCTTTCGCCCAGCACATCCCTGCCTGCCACAGACATTTCTCGACTCGTTTTGCCTGCCCTTCGATCTCGCCAAAGACAGCAGCCGCCTGTCTAAAGTGCATGACTGCGGCCAACAAGTTTGTCTTTGCGGCATGAATTCCGGCTTCGTAGAGCGATTTCGCTTCTCGAAACGCGAGTCGGTCTTCGTGAGATCGCTTGGTGCGCGGACGACGAGCCTGTTGTGGCTGCTGCTGCTGCTGCGGTTCGCCAACCGGTCCAGTCGCGATTCGGCCGTCTTCTGGTCCTGGAGACGATTCGGGACTGGTCGGGAAGCGCTGAGCTGGCGATACTGGAGCAGGAGCAGCCAGGCCAGATGGTTCTCGCTTCGAGGACGACGAGGGAGCGGGCGACGGCGTCAAGCAAAGATGCGCCATGCCCGCCTCGTAACGTCGCAGGGTCCACCGTCTCGGACCGCTTTGAGTCGAACGGATGTCCACTAGCTCGTGCGACCAGCGCAGAGAGTTATCGACACGTGCGGGACTTGATCGGGAACCGAGTCGTCAACAACGGTCCGACGCGCGCGAATGCGATTCTGTTCATTCAATTAGTGATCGCCTCCGCTCCGACGAGGCGGTGCAGTTCAAGCTGCCGTGCCAACGAAGTCCACGGCAACCACGAGCTCCCCTTCTCGACCTCGCAACAGCTTCACCCCGAGTCCCGCTCTGCCCATGCTCAGCCGACAACGACATACCTCAGAAGCCTTCTGCCTGCCTTAGGGCTGAGGTGGTGGCGACTGCCTACAGGTCCCGAGGCGTGCAGTCCGCAGCACACCACTGAGACTTGAACCCCTGCCTGCAGCTGCTGGCGGAGTTCCGGTCTCCCAGATCGCACGCACGATCGAGCTCAGCAATTGCCAGAGCAACGATGGTCCGTTTTCCTTCAAAGCTTGGTGCCGTGCGAGCTGCGGATCCGCTTCCTGGGCCCATCGCTGCTCTGGAGGATCGCTTCCTGGGATACATCTCTGCTCGGATCCCGATGAGAAGTAGAGCCGCAGCGATATCGATCGCGCAACTTTGCATATCTCAGCCCTGCTTCAGTGACTCTTGCGCTCGACTCTCTCGCGCGCGCGAACGGCACAAAGACGTGCTTCTTCATGCACCAATCGTCGTCCCGAGCTCGGCACGATCGGCTGTCCGGATGGAAAGACGGCAGACGGGTAAGGCGTCCCGACACGGCAGCCTCCTGCATCAGCTCCCGGGGCATTGATATACGTCCATGGCAGGCACGGCTCCGGCGCATACGACCTGGGCTGATCTGTTCGAGACTCACCGTCGACGCCGCTACAGATCGTCAGGGCGGTCTCCTGTAGCCAAGAACTGAGATGGACTAGCAGTTACAACCGCTTGAGCGACCATACTTGGGTCAAATCAGCGCGACTTTCCGTCTCCCTGCAGATGGGCGGAATACAAGAAGCCGTTTCTCCGGCCGGGCTTCCTCGCTCAACCGACGACTCCAGCCAGAAGTTTGGTACTGCTATTGCTTCAAGAAACCTGCCTGTGGCCCCCCTGCGGCTCACTGATGCCGCTGACCTACATAAACTGACCCGGTGCGGTCGGCAACGACGACGAGAGACCGCCGTCGACCGGGAGGGCGATGCCGTTGACCTGCGCGCGGGCGACACGGACCGAATCAGCAAAGGCCCTCGAGGGAGACGGGATCGTACTCGAGACATGAGCTAGCTCCGGTGCACAGAGCAGGCTGAGAGAGCTCGGGATCGGAAAGCTCACGTAGGAAGCGTCATCTGTCAAGTCGCGAAGAATCGAGTCAGCTCTCGTCCTTAGAGCTGAAGCGTCTTCAAGTCTGAACGCATTCGGCAGTAGCCGCGACCCACCGGAAGCGAGGAACAGAGCGGCCTGCGCGATCTCTTCCGGAATGCCGAACCTGTGCGTCTCCAAGGCCCCACGCATCTACATAAGCTCGCGGGCTCCCTTCTCCTCACAGGGAGGAAGCACGAGCTGAAGCGCGACCGTACGCACCTCCGGAGCGGGTTCAATTGCCCGACTTTGCCGAGCGTACCCCTCTCGCGGGCCCGGTCAAACGTGAAGGTCGTCATTCCCGTCTCGATCAAGCCGGGGCAGATGGCGTTCTGCGGATGCGTCGGGAAGACCCACACACGCAACGTCAGCTCGGCAACACGTGCTCGCGCGCGCGCTAAAAGTGCGGAAGCATCCCGAGGTGTGAGAATGAAAACGCACGACGCGGATGTTGGTCCCGCCGAGGATCTGGGCGCTCGTGTTGGCGAGGTTGATCACCGCGGCCTTTGACGCGCTGTACGTCATCAACCTCTTGTCAGCGAAGAAGCGCCGAGATAAGGCGAAGCGTTCGAGACTCTGCGTCCCGGCGGTTCGAGAGCAGAAAGGCCAAAAAAGCGCACCTGTAGTCCTGAGGACCGGCGCCGGATCGCAAGCCCGCCACTGTGCGGTCAAAGAATACGGTCACATTCAGCTCTCTGATTCTGAGTACGGCGGTCCGAAGCTGTTCGTGAGCTGAAAGACTGCGCGCGCGCGGCGAACGTACCGGATGCGGTCAAGACGATCGATCCTCCGGCAGCTTCGGACGGGTTCTTCTTCATGACGGCCGAAGCGTGCTTGACGGCGAGGAAGCAGCTGTGCGCGAGCGATCCGTCGTCAAGTTAGTCTCTTTGTAGAAAAGCGCGGATCTAGAGGTCTGCGGACGACAGTCTGAAGGGGAATGATCAGGTATTGAAAGGTCAGCCCCCCTCACCTGAGGACGTTGACGCGCATAATGTCCATGACGCCTTGGTCGTCGAGCCCTTCGAGGGTCATGTTCCGACCGGTCGTGCCGGCGTTGGCAAAGAAGAAATCGAGGCGGCCGTGCTCCTTCTTGGCGCGTTCGCACGTCGACAAGATCAAGTCCGAATCGGCCGCATCTCCAGTCAGAGCGACCACCTAACGTTCACATCGAGAGGGACATAGATCAGCTCCGGACGTCATGAGCGGCTTAACAAGTCGGCGCAAGATGTGGGTGTACCTTGAGGCCGCGGTGTTTCTGTTCGAGCTCTTGAGCGAACGCGTCGAGCGTCGACCCGTCGAAGTCGAGGATGTAGATCGCTTTCGCGCCTGTGTTGCCGTCAAGAACCCGGAGTCAGCTTATGGCAAGACGAGGATGTGGGGCAAAGTTCAAGGCGAGAAAAACGGACCTTCTCTCGCCAACAGGCGGACCGTCGCGCGCCTGATAGCCGCGTTATACGCAGTTCAGCATTCGATCTCTGCTGCCCCACCAAGCAGGAAACTGACCCGATGCCTTTGAGGCTCCCTACGCCGGTGACGATGGCGACTTTACCGGGGAACCTCCCTTGCGGTTTCTGCGCGTCAAAGTGATGCTTGACCGCTTGCAACCGAGCGAGAGTTCGCTGTTGTTGTTGTTCGACGGCGGTACGGTCAGGACGAGCCATTGTGCGTGCTTGGTGTGCCTGCGAGTGCAGAAAGAGTCTCGGAAGAGTGCCTGCAGGAGTCGTCGTTCTGAGTTTGCGCCGGGCCGCCCCACCTGTCTGGCGAGCGCGAGAAACCCGACGCGACCGGGACGCGGAACGAGAATTCGGCGACCTCGCAGTTGCCGCAGTCGCCGGACACCAGGCGCGGGCGCGCGAGTCGAGCGGACCTGCTAGCTCCCATGTAGGCCCGTGATCCACAAAGTACCCCTCTCGTTCATTCTACGAGAGTGTCTTGAGCTACAGCTGCTCAATCTCTGGTTCTTTGCGAGAGAAGGGTTGGAATCTGAAGTGTGCGAGTTTACCCCCTGTCGCTACCTCGGTGACACAGAGCGAGCGAGAGAACTCCACCTTTACAGCTACACAGTGTACAGTCGCTCGTGCCTCCAGCTTGTGCGACTGGTCAAGGCTTGTCCTAGCTCGGCTAAGCTTCAGGCTCTCCTCGCTGTCCCAGACGCTCTTTCGACAGGCCCAAACGCCCACGCCCGGCCCGACACGCGTCATCTCTCTCTCCTGAACGACTCGGTCTCGCAGTCCTAGCGGTACCGGACCAGCAATGGATTCGTCTCTGTTGGCCCAGATCCAAAAGGGCAAAGGCTTGAAAAAAGTTCAGACCGTCGACAAGTCGGTCGTCCAAGGCGCGGGCGTCATCAGGGACGGGTCCGGTCCCGCCGCCCCCAGTGCACCGAGGGTCCCGAAACCGCCGACAGCGAGTCGCGCGAATGGTGACGACGACGATGGTGATCAAGCGGGAGGCGTCAGGCCGGGTGCGGGAGGAGCGCCTCAACTCGGCGGGATCTTTGCCGGCGTCGGAATGCCCACTCTCAAGGTCAGTTTGGGAGAGCCTCTTCAACCGCGCTGTACGTACTGGAAAGGACGAAAGCTCACCCTTCTTGCTCCTGTACAGAAAACCGGCGCGCCGATCGCTTCGACTCTTGGCAGTTCGACTCCACCTGCACCTCCTCGTGCTCCTCCTCCCGTAGCGCGTCCCCCGCCTCCGCCAGTCGCTCCCGCTCCTACACCCCCTTCGCGCTCCGTCCCGACTCCTCCATCTCGCTCAGTCCCGCAACCGCCCGCGAGAGCGGTTCCGACGCCTCCGGCTCGTCCGGCCGTTCCTCCGCCTCCGAGGCCGGCCGTCCCCCCTCCTCCTTCGGCACCTCCTCCTCCTCCTGCAGCAAGGGGCGTCCCAGCTCCTCCCCCTCCTCCGCCGGCTGCTCCTGTACCGCCGAGCAGGCCCTCGCCAGCGGTTCCTTCACGTGCTCCCGGAGCAGGAGTTCCCGCTCGTCCGCCGCCAGCACCTCCTACGCGGAAAGCGCCCCCGCCGGTCCCACCTTCGCTAGCAGCGAGCGCCGGCTTGTCAGGTGCTAGACCTGCCCCGCCGCTGCCACCGCCGAGTCGACCGGTCCCTTCCCCGATGGCGAGTTCGTCGAATGCTGGTCCGCCGGCGCCGCCGGCTCGAACTGCGCCGCCCTTGCCGCCGAGTTCGACTCCGTCTGCAGAACCGATGAGACCCCCACCGCCGCCGATGCGGCCTTCCCAACTTTCGGACGCAGCGAGCGAATATGTCTCTGATGGGGAAGACAATGCCGACCGGGAACCGGAACAGCAAGCCTTTGCCCGGGCTCCTCCAGCGCCTCCTCCTCCCCCTGCTGCTCCTCCTGCACCTGTTCCTGCGCGACCGAACGCGCCTCCTCCTCCTCCTCCTCCGCCTCCGCCCGCTGCTTCTGCCGCTGCACCGTCTGCGCCGTCCCCGCCCCCGCCCGCGCCGAGGCCGCCGAACCGCGCCCCGCCCGCTCCGGCACCCTTGTTCGCTCCGCGACACGAACGGACGCAAACCCAGACTTCGGTCAGGAGTAACGGCGCTCCTGCCAGTGCTGCTGTGGCGCCGCCGGCTCCGACGCCGACTTTGAATGGCGGTGGGTCCGGATCCGGAGCTCCCCTTTCGCGCAGTGAGTCCTTCCTTTTCCTTGTCTCGTCCTTTCTTGTTATTCCGTGTCGTCGGTGATACACAAAGCGCCTTGACTGACTCTCGAAATGCGTACCGTCGTGACCTCGCAAACCCAGTCCCATCGCCACCTTCGGTCCTGGCGCTCCCGAACGCTCCGACGCGCAACTTCCCACCTTCGAGTCAGTTCCCGCCGCCGCGACCGTTTGACGCGCAAGCCAATTCGAGCTTTAGCGGCGGGAAGAAGCTGGGGACTTGGGATTTCAAGAGCCACTTGGGTTGAACCGGCCGTCGATGGGAAAGGCGAGTCCCTGCGCCCGGCTCAGGCTAATCAGAGCGATGACGATAGAATCAATTTTTCCGCTGGAATGAGCAATTGAGTAAAACGTTAACAGGCGTGAAATTGGGAAGAAGACGAGGATCGAGAGAGTGGATGGATTGAAGGAAGGACCGTAGCGAGCGGTCGACGGAATGAAGGCAGGTGGACGAAGGGGAGGCTAGGAAAGAGATAATAATAGGAATGGCAACAATGTGGACGGGAACAAGTCGTGGAAGAACCTCATGGAGGAGAGGTTGTTCACTCCCCGAAGGCGAAGTGATGCAGAACGGCGAGACCCGCGACGGCGAGCGCGCCGGGCCATTCCCTTCCGACCGCCGCGCGCCAGGTGCAGCTCGCCCCGCTTGTCTTTACCTCGGTGGACGATCCACTGGAGGATACGGACGAAGGAGAAGTCCCACCGGCGGTAGTCGACCATTGCGGGTACGGGATCCGGTTCGTGATCGTGCCCGAGGCGGCTTCAGCCACCGATGACGACGACGACGGGGAGACAGTCTCGGTGACAGCCGCAGCAGCGGGTGGACTGGTCGGAAGGACCGAAGCGGTCACGTCGCGCTTCTCGACTGCGGCGGCGGCGGCGGCGACGCCCAAGTTCGCTGCGTGTGCTCGTCGCTGGTTCGGGATGTACGAATCTCCGCGCTTGACGAGGAGCTCGGCAGCAACGTCTTGACGAACCGCGAGCGGTCTCATCACATAGTCTGCACGGCTAGCGGGTCAGCGCAGCTTCTCAATCTCGTTGACCGAGCGAGAGCGAGTAGTGAGAACTCACCTTTGAGGACGAGCGCTCGAGCGGCGAGGTTCTCGTGCGGCATGATGACCGCCGTCGCGATCCCGCACAGCGTAAAGAGCGCGACACAGCCCGAGATAAAGGTGAGCGATTTGGCGCGCATCCTCTTTCTTGATTGTGCGGAACGGGAGAACTGCGGGCGAGTTTGGGGCGGGAGCGCGGTGAGTGGGAGGCGATCTTGACGAGCGCGTTGGTTCGGGAGCGGAGCAAACGAGGGTGTGGTGCGCAACCGAGGAACGTAACGAGAGACTTTGAGGGGAAGGAGCGAGGTGGAGCTCAAATTCGAGGAAGAGAAGGTCAAGGAGGGAAAGCGTTGCGAGAGCGAGAAATTCCCGCCTTTGTCCTGAGCTGCGTGTCAAAACGCGCCTAAAAGTGTGCCGCGCTGTGTAGATCCGACGCGCCCAAGATCGCGTCCAGACAAAACGTCCCGCCAGGAATGTAAAGCGGGATCGTCGCGTCGTCACGCGACGTTTTCTCTACAGACGCGCCATACTCTCTTCTTTCGCGACGCACACAGAGCATTCAAGAGGGTATGACAATCATACAAGCCGAGAAACTAGTGGAGAATTAAGCATGAGCGTATGTACTAGAACGAGAAGGGGAGAAGGGCGGCAAGTCGTGCTCAGAGCTTGCTGTCCCTCGTCGGTTCCGTCGCGGGCTGAGGGACCATCGCCGTTGCCGTCGCCGTTGGTACCACGGCTGGAGCAGCAGCCACTTCGGGAGCACCTGCAGTCGGAGTGGGCCCGCTTCCGGTCGCTGGGACGTGCGAGTTGAGCCATCCGAGGATGTAGTTGATCTCGGTCCACTTGTCTTCGCCAGGCTGTCAGCGCCAAGTATCGTACCAATCAGCATCGGATCTATGTTCACATGACGCGCGCCCGGTGGCTCAGAGCTCCGAAGAACATGTACGACGCGGACTGACCTCGTTGTGCATCTCGTGCTGCGGGCGAGCGGCCAGGTTTTCCCGGTGAGTCATTGATATCGATTGACTCGATTGGCAGAAGCGCGCGACTCACGAAAAAGCCCGGGAAGCTCTTGAACGTCACGTCCTTCGCGCCTTCCTTGCGAACCTTGTCGGCAAACTCTTCAGACGAGTCGCAGTCGGTGACCTGTGCGCCAGTCCAAGTCGTCAGCTCATCTTCGGAGCGACTGATCCCGTCGCGAGTGAGTCGAGCCTAAAAGTAGACGTACAAGATCGCCGTCGCCGTGCACGACGAGGAGAGGCAACGCATGCGGGAACCGGACATAATCCCGATCGACCGTTTGTTGACCCTACTCAAGATGCACACGTGAGCTGGCTTTCCAAGTCACACTCCAAGAACCGATAAAAACAGCAAAGACTCACGCCGACGAGCATGTCGCCGACGCCACGGAACGTTCCGACTTGCTTGCAGAGCGGGTCGTTCGCGTACTCCTTCTGGACTTGAGGGTCTCGGCATGTGTGCTGTCGCGTTCAGAGGAGGTGATACTGTCAGTCACGTTCTATTCGACCGAGTGGCGTGACAAGGCTGCGACTGCGACTGCGCAGAGAGAGTCTAGCCGGTTTGGGCCGGCACCTCCAGTGCGAGCGCCGACACGAGCGGAATATGCGCGTGTCCAGGCCGGGTCGTACGCGAGCCCCTTCTTGAATGATCTAATGGACAACGACGCCCAGGCACGCTCACCTCGGGGTTGACGGTCGCCTTGATCGGCAGCGTCGCGCTCAGTTTCCCGACCAAACTACCAGCCTTGACCATCCATTGCGGCGCGCGGACTCCCTTGGCCTGCCTCAACAGAGGTGAAGACGAGATGACTCCCGCGAGGCGGTTCACGTTGGCGTACGTTGTCGAACGACAGCAGTATTGGAGGACGAGGGCGCCTCCCATCGAGTGGCCTGCGGGTACGTCACTTGTCACGAATGAGCGTCTGTCTTTCGTGTGCGCAAGACTTGGCTCGAACACATACCGTAAAGGTAGACGGGCACGTTCGGGTACAACTTGAGGACGTGCGAGAGGAAGAAATTAATGTCGGCAAACTGTTCGGGCCAGCTCGTCTGCCCCTGGGTGTGCTTCTCGCCATAGGTCGCCGTCTTGCCGAAACCTGCGTGCGCATGTGTCAGCTATCGGACGGCAGTCGACGAAGTCATGATCAAGGACGCCGACGAACCGCGTTGGTCGTAAGCAAAGACGGCGATCCCTTGCTGGGCGTACTTCGGGAACACATGGTCGTACCGCTCGACTCGTTCGATGAAGCTGCATGTGCAATCGCGTATGTGAGTTCATACGCCGTTCAAAGAAAGAAGCGCCCTGCTGCTGACCCGTGTATGAACAAGACTGCGGCGCGGACGGGAGTCGTCGCCGTCGAGTCGGGCGTCCAGTGCTTGGTGAAGAAGCGGGTCCCTTGCGGGCCAGTCATATCCTCGACGTGCTCCATCGTCGCTGAGTTGCTATTGCGTGTGCGTGCGTACGAGTCGGCGAGATGAAGCAATACGGCGAACCAGCGATGCCCGAGCGACAAGCGACAACTTTTAGTAGGAAACTCTGTTGTCGAGCTTGACTAAAGCGACTCGGGAAGAGCGCGTGAGGTCAAGTGCTGCGAGTCGTATGGCTGTACGTGAGAGCGGGCTATAGACTGTGCGCTGCCTCGTGGAAACAGTCGTTTTCGCCTCGATCGGACAATCGTCGTCATATTTCCGTCGCTCCACTCTTTTTCGCCGCTGTCGTCTCGCTGCTCTACGCTCAGCGATCTGCTCCTGAAACTTCCACCAGGATTAACAAGCTCCAGCGCGCCCCGATCAACTAGGGCCTTAATCGCTGAGAGTCCGCGCGCTGAAGCGGCGCACGTTCTCTCGCAGCCGTCATGAAGATCTTCTCGCAAGTCGCCCAACTCGTCTACACGCTGCCCGCCGTCAATTCTTCCGCGCACGCGGAGTCTCGGGAAGGATCCCTCGTGCCGGCTCACCATGCACCGCCATCTCCTGCGAGCGTTTCGCCCCTCAAAGGCCGGTTCCTCCATTTGACCGACCTCCATCCCGACCCGTATTACCGGTGGGGAACGACAGAGGCGAATGCGTGCCATTACAATAAGCGCAAGAAGTACGATCACGAGATCGGCGATGGGCAAAGGAGCAGTGCGGCGGCGCAAGGAGAC
The DNA here is from genome assembly GCA_037974285.1 of Rhodotorula glutinis. Taxonomy (NCBI): domain Eukaryota; kingdom Fungi; phylum Basidiomycota; class Microbotryomycetes; order Sporidiobolales; family Sporidiobolaceae; genus Rhodotorula; species Rhodotorula glutinis. The sequence goes on along the minus strand of JBBPFV010000012.1, from coordinate 102,871 downwards.
CTAGCGGATGACGACTACGAAGACGACGATGAGGACGAGGACGAGAACGAGCCGGCAGAAGATGCTACCGTGTCGCTCGTCAGCTCCGACGTCGCACATGAAGGCGCTGTGAGTGTACACAGCAAGAAGAAAAAGAAGAAACGACGCCGGCATCGCGAGCGGAAAGCAGGCTACTTTGGTCTGCCCGTCAGGTTGGTGTTCCCGTGTCGAAAGGTGACAAGAATCTCTACTGACTCGAATGAACAAACAGCGACTGCGACTCGCCGCTTGCGCTCATCAACGCGACTTTCGATTGGCTCGGCGAGCATTTCCGGGATCAGGTCGACTTCGTCGTTTGGACTGGTGACAACGTGCGGCACGGTAAGTTTGGTGGGGGCGCATCTCGCGGGGGAGAGGTAATCGGCTTTTAGGGTATGTTCCTGATGTCGGGGCCGGCAACAGACATCGACAGCAGGTTGCCGCGGTCCCTCGGCGAGATACAGGACCTAAACCGCTTCCTCGCGGAGCGGATTCGAGCCGTCTTCGGTCCCAGGGTGCCCATTGTGACTGTGATCGCGAATAATGATATCGCGCCGCACAATCAAATGTGGCCCGGACCGAACCGCATCACCAATTTTTTCGCCGATTTGTGGGAGAAGGAGCATTTCGTGCCCGAGAGCTCCCGCAAGACGGTCGCGCGGGGCGCGTACTACTCCGTCGAGGCGATCAAAGGCGACCTCCTCCTCGTCAGCCTCAACACGCTGTATTTCTTCGAAAAGAACGCCGTCGTCGACGGCTGCCCACCCGTGGACGACGAGTTTCTCTCGCTTACTTCGTTCACAAGCCGCCCGCACCTCGACCCGTCTCTGCATCCGACATCACCTCGGGCAACCGAGCTTTTCGACGCTTACATTGCCTCCCTCCGCCATTCTCGTTCCCCTCTCGGCGGTCAAGCGCAATCGGCCGCCCTCGATTCAGGCACCGAACACCTCCTCTGGCTCGAGCAACAGCTTGTTCTTTCCAGAGCGCAGGGGATGCAAGTCTGGTTGACGGGTCACGTTCCGGCGACGAGGGAGAATTGGTACCCCGAATGCTTTGCGAGTTATGCGAAACTCGTCCTCGCTTACCAGGATACGATTGTCGGGTGAGTGCATAGGCCGTCCAGTAACGGTGCTTCTGTGAATCTGGGCTAACAGACCGCGGCGGACAGGCAACTTTTTGGTCACATGAACGTCGATTTTGTCAGCTTTATCAGCCACGCCGATGCCTCGACAGCGTCGAGTCTCCGTCGGACCGGCAAGCACGCGCACTCGCTTCACGCATACAATCACGACGTCCATTCGTCCAGCGGGGACTTCTCGACGCTCGACCTCCTCGCTCGGATGTACTCGTCCCTCCCGGCCCGCCACAAGCTCCACGAACGCGACTACGCGCCGGTCCACGTCAGTCCGTCGGTGATACCGACGTACTTGCCTAGCGTGCGAGTTTGGGAATACAACACGACGCGCGGGGCGAAGGACGAGTCGCTTCGGTTGACGCGGGCCGAGCAGGACCGGGACGACGATCTCGCGCGGGCTATGCACGTCGGCTGGTGGCGCTGGCTCGATCGCCTCTTCTCTCGGTCAGATCGACGAGATCTTCGCGCCGAGTCCGAATCCGCATCCTCGCAGCAGCGGAATCCGAACCGCTTTTCATCTCGCCACTCGCCCTGGAGGACCAACACCTACCTGACTCCGCTCGCCTACACTCAATACTATATCTCCAAAGACGATCTCGAGCGAGCCAACGAAGCGGCGAAGCGCGTCCTGAAGTCTTTGAACGGGACCGACGTGGGCTCGATCGAACCGCCGAGATGGTCCGTCGAATACACGACGCTCTCGACTTCAGAGGCGGCGGCGCGGTTGCTTGAAAGGCGGTCGCCTTTCGCGGGTCAAGCTCACGGCAACCACTCGGCGCCGTCGCACGACCCGCTCTTGATTCCGGACCTCCTCCCGCCTCCGCTCCAAAACCTGCTCGCTACCCCTCCTTCCGCCGCGAAATTCCATCGCGTCCGGCGCATGCTCAACAAGCTCGACTTGACACCTTATAACGGCGTCCTGAGCGCGCGGGGAGGATTAACGGTCGGCGCTTGGATTGACATGGCGAAGTGGGTGAGCAAGAAAGGGGCAAAGCGGTGGGAAGGGTTCAGACACCGTATGGGCGTCGGAAGCGGCGAGTTATAGGCTCGAGCGCGTTTTCCTGTGCTATATCATATCCCGCTTTCGTGCGACGGTTGCGTGTGCTTCCTTCAAAGGACAGCTCCATTCTGACTCCCTCTTTGCCGACGGCGCGCGCCCGGACCTCTCGTTCAAAGGCTGAAGATTCGCGAACGCACACAACGATTTGTTTTGCATGAGAGCCATGACCCCGGGAGAGAGAAGAGAAGGAACAGCGCAGAAAAAACGACGAGAATGAAATCTAGATCACAACGACTGAAGGGAACAAAAGAGGGGAGGAGCGGGAGAGACCAGGGTGTAGATGCGGGCAGAACGACGAGGTACAGAGGCACGCAGGCCTCCAGAGCGAGAGAGCGAGAGAAGCGAATCGACCAGCAGCCGGCCGGCCGGCCAGCCAGCTTGGGACGCTCGTTCAGCTTACTGACGCTCCTTGACGAGGACGCGGGTCGTGTCGAACGGCTGGATGAAGATGTCGTCGGCCGGGTGACGGTACAGCGGCTGCTTGAGGCGCTTCTGGTCGATGTAGTGACCGCAGAATCCGATCGAGCGACCGAGGACAAAGAGACCGTTCAGGGCGCCGATCTTGATGTACTCGTTCGCCTCCTCGGCGGTGAACGCGCCCGAGTTCTTGAGCAGGTCGACGAAGCAGACGGCGATGCCTGCGGAGAAAAAAGTGACAGTCAGCATCTTTTACTGAGTCTATAGCGCGGCGAAACGTTTCTCACAGCCATCCACATTCAAGATCAGGCTAGCATAGCGCACGCACAGAGTCAGTACAATCGTCTGGAAGAAGATGAAAGGAAAAACTCACGTGTCCTTCTTGGCCGAGGTGACCTCCTCGACGGCGAGGGCGTACTCGAGCATCTTGGTGCTCGGGAAGTTGTCAAAGACAAACTTCTTGACGAGCTCGACACGCTTGTCCGGGTTCGCCTTGGACTTGATCTTGTGGCCGATACCGGGGATGAGCTTGTTGGCCTTGCGCATCGAGTCGACAAACTCGCGGGGCGACATGCCACCCTCGTACGCGCGCGTGAACTCGGCGGCGGCGCCGTCGAGGGCACCACCGAAGCGGTCACCGATGGTGAGGAGACCGGCGACGAGCGACGAGACGAGGTCCTTGCCGGCACGGGCCGTGATGACGGTGGTCATCGCGCCCGAGACGGCGGGACCGTGGTCGGCGGTGAGCATGAGGACCATCTCGAGGAACTTGGTCGCGTAGTTGGGGAGGCGACGCTTGAACCAGAGGAGCGAGAGGACGCCGCCGACACCGATGTCCTCCTTGAAGACGTCCGAGATCGGCATACCGGCGTAGAGGAGCTCCTGGCCACGCTCGTCCGAGATGGTCGAGATGAAGGCGGCCGGCTTACGGATCATGCCGAGCTCCTGAGCCCACTTGTAGTCCATCGGGATCGTAGGCGGCGCGACTTCGGGCTTGGGCGAGATGGTGCCGGCCGAGACGAGCTTCTTGTAGGTCTCGGCGAGGACCTCGGGCAGGTCCTCGAACGTCGGCGGGACGATGAAGCCAGCAGCGCGCATCGCGTTGTTCTTGGCCTCGGCGGTTTCGAGGTCCGAGTTGGCCATCGAACCGGCGTGTCCGAACTGGACGTCGGTCGTGAACATCTTGGCGCAAGTACCGATGGCCCACGCGATGATCGGCTTCTTGATGACGCCGGCCTTGACGGCCTCGATGACGCGGTACTCTTCGATACCACCGACCTCACCGAGGAGGACGAGGAGCTTGCAGTTCGGGTCGGCCTCGTAACGGAGCAAGTGGTCGATGAAGGTGGTGCCCGGGTAACGGTCACCGCCGATCGCGATACCCTCGTAGGTACCGTCGGTCGTGAGCGCGAGGATGTTGTTCAGCTCGTTCGACATACCGCCCGACTTGGAGACGTAACCGACCGAACCGGCGCGGTACAGCTTGGACGAGAGGATGTTGTCGATCATGCCACCCGTGTTGCCGATACGGAAGCATCCCGGCTTGATGCCGCCGACAGTCGCAGGTCCGATGATGATGACCTTCTTCTGCTGGGCGGCGTGGAGGATCTCACGCGCGTGACGCTCGGGGACACCCTCGGCGATGAGCGCGATCGCCTTGATCTGCGGGAACTGGAGCGCCTCGAGCGTCGACTGGTAGACCGAACGCGACGAGGCAAAGTTGACGACGACGTCGGCGTCCGGGCACTTGGCGACGGCCTCCTTCATCGAAGTGTAGACGGGGAGGAGCGTCTCCTTGGTGCCCCAGTAGAACTTTTGGATGTGGTGGCCACCGAAGGGGTAGACCATCGCAGCGACCGACGGGGTCTCGCGACCGCACGCAAAGTCAAAGTCGAGCATGCCCTGGATTGCACGGGGCTGGAGACCAAACACGATCGAGCGGGTCGTCGCGTCGAACGGACGGAACCACGGGCGGCCCGACTCGGAGGCGGCGTGGACCTTGTCGGAAAAGTCGACGATGCGGTCCTGCGGCTGCTCGCGCGACTGCTGCTCGACGAGGTTGGCGTTCGACGACTGCTTCGGCGAACCCGGGACGACCGGCGTCAGGGTGCCGTCGAGCGACGAGCCGTTGACGGCCTTGAGAGCGGCCGGGGTCGACTTCTGGATGCCGAGACCGAGCGGGACGATCGCGGTGATGTGCGAGTCGGGGCCAAAGACCTGGATCTCGACGCCGAGCGTCTCGCCGAGGAGGCGCATCGCCTTGAGACCCTCCTGGTAGTTGGGGCCACCGCGGCGGACAAAGATGCGGACCTTGTGCTCCTGGAGGCGGTGCTGGTACTCCTTGAGCGCCGAAATGATGCCCTTGAAGGTGGCCGCGACGTTGGTGAAGTTGGCGATACCGCCACCGATGAAGAGGATCTTGCCCTCGGGGTGGGGAGTGCCGCGGGTCATCAGGTCGACTGTGCAAACGGTCGTGTCAGCAACTCATTTCGCAGACTCGAAAGCGCGTGCAATAAGCAAGACGTACGGATGGTCTTGGCGTACTCGTAAGTCTGCGTGGTAGTTGGGGCACCCGAGTACTCGCCGTAGTTGGCGAGCTCGTGAGCAAAGCCGTGGGCAGCGATGGCGTCCCTGCAGGTGTCAGACAGTCTCATCAGTGCTCGGAACCGAGGCGGGGAAGGAGAGCTTGAGGAGGAGGAGCACGCACGAGTAGACGACCGAAGCACCACCACCGGCAACCATGGTCCAGACGCGGCCCTCGGCGTTGAGGACGGTGAGCTTGAGCGAAGCACCGGTCGAACCGTCCAGCTTGGCAATGTAAGCCTCCTCCTTGGTCAAGTCGCGACCGAAAGGCGGCGGCCAGAACATGGGCGGGCCCTTGTCAGCCGAGATGCGACCGTTCGCGTTGGCGGCGGCGGCAGCCGGGTTGACGACCGAAGCGTCACGAGCGATCGCCCACTTGGGACCGACGATGAACTCGGCGGTCTGGTCGAGCTTGGCGGCCATGTCGAGGTAAAAGATGTCGGTCTTGCCAGTCTGGGCGTTCTCGACGGCAACGAGCGGGTTGATCTCGAGGTAAGCAAAGTGGAGGTCGACGTAGACGGCGTAGAGGCGGATGATAAAGTCGACGAGGGCGTCCTGACGCTCGCCGCCGGCGACGTGCTGGAGGAGCGACGCCTTGATCTCGTCACGAGTCGGGAGCTCACCACCGACCGGGACGGTCAGGGTGAGAGCCTTGGCGTCGACGTCACCGACGTCGACACCACCCTCGTGGGTGAAGAGGATCACGTCGCCTTCGCGGACCGAGTTGATGCAGATGTAGTACTCCGAGTCGTCCGGGTGCGGGCACATGGGCTCGACGATGAAGTTGTTCAGGGTACCGGTCGTCTTCTCGACCTGCTCAGGTGCGTTCCGAGTCAGTACGCAGATCGCGCGTACGGAAAGGCGACCGATCAATGCGCACCTGGACCTGCTTGCCAGCGCGCTCCGAGATCCACTGCTTCGCCTCATTCCACGACTTGTTCAGTGCCCTGTTCCCCGTTCGACCGCAAAGTTAGCGTTTGCGTTTAAATCTTAGACTCTATCATCGATAGACGCACAGGAGACCGGCCTTGCCACGACGCTTGATGAGCTGATCGGGCTTGGCGACGAGCTTCTCGTTGAAGACCCAATGAGGAAGAGTCGCATCGTTGGTGATCTGCTTCGTCTCCGGGTCCCACGAAACCTGTGAACGCGATGAGAAGCAAGGTGTCAGCTCTCCAATCTCTTGAACTGGAAACGCGTGAGGCACTGTTTCTCGCGAAGGAGGAATCGATCCGAGTGGGCGACGAGTCTGGAAATTCGCCGACGCGCAATAACGCGCTGCTGCTTGTCGCTTCTAGTTGGATACCGATAAGGATGTCGATGTGCAGCGTTTGGGAGCGCCAGATGAGCGCGAGGCGAGGTTGGGCAGGTGCACGACCCTTTCCCCCACCTAAACGGTCGAGCCCCGTCTCACTCGCCGCGCACGCCTCTCGGCGCGCTCTTTGAAAGCTCAGCAGGTCGTTGAAGTAGCCATCTTATCGTAAGAAGCAACAGCCGAGCGAAACAGGGCAGATTCGGGGATCGCGGGCGAGTTTGGGAAAAAAGAGAAGAGAGGGACCGACGAACCTGGGCGACCTTGACGGGCGTCGACTGGAACGAGTCGCGCGCGACTGCCTTGGTGCCGACGTTGGGTGCGCGTCCGAGGTGGTACGCGACGAGGAGTTTGGCGTCGTACTCCCGAATCCTGCGCGGTGGGTCGGGAGACGAGAGAGCGGTCGAAGCGGCGATTAGCCATCTCGTACGACCAACTTTTTGTAAAGGCGGCCACCGGGAAAGCTAAACTGAGGCGACTGTTACTCACGGCTTGGACGACATTGTTCGCTAAAAGAGAGAGGGGTCTAGAGACTGGTTAAAGAGTCCTAGAGAGGGGTGTAGAGGGGGGGAGGGGAGGAAGAGGGGAGAGACAAAGTCGCGACAAAACGCGTTGTCCCACAGTGGGGGAAAAGTTTTCCACTCCCTTCGCCGGTTCAGGTTGGGGCAAACCCCCGCGCACGCACCCAACTCGCCTCTCGAGCCCCCTTCCTCAACCTCGTTCTGTATTCCAAGAGGTCCGTGCGGTGCGCTAGTCTGCAACGTACTCTCTCGCGCTCATCTCGCTCGAAAGGGAGCTCTGTAGAGCCCGTGAGAGGTTGCCTTGGAAAAAGCATTTTCTCACTAACCCCCTACTCGATCAACTCTATCAAGTGGCGTAAGGACGAGAGCAACACCTCGGTAGTCTATCGCGGCGCAGCGCTCTGCGGATTTCTCTCGAAACGAGCACGATCTGATTCGAATTCTCGCATTCCGGCAAACTAGAGACGGTTGCGCTCGCGCACACGAAGAGAGGAGGGTCGAGGGCTACAAGGGAAGATGGCATGAAAGGTACGAAGCAGCACGCGATCTGAGCGATCACGCGAGCCCGCAAAGAGAAAGGGTAGAGACGAAAGGGAGCGACGGTGTCTGCGAGACGAGTGGCGGAGCAAGGAGCTGCCCGGCGGTGAAAGGTTTCGTTATGTACGGCGGTGTGGCGCGCGCGTGTGCGTGTGAAGAGGTGGTGATTACCGAGATGGGTACGATGTAGGAGACGAGGCGCGAGGCGAAAGCTCTATTGTTGGTTCGTCGTGTCGTGAAGGCGAGAAGCCGAAAGAGGGCCGCGAATGCCGCGTCTAAGCGGTGGACCTCCACGACGACGGCGACGACGACGGACGAAGAAGAAGGACGACCACGAACACGAGGCGGTATGTTGAACTGAGATGAAATCGGGGTGAACGTTGTTGTAATGCGAGACTGAACTGTACGACACAAGGAAAAGGCGACCAAGAATGTAACGACGACGGCGACGGAGGAACCGAAAATGCAAAAGGATGAACAGGAAGAACAAACAGCGACGACACGTGCCACTCGAGAAAAGCCGGGCGGAAACTCGAGCAAGGGCCGCGAGGGAGAGAGAGGGTGTATTGTTACAGCCCCCCCAGTCTCTCGAGCACCTCTTCTCCAGGATTTCGTCCAGCTCTTCTCAAGCCGTCACGGCGTGACCGAGTCCTCCCGTCAACCTCGCATCGTTGAACTTGGGCGGGCGCTCGACGGACGTCAGGGGCACACCCTTGAGTTGCGGGTCACCCTTGATGACGACCTGCTTCGTGGGGCCGCTGACGAGGTCCGCGGACTTGCCGGCGCAGCCATCGGCGCCCGACTCCTTGAGCGACTCGATCAGCTGCGAGTACTTGCGCAAGTGCTCGACTTCGTAGCCGCCAGAAATGACGCCGACGCGGTATTGCGCGAGCAAATTGGCAGCTCCGTTGGAGTGATCGTCTGCGGTTTTTCTCCCTTTCCTTCAGTTACGGCTCGAACAGGCGGTAAGAACTTAGGCAGTGACTTACAGTATCCACCGTAGAAGGCATTCGTCGCATCGCGTCCGAGGCGGGTCTTGATCAACGCGCGACCACCCGGGTGCTCGTCGATAAAAGTCGACACGTCGTGGATGAAGCCGCCGATGACCATGAGCTGACGCGTCTTGCATTCGGCCTCAAAGTCGTCCCACGTCAGGACCGGCAGATGGTTCGAGTCCTTCGGCCACTTGATCTCGTTCGCCTCGCGCGAGACGGCCTTGAGCTTCATCGCGTACTGGCCGCGACGGATCTCGTTGTCCGGGAACGTCTTGAGCTGAGTCGCGAGGCCGAGCCAGGACGAGATGATGATGAACATCTTGGTCGGGTCGTACTGCCACCACTTGAGCGCGTTCCGGAAGTCTTGCGGGAACTCGTGGTGGAAGTTGTGGTAACCCTCGCCGATAGTCGCGAGCGCCGTCAGCCAGTGGTCCTTCGGCGTGTGCTTGTCGTCGAACGGCGTCTCGCCGAGCCAGTGCGCGAGCGAGTTGACGCAGAACGTCGAGTGGTGGACAAAGAGCAGGCGGGCCGCTCCGGCAAAGAAGAAGCCTCCGCGCCAGTCACCCCATCCGAGTCCGGCGACGACGGTCGGGAAAATGAAGCCCATGCCGATGATCAAGGGCAGGTACCACCGGTGCTGCCACTGAACGACCGGGTTCTTGGCGAGGTCGCTCACGTCGGCGACACCGGGACGGCGACGCGGCTTGACGACCATCCAGCCGATGTGCGCCCACCAGAAGCCCTTCTGCGCCGAGTACGGGTCGAGGTCGGTGTCGGTGTAGCGGTGGTGAGCGCGGTGACCGCGGGACCACCATTCTGTTCAAAGAAGGTAGAAGCGAGAAAGGCTTGTCAGCGGTCGGACCACTGGCGATGACGTAGGGAGAAGATGACTCACTGATGCTACCCTCGACAGCGCCACTTCCGCCAAGAGCGAGGAAGTACTGCAGCGGTAGGGATGCCGTGTAGGCGCGGTGAGCCCACCTATAGACGGTCGGAAGGTGCGCGAGGTCAGTTATCGATCACAGAAAGGAGAGAACAAGCTCCGTCGCGGCTCGCTCTCACGAGCGCGCACGACCGTGGCGAGGGAAATATAGACGAACAGACGATGGTAGCCTGTAGAGAGAAGCGGACAGGTGAGCAATCGAGTCAACACGGCGCATAGGCAATTTCAAGCGCACCTGCGGTGATTCCGAGTCCGGTGTAGAAGTAGTACACGACGGCCCAGATCGCCGTCTTGAGCTGTACGGGGGTCGACAAGGCGCCGTAGATGGCGAGGGCGGGCACGACCGTCAACGCGAGGGTCGAGATGACGTTGATGTTCTTGTGCAGGTTGGCGAGCGTGATGGGCGGCAACGGCTTCTCCTTGGCGAGGACCTTGCGGACAAAGTTGTCGTCCTGGTACGTGCCATCGTCGACGGCGGTCGTCTCACCCTCCGAGTCGGTCGCGTCGCGGTCCGAATCGCTCGAGTCGTCCGAAGCGTCGACGAGGTTGGCGTGGCGGAACCGGAGTGGCGTCCGCGCCGGTTTCGCCTGTGCCGTCTCGGGTCCGACCGAGTGCGGCAAGCCAGTGGCGAGTGCCGACGTGACTGCGTGCTCTGCTGCTACTGCTGAAGACGCCATAGTTGTGTGTGGCGTGGTTACTTGTGATCGGGGGGTCTCGGCTCGGCGCAGGTGACAAAAGGCGCGAACGGACAGACACGGGGCAGTAGAAGGGGGGCGTGTAAAGAAGACTAGACGGGGATCAACAGGAGAACCAGCTGCTGGATCCGGGGTCGTTTGAACTAGAGTCTTGCTTTGACGAGTGCGAGCACGGGTGAGGGACAGGAAAGGGAGGCGGCGACCGCGAGCCAGACGGCCGAACCCCGCGCTGCCCTCGTCTCGTCGCCCCAACCTTTTTCTCCTCTCCGCAGGTTTCACTCACCGCCGCCCTCCCGCGCTCTTTCGTCATCCTTCGCGCAGTCGCCACCTTCCCACTCGTTCTCTCCTCACAAAGTGGCGTAGCAAATCCACTTGCAATCGAAGCAGAGCATCTGGTACGGCCCGCTCCGCAGCTTTCCCCAATCCCTTCTCTGGCGGGCAACTACGTACGTTCAACTCGTTGCCGGACCACGTCGGTCTTTGCTGCCACGCTACGAGAGACCTTATCAGAGGGCTTCTACGGCGAAAGGACTCACACCGAGCGCAAAGTCGGGCTTCGCTACTTGCCACCGAAACCCGGCCCGCGCCGATGAGGCAGTGGGGCGAAAAAAATTCCTTCTCATGCGGCTGCAGATCCGCAGTCAAGTCAATCCACGCGACACTGTGTGCATCCGGCAGCGTTTTGACTGTTGATGAGCAGTGATTGTGGACGAAATAGAGTGCAGCCCGTCAAAAGCCCTCGGGTGCTGAAACCGGAGATCAAGCTATTCCAACGAGAGCGACCGGGAAACAGTTACAATGGAAGCAAGTCTACAAAGACGACCTCGTGAGACAGACTGAATATACCTGGCACAGCAGAAGGGCGAGAGAATAGAAGAATAACGGGGCAGGAGTCTAGTCGTCTCGGGCACGCTTTCGGCGCTCATCCTCGCCCGTGTCGAGCCCACGCTTCTTGTCGCCCGCGCCGCCCTGCTTGGCCGACTCGAGGAATGCGTCGACACCGAACGGATCCGCCGTGTCGCGTTCGAAAGCGACGGGACTGCAGGTTGGCGCGAGAGATCCCGGTCAGTCGTCTTTTCGGGCAAGCAGGATGCGGAATTAACCAGAGGAAGGAGAAGAGCAGCGCACCCGTCGCGGATCTCGCTCGTGTCGGCGCCGTCGAATCCTCGTCCTGAACCGGCGACGCCGAGTCCGAACCGGTCGTTCTTCATCGCCTTCTCGACCTCGCCCTGGTCGACCTCGTAACCCTCGTCGTCGACGTTGCGGCCACGCGGCTTGTAGATCGCCGCGGCGGCCGAAGAGCCGCTGAACAGGGGCTTGTCGTACAAGTTGTACGAGTCCTCGTCGCCGAAGGAAGACGAGTACTGCTCGCGGTTGAAGAGGCGGGCGTCGAGCATCGAATCTTTCGACATGGTCGGCTTGGCGAGGCCGAGGGCGATCTTCTCCGAAATGTCGCGACCGGTCGCCCTGCAAACAACAACGTCAACGTCAGAGATGGCGTACGAGATAGCGAAGGTGGGGAATGGGGACGCACTTGGCGAGGACCTTGGCCCTCTGTTCCGTGCCCATGTGGCTCATCCTCATCTCGCGCTCGCGTTCCTTCCTCCTCTCGCGCCTCATCTCGTCGCGCTCCTTGGCCGCCCGGCGTTCCTCCTCCGTCTCGTCGTCACCGCCGGCACCGCGGCGGGCGGCGCCTTCATCTTCCGAGTCCGAGTAGTCGCTCGCGGCACCACCAGCAGAGGGAGCCCGCTGGCCCTGCGCACCACGGGCGATCGCGGCCGACTCTTCGTCCTCGCTGTCGCTGCCACTCCCATATCCAGCGAGCGCACCACCGAGACCGGCTCCTCCCATCGAGGCAGCGGCCGCCGAAGGCTGAACGACGACGCCGGACCGTTCCTCGCGCGCGCGCTGGGCGAGCATCCGCAAGTTCTCCTCCTTGGCTTCCTTCTCCTTTTGAGCAATCTTTTGCTGCATGAGGGCGCGTTGCCGGACTTCGTCGCGCGCATGTCGGTCGGCGACGTAGAGCGCTTCAGAGAACTGCGCGAACCGGTCATTGATTTGAACCTGCAGACAACGTTCGGCGTCCCGAGAGTCAGCAATGCTCGTCTCGGGCGGTGGATCGTCATTGGCCACTCATGAACTCACGTCCTGCAGACCTCGTCCGTCGGCCGCCAATCGCTTGTCGAGCGGGATCGTGTAACCCTTGTTGTTCTTCCAGTTGGACACGCAGGGCGGAATCATCCACTCCTTTTGCTCTTGCGCGGTGACTTTACGAGGCGGCGAGCGCAGGACGGGCGGAGGAGGCGAGGGAGGTCCGCGCGGGACCTTCTTGCCCTTGAACCGGGGCGGCTCGAGCGGGTCTTCGACGACTTCCACCTGCAAGGGAAAATCCGCCCAAGTCAGCTAATCGGCCTGCTTCAAGAGAGGCGGAAGTCTCAGGCCCACCATCTTGATGATCTTTTGCTTCTCAACGCCACCGTTCTGAGGCGTGTACCGCATGTACGAGACGTCGCCTCCCCGCTGTTCGACGTTCTTGGGCTGCGCCGCCTTGATCTTGCCCTGGACGAGTCGTTCGAGCGCGGCCTTTGTCCGGTCGGCAGTCGCTTGGACTTCCTCCTCAGACGGTCGCTCCATCGCGAGCGCGTCTTTCGAGACGTCGGTCCGCTGGGCCATCGGGACGAGGTCCTTGAACGAGGTCTGGACGTGGACGCCGGATCGTTGACCTTGCTCGGCTGCCGAGATCGATCATCCGAGTATCAATCATGCGGCAACAGGTAGCGTCGGAACACCTAAAGGGACAGGACGTACCGATCGCGCCATAGTTGACGTTACCGTCCGCATCAACCTGCAGTGCGAGCGTGTTGCCCGCAGTCGTCTGTCGCGCGAGAGAAATGGCGCTTCGCGTCAGCGCCGTCACTGAAGGTCGCCCAGAGAGGCAGGCATCTTCGCCTCGACTGACCTTTTTCCGACCGAGTTCGAGCGGGTACTGGGCGCAGTGGCACTCGGGATAACTCCCTCCGTCGCCAAAGTCGGCCTGAGTTTTCGGTTTCCAACCTTTACGTTGGCCGTACGGTGGGATCTGCGGGAGTTGAACGGCGAGTGCGGTCGATGGTTGCTGGATGCGCGAAGACGAGGAAGCGGAAGCGTCGTCGTGCGAGTCTGCCGGTCCGCCCGTGTGCAGCGGCGCTGGTAGGCTGTTTGTGGCCGTGATTACAGCGAGCCAGCAAACGTGCAGGCGTGCGTGTGCACGTGGAGAGTGAACGAGGGTCGGAGGGGACAGAAATCAGTCAGCAGGCGAGTCGCTGGGTGCTTCGCTGGGAAACGCAAGCGCTGACTCACGAAGAGAGGAGAGCAGCCATGATTGGCGGCAGTTCACGGTCAAGCTGTAGAGGATCGGAGGCTGCCGAGGTCGGTGGGCCACTTCACTCTCTCGCTTCGCTCGCATCAAGTCGCAGAGTCGCCAGGTCCTTCAGTAAGCCTCCCCTTTGCGAAGACTCTGTCGCGGTCCAGTTGGAAATTCTTCCGCATACAGTTGCTCCGACTTTCTTCGGTTTCCGATCAACTTTGGAAGAACGACTCGGAACGAGCTTCGACGACAGCGTAGGAGAGCAGAGCGGCCCTCCCCTCGAAGCTGCCATCAGCGCAGCTAGCTCGTCCTCCTTACGAGTCTCGGCCACACGAGGCACAGGCACAGGCTCGAGTTGCCGTTCCCTTGAGCAACGTGGGAAACGACTCGCTCCAACTGCGATCGCGGACGTTGCCGCGCAAACTCCGTCCCTTGACTCTTTTTGAGCACCATCGACTGATCTTCTGTCGCCCGTCCACAAAACGACGCGATGTCGGCGTTTCCAAAGGAAGAAGCGGCGCAGGGACTGCCTACAGTCCGAGGGGGTCAAGTCGAAGACGGTCCGATTGACCCCGTCGAGGAGAAGCGACTCGTTCGCAAAGTCGACTTGATCCTGCTGCCCATTTTGCTGTCCGTCGTCGGTGCGTCTCTGAGACTTTCGCGCTCGTGACCTGTTTGAGCCGAGTCCGAGAGAGACTGACTGGCTCGCTGCCTTTTTCACCTCGCCGCACTTGCCACCTACCGCCGCCTTCTCGCGCCCGCGCCACCTCGTCTCGCCCACGCTCCGGAACGCCAGGCTTGCAGTACTATGATAAGGCTGTACTAGGCTCGGCTGCCGTCTTTGGTGCGATCAAGGACCTGCACCTCTCGACGACGCACATCAACCCGGCAACGGGGAAAGCCGTCGTCTCGACGATGCGGTACTCGACCGCTTCGTCCGCTTTCTAGTACGTCGCCGCTCGACATGCTTCGGTTTCGCTTTGTATCGGTGACGCCGGAAGAAGCGCCGAGAAGGCTGATACAGGGAGCGGGACGTCGTACAGCTGGGGATACATTATCGCTGTCCTTCCCTTCGCCCTGCTTCTCCAGCGCGTGCCGATCGCCAAGACCCTGAGCGCGTGCATGTGAGTGTTTGCAAGTCTTTAAAGCGCGAACCACACTCGACTCTCGTCGTTGTGCTGCATACAGCGCCTTTGGCGCTGTGTCGAGCTCGAGCTTGTCTCCCCTGGAGATTGCAGAACAGCCCAGACTGATTGGCGGTCCGCGCGCGTTCCGTCCTTCTCTCCCTACAGTCTGCTTTGGGGAATCGTCGTCATTCTCACCGTCGTCATTAACTCGTACCAAGGGTTCGTCGTCCAACGGGTGTTCCTGGGCGTCCTCGAGGTGAGTCGCTGTTCCGTCGCCAGCCTCCGCGCGACTCGCTGCACGCTGCTTCGGGGCGCAGATGCAGTCCTGCAGCGGATGATGCCGTCCTTCGGACAGATCTGACTGACGAGACATCATTCCGTATCTTTCCAGTCCTCGGTGTCACCCGGATTCGTCATGATTACGACGCAGTGGTACAAGCGCGAGGAACAAGCCGCGCGACTCGGCATATGGTGCGATTCGCACTGCACGGGTCTATGCTGCGGAACCAGGGGTCCTGACTGGCCGGACAATCATACGCAGGTACTCGGCAACGGGCATCTTTTCGATGTTTTCCGGCCTCGTCAACTATGGTCTCGGGAGCGCTCATGGTTCGCTCGCGCCATGGAAAAGGTGATTCTGCTTGATGAGGAGAGTCGAGAAATGCGCGAGCTGACGAAAAGTATCGCCCCCGCAGGATGTACCTCTTCGCCGGTGCATGGACCATCGTTTGGTCCTTTGTCGTCCTCTACATGATTCCCGACTCGCCTCGGACCGCGACGCGCTGGTTCTCCGCGCGCGAATGCGCCCTCCTCGTCCGCCGAACCCGGTCGAACCAAACCGGCCTGACCGAACTCGCGAGCTTCGATTGGAAGCAAGCGAAGGAGGCCGCATGCGATGTCAAGATCTGGTTGTTCCTGATTATGGCGGCGGGGATCTATGTCTGCAACGGGGCTGTGACGGCGTTCGCGACCCAGATTATCAAGTCTTTCGGGTACACGTCGTTGCAGACGCTCGCCCTCTCAATCCCGGGTGAGGTCTCGTTTCTCTTTGGCTCTCAATCCACTCATCAAACCCCTTCCTTCAGACGGTACTGATGCTGGCCTCATACGCTCTTCGTTCCGCAGCCGGCGTCTTGTATGTTTACCTTTCTGCCCTCCAGACCAGGAACGACATCGCTGACCGCGGAAGCGCCCATACAGCACGGCTGTCTTCATCTACATTTTCACCTTCCTGTCATCGCGGTGGCGCAACAGCCTCACGTACTTGCTCCCAATTTCGTGCATCCCCGTCATCATTGGAGCCGCTCTGATTCAAGGCGCTTCGTGGTCCCACCGAGGCGTGCCCTTGTTCGGCAAGTTAGTCTAGCGTTGTTTACTCAAGTGACTGTCGAGCTCGAGTAGTGGAGTACTGCGGACTGACTCTTCTGCCGTGACAGCTACCTTCTCGCGACGTTCGGCTCGCGTGAGTTCGACTTTGCGTTTCGCTCGAGATAACTGTGGCGAACCTTGGCGTGCCAGAGCTGACCTGTGCCTGGATCTCGCTGCCAATAGCCTACGTCCTCCTCCTCGCGATTTCGACCGCCAACGTCGCCGGTGCGACCAAGAAGGCGATCTCGAGCGGGAGTATCTTTGTCGGGTACTGCGTCGGCAAGTGAGTTGGTACACCTCTGTGATCGGATCCCATTCCACCTGGGCTCCCGTCTCGGAGACCAGTTGAAGGCTAACGAAGAGCTCCGCTGGCATTTTACTGACTATCGCGCGATCGCTGCAGCATCATCGGACCTTATACGGTCAACATCTCGGAGCGAGACAAGAAGTTCAGGGGGACTTGGATAGCGTTGTACTGCTCGCTCGGAATCGTATGCGGTGAGTCTCCGGGCGGACCTGATCCGTGCAACTGCTCCGGCGAGCTCTCTTGAGAAAGCAGGAGCAGTGCATCTCCACGAGGGCGTCCGCTGATCACATTGTCCCGCTTTGTCTCCGCAGTCTGCTCCCTTCTCCTCCGCTACCTCCTTGTCCGCGAGAACCTCAAACGCGACGCCGCCGACGCGCTCGCCGGACCGGCGACTCCGGCGCTCGACCATGACGAGAACGCCGAGAAGGCGAGCATTGGCGAGGGGCAGCCAGACAGCCTCAGAGACGAGAGGGCCGACCTGACGGATCAGCAGAACCAGAGTTTCAGGTATACTTTGTAGAGGCTTTCTTTCGGGACTACCATCATCGGGTAATAGAGGTTGCATATGCGTAGAAGGTGCAAGACGAGCTTCAGACTGTGATTGAGGGAAGCCGACTCCGCCGGGAAGAATTTTCCTGGCGCCGTTGACATCGCGACTCGCTGACGGCCCTCTCTCCGGACGCTCGCTTGTCAGCCTAGCTATATGGCACTTCAAACATCACAGCACAAACTACAGCTTCGCGTGGATGGCGCGTGTACCCTCCCTAGATGCTCTGCAGCAAGTCCGGAGAGGGTATCCCGCCATCTCTCCTCCTCGAGGAAGTCGAGTCCCCGCCTCTTCACCTCGACCCGACTAGGCATGTGTTGCTTGTTTCGCTCAGAGTTGCCATAATGCTCGGATATGGCTGGCTGTGGCATTACGCTCTTTCGGGTTTAACATCTGAACGGGAAGGTAGGGCTCGTATGAGCAGGTCGACATGCCGGCGACTGTGCACCCCGGGCGCCGATCGCGCCTGTGCTACGCTGCGTAGATCATTGTGCCTTGCCTGTTCGGGTCCGCGCACGCGTCGTTACGCGCTACGTCAACGAGGGGTCGGAGGCAACGCCGAACTGTGTCCTTTCATTCGTTCAAGAGGATCGCGCTCATTTGGGACGCCGCCCATGCGACAGTCGACGTCGTTGCTCCGCCTTGTCAAGTCTTGACCTCGCTGCTTGGAAATACTCGGCTTTCCTTGCGCGAGTGTGCTTGTCTGATCCCGCTCGTTCGCCCTTCCCTTCTGTTCCCTCCCTTCGTGTGACCTCCTCTCCCTCGCAGTGCCTTACCTCCGCCTGGGCTGTCCTTTCGGCTGTGCCTTTCGTTGTACCAGATCCGCTCACTCTACCCCCGATCTATCCGCCCTTGCCCTCCGTTGTGCCGTATATCCCTACCCTCACCAGCATGTTGACCTCCCTTCCCCTCATCCTTTCAGCCCTCGTCCTCCTCGGATCGACCTCGACCGATGCTTTGCCCGTCGACGCCGTCCAGAATTGGCGCCAGCTCCCCGTCCCGGCGCCGAACCGTAGTGCGGTCAAGCGTGGCATCGCTCGCGGCCGGTCGTTCCGCCAGCGCAACTCGAAACGCGGCGTCATCACCAACCCAAAAGTCGTCATGAACCCGAAGAACCCGTTCTACTCGAGCAGTCTAGCCGCCCTGATCGACCCGACTACCGCGGCGTCGTCCCTCGTGCCATCATCAAGCGTGACGAGTGCTCCGACTCTGGCGCCGACGTCCGACGCGGTCCTTCCGCCCGCAACCACCGAGGCGGCCCCGACGACCACAAGCACCACAATGACCTGGGTTCCACCTTCGAGCAGCTCGACGACGGTTCCGGCGACGACGAGGACAAGCGAGGGAGCGGTTCTTCCGCCTGTCACGACGCAGTGGATCCCGACGACGACAACTTCGCCACCTGCGCCGACTACTACTACAACGACGACAACAACAACAACGACCGTCGCTCCTAGCACAACCTCATCGTCTGTGTCGCCCGCGCCGACCAGTCCGGCCCCGCACATCTACACGGGCGGAATCGCCACCTACTTCTGGCAGAATGGAAACGCCGGTAGTGAGTTACTCGCAAGGCTGCCCTGTCTCGGCACCTGGTTCTGAACTGACGCTGCTTGCGACCAGACTGCGGGTGGTACGAGTCCGACTCGACGCTGCTCGTCGCGCTGCCGACCGAGTGAGTCCGCTCGAACCAGAAACGTGATTCGAGTCGGATTTAACTAAATCTACTCTCGCAGAACCTACGCGAACGGCGAGTTCTGCGGTCGCTACGTCGAGATCACCCGAACCGACACAGGCGCGAGTATCCAAGCCCTCGTTGCCGATTCTTGCCCAACTTGTGAGTCCGGATACTCCTTGCACATTGGCTTTACCTTCTCTGAATAGTATTGACTCGGCCCCTTGTGCGCAGGCAACAACGACGACTGCCTTGACCTGTCCTGGGGCGCCTTCTCCGCCCTCGGCGGTACGGAAGACATGGGCGTCTTTGACATTTCGTGGTACTTCCTCCCCGCCAACTAGCGGGTTACCGACCTCCTCCTTCCGCATCAGCGCTGTGTGCTGCGTGTATTCGACCCAAATCGAAGCCGGTTTTCGATCCCTTTGTATCCGTATAGACACTCTCTTCCCCTCTCTCGGTCCAGAAGCTGCGCTGAGCGTCAAGCTTTACGACCGCTAGATGACCGTACGCTACACTTCTGTAGCATAGACTGCATCATTCTCTTCTCTTTGCCTTCAAAGTCGCCGCGAGATTTCTCGCGCGAGCTGCGTCTGTGAGAGGGAGATCCCACCAGAGGTCGATTCGCCTAGAATCCCCTGCTGACGATGTATTCTACGCTTCTCTTCGGAAGCGTCTCGTCTGCTTTCTGGTCCCGTGCGTCTGCCGGTTCTTCGAGGAGGACGAGCGCGACGTCCTTATCCTTCGGCATCATCAAGAGTTCGCCGTCGAACGTGATCTGCATACGGTAGAGGCCGGAATCGCGGGATCCGTATGTCAGCGCGACTCCCGTTATTGAATGCTCTCTTACGCTTGAGCATGCAATTAGTGCAACGAAAAGCAGAAGAAGGCGCTGACCTTTTTCTGCCTCTTTGCGGCGCGTAGCGTCCCGTTCAAAGCTTCGACTGCGGATCGAAGCGCTTGTCAGCATTCGCCGCCACGTGCGTCTGATACCGACAGTCGGCAGCAAAGCAAGGTACAGCGCGGAACGCAGACTGACGGATGTCTGCCGTCTTTTCAAAGATGACCCCGTACGGTGCCTCATATTTCCCACTTTGCGCATTCTTCGAGCCGTGCTCCTTGATTGCGACCTGCGCGACTCAGCCGCATCAGCTATGTCTAGCGCCCTGCTGTACAAGAGAAGAGAACAGGGACGTACGCAGAGGACGCCGACTTCGTGCGCAGTTTCCCTGCGAGCGCCAAACCTCGGACAGGGTCAGTGGCCGCTCAGAGATCGACAAGCTTGGCTCGCGACTACGTACATGTCTCTCTGTAGTGCTGCCATGCTGCTATCACGGCTCAGGGTGAGAAGCGAGAGAGCAGAGGTGGGGCCGCAGGTCGTGGCGGATCGCCCGCTGCGGCCCCACGTCATCATGCTGAGAACTCGACATCCTCCCTCGCTGGCAGAACGCTGTAGCTCTTTTGGTAGGCCTGGCCGCAACTCCTTCCTTATGCGTGCCCGAGTCCGAAGAGTGGGAATCGGGGCCGGACCTGTTTCAGTACTCGAAGAGCCAGCAGGGCACTGCTCTGAGCGCTCATCTCGACCGGAGAGCGTCATGGATCGCATGTATGTATCGCTATACACTGCGTCACCCGCAGCTAGAAGCTGTCGTCGTCTTCGAGCCTTGACCCGGTTACGCGCCGCCTCCCTTCGCGCATGACCACGCCCGCCACCATCTCGACAAACCGTCTGACGTCGTCCTCTTCGTCGCTTTCGAGCAACAACCCGCCGTGCTCGACTTCGATTCTCCGACCGAGCGTCTTGATCGAAGGCGACGTCGACCAGTGAGCTTGCAGTGCCGAGAGAGAGGAGAGGGTAAAGTGATCGTTTCCGGCGAGCACGAGCCTGAGCGGCGACAGCTCTTCTTCTCGCCTAGCGCGGCTCGGAGCGCGTGACGACGGCGACGAGTACACAGTACGGTCAAGCGGAGGTGAAAAGGCGAGTTGGGCGAGGTCGCTCGCTGTCAGATTGAGATGCGACAGGTCGATGTCGGCCAACCCGCTCGGAAGAGTTTCGAGGGCTTCTTTCAAGACTGGCCGATCGAGGTAAGGCGTCGTCGATAGGTTCAACCTGACGAGAAGCGGCAGGTGCAAAGAGAGGGGAAGGGGTAGAGCCGAGACGGCCGACCAGGACAGGTCGAGCACGCGGAGGTTCGATAGGGCGTGCTTGGGGATTCCCGAATCCCCGAGGAGCGTTTCGTCCATTTTGAATACGAGTCGAGCAAGAAAGTGGGAGATCCGTCGACAGCCTTTGAGTCGGAGGGATTTCAGATGCGCCGCCGGTCCGGATCCGCTTCTTCTTCCTCCGACGCTGCGTCCGCTGCCGGGGGCAAACAAGGCCGCCAAGTCGTCGTCTCCGACGCTCGAGAATGACAAGTCGAGACTCGTCAGTCTTTCGGGTGAGCAGACGGGCAAGAGTTTCGCTAGGGTCGGGGCGGGGAAGGACCGGAGGGTCAAGTGTCGCGTGCCGGGAAGGAGGGAAGGCAGTTCTTGCACGAGATCGGGATGGCTCGTGAGCGGGAGGTGCGATAGAGAGACATGGTGATAGTGTCGCGAGTCTTGTAAGAGCGTGTAGAGCTGTGCGTCGCGCAGGTTAACGAAGGAAGCGATCGTCTTTGGGCTCACGACGTCATTCGAGGAGGGGGCTCACGGCACAATCGACTTGGCGAACTCGGAGCAGATCGCAGACGCCGAGGTAGTGCAGCGAAGATTCGAGCAATTCGGTCGGTAGGCTATGCAGGAGCTGGAATGGCGGCTTGGTTTGTGCGGTGAGGCTGTTGGACGGTGTTGTTGTTGTTCCGAGAGGCCGAGTCGGATCCGCCTTCAAGCGGAGAGCGAGAGGCGGCGATGGGCAATCTGTTTGCCCTTGGTCGAATGCTTCTATGGCTGTCATGTGCGCTGCGAACGTGTTGAGAGTTTAAGAGAGACGTGAGACGCACTCGGCCGTCACCGACTCGAAACTTCGGCTCGGGGGGTTCGGCAATGTGGGGCCCGATCGAGCAGTCCTCGCTGGCTTCTCGTACGGGATCCGATGATGTAATATATAGCTGGGCAGCTCTCCAGTACTGTTAACAAGCCCTCGAAACCATGCCAAGGCTTCTACGGTGCGCGATGACGGTGATTTCCATACCTGGCGATGCGGCTCTCATCAGCAGACGGCCGAATTCGCTTCAACTTCCTTCCAACTTTGTTATACAGTCAGCGCGCGAGCAGCTTGCAGACGAAGCTGCTCGTGGTTCTCCTCGTTCACTTGCAGCTCACCTGAGCTATTACGCACCGTGGCTTACTTCAGCCGGACCCTCATCATAGCAGGGGCTGCACTCGTCGTCGCTCTCGCTCTCGCTTTCAACCGCTTCTCCACTTCGACTCCGACTCCAGCTTCTCTCGCCTCCGTCGCAGACGCTCCTAGCTCCCCTGCATCAACACCGCAAGCACAGACGACAATGTCGGTTGCGCAAGTCTCTCGTTCGGTCGTCAAGGCCATGCTCGCAATCGTCAGTACCTTCCTTTGTGGCAATGTCATTCCGACCTCGGCCTGCATAGAGACTGAACTCGCCCCGTCTGACGTCGCAGGAAACGCCCGAAGGCGCCGGAGCCATGGTCCGCCGCTCGATCGGGACAAGTCAATTGCGCAACTTTACTCCGTTCCTCATGCTCGACAACGTGAGCCTCCCCTACCGTGCTGCGTCCCTCGTGTTGCGGTCGGAGACTCACGACGATCCTCTCGCACAACAGTTCCTTGTGAAAGAAGGCGCAGGGTTCCCTGATCACCCGCATAGGGTAATAGCACCTGCTGCTCGGATGCGACCCGGGCTCCCTACTGACACGCTCACTTTGTGTGGCAGGGCATGACCACGCTGACCTATATGCTCGAGGGCGAGTGGGTCGTTGTCCCCTCCCTCGCTTTTACGCTCTGGCGTCGTCAGCCGGCTAGACGAGCTGACCCGTACGCATCCAGGTTTGAGCATGAGGACGTCAAGGGCCACAAGGGTCGGATCGGACCGGGCGACTTGCAGTTCATGGTGCGTCAGCTCGTTCACAGTCTCGCGGTGAGTGCGCTGCATAAGGCGCGATGTGCTGACCTTTGGATGCTCGTGCTTTCACTCACAGATCGCAGGAAAGGGCATCATGGTACATTCGCAGCTTATGGGTGATCGGTCGATCGTGGCGACGTCGTCGTAAGCTTACCTGCACGGGGTTCTGACCGTTTCCTTTGTATGCCACGTACAGCACAGCGAAATGCCCGTTCACGGACCGGGCAAGAAGGATCCGTTCGGACTTCAACTGTACGTCGGCCGCACGTCAACCGTTTCAGTGCTGCATTCTCTTGACGGGGCTGGTACTGATGTATTGTATGGTTGAGCGTACAGCTGGATCGACCTGCCGAAGGAGCACAAGCTCGTCGAGGCTTCGTACCAAGAACGGCGAGCGGCCGAAGTCGCTTCGTGAGTCAGCGCTCTTACGACTGCGCTTCTCCAGGTATTCCGTCGGCGCTTGAGATCTCGTGCTAAGTTGAAGAGCTGTTCATCTCACAGCGCGCACCCGACTGAGAACGTCGAGATCAAGGTCGTCTGCGGCGAGGCGCAAGGGTCCGAGAAGGAAGGGCTCGTCAAGGGCAACGTGCGACCGCTCGGAGGCTGCTGGTGCGTGCACTTTTTTCGAGTCGCTCGCGTTGTGCGATACCCCGAGTTGCTCGCGTTGGGTGGACACTCAAGTCGTTCGCGTTGGGCGGCTCGGCCGGGTAGCAAACGCTGACCTGAGTCTGCTGGACTGTTGGTCCCATGGCGCGCGCGCAGGTTCATGGATTTCATTATGAGCGCAAAGGGCGAGCGGGTGTTCCAGCCGATCCCGAAGGGCTGGAACGCATTCGTGAGTTGATCAGTTGATTGACGTGCAAGGAGCGACGGGCTGACGCTTCTGCCGCGCGGGCGCCGCAGCTTTACACGCTCGAGGGCGAGACCCTCGTCGGCGACGCTTCCAGTGGGAACGCCCCATCTCGCCCGATCAAGCAGTACCACACGGCCGTCCTGTCCAACTCGGAGTCCGAAACGGGCGTCTGGCTCGAATCGGCTTCTGACAAGGCGCGGTTCGTCCTCGTCGCGGGAGAACCGCTCGATCAACAGGTGGTTCAGCATGGGCCCTTTGTGATGACAAGCCGGAGCGAGATTCAGCAGGCGTTCATGGACTATCAGTTTGAGCGGAACGTGAGTCCGCCTCTGCGCGTGTTGTTCAGTAAACTTGGCAAGATCGCCGCGGAGGCTGACTTGGTTCCTTGCCGACACACATCAGGGCTTTGAGGGAGCGCACGGATGGCGTAGCGAGATCGGCAAGAAGGTGAGCTCGCCTGGAAGAGGGGCTGGGGACAATGGCTGATGCTCCGCGCGCTTGAACAGATGACGGGCGGCGCATGAGCCCGCGTTTCCCGCTTCTGCATTGACGTGCTCGACCATGCAACGTGCTACTTATGCCTACTGCGCTTTTGCGCTCCGAGACCCAGCGAGAAAGAGGGAAAGGATGTTTCTCGCTCGACGAGATCTGAAAGTCCTGCTCTTTTTTGTGCAGTTTCCTCTTCTCCACCGCCAAGTTCCTTCCCTTCTTCCGCCCAAGCTGTCTCACGTAGCTCGCTCTTCGTCTCTGCGCTCACTGTCGACTTTGCATCTAGCTTCGTCTGCCTTGAGTCCGCGTCTCGTCTTTGCGAGCCCCACTTCGATTCGTTCGCCTCTCCTCGCGCGCACACAACCGCATTCGAAACTCGTGAGTTGACGGCACACGCCTCTTTGACTGTTCGTATCGGTGGTCACTTGCTCGCGGGCTCGCCGGAACCAGAGGAGGGGCGACAGTAGCGTCGGGTCGGCATAAACGAGCGATGAGCAGCCACGGCGCCCAGCTGCCGGCACGCTACGGGGCGGGGTGGCCATGATCGTGCGCCTCTCTTAGACGGCCGATGCACGGCAGACCTTGCGACTTGCTTCACAGCGGGTACGGCCGAGGAGTCGCGTTGCATGCTTCCCCACCTTGGAACGGCGCTCATCTCGCGATTGCGACAGCCACGCACGTCTTCGGGGAGCACAAGCTGACATATACCATGGCACCATTGTCGCACCGCAGTTCTCGACGACCAAGATGGCCTCGCACAACAAGGACGACAACTGCATCTTTTGCAAGGTGCGCCTCACGCGAGCTGCTGTGTATAGAGCATCTCTCTCGTTCATACTGATCAGGAGACGCCTGAATCCGCGCGCAGATCATCGCTGGTGACATCCCGTCCTTCAAGCTGATCGAGACCGACAACTTGTGAGTCCCGGGGGCCGTCCTGCAGATTCACGGAGCGACAGGCTGACTGTTTCCTGCCGGGCATTACAGGTTCTCGTTCCTCGACATTGGCCCTCTGAGTAAAGGTCACGCCCTCGTCATCCCAAAGTGTGCGTGCGCGTGGCTTCGAGCAAGTCCGCGAATAGCCGCGCTGAATCTTGTCCTGTTTGCTTGCTTGCCGCCGTCGCCGCCACTGCTTTCAGACCACGCCGCCAAGCTGCACGACGTCCCCGACGAGCACCTCGGCGAGATTCTCCGGACATTGAAAAAGATTGCGGTCGCCCAGGGTGTCGAGAACTACAACATCCTGCAGGTCAGTCCGCGCCAGTTGTCTGACGGGGGCCGGCCTGCGCTCGCCGAGCCTTAATTCCTGCTCTGTACGTAAGTGCGGTACTGACGCATTGCTTTTCTCCGGCTGTAGAACAATGGCCGGATCGCGCACCAGGAGGTTGACGTGAGTCGCTCTCCGTGACTTTGGCTCGTCGCGAAATCTGCCTAGAACTGAACCCTCCAAATACCCTTTTCGGACAGCACGTCCACTTCCACCGTCAGCCTTCAACTCTTGACTACCGTTGTCATGTCAAGCTGACACCCTAACCTCGTCCGCAGTGATCCCGAAACCGTCCGCTTCGGACAAGGAAGGCCTCGTCGTCGGGTGGCCGGCGCAAAAGGCCGACATGGCCGAACTCAAGGCGTACTACGAGGACCTCAAGACGAAGCTTTGAGGCCCGCGCATGATCAACGACCCGCATGCGAGCTCTAGGACGTAAAGTAGCTGCAGAGAACCCGTGGTGTAGCGATGCAAGGAAAAGCAGTCTAGCAGTCTTGTCGCTCCGATGAGCATATCGTGAGAGATGGCTCGGCAGATCATGGGCGCTTCTGGACGAGATCAGCATGCTTTTCGAGGGCCTCAATTTTGAGCTCGATAGTCGGATAGGCTTGGAATACCGGAGAATCTTGCTTTTAGTTTCAGAATGTCGGCTTGCCGGTAAAACAGCGCGCCAGGTATGCTGCCTACACTGCGAGCCTCCGCCCATGCGCGCTGTACTGAAGTAACGGATTAATTCAGACGCAACCTCGCAAAGGCGTGGCGTTCGCAGCCCTCGGCGAGTCGGAGCCTAGCCGGGTAAGGCTGAGACTGCGAAGCCTCGAGCTCAGCCCGAACGTCAGGAGGAGCGCGTATGATCAGGCGGCAGCGATCGCCCATAGACTAAATTGTTGGCGGACCGCCCAGTACCTGATTGAAGCGACGAAAGGTTGCGCGGCGGCCGCTAGCGGATCTCTGGCGATTACGGGAACAAGCTTGGTCAGTGGCGTACGCTCGCCGGCAGGGTCAACAGCGAGAGACAAACATTGAGCTTGGGCGGCAGCGAAAGCGATTCCATGCGGCGCTTCACCGTCTGCGCCGCATTGCCGCAAGTTGTATCTCGGCTGCAAGCGTTTTCTAGGGCCGGCTTGGAAAAAGATAACGTCGTCGGAAGCGGACTTAGCGCGGTGCTCCGTCGGTAGCGTGAAAATATTTCGTAAGAAACGCAATCGGGGGGCACCGGCTTTGTTCGGTGGTAGCGTGCGGCCTTAGCGAGAGCTCAGAGCTCCTGGCGAGTGGTTCAGTAGCATAGCGCGGTATCATGTGTGTGAGCTCGCAACGCCAGGAGCCGGCTGGAGGTGTGTACGAAGCGTCCGGCAATCGAGAAGAAAAAGACGTAGTGGGGGGAGACGAGGCCAGTACAAGCGCATAGCAGAGCGTGCCGGCTGCCTGTCTGTGTGGGAGCGGTGTGGAGGATGTAGGTTGCGGTGTATGCGGTGCGCCGTGACTCAAGACCGCGCGGACGACGGCGCTGGCTGGCGTGATCGACCGACCGTCCCGCAACGATGTCGTGCTCTTCGCGGCTTGACTTCCTTCTCCTCACTCTCCTCCCATCGCTTCACCTCTTTTGGCGTTGCGACACTCTTTATCGTGAGCTACAGCATCCGCCGTCATCTACCTGCCCCCCTTCAGCAATCCCCTACGAGCACAAGCGCCTATCGTTCGACTCGAGCACCCCACCGCCTTCGACCCACGTGTCTCGTCAAAACATCTCGTCCTGACTTCGAAAATCTCGCTCGCTCGCAGTTCCCTCTTAGGTTTTCCTCAAAGGCAGCACAACATGGCCATCGCGAGTGCGGTACTCGGCTTCCCCCGCATCGGGGGGAAGCGCGAGGTGTAAGTCCGTTTCTCTGCTTTTGGTTGGCGATCGATTTCTAACGCTCTCCATCGCTCCATCTTCCGCCATTGAATTCCCTTGCCGCCGCAAAAAACAACTGGGAGGGAAAAAAGGAAGAAGGCAAGCGAGGCGTACTGGGCAGGCAAGATCTCCGCCGAGGAGTTGCAGAAGGTCGCAAAGGAGCAGCGTCTCGCTCGCTGGCAGACTCTCCAGCAGCAGGGCGTCGAGATCATCCCTTCGTGAGTCTACAGCAGCGGCGGCGGCACGCTACAAGACGGACTAGAGACGTGCGGAGCGGACGATAAGGGCGATCGAGCAATCTTGCGCGTTATCCGGGGCCAACTCCCCGATCGTCTCTCGTTCCCCGTCTTCCTCCCGATCAATTGTACTGACTCTCCTCCCTATAGCGGTGACTTTACGCTGTACGACCACGTTCTCGACTTCAACTACACGTTCAACATCATCCCGAAGCGGTTCGCCGAGGCCAAGCTCTCTGCGCTCGACCGGTACTTTGCGATGGGCCGTGGCCACCAGAAGGACGGCGTCGACCTCGAGGCGCAGGAGATGCAAAAATGGTTCGACTCGAACTACCACTATATCAAGAGTGAGGTTTCGTCGAGCACCGAGTTCCGCCTGAACGACACCAAGCCCGTCGACGAGTTCCTCGAGGCCAAGGAGGCCGGCATCCAGACTCGCCCGGTCCTCGTCGGTCCGATCACGGCTCTCCTGCTCGGCAAGGCCGGCCGTGACGAGGCGGACCGTGCTTCGTTCGAGCCGCTCTCGCTCCTCGGCAAGCTCGTCCCCGTCTACGGTGAGCTCCTCAAGAAGCTCCAGGAGGCCGGCGCGACCGAGGTCCAGATCGATGAGCCGTCGCTCGTCATGGACGTCACCGCCAACCTCGCCAAGGAGTACCAGTCGACCTTTGAGGCGCTCGCCCAGGCCGCGCCGGGACTCAAGATCACCCTCGCCACCTACTTTGGCCGCCTCGACAAGAACGTCGAGTTTGTCGCCAAGCTCCCCGTCTCGGCTCTCCACATCGACCTCGACCGTGCCCCGGACCAGCTCGACCAGGTCCTCGCCGCCGTCAAGCCGACTCAGCTCAAGCTCTCGCTCGGTCTCGTCTCGGGCCGCAACATCTGGAAGAACGACTTTGCCGCCTCGATCGCGATCGCCAAGAAGGCCGTCGAGGCTCTCGGTGAGGACCGCGTCGTCGTCGCGTCGTCATCGTCGCTCCTCCACACCCCGGTCACTCTCGCCAACGAGTCGCGCCTGAGCGCCGACGTCAAGGACTGGTTCTCGTTTGCGACCGAGAAGGCCGCCGAGGTCGCCACCATCGCCAAGGCCCTCTCGGGTGCCGACGTCCAGGCCGCCCTCGACGCCAACAAGAAGTCGATCGACGCCCGCCGTGCCTTCGAGAAGGACTCGGACGCGTCGGTTCGCGACCGCCTGAACAAGGTCGAGCCAGCCATGTACGACCGCAAGTCGGCGTTCCCGACTCGCAAGGCCGCTCAGGACAAGGTTCACGACCTCCCGACGTTCCCGACGACCACCATCGGTTCGTTCCCGCAGACCAAGGAGATCCGCCTCGCCCGTTCGAAGAACACCAAGGGCGAGCTCTCGACCGAGGAGTACGAGAAGTTCCTCGAGAACGAGATTAAGTCGGCCGTCGACTTCCAGGAGGCGATCGACATTGACATCCTCGTCCACGGTGAGCCGGAGCGTAACGACATGTCGCAGTACTTTGGCGAGCAGCTCCAGGGCTTCGTCTTCACCGAGAACGCCTGGGTCCAGTCGTACGGTTCGCGTTACGTCCGCCCGCCCATCATCGTCTCGGACGTCTCGCGCCCGCACCCGATGACCGTCCGCTGGTCGTCGTACGCCCAGTCGCTCACCAAGCGCCCGATGAAGGGTATGCTCACCGGTCCGGTCACCATCCTCAACTGGTCGTTCCCGCGTGCCGACGTCTCGAAGGAGGTTCAGTGCAAGCAGCTCGCGCTCGCGCTCCGCGACGAGGTCTGCGACTTGGCCAACGCCGGCATCTTTGCCATCCAGGTCGACGAGCCCGCGATCCGTGAGGGTCTCCCGCTCCGCCAGGTCGACTGGGACGCGTACCTCACCTGGGCCGTCGACTCGTTCAAGCTCGCGACTGCCGGTGTCGAGGACAAGACCCAGATCCACAGTGAGTTTCTCGCTTCCCGTCTCGAGTCTCTCGTCGCGTGTGGGAGTCAAGGTCGCTGACATTGAGCGCTCGCGCAGGTCACTTCTGCTACTCGGACTTTGGTCTCATCTTTGAGCACATCAAGCGTCTCGACGCCGACGTCATCTCGGTCGAGGCGTCCAAGTCGGACCTCAAGCTCCTCGAGGTCTTCCACAAGCACGGCTACGAGAACCTCATCGGACCGGGTCTCTACGACATTCACTCGCCGCGTGTCCCGAGCGTCCAGGAGATGAAGGACCGCCTCGCCGCGTTCATGAAGGCGCTCCCGTCGCAGAAGTAGTACGTCGCGCGTCCTTGCTCATGCCCGCATCGATACTGACGACCCCTTGTTCCCTCACAGCATCTTCGTCAACCCGGACTGCGGTCTCAAGACTCGTGGCTGGGCCGAGACCAAGGCCGCCCTCGAGAACCTCGTCGAGGTCGCCAAGTGGGCCCGTCAGCAGTACCAGTAAGCGCATCCGTGCGCTGCTGGCCTCTCGCATCTCAACATTGCATCTTCCCCCCCTCGCATCCCTCGGCTCATGTTCATACACCCACTTGTACCCTCGCCTCAACGGCAGCCGAACCTCCCTCTTCTGATTCCGGTCTCTTTCGGTCCATCCTGTTCTTCTTATGCATTCAGCGGCGATTCCTCTCGCTCGCGACCTCGCGTTCACTCACAATACCCCCTCCAAAAAAAAAACAGCATATCGTTCAAGTCTAGCCTCTGGTTGGCTTGTTGGGACATCGCCCCCCTTTGCGCCTATGCTCACGAGCACCGAGTTGTACCCACTTCCTCGTCGTCGTTCTTCCTCATCAGTCGTAGTTTGCCGTGTGTCGATGTCTTCAACAGCGCAACCCATCAGCGGAGCTCAACACTCCCGCTTTTTTCCCCATCATTCTTCGCGCTTCTTCCGAGAGCGAGAGCGGTCGCGAGAGACTCGTCTCCTTATCGATTGTCAACTAGTCTGCTGGAGCGAGTACAAACGCGCAGCAATCGCTCGTCCGCTCGCCAGGAGGACACATCTAACCAAATATTCGCATACACCCTTTTCGTAGCTCTACTTGTTCTCCGAGATCTCGCCCTCCTCGAGCTCCTCTTCCTCTTCGGGCGCGTCCGCCGTCGCTTCAGCGTTCTTGACAGCCTCCTCCTTGGTCGCGCCCTCCTCGATCGGCTGCGGCTGCGCGTCCTTGATCTCCTCCTCCTTGGCAGATGCCTCGGTCGCTGCGACGGCGTCGATCTCCGAGATGGGCTTGCCGTTCTTTTCCGCGGCGGCGATCTTGGCCTGAACAGCAGCGACGCGCTCCTTCGTGACGCGGTCCTGCAAGAGCATACCCGTCAGTCCTTGGCGGCTCAGAAGAGACAGAGAACCCCACGCTCGCACCTGGTTGTCGGTGAAGTACTTCTTCTTGAGCTGCAAGCTGTCGATCGTCTTTTGGACTTCGCCGGTCGTGAGCGGCGCCGGGATTCCGAGAGCCATCAGGCCCGACAGGGTCCCGAACGGCAAGTTGAGCTTGTCGTCCGACACGGCTTCGTCACCCTCGGCGGCGTTGTTCCGGCCGCCCTTGCGACCCTTCTTTGACTTCGATGCGAGGCCGCCCCACGACTCTTCTTCCTGCTCCGATTTCTTCTTGAGCGCGACGGCGCCCTTGGGGAAATCGGACTGCTCGACCTTGCGGGGTTCGAGCTCGGGAACTCCAGCGACCTTGTTCCGGCCCAATCCGAGTCCGGGCGCAGACGCGACGCCCCCTCCGTTGAACGACGAAGGCGGGAGGCCGATCCGTTGCTGGAAGAACCGGATCAGGGTCTGGCAGTCTTCGATCTCGCGCTCGAACGCGGGCGCCTGCGCCTCTTCGAGCAACCGCTCGTTGACCTCGGCGCGCTTCGAGTCTTCGTACTCTTTGCGCTCGGCCTTTCGTCGCTCATCCCGCTTGGCGCGGTCCTCGTTGAGCTTTTGGTCTGTGTGGCGAGGAGGCAAGATCAGCAAGAGCGCTTTTCGGCGCTAGGAGGACGGAATACCCACAGTAGGCGTTGTTGGCGTCGCGGAACGCGGACGACGAGGCCTTTTTCTGCTGCCACAGCTCATCGAGCTGCTTCGAAACTGGCGGCGGCAGCGTGGGACGGTCAGTAACACGCCATGGATCGCAAAAAGCTGAGCGCAAAGGACTCACGGGCGTTCCTCTCATCAAAGAGGGCATCGCGACTCTTGCTCACGTCCTCCATCCGCTTATTGACTTCGTCGAGCTCCTTCCTCAACTCGTCAAACTTTTTGCTCGCGGCTTTCTGCTCGGGGTCGTCGAGTTCCTTCCGGACCTCGTCAATCTTTTGCTTGTCGGCGTCGATCGCGGCTTGCTGCGTCGCGAACGAGTCGACCGTCTTGCGGTGCTTCCGGAGTGTCGAGATCTCGGCGAGCGCCTTTTTCTCGTCGACGAGCTTCATCGAGCCAGACTCGACTTGGCGCTCGAGGGACCTGCCGAGTTTCAAGGCGTCGTTAGTCTCTCGCGCACCGGCATTGGTATCTGCCTTCGTTCATGGAAGGGGCTAAGCAGAGGCAGCCATCCCGTAGCGAGCGAGACTCACTTGATCTGGTTGTCGACGTCCTGAGTGGTCTTGTACGGGACCTTGGCCTTGGCAGCGTTCAAGTCCTTGACCTGCGCGCACAAACGAGCGGGTCGCCGTTAGTTAGAGAGCCGTGCAACAACCGAGGTCCCGCCTCGCGCGCCCGAAAGCACCCTCACTTTTTTGTTCATCGCCTCTTGCATGTTCTTGAGCTGGTCGAGCGTCTTGCCGCGACCGCCCTTGATCCTCGCCTGTTCGCCGCGGAGCGAGTCGAGTTCCTTCCGGATCGCGACTTTGCGTTCATGGTCCGGTCCGCCGCGGTTCGAACTCGCCGAGATCTTGTTCTTCAAGTCGTTCTGCGTCGCATGAGAGGCATCTCGAGTGAGCGAGGGGTGTGCGTATGGCCAAGACAGGGAGAGGTGCCGAGGAGGAGGGACGAACGAGTTTGGCCTGGAGGGCGTCGATCTGCGACCTGAGCGAGTCTTGCTCTGCGGGCAGTGTACCGAAAGCGTCAGTACCCCGGTGCAGCTGAACTAACAGCGGGAGAGGCTTCCTCACCCTGGTCGTACTTGGCCTTGTCCGGTCGTCCGCTGTTCGAGTGTCCCTCGTCCTGATCGGTGGATGTTTCAGCAACTATCACGGCGTGCATGCGGTCGCCACATATCTGAACCACCGATGACGCGAGCCTCACCTTCTTCTCGACGACGACTGCGTTCGGGTCCTGACCCTTGTTGCCGTTCAAGAGAGCCGCGGCACCGGTCGAGTTGGCCGACGACGACGACGACGACGCGGATTGAGCGGCAGCGGCTTTCCGCTGCGCCTTGGTCAAGGGACCCGAAGGGGCTGCGCCTGGTACGGTACGCTGTGCTACTGCCATTCGGCCGTAAAGGTGCTTAGATAGCGGAGGAAGCGTCGAGACTCGAGACCACGGTGGGCGCGCGACAACTTCCCCGCCACAACGCGTCCGCCTCACTTTCTCCGTCCGTACCCTCTACGAATCAGCACAAGCCGCGAGATCGCTTACGACTGGCAAAAGGAGCGTCGTGCTCATTCTAGAGCATCGGCGGGAAACGTCAGAATTCGCGTCGCTGCTGCCGGCGCTTGTCGTTGCTTATTCGCTGCGTGCGCTGCCGGCAACCATGCCACAGCGGTCGCTCCTGCAAGCTGCTCTCATGCCTCAATCTCCACCTCACACCTGCATGCTCACTGGCTCTCCTGGCCTCCAAAGGGAATCGACTCTTGTGCTATCAGTCGACTTCGACCCATCGTCTCGTAGGCGTTGGCTTTTTGAGTTCTCGCTTTCGCCCTTTCTCGTATGAAGCCGGCCTTCGCCTCGCTGCGCGAGGTGCCGAGTGACCTCGAAGTCTATTCAGTCCGGCAAGCCCGACGGAACACCAGCGACCCTCGACGTCCTTGACGCACAAAGCAGCTCGCGTAGACCCAAGCCGTGCGCGTTCGCGTTCGCATCGGTTGCCTATCATAGAGTAACGAAACGTGCGCGCTCGCGCTGTCTCGCACGATCAGCGCACGCTGGTCGCCGATACCAGTGTCAGGGTAACACCGTGAGAGCGCCCATCGTGTCGCAGTCCGAGAGAGAAGCAGGGACGAGAAAGCGAGCGAGTTCCAGATTCGACGAAGCGAATATCGGCGGTCAGGGACCGAGAGAGGGAAAGAGTGCGGCCAGTGACGCTCTCTCGCAGTTGGCAAGCGTGACTGCCCGAGAAGCGCACATGCCATAGTACAGGTGAGAGGCAGTCACGAGTGGCAAGCCCAGAGAGGCAGCAGAGTCTGTAGAAGGAGCGCCCCGTCACAGCGAGCGCAGATAGCGGTTCAGAACATGGACCCTATGCAGCAGCAAAAGTCAATATAACGAACGCGAGTGCAGTGGAGCGAGAGAGTGGGACGACGCGAGAGTGTATGCATCGATGCGTGGCGAATTTTCTTTCGACGAGGTTGGGCGGCGAGAGCGAGTGCGCCGCTCCTTTCGCGTCACCTCCCTCTTATAGCGATCTACAGACAATGGCTGCTATCAAGGTTTACGGTGTAAGTCCTCACGTCGACCTGCCGCGCTACCCCTTTCCTCTCCTAGACGAGGCAAACGACGGCGAACACCACGTTCGACCCACCGCGACCAAGCTTGCACCCTTTGTCCAGCCAAATCTACCACTCGAGTCGCCTCGCAAACTGCACAGGAGCGTGACTAGGACGATTTATGGCGGGCTGGACCCGCTCACGCCCCTCTGGAGGCTGTCGGCGACGAGATTGGGCTCGTCGGGCAGAGACGAGTCGTGGTTCCCTCTGTCGCCGTTTTGCACCGCCTCGCCTCTCGCCTCTCGCCTCTCGCTCTCGCCGCAGACAGACCGTTCGCTCCCGCTACGATCACATAGGAGCTGACCTTCCCGCAATGTTCCGCATGCTAGTTCGGCCCGCGCGTCCAGCCGGCGCTCATTGCTGCCAAGTACGAGGGCGTCGAGGTCCAGTTCGAGGAGGTCAACCCGTTCAAGGGCTGCCCCGCCGAGTACCTCGAAAAGTTCCCGCTCGGCCTCGTAAGTAGTACCCCACGCTGTTCTGCGACTCGTTCGTCCCCTCGTCTTCGTATGCTGACGGTGTCGGAGCATCCCCCCGCGTTTAGATCCCGGCTCTTGAGCACGGCGACTTCAAGTTGACCGAGTGCATTGCCGTCGCTTCGTACATTGCCCGCGAGAACAAGGCCAACCTCCACGGCAAGACCCAGGAGGACCACGCCCAGGTCCTCCGCTGGATGTCCTGTGAGTCCCGCCTACCAGGGTAGTTTTCTCCCGACGAAAATACTCCCCACCGGCCAAAGACTCACCGATCCGATCGTCTCGGCTCCCAGTCTCCAACGCCGACCTCATGGCTCTGTACCAGTGGTTCCTCCCCCTCGTCGACTCGACCCGCCCGTACCTGAAGCCGACCGTCGAGGCCGCCAAGGCCAAGGCGCTCAAGTCGCTCGACTTCCTCGAGAAGTACCTCGCCGACCGCACTTTCCTCGTCTCGGAGCGCGTCACCCTCGCCGACATCTTTGTCGCTTCGGTCCTCGGACCGGCGTTCGCCACCGTCCTCGACGCCGACTTCCGCAAGTCGCACCCGAACGTTACCCGCCACTTCCAGACTGTCGCTCACCAGCCCAAGGTCCTCGAGGTCACCGGCAAGGAGCCGGTCCTTTGCGAAAAGGCCGTCGTCTACACCCCGCCCAAGAAGGAGGAGAAGCCCAAGGCTGCCCCGGCGCCCAAGGCTGAGAAGCCCAAGGCCGCCCCGGCCCCGGCAGAGGACGAGACCCCGGCGGAGCCCAAGGCCAAGCACCCGTGCGAGGCCCTCGGTCAGGCCAAGTCGTTCCCGCTCGACGAGTGGAAGCGTCAGGTGCGTCTCCCCGAGTGCGAGAAGGTTATCGAAAAAAAAAACTCGGAGCGGGACCTGACGTTCTGCTGTTCCCCCCCTCGGCCTGCAGTACTCGAACAACGAGACCCCGGTCGCGATGAAGGTGGGCCCTCTTTGTTCTACCCCGAGCCCAAAGTCGACGCCCCCGCTGACTTGCTCGCGTTGCACTTTCGCAGTGGCTCGACGAGCACTACGACGAGACCGCCGCTCAGGAGTACTCGTTCTGCCGCGCTGACTTCAAGGTGCGCTTCCGTTGCTGCGCTTCTCTCTGGTCGTTCTGAGAACTGACGCACATATTGGCACACGCAGTACAACGAGGAGCTCACCCAGGTCCGCCACCCCGCTTCGAAACCGAATGTCTTGCCGTCTGGACTGTAGCGCTGACCTTCGAGGGTGCTCGCCTGCAGACCTTCATGTCGGCCAACCAGGTCACCGGCCTCCACACCCGTCTTGAGGGCAGCCGGAAATACCTGTTCGGCAACATGCTCGTCTACGGTACCACCAACGCCTCGAAGATCATGTACGTCTCCACCGCTCGCAACCTTTGCTCAGTGGGGGAGGGGGCAACAGGAAGGTCAGCGGCGTGAAAATTGACCGTGTCTCCCGTCTTTTCAGCGGTGTCTACATGTTCCGCGGATCCAACATTGAGGACATCTTCTCGGTCGCGCCGGACTGGGAATCGTACGAGTTCACCCCGCTCGACTACAAGAAGGACCGCGAGCTCATCGAGAAGGTTTGGTCGTGGGAGGGTAAGGTCGACGGCCTCGAGTGCGCCGACGGCAAGAGTACGTCCCCAGTCTCTCTCTCTTTCGGTCTCTAGTGATACCGCGAGAGGACCGTCCGCTAACGATGTGATTCTTCGCGCTCGCTCCACAGCCTTCAAGTAAATGCATCGCATGCTTGTAGTGATTAGGGCCCCTGCTGCCAAACTTCGATACAGCTTCTGTGTACTGGAATCACGAAAAGAATCGAGTTGCAGAAGTCTCTCCTTGCCTGTCGAGCTCGTATCGCAAGCGCTCGAGCTCTCTTTCGCGCGCAGTCGAAGAGCCTTTCTGTATCGAGGCGTCGCTAGGATAGGTAGGGTTAGGAAAATGTACAAGAGAGGAGCGGCGGCGGCACCGTCCGATTTGCTCAGGATTCAGACTTTGCCTTCGATGACGAATCTACGCGGGTGCCGTTACTGCTTGGCTGCGGGCTTGTCGCGCTTGATCGGAGCGGTCGGCGCCTTGACGGCGTACGGTTTGAGTGGTCCACTGAAGTTAAAGACGGGCGGATATCGATGGACTGTCTCGAGGTACCGGACGAGGTTGACGTGTTTCTTGCGAAACGGCACGTCAAACACGAAAGTGAGTCCTGGTACGAGGACCGAGAAGACAAAGATGTCGGCCAGGGTCACACGTTCGCCGACGAGGAAGGTCCGGCTTTCGAGGACTTTGTCGAGGTGGGCCACGTTCCGGAGCGTGCGCGCTTTCGCCGCTTCGACATCGCGCTTGATGAAGGGCATCTCGGGTCGGCCGAGTAGAGGCGAGAACCAATGGAAGAGCGCGACGAGGTCAAACGCAGCGACTGTGAGTTCGGGGGATCAGCCGCATTTCCGTGCCGCGACGGAGGCCAGCTGTACTGACAGCACATCCAGCGGAGAACGTCTGCGTATTGCTGCTGTGAAGCGCCGAGGAGACCGTTTGGACTCTGGTTCTGGCTTTGACGAACGAGATACTGCGCGACTGCAATAGCTTCGCGCAGCTCATCTCCGCCGCCGATCTTGAGTACAAGGGCCTGGGCGTATCATCAGAGTTAGAGACAGTTTTGGTCGGGCCTCGCGATGCGGCGAGCTACGCGGTACAACGCAGTAACGTTCCGCGGGAGCAAACTCACCAGGCCCAACGGCAGCTTGTCACGGAACTCCTCCGACACGCCATCGGGAGTGAACGGATTTAAAGGCTGCGTCGTGATCTCGATATCAGCGACTGCTGCTGACATGCAACATGCCGTATACAGAGGTCCGAACTGCATATGTGGATGCAAAGAAGTCCGCGTCAGGTTGAGAAGGCCCTTCCCGCGATAGCGCTGATACAGGTAGGGAGCGCCGTGACATACGCCAGATAACACGAGTTTGGACATTGCTCAGTAGCAGCACGAGTGTCTTGTGTCAGGATGGTGTGAATTCCCGGGCTATCGAAGCGACGATGTTGAAGGATAGAGAACTTACGGCGCGCACCGCGTGCCACCGCGCCGACTGCCAGAACTGGAAATAGCTCTCCACCGTCTGCACTCCTGGGTGTTCTTCGTACTTTTGCAGTGAAGAGTCGGACCGGGATATCTACTATGATGCACGAAGACGAGAGAGCGCTGGAGAATTTGCGTGCGCGTGCAATTATGCGGAAGCGAGGGCGTAGATCGTTTCAGGGGTCAGACCCTGGCAGAGGAGAGTAGGATTGGCGCCGTCGATGCGACCGGCACTGCCCCAATGACGCTGGAAGATGTCTTCGCCTTCGATGTGGAGCTCGCGGTCGACGCCTTGCAATCGGCCCGCGTCAATCTCGTCCGCCCAGATCATCTTGAGAGCCGCGCAGAGACTGCGGAGCCCGAGGCAGAAGCCGAGGTCAGGCTGGTTCGGGTGCGTCGGCGGGAAGCGAGCCACGATGCGGCCGTCGGGCGCGACTTCGCCAGGCTCAAGATCGAGACCGAGTTGCTCGACCTCGTCGGGGTCAACAAAGTCGTCGCCGGTCGTGCAGTGTGCAAAGTCGATGAGGCGGATCGTCACGGCACCCGACGAGCGGCTCTTCTTCTTGGATCGTGCTCGACGTCGATGATGCCGGTGGTGGTGATGGCTAGCGTCTTGACGCTGAGAATCTGACGGGTTCGTGCCATTGCGGGGAGGTCGCGTCGGAACCACCTCGTCCTCATCCTCTTCGTTACCGCCGACTGACATGGCGCGAGGTCGAGACTGTACCGCCGCAGAAGAGCGCTCGACAACGGGGCTGTGCGGTCCGGCCCAACCGTTATGATTCGGCAGGCTCGACGACATGGATCGCAAACCTCCGCTCGCCTCGGCACTCGGCTCGGCCATTTCCTCCATAACGCTGCGCTTGTACTCCTCTTGGATGTCCGGGTCGCCATCGTATATGAAGAGGAGCGATGCCGCATACAGTCGGAAGCGATCGAGGGCAAAGACGATCGCAGCGAGACGGTAAAGCTGGCGCAAGATATGCGGGATGTGATACGCGAGAATCTGGTCGCCGTCATCGAGATAGGAGGCGAGGACGGACGGGAACTCGTCGATCTTGACCTTGCGACCAAAGTACTTGTCTTGGAAGTCGTATCGATCCTCGGCGACTTTATAGACCTGAAACATTGCGCGCGCGCAGTCAGCAATATGGGGTGAATGCACCCGCGTAGTCAAACTCAGACGCACCTGCATGCCGCAGATCCGCACACCCAGATCGTGACTCGTCGTTTTTGAGCACTTCTTCGTCTGACTCTTCTTTTTGGCCTCTGTCGCGAGGATGCCGTACTGACGAGTACCCATCTTGAGATCGAGAACGCAAGGTTTTTTGAGACTGCCAGTCAGATCCTCCATGAGGATGAACTGTTCCTGCCGTGAGGGAGTATCGGCCGGGGGCGGCGCCTCGGCTGGTTCCTCTTCGCGCATCCAAGACCTGGCCGTCGGCGTCTGACCAGCGCTCGTTCCGCGAATAGACCGTTCGGACGAACCGCCTCTCGGGCTGTCGTCTCCGAGCCGCTGCAAGTCGCGCTTGATCGGTGACCGCGGAGCTGGGGTATCGTCGACATCGTCCATCGCGAACATGTCGTCCTCGGCACCGCTCGGTTTCCGACGACGCGGGTAAGCGAGTGTCGAGTCCGACACCTCTCCCGCATCGTCGATCGGCCGCTGCTCGGGCGAGTACTCGGGACCCGAATCGACTTCGGGCGGTTCTGAGCGGTACCGCGTCCGCAGGTGAGCAAGTCTCGCATCTTCCGGATGGCGGTCCGCAGAGTCAGCGCCCTCCTCTTCCCGCGCCTCGGCTTCCGGAACCTCGTGGAGGACGCTACCGAGGTCGTTGGTGCTGTTCGTGCTCCGCATCTTGCGCCGCCGCCCTCCTTTCCAGCCGCGCCGGCCGTCGCGGAGCTTTGGCGAGCTGAACACCTCGCGCAAGACTTGCTCGCACAGTTTCGTGTTGACTCGGGTCGAACCCGTACCGCCGATGCTCGATGCGGTGCTCGCAATACTCCGCGTCGACGTCGCTGCCGAATTGACGCTCGAAGCCAAGCTAGGTCGCATCGGCGAGAACCGGCGAGCAAAGGTCGCCGGGCTGTCGGAAAAGTCTGTCGACGGCATGCGGCGCCCGCGCCCGTTGTCGGCAAAAGCGAGGTCGGTCGGAGTCGAATTGGGCGTCGGCGGGATGCCAGCGCTGAGGCTGGGAGTCGGCAGCGCGCTGAGCGCCGGGAAAGTCGGTACCGTGGATAGCTGCGACGGCTCTCCGGCGCTTCCAGTAATCGAATACGAGGACGGTGCGAAGTCGGGAGATGAGAGGAGACCGCCACCAGGCGAGTCGTTCGCGATGGTTTCGGGATCAGTCGAGCGCTCGTTCGCCTGTCGTCGACGACGACGGCCGTTCGACTTGCGCAACCCTTTAACGGCGTCCCACGTCATCGAATCTGGAATGATGTGGCGATTCCGCTCGAGCGTAACTTCGGGGACCTCCTCCATGATACGAGGCTGTTCCGACTTCTGCCTGAAAATTCGGCGCGCCGGAGAGGATTCGCCCGCGCCGGCCGGCGATGAATGCCGACGAGCGATGCGTGCGCCGCTCCGTTCCTCATCCAGGGTGCGAGCGAGTTGGGCCGCCGGCGCCGGTGTCTGTTGTCGCGGCGTCGAATCGAGCTCGTCGGACGGGACTGTCCTAGCGTCCTCCGCTCGCTCATCTTTGGACTTTTCCACGTGCAAAGGGGAAGGGATCGGAGCTCGGCGGTAGGTGACGTTGAGAACGCCGAGGTACTGTGGAACAAAGCCGAGCAGTCGTGGCGACTCTTGCTCGAGGGCCTCGTAGAATTGGTTCTCGCGGGAGGTGAGAGGCTGCACACAATCTCAAGCGTCAGTGAGTGAACGCACGGAGACGGCGATCGCGCACTCGCTCACCTTGCAGACGGCCTTTTTCGAGAAGCGGAAGATGTGGCTGTGCCCGCCGACTTGATGCCGGAAAGGTTCGAGCGGGACGGTCGCGCTCGTCTGCCCATCTCCGCCGACCAGCTGACCTTTAAAGTCGCCGGCGCGGCGCGCATCTCGACGCATCGACACTTCGCCGCCACCGCCTCGCTCGAGCTTCTCCCGCAGGGCACCCATGTCGACTTCGTACTCTTCATCGCCGACGATGCTCTTCGCTTCTCCGAGCTCCTCATCATACGCACGAAGATCCTCCTCATCTTCCGCCGAGTCGTACTCGTCGCCGCTCATATCGGACGACGAAGAGAACCGCGAGTCGGTCTCGCTCGTCGTGGCGCTGCCTGTCCAGCTATCGTGATCGGTTCCGCTCCGGGACGACTCGGCATCGTCAGGACGTATTTGTGGACGTTGTGCGGAACCGAAATGCGCCCGCCGGATGGCGGGAGCATGCGGGTGGCCGTACGAGTCTGGCACGGGAGACGGAAGCGAGGCGATACTGGCGGCGAGATCTCCTTCGCGACCTTTCTCAGTCGGTTCGAGCGCAGCGTCGTCGACAGATTGAAGGCGTCGCGCGTGCGATGAGACGGATCGGCGCCGTTGATCGAGCGCGCCAGCGGCGTCGCCGGCAGCGTTGGAATTGATGGGCGATTTGATGGAAGAAACGGCAGAGATGGTCGAAGGCGTGACAAAGGGGTCAGAGGCATGCAGGCTGCGAGGCGAGTAGACGAGCTTCAGAGCCGCCGAAACCGCCAGCCCTGACTCTTGATTAGCCTGTAAGGACGGCTGCAACGTCTGCTCGTGGTCGTGCTCGAATTCTCCTGTCTCCTCGTCCTCCTCGACGATTGCTTCGTCATCTGCAAGCCGTCCTTCATCCTCCGCGATCGGCACAGGAGCAGCCGGTAATGGTAAAGCCGGCTCGCCCAGCCCGAGCCTGTCTTCAAACGCACACAAATCCGGGATCGGACTCCCCGCGCCGTGTCGACTGCCGCTCCGAGGGCTCGAATGCTGCTCAGGTCGAGTCTGAGGTGTCGTCAAGTGCGGAGAGGCGGGTCGAGACGAGGATATGCCCGCTGGGAACGGGTGGCCGAATGAGCTCGAGTGCGACAAGGCGGGCAGAGAATGGCCGGACCCGATCGAGCGAGGGGAGGCCGAGGCGGAGACGGATGCGCGAGAGTGAGTTTGACTGAGCGGATGAGGCGGGAGGTGAGGCGACGGTAAAGAGGCGTCGGGGGCGGACCCTGCTGCTGGCTGCGCGTACGCGTAGGAGCTCGCTCGGGCCGGAGACGTCGGGAATGGATGGGCGGTCACCGACGGCGAGTGTGTGACGCTGCCGAGTCGTGAAGATGGGCGGGACGGGTGCCGCGAACGTGAAGTCGAAGCGCTGGCGCGCCGATGCTGCTCCTCGCGCGGAATCGTTCCGATTGGCGCAAAACTCGCTGCATCGGGCGAGGCCAATGGCGACGAGAACGTGAGGAACGACGAACTGTCGCCAGTCGGAGACGGGAACGAGAGAGTGTGTTCTCGCTCCTTGCCCTTTTGCGATTGCGACTGCGACTGCGAGTGCTGCGTGACGATTCCGCCGGACGGGTGCCGCGACTTGCTCGGCGAAGGCCTCGAGCCGCTTCTACGCCCGATCGCGTCCGACCTTTCGGCAGCCTCTTCGCCCTTCCTGACCGTCTCTTTGAAGAGCTGCAGACTGACACTCGCCTTCCGACCCCCTCCCGAAGGTCCCGCCGCGCCTGCCGAATTGGTCGCGTTCGCGAGCGCTCCGAGCGTCGCACTCGTCGACGATTTCGGCAACGAGCTCATGCCTGACCCGCGAGTTCCGCGCGAAGACCCGGACGGTCGGTCAAAGATGGAGCTCTCGGCGGAAGCGATGGCTCCATCTGACGAGACCGGCGAGACCGATCGTGGAGTCTGAGGGAACGGCGACCGCGGGACTGAATGATATGAAGGTCTTCGAGGCGAGACGGACGGGCCAGCGTTGGGCTGGAGGCCAAGTTCGGCGAGCGCCCGACTAAGGGCGGCTGGAGTTGGCGGTGGGGAGGCGAGGGGGAGACCGCCCTTGCTGGGTTCGTTGTTCGCCATGCTCGATGCTGTGAGAATGCATCAGACGGGGATCTGTCAGCTTTTGGGGCCCATCGCTCCGACGCTGACTGAGACGGGCCGATTCCTCTCGTCTCGAGATGGATCTCATCCGCCACATCTGTGCCGCCTTAGGCGCAGTATCGGTAACCGATACGGCTCCTCCAACCACCTCGGACGCTCGAGCAAGCGAACAAACGTGATGCCGCACGTTTCTCGAGGGGCGAGGCGGTGTTGCGGAAGTGACGCCACCCCGGATCGGAATTACAGTATAGACGCCTCGCCGGGCCCGCCTGTTGGGCTGAGCCGTCGAATAGCAATGCAACTCACCTTGTCAGCCAATCCTCCGAGCCTCCGAACGCTGTAATCGAGAAAAGTGGTCGACCGGATCGGATCCGAAGAGTTGACAGAGTCGCAATCGCAGTCACGCTAATCGAGACGCGCAGTGAACAGAGCGAGCGCAGTATCCGTAGCGCGTGGTGGTATGTACAAGAGCTTGCC
Organism: Rhodotorula glutinis; assembly: GCA_037974285.1. Lineage (NCBI taxonomy): Eukaryota > Fungi > Basidiomycota > Microbotryomycetes > Sporidiobolales > Sporidiobolaceae > Rhodotorula > Rhodotorula glutinis. The sequence goes on along the minus strand of JBBPFV010000012.1, from coordinate 59,821 downwards.
GGTGCATCCGGCGCGATCGCCGTTGTAGTTCAAAGAGCAAGCGACGCAACTTGTGCCGCCCCGCCTTTTTCCAGTCTCTTTCGGAAAACTATACACTCGGGTTCTTTCGCTCTCTTTTCTGGATGCGTGCTCGTTCGAGCTATAGACCATAGTCTCGTCCTCGTGCTTCCCCGGCACAGATGGTCCAGAGTGATGTTGCTGATTCAGCGTCAACTGCACGTTCTCCCTCGAACGGCGAAGCTACTTCACCCACGCTCGAGTCGGCGAATCCAACTTCCAGAGACGGGCAGGATCGAAACGGCGCGCGAGTAAGAAAGCGGGCCCGTTGCGACGAATAGGAAGCGCGGTTGCCGGAGCGCACTGGGTCGCACGTTGTTTCGAGACGGTCGCTTGCCGATCTTCCCGCGCTTCGATGCGTTCAACTAGAACCGATCCCGGATCTGGGCTGTGTCCGTTCCTGATGTGTGACTCCGTTTGGGCTTGCCGTAGTCGGTCGGAGCAATGCGACCCTTGGCCGCGCGGGAGGAAAATGCGAGTTTGTTCTGCCCGTCTCTCTTCTTCCTTGTCGGACCGGCTCGGACGTACGTAGAGGCAACTCCTCAGAGCGTTGAGTCGAATGGAAGCGAGTATCGATAGAGCGGCGGATTGTCCTCCGTCATTGGGCCGCTGTTTGGGCAAGTCAGCAAGACAGGTAACCGAACGGGTCAAAGGTTCCCAGCGACTCACCTCGCGAGTATAGGCAATGTCCCTTCGCTGGACGCAAAGCCGGCGCTGCGCTTTTTCCTGCTCGTAGCGTGCGATACCGGCGCCTCGTATGTGTGTTCCGGTTTCAAGCCGCCGCCACCACCGGCTCCGTCTGCATCTCGACGTCGTGTTCCTCGACTTTCGGCGCCGTCGTCGAGGACTGCTCCTTGCCCTTCTCGCTCTGCGATGCCGGCTGCGCGGCGGACGACGGCGGCAGCTCGGCGAGAGGCGGCAGTTGCGCCGGGAGCGCCTTGACGGGCGAAGGAGGCGCCGCTCGTTCCGGATGAGTGAGGCGCCAATCGAGTTTCCCCTCCTTGAGTTCGGCAATTTCGGAAAAGATGATCCTGCGCGGTCCGAAAAACACAGGAGGGGGGTTGTCAGATCCGCGGCAGACGAGAGACAAGAGGCTAGCGCGGCGAGTCGGGACGGACCGGAATTGGTCTTGGCAGGCTTCCATGCCGGCGTACAGTTCGTGAACGCGCATCATGTAGTAGTGATGGGCGATCTTGCGCAGTTCCGGGGCTGCAAAGTTTGAGGCGCAGGTCAGCGACGGGGTTGCCGAGAATAATACAGGCGCCGTCTGGGGGGCTCACATTGAGGTGGAAACTGCTCGGAGCTGCTCGTACACAAATGCGTGGAGTCAGTTCGGGATACGCGGGGACCACCATGACTCCGACCGTAAGCAGTGGGGTGCAGCAAGCCAAAGGAGCCAGTCTAGGAACCAGAGAACGGAACTGACTCTTCATGGCCCGTCTCGTGCAGCTGAGCGGCCCAGATCCCCGCGAGCTTCTGTTTCCCGCAGTCCTAGTCAGCATACAACGACAAATGCAGCTGCGTGACGGGAGGAACTCACGTTCGATTCGAACCACTCTTTGTCCCTCGCCTTGATCAACGCGTGCCCCTCGATCAAGCCCCTAACGCCTTCCCAGTCTTCTGTTCCCTTTTCAAACACGGCCTGCGAGACCAACAGCTTCTCGTGCGTCGTCGTCGAAGCGAGCAATTGCTTGTCGCCGTCGGTCAACCGAGACGAGTCGACTTGGGACGGAGTCGCCGAAGTCGAGGCGGAAGCGCTCGGCGCGGGAGAGGAAGCGGCCATATCCAGCCTGTTGCTGGTGCCTTTTGTAGACAGCTCCGAGGCGTGAGAGGGTAGTGGACGGGATTCGCACAAGTCGCGCGACCTCACGCGGGCCAGCGCAGAGAAAAATCCTTTTCTGTTCTGCTGTGACGCAGCATATAGCACGGATTCTTGACTAAGGATACCTTTACTTCATGTCTGTAGTATCACTGAGAACAGGACTCCTGAAGAAGCTCGAGTAGAAAGCTCTATGCACAGTACGGTTCTGCGCACGTCTGCGGGCGCCCCCGGTTCGATAGACCGCAGCACCGAACCTTGCCCTCTACCAGGATGCCATCCCCAGAGTGATCTCACAGCACCCCTTCGGCCTTCTTCCGGTCGTCGCTCCATTCAAAGCTATAAGGCTCGGCGCCTCCGGCTCCCTTGGCGTGCCAATCCCGAATCGCCGCCAAGGCCGCCAGTCCCCAATCGAACGAATCGCCGTCGTTTGCGGTCGGTCCGTCAACAAAGATGAGGAGGTTGGACTGCTTTGCGCCGATAAAGCCGGACGAGACGGCACTGTCCAGAGTAAAGGCGAACAAGGTCAGAATTATCCGCGCCATCTGCTTTGTCGCTGGACAATTGGGCGCTTTCATAGCCCGACGAACGGACACGCGACACGCGACAACTAGCGAGCGATCCTCTCGACTCACTTTTGGATAAAGTCGCGCAGAGACGAGTAAAAGTTGTTGACATTGAGGAGGACGACCGGTTTCAAGTGGACGCCGATTTGGGACCAGGTCGTCATCTCAGCGACTTCCTGCGGGCCGATGCGAACTTCATCAGTAGACGTAAGGTTGAGGAGGCGTGTGCTCGTCTAACGGACCTCGAGGGTTCCGTATCCGCCAGGTAAACCGATGAACGCGTCGCTCAAATCCGCCACTGTGAGTTACGTGCAAAAATCAGCTCTATTCGATCCGTTGCGGAGGAACAGAACAAGCCCATCACGGTCGCGTTGCCGGCCACTCACTGAGCTTCTTGCGTTCGTGCATTGAGCCGACGACGGTTTCCGTTTCGTGCTCGCGCGAGTTGGCGCCTCGATCGGGCGCTTCCGCCGACAGGAACTGCAAAGCATCAAGTCGCGTGTCAGCACGACATTCTCGTACTCAGATTGTATGCTGGCAGTACGTACGGCCGAAGGGATGATCCCGTGAACCTTGCCACCGGCGTCGAGTGCCGCACTCGCAATCTTGCCCATCAACCCTTTCGTACCTCCTCCACTGCGTTCGCACCCCGTAATCTCGTCAGCCCCATCCGACGAGTCATTCTCGGACAAACTCGAGAAAAGCCACCCAACTAGATCAGCTCGATGCCGTTTCTCGCGAGTTGGGTGGCGAGTTGGTCCGCCGCTTCGAGGTAGACGGGGTCGTTCCCCGGACTCGAACCGCAGAAGACGGTGATCGCTTTCGGCTCTTTCGAGTCCGACGCAGCTGGTTGGGCTGATCCGGTGGCGGGAGAGGCGGTTGAAGAAGGGGACGAGACCATGGTGTGCGGTCGGCGTTGTGGCTCACGAGGGCTGTGTGGTCTCAAGCTCGTCAGCGGACTCCTCTCGCCTGTCATGTCGAGCTGTTGCTCACCTAGCAGAAGTTTTAGTTGCGCGTCTCTCGTGCCCGTGAAGAGGTGCGTGCGGTGACGGATCCGGTAGCAAGAGTCTCGAATAGCGAGAAGCGAAACCAGCAGTCTCGGGACGATGGCTCGTTCAGGCAGAGTGTCCGACTTGGTCGGGCAATGTCTGTAATGCAGGTCTGGTGGGATGCGAGAAGTCCAAGAGGGGGCTTTTGAGTGGTTCAACCGCTGTACGTCACCTCCGGACGCTGACGATGATGAGACACTTCTCTCTCTTGCTCGGCCAGTAGACTCTGATCTTTCGCAACAGCTATGCAGGCAGAGTAAGACGTCCTTGCTGCTATCGGCTCGTCCTCGGAGAACCGGACCGCCGACGACTTGCTATCAAAACGTGCGACGGGTTGATTGAACCGTCTCGCGACAAGTGTGTGCGCCGAGCATAGCGCTTCTCGCCTCGGGGAGGTTCCATGTCGAAGGAGTCACCCATCGCACCGAGGCGGCGAAGCAGCACCTCGCGCCACCGCTATTTCGCCGCGCTGCCAGCTCTTGTCGGTCTCGTCCTCGCCTGGTTCATCGCCAAACGCCCTCCATACGACTCGACTCGATCGCCGCTCGCTTGGAATGCTTACCCGCCTCCAGTCAGCGGCTGTCACGATCCCGCTCTCACCACCTTCGAACCGAGAGAACGGGCGGCGATTCTCGTCCTCCTCCGCGCTCAAGACCTCGACGACCTCCTCCCGACCCTCTCGAATTTCGAACACCGGTTCAACCACCAATTCCGGTACCCATACGTGTTCCTCACCGATCCGGACGAGGGTGAATTGCCCCCCTCGTTCCGAGAACGGGTCAAACAGGCATTGCCGGTCGGAGCCGAGACGGAATGGGGCGTCGTTCCAAGGGAGCATTGGGAGATCCCGAGTTGGCTCAGCAAGGACGAGATGAGGCGCGGGTTCAAAGAACAAGAGGCGAGAGGGGTCCAGTATGCGGGGAGGGAAGGGTACCACCACATGTGCAGGTGGTACTCGGGCTTGTGGGCGCGGCACCCGCTCCTCGCAAAGTACGATTGGTACTGGCGACTCGAGCCAGGCGGTGCGTCGGTGCTGTTCTCTTGTAACTGCAAGAAGCTCCTCATATTTATTCGCGACTTTGCGTGCAGTCCGGTTTCACTGCAGCATCACGTACGACCCGTTCCGGTTCCTCGCTCAGCACAACAAGCTGTACGGGTTCGTCATCACGGTCGTCGACCAACTCAATACGATGCCGACCCTCATCCCGACCACGCTCGACTACCTCGAGCTGCTTTCTCAGGGCCGCGCCGGAATGAACGAGACGACGCTCCCGCCAAGTCCGGAATTGTGGGAGTTTCTGATGTGCAAGAACGGCGCGGGCGAATACGCCGCCTGTCACTTTTGGACAAACTTTGAGGTGAGCCGTGCCTCAGGGGCGTCTCGACTCCAATCACGGCATGCCCTCCTGACTCTCGGTTCGACCGCGTGCGACAGATCGGCAACCTCGGCTTTTTCCGTTCGGCCGAGTACCAAGACTACTTTCGCTACCTCGATCAAAAGGGCGGCTTCTATACTGAACGGGTGCGTATGCCGTTTCTGCTTCCGTTACTCAGGTGTGGATTTTCGGAGCTGACGAGATCCAGGTACTGACGGCGCAGTGGGGCGACGCGCCGGTCCGCGCGCTCGCGTTGGGACTGCTGGCCGGACTCGACAAGATTCACTAGTGCGTCCCGCACATCAGCGTATTCCATTGGCTGCCTTCAACTCGCCGCAGCCGGCTGACTACGCTGACTCTTTGCCACACGTCGCACAGCTTTGAAGACGTTGCGTACCAGCACGACTGGTTCATGCACTGCCCGCCGGCTTCGACGACCAGATTCGGAACCGTCTCGAAAGCGGACAAAGTCGTCGGGTGCAACTGCGCCTGTCCAAAGGCGGGCGAACTGCAGGGGAGGAAAAAGGGACAGGAACTCGTCGATATGGGTGAGCTCTTTCGGGGTCATCAATCTATCCGGTCTCGATGACTAATCCCGAGTCTTTGCGCTTGCACAGATGACGACTGGCGCTACTCGTGCATCTCGTTCTGGAAGGATGCGGTGCGAGAAGCCCGAAATGCCGAGGCGCGGCGATGTCGCGCCGGATTTGCAGAGTCAGGAGCCGCTTCGGCGTCGGTCGTGCGGCCGCGACACGCCAATGTCAGAATGCCGCCGAGTAGCTTACCGCACGGGGCCTTCGACACATGAGGGCAGACGAGGGACCCCCACGACGGATCCTCGCCCCTTGGTGCGGGGTTTCAGCTCGCGACGCATAGACTCGACGCCGGCGCCACATACTGACGGGCGATTAGGGGCGATTGTTACCGCGAAGAGCCGTGTGCCCCGGGCGGGGCGGGGCGGACATAGGCGAGAAAAGCAGGCGGGCGGTCAGGCCAGCTGGCGGCAATCGCGACGAGGCTTGCGGCGATGTTCGAAGGAGCGCGTCGCGTCCGTGTTATCGTGCTCTCGGGCGTAGCAGGCGACTCGCGCGTAGCTTCACAGCCGTTCCCCTCGTATCCTTGGCGGTGGTTCAGCTTCACTCGGTCGCTGCGGATGGCCGCCGTCGATCTGACTTGCTGGAAAGATCCCTCGCCAGGCGGTGCGAAACCCCTGCTCATGAAGTAGACAGATACGCACGTCTGCAGTCCTGTGTCAGTCTGGAACTATGCAGCGCTTAGAGCAGAAAGTGAGCAAGAGGTTCCCCCTGACTTGAGCAGACGCGCCGGCTGCAGATTTTGACAGAAACGCGTCGGCGCGCCCACTCGCTCGAGTCGGACTGTACGGCACGGATCTGCCCCTTATCGCCGCGAGACAGCTACGAGCTACACGCGTACAGCTTCTGTGCTGCTGTGACCTGCTGCCTCGTCTGCTCGGTCTTTCGCTTGCTCGCCATCATGTCGCAAGAATCGGTCGACGGCGCCGCGTCGTCCAACAACGTCAACCGCTCGCGGGACAAGGGCAAAGGCCGCGCGCGCGACTCGGACGACGAAGAAGACGCTCACGCGGGACACGGCGCTACGAACGGGACTGCGAATGGTCATCGCCATGCGGAGGAGGAAGAGGACGACGACGATGCCGACTTGAGCGACGGCGAGAAGGAACGGAGGAAGAAGGACCGCGCGCGGGGAGAGCGCAAGGAAGTCAGGAGCTTGTACCGCAAGCTGCAGAGTCGGATTGACGGTGAGTGGCGCGTGTTTCAGAGTGTCGAGTGGTGGACGCCGGTCTGCCCCCCGCAGCGACTCATGCAAGCCTTCGCCGTGAACCGGCTCACAGACGCACGCGGCGACCTGCGCAACACGACCGTCGACGACTTGACCGAACAAGTCACGAACGCCAACTCGCTGTTTGACAAAGTGAACCGACCGTCCGAAGCCGTTCTCGACTCGCGCGTCCTGATTGCCACTTCAGAAGCCGGAGCCCTGAAAGCGCGCCAACTCAAGATTGACGCCGACGCGTTCGACACGGACGAGTTCCTCGTCCGGTTACTCAAATTCGTGGGAGGGAGGTCGGCGAGGAGTATGCGGAGGAAACGGACGAGGAGGGCCGGCGGCGGTGGAGGACGTGGAACGCAAGGACGGAACGGAGATGCCGACAGTGACGCCGAGACAGACAGCGACCTCGAGGACGACGAGGAAGACCGGCCGATGAAGTGGGTCAAGGTCGGGCGCGTCCTGGCGGGACAGAGTCGGAGGGCGCCACCGCTCGATTTCATGTGCGTTCACGGTTCTTGGCTGTACTGGCGGTTCCCTGCTCGGTCCTTTCCGGCAGGCTGACAGTTGTGTTTTCCGTCGAGGCGCACAGGTATGGCCCGCTCGCGATCGAAGTCAAGGAGAAGAAGGCGCGAACGCAGCGCGCCAAGAACCAGTGGGACGCCGAGCAGGTCCGCCCGGAAGAGGTAAGCCGCCGTCTGGCCTCTCGCGTCGACCGGGGAAGTCACTCACTGCGCGCTTCCTGGACGTGCAGCTCCGCGCTGAGGATGTCGCCAAGAACGAGAACGAGACGGGCAAGGTCACTGCACGAGTGCGCTCCCGTTTCCTCCGCGCCAGCCATTCCGCATTTCACGGCTACCCTGACACTCTGATCGCTCGCCGAGCAGATCGCGAAACGACTCGCCGAAGTCGCTGGCGAAACGGGCATCCCGTACCTCAAGTTTGTCACCAACCCGGACTCGTTCAGCCAGACGACCGAGAACCTGTTTTACTTTTCGTTCCTCGTCCGCGAGCAAAAAGCCGCGATCGAGGTCGACGAGGACGAGGCGAGTGATCATTATGGCGACACGATCTGCTGTGAGTTTGCCGCGTTTCTCGGTTGCGCTTCCTGCGGCCTGGCCGTTAGGCGGAACGTAACTGATGAAAGTTTTGGCCGACGAACTCGCAGTCATTGTCGACCCGGATGCGGCCGACGCCACGTCGCACGCCAAGAACCAAGTCGTCCTCGAGTTGACCGAACAGATCTGGCGCGACGCGATCAAGTTGTACGGCCTCGAAGGCGCAGAGTCGATCATTCCGACACGCGAGGCGTTTGTCCCGCCGGCGCAGACGGGCAAGTATAAGTGGTGATATTTGCGTTGCTTTCCGGTTGCTTGCTGTGCTTTGTCGTGCATGTATCTACGCTTGTTGCTTCGATGTAGAACGGAGAGCGACTGCGGATCTCTGCTGCGTCGTCTGCGAGAGCGTGTCAATCGCTTTTCGATAGCGACAACCTCGCGCTGCTGGCTGAGAGACCCGACACACCGACACATAAGAGTGATTATTTCCGACTGTTGCAGACCCTGTACAGCCAGCCGGGCAGCGTCCAAAGACGCTCGTCCGCCCGTTCGCCGTCTCCCCACTTGAAGCCGCGACTCGCTCTCTCTCGTCAGACTGCATACGAGCGATCCTGAGCTTGACAGTGTGCCCTCAGCAGTATGTGAGTATTTCTACTATGCTCCTTACTCAGCCGTTTGCGGGCGTTGTGAGGTCGCGGAGATTGGCGTCGGGCGTCATGCGACGGACACTCGCGTTCCATGAGCTCGTCCACGGCGTTCACGAGGCTCACGAGCATCGCTGACACTTGTTTGTAACACACAGGGCCCCGACTGTCTTGGACTACTACTCGGACAGTCCGACATTCGCAATTTCGGCGTCACCATTGTCGACTTCGTCGGCAACGTCGCTTCGCCTTGCCGTCGGGTCCTACAGCGAGACTCGCGTCCCTTCCTCTTCCTCGACGACGAGCAATACGACTGGGCGAGGTCAATCGGAAGACACGACCAATTACACGAACCACTTGACGGTCGCGAGCGTCGACCCTGCCTTTGCCGACTTGGAAGACGACTCGGATTCCGATTCCGAAACGGCGTACCGGTCCCGTTCGACTCGACAGCGCGTCAACCCGGGAACGAGCGCCTTCCGCACTGTCGCGAGAGCGCCGCTCCTCTACCCTCCGAGTGCAGTCCGGTTCGCCCCGGCACGATTGAGCGGGAGTCTCGCGGCCGGAACGGGTGCGAACGCCGGACAAGGCGAAAGCGAACAGCGGGAAGTCCTCGCAACGAGCTCCGAGTCGCTCAGGCTGTGGGATCTCGTCACGGAGCAGGATGACGGGTCGGTAGCGAGTAGGGCCGGGAACGGCTTTGTCGGCGCGGGCGCTTCTGGCTCGACTCGGAGTCGACTCGTCAGTCGGGCGACTCTGCAGAATGTGAGTACGGAGCTTATGGTCCCGCGATGCTGGCGACCTGTTTCTTGCTGACTCGCGATCCGCCCTCCTCGCCAGTCGAAAGCGGAGTTCTCGGCGCCGCTGACAGGCTTCTCGTGGTCGATGCTCGAGCCGACCCAGATCGTCACCGCATCAATCGATACGGTGAGCTGCATGCTATTATGTCAATCGAAGCAGAGAACTGGATTTGCTGACCCTGTACGCGCCCGCAGACCTGCACAGTGTGGGACATCTCTACGGGCGTTCCCGTCACCCAATTGATCGCGCACGACCGCGAAGTGTACGACGTCGCGTGGTCGCCGGCTCAACGCGAGATCTTTGCTTCGGTCGGAGCGGATGGCAGTGTCCGAATGTTTGATTTGCGGTCGCTCGAGCACTCGACCATCTTGTATGAAGCGGCACCTTCACCGGCACCTGGGACATCTTCGTCGTCGGGAGGATCGAGCGGATCCTCCTCGGCGACCAAGGGTGGCACTTCGAGTAGCGCTGGTGCCGATGCGGCCGGGTCTCCGCCGAGCAAACCGGCCGGCTCGACTTCGAAATCGACCGCCTCGACCTCGACCGCGCCTCCTTCGCCTCTCCTCCGCCTCGCCTTTTCTCCAACGAGTCCCAACTATCTCGCCGTCGTTCACGCCGATTCGCCGAACGTCCAGATCCTCGATACGCGATCGCCGGGGACGGCGGCGTTCGAGGTGAGGGGCCATAAAGGACCCGTAAATGGGATCGCGTGGGGTGGCGAGACGATGAGTGCGAATTCAGGGACGAGGGCGGGGGAGACGAGCGGGCCCGGGTGGCTCGGAACCGTGTGTGCGTATCGAGTTGTCCTGTCTATCGGCGCTTTCCGTGCATCCCCTTGCCGCAAGTGGCTGATTGGAGCACTTCTCTTTTGTGACGCACAGCGGACGACGCGACCCTCCGGCTGTGGGACCTGACGCATTCCCAACCGTCTGCGCCGAGTTCGCGGTCGGCGCCGCAGCAAGTGAAACCGATCTCTTCTGCGGCGTTGGCGTACACGGCTCCGAGCGAAGTGAACGCTGTCGCGTGGGGTGGTGCCGGCGACTGGATCTCGATCGGGTGCGGGAGGTTGGTCCGGACGCTGAGGTGAGTCGCTGGCGGTTGTTGGATTCTTAGGTGATTTTTGGCGGCTTTCGCGAAGGACTGACCCACCTCTCTCCGTCGCGCGTTTGCGATCTTTGCCTCCCAGGATATGAGGCTGTTCTCTCCATCTTGTACCCGAGCGACTGCACTACAACGCTCTGAATACCATTCGAAGATGGCCAGCTGCGGAAAAAGAGAGAAGACAGTAATGGCAATACGAATAGAAAGTTGTAATCAGGGGAATAATACGACTCGCGATCTCGGAGGCGGCGGTTTCCCCCTCGCCGCACCACCGTCGCCGGCCCCATCGCTATACAGCCTTCTCTTACGCCCCATCCCGTCGCTTAATCACCTAGCCCAACATGAGTGACGTGTAAGTACCCGGTGCTGCTCTCGTCGTTCGCTTCAGACGTGGCGTCGGACGGATGGACTCTCGCTGACGTTCATCTTGTCGTCGTCGTCGTCGACACCCGTTCCCTTCCTCGCCGTACACATGTACTCGTGCTGCTCGCTACCCGTACTCATGCAATCTGGTCTGAATATGACTCGCTGTGACCGATCAGCGCATTCTCCGAGGGTTGCCCCGTGAGTCGACTCCCCTCCTGCTCGCTCGTCGCCGTCATCGACTCGAGCGAACCCTACCGCTCGCTGTTGCACACGTCTTCGTGATTGATTGCTGACTTGTGCCCAATGTATCAGATCTATGCTCCTTTCTTCGGCGCCATGTGAGTCTCATTTCGATGCGGCCGGCGTTCTTGTCACCCGTGGCGTTTCACCTCGCGGGCTGAGGTGGAGCGCCGGCTGCCCGTTTCGATATGACGAGACTCGCCATGCTGACCCTGCTTCTTCACACGCTGAAAGGGGCTGCACTGCTGCCATCGTCTTCACCTGTGCGTCATCCTTGCCTGGCACTGATCGCACCGACCGCAGACTGACCTTTCTTGTCTCTCGCGCACCGCTGCTCTCGACAATCGACCAAATCCCTTCCGATCACGTTGCAGGCCTCGGAGCGTCTTACGGCACGGCCAAGTCTGGTGTCGGTATCTCGGCGATGGGTGTCTTGCGACCGGACCTCATGATGAAGTGCATCATCCCCGTCGTCATGGCCGGTATCATTGCCGTGCGTCGCCGCTTACTTTGGTCTCGTGTTCACCTCGTTCTGCTTCGCAAACAAGATGCAAGCAGTCAAAGCTGATCTTCGTCTGTTTTGATGCCGCACAGATTTACGGCCTCGTCGTGTCGGTCCTGATCTCGGGCGGCCTGCAATCGCCGATGACGCTCTACGCCGGCTTCATCCAGCTCGGCGCCGGCCTGTCGGTCGGTCTCGCCGGTCTCGCGGCCGGATTCGCGATCGGGATCGTCGGTGATGCCGGTGTGCGGGGAGTCGCGCAGCAGAGTCGGGTGTTTGTCGGCATGGTGCGTTTTTTCGAGAGATTCTGCCTTGCGCTTCAAGATGCGCTTCGGCAAACCCAACTTCCGCACGCGAGGCTAACTCCCTGCTCTCCTAATCGCACAGGTCCTGTACGCTGAATCTCGCCCCCTTCGATCGGTCCTGGAATGAGGCTTTCACCGACTGACGCTTCACACTCTTCTCTGTCGTCAGGATCCTCATTTTCGCCGAGGTTCTCGGACTTTACGGACGTGCGTGCCTGATTCCTTTCGCGACTTCATGTCGGCCTCCGAACCCGAGGCGATGATGCTGACTGCCACGACTTTGTCGTCGACACGCACAGTCATTGTCGTACGTTCAGCAGTCCCGCGCCTCGCTTCCCTCCGGTTGAGCGTGCTTGCACATGCGATGCTGCCACGTGATTCCCTGAGTAAAAGTTCGCGAAGTCGCTGACGTACGAGATATCTCTGTGTCCCGGCAGGCGCTGATCATGAACACCAAGGCGGCCGATGCACCCGCAGTGAGTCTCGTCCCTGCGTCAATTGGCAGCACTTTGGCTTGCGAGCCTTGTGGCTGTCGTGCTCTCATGCTGCTCTGTCTTCCACGTGGTGAGACTGACGCCCGATGCGCTATTCCTGCAGTGCTAAGGGAGAAAAAGGAAGGGAGGAGGAGGTCGTCCTCCGTCCTCATCGGTCGTCGGAAGGATCTCCCCTTCGACAGCCTCGACGAACGAGACTCGCCGACCCGAGCCACTCTCTGTTGACGGTAGGCGCCCTCCTCCATGCCGTTCTCTCCCGCTCCGCTCGCTCTCGTCTCACTCCTGGAAGCGAGCGGATTTTATCCCGCCTGTCTAGTTTTTCCCCTCTCTCCTTTTTTTCCTTCTCCACTCTGCAAAGACTTTGATGTTTCTCTGTTCACACCAGCAGACTATATAGCCTACGAGAGAAGCAGCTTTGTAGTAGCACGAGTGTCGCGACCTTGTTTTTTCCTTTCTCCCCCCGAACGACTTTGCCGCTCCACTTCCCGTCCAACTCGCTCTCTACAGCCGGTTTTCGCGCTCCAGGACGCCATGGCCGACACGTCCTCGTCCGAGATCGAATTCATATCCCGACCGAGTGCTGCTGCTACGCCTTCGCCTGTGAAACCTCGTCGGTCGGGACGCGACCGTCGCGCGCCTCGTCCGAAAGATGACCTCGCGGCGCCGGCTGCAGAGACTTTGCGGATGCAGAATGATGCTGCGGGGGATGCGACGGCCCCGAGAAGGACGGCTGGCGTTGCAAAGACGACGCAAAGGAGGATGGGAGAGATGGAGACGAGGGTCGACGAGTTGGATGATCGAGGCGACGACGACGACGACGAGGACGAGACGCTGACCGACTTGAGAAGGACGACGACGACAGCTTCCAGACAAGCGAGCACGTCCAAAGTCACGCTGGATGCAATCGCTCCGCGGCGAGCCGCCTCGAAACCGAACCCGAACCCTCGAACGAGTCGGGACACCTTGTCGCCCGATCCCGTGCGAGTCGCGAGCAAGGCCAAGGTCCCTTCAAATCCGACTCTGGAAGTCCCTCGAACGAGTGCGCCGGCCCGGAAATCCATGTCGCGCTCGCCGGCTCCGCCTTCCTCCTCGACTGGCGTTACCTACGCACCTCAAGCTTCCACCTCGGCCCCAATTGCCTCGTCCAGCAGAGCACCCGCCCGGCCCAGCGCGAGTACCAACACCGCTGCACCTCGACTCGCACCGAGAGCAAAACCGAAACGCAACTCGTCGTCGGACGAGGCGGACGATTTCTTTGCGCGCGCAAAGAAGCCAAGCAAGCCTACGTTGAGGGTGCCGGGGCGGGCTACGGCTGCTGCTTCAGGCACAGCGACCAAGAAAGCGTCCAGAGGGTCGAGCCCTATTGGTGAGTTGTACCCACCTCTCAACACCTGAACTGCCAGGAGAAACGAAATTCTGACGATCACAATATCGAACGCGTTTACTCCGCAGCCAAATCGGGTCCGATTCAGATCGACTCGTCGTCCGAGGACGAGTACGACAAGATGAAGCGCGGTTCGACATCGGCCGCTACTGGGACCACCACTGTACCTCCGCGAGCGCTTGACGATGGGTCGTCCGACGAGACCGACACCTCTTCTGTCAACAGCGGTCCCGGTCACTCCGATTCCGATGACGGCGCCGGCTCGGACCCCGAGAACCTCTTCTCTTCGTCGGCGGTCCGACCCAAGAACCTCAATCTGCCAGCGTGGGCTCGAGGCGGCGTCGCGAGGTTGAGCGGTGCCGACGTCGAGCGGCTCCAAAAGGGACCGGGCAAGAACCGGAAACGGAAACGTCTCGACGACGATTCGGACGACGAGGAAGAGCAGCAGAGTCGTGGGACGGGCGCCGCGAAAAAGACGGGTTTGAGCGCGTTTGACGGGATGGGAGGTTCGCTTTGGGACCAGCAACTTGCCGCGACTGCGGCTGCCAAGGCCGCAGCTACAGCAGCAGCTGCTGCTTCAGGTTCTGGCAAGGGCAAGGGCTCTACGACGCTCGACGACTATACGTTTGACTCGGACGACAGCCTCGAAGCCGAATTTGCGATCTATGAGAAGCCGGAACCGCACGTCCCGCTCGCGCCGCCTCCCGGCAGTCCCACCAAGAAACGCGCTCAAAAGACGACGGCTGGTCGGTCGGAATCGCTTTCGACTTCCCCGGTCCGGCGGGGCAAGTCGCGCGAGGCTACCAACGACAGTCGCCGATCGCGATCTGCGACGGATCGCTCGCCTTCGCAACCTTCGCCGCGGAAGCGGAACGCACCGCTCGTCATCTCGTCTGGCGACGAGGACGAAGCGACAGTCGCTGCTCGCCAGAAAGCTCGAGCTGCATTCGCTTCGACCGATTCGGACGAAGACGGCGAGTCGTACCTCGACAAGATCCGGTCCATGGTCGGTCGGTCCGCCTCGGCAGAACATCGGAGCCCTTCCGCGCCCGTGTCCAGTGCGGCGCAAATCCAAGATGGCGAAGCGGCTGCAATCAAGAACGTCGGGGAACCGGTGACGATCCGCCTTAGAATGGTCTTTGACCCAAGCCGGAACGTGCCTGATGCGGTCAAGCGCGCATACGAGCGCGAGGATACCTTAACGATCGGATCGGTGAGGCTTCCTTGGGGCTCTGAGGCTTCCTTGGGGCTCCTCGTTTCGATTTGAAGGCACTGACCAGTTTGGCCTTTCGTGCCGGCTTCGACCGCCCACAGAAAGAATCGTTCGCTTCGCTCTTCTACGAGGTGGCGATTCGACGGACGATCGCCCGCGACGACCTCGTCATCACGCAAGTCCGCGACCCCGGCTCGTCCAAGCCGCTCACTCTGGCTCGGCAAAACCAGGTGTACGAGTTCGGCACGCCTGAATCGCTCGGTCTCGTCACGGGCCAAGACGTCGAGATGCGTGGTTACACGCGACACGTCTGGAGTGTCGTCAAGGAGCAGGAGAAACAGCAACGGCTCAAGGCGACAGAGGGCGACCGCGAAGGCGACGACGACGATGACGATGAGGAGCTGAACGCGGCTGCCGCTGCAGCTGCTGCACGCCGTTCTGCTGGGCCTCAACGTGGTTTCATCGACCTCGACGAGCTTCCTTCGTCCGATGGCGCAATGACGTCGGCGAACCCGACCAGCGAAGCTGCGGCGGACGACCTCGACGGGTTGTTCCCGCTCACGATGCGCGGATCCAAGACCGAGTCGCTCTCGCTCGCCGTCAAGCCGACAACAACGATGACCCAACTCGTCAAGGCTTACTGCAAGCATTTCAAACTGCCGCATCAAGGCGTGACGATCGAATTTGAGGGAGAAGCGCTCGAACCAGCGAGGACGATTGAAGACGTCAAGGAAGAGTACGATCTCGACGGCGAGGAGACCTTCGACATCATCAAGGCGGCGTAAGGCCGTGTTGTTGTGGCGGACAGAGTTGGCGTGACAGACTACTACCCCGGATATGCATTCTCCACGCAGTGCTGTTGTTGCCAGTTTTCTCTCAGTTTCGAAAGCATGTATTCCACAGCCATATGATAACGAAAGGAAGGAGAAGTCTATCTGCAAGGTCTGCGGCGGCGAGCCTCAGTGGTACGCCTCGTCGTCGCTGGACATGGCGTCATGGCGTGGTCGGCCAGAGCCAAAGTCGCTCATGCTGGCTCGGCGGATGCGCCGTCGCAAGTTGCGCGGAATGGCGTCCCCTTTCTCGCTCGAGGTCATGCCCGTGACGGAACCGCCGCCTTCACCGCCGCTGGTCCAGTCGCTCTCGCCGCCATCCGTCCACCTTTCCCCATCGCCCTCACCCGAGCCAGACCTCCTGTTCCCGTTCCCGCTCAGCTGTTCACCCGAAGCGCCGCGAGCTCCAACGCCTTGTAGACCGAGTCGGTCAAGGATAGCCTTTCGACGCTGCGCCGGAGTGGAAGGACTGTCCGCGCGGCTCAGCGAACGCGACGGGACTTCTTCGTCGTCTTCGTCCTGCATCGTCGACGTCTGCTCGTTCGGAAGGCGGAAGAGGCGGTCTGATGAGCTGCGGCGGCTCGCCGACAGGGGTGCAGGTGTTGCGAGACCGCTCTTTGCCGGTACGGTGTGGTCCGCTCCCGCGGCATCCGAGTCGAGCAAGCGTCGGACCTCATTCCGTCCGAGGTCGATCTGTCGTTCGATTCTGCGAACAAGAAGAGTCAGGATCTGCATGAAGAAGAGTGTATGCCTTTGCGTGAACGCACTTGAGACGGTTCTCGATCATCTTGATCTGTCAAGTCGAGACCCGGCGCGCGGTCAGCTTTCGAAGCTTCCGGATAGTGCGCTTGTGGTTAGCTCACCTTTGGCCAAGTCACGCCTTGTCCGACGCGAATCATCCTCGCCAACTCGTCGCGATCCGGGTCGGTGAGCAGTCGAGTCCAGTCTTTCACTGCGGGATGCGATACGGTCAGTCGGGATCGACTTCTCGAATCTGCCGCGAGCACGCACAGCGAGATTTGGGCCAAATCGTCACGCTCCCTTCGAACTTTTGCAAGAAAACCGTGCTCCAATTCTGGCCGCCGAATTCAGGCAGCAGCTCGAGGTCGCGGATGACCTGCGCGGTTCAGTGCTGGGATGAGTTCGCGCATAGAGTCGGATAGAGCGGCCGACGACTCACCCTGAACCACTTGAGCATCTCGATCTTCCAGTACTGCTCGGCCGCAGAGAGCCAGAAACCGCCGCGCCTGCACAGGCATTCGTCCCTCGGTTAGTATGACCGTCCAGACTCTCAAAGCTGAATCGGACTGACCAGCCTCGACCCTTCCGGTGCGATACCGGGCGCCCTGGTGATCCGCGTGGGGCATAGTTGAACAGGTGAACGTGCGCTGGAGAAGCAAAGGTTGAGCACTTCAGGTTGACTCGCGCTAGTAACGTCGAATACGTACGGTTGACTTGCGAGACGATCGAAAAGTTGACGTTGTAGAGCAGGTGGAGAGCATCTGTGCGTAGCTCGTATACAGGAATTAGCCCAGTGGCGAACAGGCTCGAAGGCTGAAAGGGGTGAGACGCGTCACGCACGCAAGGGGATGTCGACTCGCAGCGAGCCGTCCTTGTGGCGACCCTGGAATTCGGCGGCGCTGAGCGTCCCGTCCTTATTCTTGCGCAGGAGAACGACCGGGTTGATGATCCAAGGCACAGCGGCCGAGGCGATGACTGCGGAATCAGGACATCGTGTGAGCCCAGCGCGATCGCTTAGGATATACCGGCGCTTCCCGGTCACGCAGGTCTGCCCTGGACGTTTCGACATGACTGCTCACCTGCAGTATAGATGACGATGTCGGGCGCGGTGATGTAGTTCAAGAGCTTGGTCGGGGAGTGCGTATCGTAAGGAATCACTGTGCGTACAAAGCCGAAGCCCCAGAAGTCAGTGTACTTGTCCCGAGCGGTAAGAGTCAAACAGACGGTGGCGACGGCGCTCGCACGCACCGCTGACGTTGAAGATCCTTCCCGTCCGCTCGTAAGCCTCTTTGAAGGTCATGCTCCCCATCGTGAAGAAGCTCGCCTTCCGCGCCCACTGGACCGTGTCGAACCTCGCTCCCGTTCGCCAAGCTCGAGCCGCCCAGACTCGGAAAGGTTCCTCGCACGCCGAGATCCGATCTGCCAATGACGGCTGGAGGAGTTCGCGTAGTTCGGCATCGGTTCGGGTGCAGCAGATGGCGCCAACTGCGGATCCACGCCAATTAGCTCATGTAAGAACGTTCGTTACGAACAGGAGGCGCACCGATCGCTCCTGCTGAAGTGCCCGTAATAACTCGCGGCAGCAAGTTCTGATCGAGCAAAGCGCGAACGACGCCAAAGTGGTAGTAGCCAAAGGCTGCAAGCGAGAGGGAAGCGCATCAGTGGACATCATGCCACATCGATTCGCCGAGCGAACACTCACAGGCGCCACCGGAGAGGCACAGCGCCGAAGCGCCGAGGTTCTTTGCGATCGAGCGGAAAAAGTCGGCCTTTTCGTCGGCGGGCAGGTTGTCCGTCGAGGCGTTCCGGACATACTCGAGTGAGCTCGAGACTGTGTGCGGCTAGGAGGGTCAGTCGTAAGTTATGGCAACAAGCCCAGCCACAAAACCTTTTTGGCAAACTCACCCTCGTCGAGGTATTCTTGCACGAGGTTCTTTGTCCCGTAGTAGCTTTCCGAGTACAGCCGGAAGCTCTCGACGCCGGCAAAGTTGTTCCTGACGCACGCGTGCAAGACGGCGCAGACGCCTTCGACGTCGTCCTTGGCGCGGAAATCGCGCAACGCTTTCAGGACGCGGCGGACAAGCGGCGCGTCGTAGTAGGCGTTCGGCGCCGATTGTTTCCAGGCGTTCAGGCCGAGGAACGTGTCGAGCTCGAGTGCGACGCGCTTCCACTGTCAAAGAAGGCGCTGTCAAAACCCGAGCTCGAGGCGGTGTGGTTGGAACGGCAAGCGCGCATGGCTGCTGAACTCACGTCCTCGTACGTTTCTGCTTTGCGCAAGGCGCGGCGTAATCGCCCTCGCTCCCCTCGCCCTATGCAGGACCGAGAACGTCAGCTCCCCTGTCGCTGTTCGAGTGTCAAAACTGGCGCGCGGTACGCACAACCGGCGAAGAACTCGATCGTGTTGACAGCTTGCCGGACGAGCAGGTAGGCGACGAATTCGAGAAAGATGATGGAGAAGATCAACCCGAGGAGGGGCCACCGCGAGATGTGGTACGCCCACCCTTCGCGTACGACGTCGTTTCGCTTTTTCGGTTTCGCAGTGCCGCCTCCTCCTCTCCTTCGCCTCGGTTCTTTCACGGGAGCCCAGTCTGACGCCGCGATAATCTTTTCGGGCTGGTCGTCGTTCGAGTTGTTGTTGTGGTTATTGGACGAGGGTTCGTCCGAGAGGGCCTGCCTGAACGCTTCCATGTCGCGTTCGACGATCCAGTCGTAGCCGAGGTCGGTCGCGTGTTGTTCCCACTCTTGCCATTTCGTGACGCTTTGATCGAGCTGTCCTCGTTCGCTGGCTTGCTGCTGAGCGTAAGAGCGGGTGCGAGCGGCGGCGGCAGAAGCGGCAGCGCCAGCGGTGGGGCGCAAGTTCCGCCGGGAAGCTGTCGCACTCGAGCCAGAGCTGGCTGGCGCAGGAGGCCGAGCGA
Organism: Rhodotorula glutinis; assembly: GCA_037974285.1. NCBI lineage: Eukaryota > Fungi > Basidiomycota > Microbotryomycetes > Sporidiobolales > Sporidiobolaceae > Rhodotorula > Rhodotorula glutinis. Next base: position 40,551 of record JBBPFV010000012.1, on the reverse strand, counting down.
GGTCGGCTTCCATACCGAATGTGTGTCTCTGTTACTCAGGGCAGATCCGCGACCAGGATCGACGTGAGGAAGGAGCGGCGCAACAATTGCGAGCAGTGTTCCCGTCAAGGTCGATGACGTTGCTGACACGACGGCTTCTCTCCTCCCGGTGCCTACAGCGCCTGTGCCTTCGAGAAAAGCTATGCAGCTATTACTCGCTATGAATGGGACTTGGATCAGCCAGGCCATCGCTGGCAGGCTCCACGCGGGACAATCATTGTCGATCACCTCGCGCGCCCAGACCTGCATGCTGGACTTGGTCTGTACTACTGCCCCGATACACTCTCGGACAGACTTATACGCTGTCGGGAGCGCGGCGCATATCCTCCTGCTGGCGCAGCGGCTATAGTCCCCCGCTGTATCACATTCGACGGTTGCAAACGCGTCCGAGACAATCGATCGGACCCTTCGCTGAGGTGTCCCCGCAGAGTCTCGAAAAGGGTCCGGCCGGGGTCGACGAAGATTCTCCTGCTCTTCTTAATTGTTCTTCCGACTACAGTACCTGCTGTCTGACAAGCTGCCTCGAGATTGCGCCATGGTCTACCCTGACCAGCGACCCGTCCTCCTCACGCTCGTCGCCGGACTCGGCTTCGTCGCGTCTGCGCAAATCACGAACCCCCCGCTCGACCTGATCCCGCCGTCGTACGCCAAGCTGTGCACCACGGTCAACTCGGATGGGTCATACAGCGCGAGTGAGTCGAGTTTCTGATCGACTATTCAGGACCCACCTGTTGACTGCGGTCTGCCACCCCAGACCCCTCCGCTTGCTACAGTGCTCTCACTTGCGCAGCCGATCCCACTCGCTACGGGGCGTACTACTGTGGCGGCGCGGGAGCTCCGTGTCAAGGGGCTCTCAACTGCGCCTCGACTTACGTCTCTAACGGCGCTATCTGCTTGAATGGAATCTGCGCTGCAAGTTACGGTCTGCCCCCGTACTACGTTCCGGGCGGTCCACCCTGCGTGGCCACCTTAGGCGTGAGTCCAGGTGACAACCCGACTTGCGGCGGGATCGGCGCGGCGTGTACGAACACCGACGCGACGCCACAATTTGACGCATTGTGCACGTCCGGTAAGCTCCACATCGGTGACCGGTGCAGTGAACGCTGCTCTGTTTCTTTTCCTGATGTCCCGGCTACCCCTCCAGGTTACTGCGCCAACTCGCAATGCATCGCGCGGGTCGATACCATCGACGGGGCCTGCGGCCCTACCGCCGCTTGCGGAGCCACCCTGTACTGTGACGCTATGACATCGACTTGCCGAACGGACCTGATGCGACCTTCGTCGCGCGCTCGTGCACGCGCTCGAGAGCGCCGAAACGTCTCCCTCTGCCCCGGTTCGCATACGGCCTGCCGGGTCGGGGACGGCTTCGAGTGCATTGACACGAGCGTGAGCCTTTGCTTCTCTTCTCAGGTCGATTAACCCTGCCTTGCGAGGACCTGAGTGCTGACCTTGCGCTACGCCGGCAGTCCAGCATCGAGCAATGCGGCGGCTGCAGTGGTGATGCAAACAGCGTCGACTGCTCAACTCTCGAGGGCGTCGCCGCGGTCGGCTGCGTCAGCGGACGGTGCGAGGTCTGGGCATGCGAGGACGGCTACGAGTTTGCGCCGGGAAAGGACCGCTGCGTGCGAGGCTGATCGAATGGGCTCGCCAGTAACGCGTTCAATCCTTGGCTGCCGGAAACACTACCAGTCTCATCGGCTTTCACCGACACGCGAGAGTCAGTGTAGTCGTTTTGCGCAGTGTCTATCTACAGGATGCGCCGCAGGGATCGGGACCGCTAAGCTCTCATGAGAGGGCGACCGTCCGTAAGCCCGTCTTTTTCCGGCGGGCCTCGTCGAGCTCGTTCCGAACCTGGTGCAGAGTGGACATGGTCAGCCGAGGAGCTACGTTCGCTGTGAGAATCCGCTCGGGCGTGACTCACCAGCTCGACAAAGACGGGCACGAGTTGCGGGATGTGGTGAAGGCGCGGCGGGTCGATCTGGACGCGGTCCTTCTTCCGACCCTGGCGGACCGGGACCGCCGGCTCGCCCTCCTCAGCTCCTCGGGCTTGTTGCGGCGCCTCGTCCGCCTCGGGGACTTCGAGCGAGTCCTCCTCACTTGAGCTGTACGCGTCGGCCTCGTCCTCGCTCTCTTCCGCCTCCACGTCGTGAACGTCGCTCATGACGCCGTCGAGGTTCAAGTTCTGCATGACACCCGCGACGAAGGCCGCGTCAACGTCCTTGTCGAGGTCGTCGCCCTTGACGAGGCGCTTCTTCATCCGTTCATGATGCGCGAGCTTCAGTTTCCGGTGGTACTCGACGATCGCGTCGACTTCGGCGAGCACTTCTTCCCGCTCCATGCCGCCGACAGGTAACAAGAAGTCGAGCGAGACTGAACTCGGGAGACCGTCGCGGACAAAGTTGATGAACAACTCGATCCACGCCATCAGGTTGTCGAACAGGCCTTCGCCCTTGGCGTGGACCGAGTGGACAAAGTGATAAAACGAGTCTTCGTGGCGACCGACCAGGTCGACAAAGAGCTGGACGGTCCGTTGTGGATCGGTCAGGTTCGCCTCCTCGGCAAACTCGACGGTCTTGATCAGGTCGTTGATGAACCCTTGGAAGTCGCTGATCGAGTCGGCGATATTGGCGGCTTTGTAGACCTTGGCGAGCGGCTCGTAAAAGATGGTCACAATGTCCTTGAGCAGCTCTGAAGTGCTGCCCTGCGTACGAGCAAGCGTGGTGTGAGCCAGCTGTTACTGGATGGCGGCATTTAGCGAGGCTCACCTCGAAGATGAGCTCGATCAGCTGCTCCTTGTCGCGAGCCTTGGTGATCAACCGCCGGTACACATGCAGGTCTTCGTACAGCCACGCCTCTTCGTTCGTCGGCCCTTCGTCGTCTTCGGGATCGGGGAGGGCATCCCGCGCCTGCTTGTATTCGTCGTACATGACCGAACACCGCGCGAGGTACTGCATCGTCCGCGCATCGAGGCGAGGCCCCATCGATGCCCGCAGGATAACCGTCATCAGGTCGATGCCCTCCGCCGAGGCGTCGAGTCGGATCTCGTCCTGCTCTTCCCGCGAAGCGTCGACGTACAGGCGGACTTTTTCGCACAGCCGATCGTCGCCAATCTTGCGCGCAACGAGCTCAGCGTCATCTCGGAGCTCCTTGACTTCGTCGCTCAGGCCGCTGCTGAACATCTTTTGCAGGAGCGACGTCGAACCGAACGGGCGGGCGAGGAACAGGTCGAGGACGGATCGCACCATCGCGACCGGGTTCGAGATCCGGAGGATGCCGCGCAGCATGAAGTACGGCATCAGACCGTGGATCCGCTTCAGTTGCGCAAAGACGGACGACGAATTGTCCGAACCGAGGAAGAGCTGATAGATCGTCGAGGCGAGACTGCGTGGCAGTCAGACGTGAGTTCGCGGTGCCACCGCTCGCGACAGACGCCACTCACGAGATACGTGCCCACTCCATCACCTTGCGGTACTCGATGGGCAGGTCCCGCACATTCTCCGTCTGGCGGATCGTGCCAAACACGCGGGACAAACCGTCCGCCTTGACGAGTTCTTCCCTGAACTTGCGCAAATACAGCTCGAGCTCTTCGACGCGTTCCTCGACTTCGGCGCGGAACGACCGCATCTCTTGCTCGCGGATCCGGTCCATCTCTTCGCGGATCAAGACGTCCTGCTTCTCCTTTGGTGACATGTCGATGGGCGATTCGAGCAAGAATGACTGGAACGCGTCGGCCGAAGCGAGCACAGGGTTCGCGAGGATCGAACGGAGGTAGGCGCGCAGGGTGAGGCGGTTCCGTTCGCGCGCGAGGGACGGGACGTGCTGCGGGTCAAACGTCGGTGTCGCACTCGTCGAAGCGAACGGGCTGCCGTCGGTGCTCGGTCTTGGCGAGGCTTCAGGTGAGGCTCCGGCTCGCATGTCGACGGACCGGCGGTCTTTCGCAGGCGGGTTCTTGACACTCTCTTCGACGCATTCTTTCCGGAGCTGGACTCGGCGGAGGCAGTCAGTTGAGAGCGTCTCAAGATCGGCCAGAGGAGCAGCACGTACAGTCTCGGCGAGGCGGACGAATTCGCCGTAACGCCGCGCGACATACACATCCTCGATGCCTTTCCTCCTCGTCCGGACGATAAACTCTTCGTGCTTCTTGGTCCGCATCCTCGACTTGGTCGTCGCCGTCCGGACCGACACGACGTTGATCGAAAACACCTCGTCGTGTCGCTCGACCGTGGTTAATGCGCCGCGCTTCTTCATCATGACGAGTCCGGCGTTTGGGACGTTGGCGTTTGCCTGCTCCTGCGTCGCCGGCGCTCCCGTGTGCATCGTCCCGTCATCCTCGATTCGGACGACCTCTTCGCGTCCGCCGTTCTCGGACAGCTTGATCGCGGCACTCATGACGAGGCCGAGGTGCTTCTCGACTTTGCCGGCGACACGGCGCCTCTTGGTATCGGATTCGCGGTCGTCCGAAGCCGAAATGTTGCGCGAGACGAAGGAGTAGACAAACGGTTGCAGCTTGTGCGAGAAGAACGTAGGAGGGCACGCGACCAAGAAGGGGAACGAGAGAACAAAGTGGTGAAAGACGAAGCGGAGGAACGGCAAGTCGACTTGGGCCTCCCACTCGCGCTCTTCGTTCCGTGCCGCTTCGGAGCCAGGAGCCGGTGCTGGCTGCGGTAGACCGTTTACGAAGCGTGATTTCGGTAGGAAGGGCGGGCCGAGAACCGATAGCGCTCCCGGCGAGTCGAGTTGCTGGAGCTCCTTGACGAATTCGAGCGTGACGAGTTCGCGCTTCAAGTAGTGCGCCCGGAGTGGCGTCAACTGTAGCGGATCCTCGGGTGGTGGGGCGAGTGACGCTGCGACAGACGGAGCGGGGAGGATCCCGAGTTCAGAAGCTAAAGACGACGAGCGGATCGGAGCACGTCGGCGCGGTTGCTGGTCGTCCGGTCCGCCCTCATCGTCACGGATCGGGACGAGGAGAGACGTCGACTTTTGCGTCGACGACCTGCGCGGGACGGGCGGCGGAGTCGGAGCCGGCATTGACGGCTGCTCGGGTTCGCTGCGGGCACGTGTGCGGTGTCAGCTGGCGGTCCAAGACTTCGGGATGGTGCTAGATCGGCTGAAATGGCTGCTCCGACTACTGGTCGGTACCTCTGCGAGTCTGCATCGAGCTGACTGTAGCCGTCCCCCACTTTCGAACTTTGGCGATGATGCGGTCATCGCAAACTCGCAGACTGCGAGCGGCGCTTGAAGATGGGGCGTACGCGGATGCAGTAGACTCACTGAGGGTGCACTTCACGGACAAGACTGGTCCTTTCCGTTCAGTCCTCTGGCGTGCGTGTGTTGGCGTTCTTGGCGAAAGTTGACCGACCGGGCGGAACGCGACGAGTACGTCGGGAGCAGCACGGATTGGCCTAAGTGGACTAGCGGACGCTACGAGCTGTGTTGTGGCAGTTTTCTAGGGTACGTATGCTGGTGGAAAGGTCAAGGTCGACCGGTATTTCTAGCGCTGGCCCAGACTGCGGATCTCTCGCTGCGAAGCGACGGCAGCGGCTGGCGAACACCTCAAAACCTCTTGCTCCGACGCGTTCGCTTTTTCTTGTATATATGAGTCCCGATATCACAGCGAGGAAGCTGGACTGCAGAAGTTTAGTGGGTCCGAACTTGCTTGTGCAGGACGCGCTGTCAGTTTGATCCGTTTCGACTGACTTGACTGAAGCGACCTCGCTGGAGCAGTCGTATCTGCAAGTCCTTTCAAGCCGGTTGACAGACGATGAGATATTCATGAACAAGTGAATGTGGGCTAGGACTATGTATCAACAACAAGATGGGGTCGCGATAGATCGTTCGACGGTGTGTAAGCATGCGAGAGTGGCAAAGAATCGTCGCTTGAGCTTTTCGGAGGCGGAAGCGCCGTCGTCAAGGACGGAGAAGATGACAGGGCAAGATGATCTTGAGGTCGTAGAAGCGTTGGCAAGCATCTTGGTAAGGATGACTCAGTGCTCCTCGACTCTCGAGAATGGAGAGGAGTCGACGGCTTTGGCGGCGCGGGCAAGCGTCGCCATCGATTCGTGCCGACGCTGGGGTTCAGACTGGACGGTAGCGTCTCCTCCACGGACGAGCTGCTGCTTCAGCGCCTCGCTTCCGAGGACCGAGGGAATTTGCGGCGGCAAAACCGAAGGGAACGCAAGGCCGCTAAACGCCGGCGGTAGCTGCGTGCTCGCGAAAGCGGGCGCCGACTCTCTCTGCTCGTACTGGTGCATGTAGTAGTCTGGAGGTACTTGTCAGTCAGAAGATCTGGCCCCGGCTCAAAAGTTTCGCATTCGATCAAGCTCACTTTGCGCCGGTTGCTGACGGCCATCGAGGCGGTCCTCGTCCTGCTGCTGCAACCTGTCGAGGAGCACGTCGACGAGCTTCTTGAGCCTCACAACCTCGTCGAGACTCGCTTGCAACGCGTCCGGACCGCTCTCGCCAGCCGGAGGCGGTCCGATCCACGTGCACGACTCGCCACGCAGGTGACACGCCGTGCACGGCGACTGCCTCGAGCACTTGGTCTTGCGGAGGCGGCAGCTGTGAGTTACAGGCTCATGATTAGCGGTCCGCCTTCCCGAGCAGGTGCGGTCCGGATGCTCCGCTCAAAATTGAGTCTCCGAACTCACTTTTCGCACGACATGTGCCGACGGGACGTCACCACATTTTCCTGCTGCGTTTCGGTCCGGACATTGCGGGACTTGCAATTCGCTGGAGGGGACTCGGCTTCGAGCTCTGGCGGCGGGGTGCTAGCGTCGGGCGACCATTTCGGCGAGCTGGCGCCACTGGAAGACTGGGTCGGGTATGGCGAAGTGGACGAGCGAGCCGACAAAGTCGCGTCGGAGACGGAGCGGCGAGCACGAGGCATAGCAGAGTGTCTTCCGGTATCGTTATCTGCGCCGACTTGACGGGGTTGCCGACAGAACGGAGAAGAGGAAAAGGAAGAGCAAGCGCGGTTGTCGGAAGCAGCGTCACACACTGGCCTCGGAGCCCGGAGCGACCGCGCTCGAACCGTCAGTTGTGTGATGAGACACTGTCCAGACGCGACTCCGCCGCGTCTCCGCGTCTCGAAAGGTCCGTGCACTCTCGGTCGCAATCCGCGGTCAGACCGCCGCGGACGCTGATTTTGACGCGCGGAGGCGAACAAACCGTAGTTCACCGTTCAGACCGAGCGCTTATGCTTTTCATTGGAGGCTCTATGACAGTGCGATTGGGCGCTACATCCGAAGACTGGCAGAGCAAGCTCAGCGACGGCGGCGGTGCCGTCGAAACCGAGGAGGAGCGACGGCTTGAGCTGAGCTTTGGCGCGCGAGACCTGCAGGGAGGCGGCAAGTGAGTCCTCAGACCGGCTCGGGTCGCCACAATGTCGCGGAAACGCACCTCGGTGTCGGTCGGGTGGGTGGCGAGGCGCTGCCACTCCTTGAAGAGCTGTGAAAGTTGCAAAAGAGGTCAGCAGTCGTATAAAAACTCGGGACGTACTCCTCCACGACGCAAAGTCCTCCATGTCGTTATTGGTCAGTATAATAGGAAAGGGGACTTGCGAAGTGAGAGAGGTCATCGAGATTCGTAAGGTTCTCGGAGACCACGTAACAGCGATTCGGGCTCAATATTGGTACAGATGCGGAACTGTCTGGTAATGGTCTGGCAGCGAGAGACGGGTATATGGACGACCTGCAGAGCGCAGTCTTACTTCACGAGCAATACGCAGCTCTGCGTCTCCGCTCTCGACAATTTGCGACGCAACGCGACGCTGACCACCTTGCGCGGCAGAGCCAGCTACACTTCACGAATTGGGGACGTCAGCATGAAGAAAGGGAAAGCCTGCGTTTTAAGGAACTTCATCTCTACGGTCGGTCGGCACCTCCGCCGCCACCGACTGCGACAATTGCCGCGCCTTCCTCCTGCGCTCGCACGAAAAACATACAACTGGACGGCCGTACCGCCGTCCCCTCCTCCTCAACGTCTTGTTTACCAGAGCAGCGAGCTCATCTCGGCGCGCATCTAGAAAGAGTCGACCGAAAAAGAAGGGAGTGTCAGCCCGGAATTCTGCGCCGTGAGCTCGATCGCCGTGATCGATTGCTCGGGAAACGCACCCGAGAGTAGTCCTGGAGACCCTCAACGCGACCGACAGCAGCGACGGCAATGTCCTTGTCCCACAGGTACTTCTTGGCGCAGCGCATGACGTCGGCGGTCGAGACGGCGTCGACGGCGGCCTCGATCTCCTTGGGCGCGAGGCGGCGACCCGAGGTGACGATCTGGCGACCGATGTCCTCAGCGACGGCAGTGGTGCCGTCGAGGCCGAGGAGGAGCGACGCCTTGAGCTGAGCCTTGGCGCGCGAGACCTGCAGGGAGGGGGCAAGTGAGTTCTCAGACCGGCTCGGGTCGCCACAACGTCACGCAAACGCACCTCGGTGTCGGTCGGGTGGGTGGCGAGGCGCTGCCACTCCTTGAAGAGCTGTGAAAGTTGCAAAAGAGGTCAGCAGTCGGAAAAAAAAACTCGGGACGTACTCCTCCACGACGCAAAGTCCTCCATGTCGTTATTGGTCAGTATAATAGGAAAGGGGACTTGCGAAGTGTGAGAGGTCATCGAGATTCGTGAGGTTCTCGGAGACCATGTAGATCCCCCAGAGCCCCGTGTCGGAGTACGAGGTCGAGAACGACATGAACGAGTTGGCGAGGTTGTTGGAGGAGACGATGTGGGAGAAGCGGCTCGACAGCAGCGACTGCGCACCGAGCGACCGGTCCTATACAAGAGAAGCATGTCAGCAGCTGTACGCGAAAGGGGAGCGCAACCGGAAATTGAGAAAAAAGATCCCGGAAACGCCTTCCCGCCGCCGCTGCCGAACTCACCCAGTTGCCCATGATCGACTGGGCGACGAGCATCGGGTAGTAGTCGGGCGAGTTCCAGCCGACACCCTCGACGGCGATCGCGACGTTGCACGTCGGCATCGTGTCGTCACGGACGCGGACCTCGGCGCCGATAAAGTCGGGCTTGGCCTTGTGGGCCGGCTCGCCGAGCTTGATCGGGCTCGCCGAGGTCGGGAGCTGACCAAAGTGCTCCTTGGCGAGGTCGACGAGCTTCGAGTGCTCGACGCCGCCGGTGCCGACGAGGACCATGCGGTCGGCGGTGTAGTTGGTCTTGATGTAGTTGACCAGGTCGTCGCGCTGGATCGACAGGATGTTGTCCTTGGGTCCGAGGATCGTGCGGCCGAGCGGCTGGTGCTGGAACGCGACGGCGTGGAGGTGGTCAAACACGACCTCCTCGAGCTGCTTGTCGACCTCTTGCTGCTCGCGGAGGATGACGTCGCGCTCGCGCTCGATCGCGCCGGCCTCGAGCTTGCTGCCCGTAAGGATGTCCGAGATGATTTCGACGCTCTTGGCGACGTCGCCGGCGAACGACTTGGCGTAGTAGACGGTCTGCTCGCGCGACGTGTACGCGTTCAGGTGCGCGCCGAGGTTCTCGACCTCGAGTTCGAGCTGGTGCTGCGACCGCTTGCCGGTCCCCTTGAACGCCATGTGCTCCAAAAAGTGCGCCGTGCCCGACGTCTTGTCGGTCTCGGCGCGCGAACCGGCGTCGATCCAGACGCCGACGGTCGCCGTCGACGCGGCCGACGACGACTCGGTCGCGACCGTCAGGCCGTTCGGCAGCGTCGAGATCTGCGTCATCGGCGACGAGACGGCCGTCGCGAGCGTCCGCGCGCGGAACGCCTGCCGCTCGTGATTTCAGCGTGAGAGCGTGAATTGAGGAGGATGGCCGGGAATGGCGGTCGGGTTGCGGAATCGACGACCAAGGTGGGAAACAAAGGGAGGGCTCTCGTCAGTATGGTGCTGCCTGTACTGCCAGAGTGTGCGTGTCTGCCCTGCCGGTCGACCGCATCGAGGCAGAGTCTCCTGCCTGCCTACTGAAATGCCGCGGTGGCTGCCGCAGGACCGCGTGCAGTCTATCGCATGTGCCGAGCCGCCAGACTCGTGACCGTTCAGATCCACAATCTGAGCCTCCTGAGCTAGCTACCCCTGGTCGTCCCCGCGAGGTGTGCCACTGCTCCTAGTTTCGGGTTGTTCGGTCGACCACTCGTCCTCGTCGCTCTTGACGACGCCTTTCCCAAATCGCCCGCCGGGTCACAAGATAGCCCCTCCGATCCATAGAGACTCAAGCAGCCATCGTATATGGCCCAGTAGCCCTCCTTGGTGGTGTGTCGATGTCGGGCTGATGCTTGGGTTTGGCCCGCCGATTGGTCGGAGTGTGCCGGGCCACTCGCTTCGTCGTCGTACACAGACAGAACACGGGCGAGGACTCACGGGTGCGCGGCGGGCAGATCGCAAAAGAGTCCTCGACAGCATGACCAGGCAACGGAGAAAGGCGCTCAGAGGGTGGGCTATAGTCCAGAGAGCACTGGGGATGTCGCTCTTCTTCACTTCGCGTGCGCCGCCCTGCTGCTGCTGCAGCGGGCGAGTTTCTTTTTTTCTCTCTCGGAACAGCTGCCAGGACCGGCTTGGAATCTTCTGCTTAGTTTTTCCGATAGCGCTCTTCCGCAAACTCTAGCCGTGTCCAACCATAGCACAAGCTGGCTGCCTCTCATGTTCACGTCTCTCGTTACCGCTTTCCTCCTGTCTTGTCAAATCCGCTGTGCGCCTCCCCTCGGCTGGCCGGTGATTGCGGTGATTATTTGGTTCCGGTAGACAACTCCGCCTCGACTATAGCCCGCAGACCAGAGAGAACACCAAGATGAAGTGCGTAGCCTCTTTTGCCATCGTCAGCCGCGCCTCGGCTGACCTCCTCATTCTCTTTGCAAACTCGACACTGCTCCTCATCCGTCCTGCGTCATGTCGTGTCGACAGCTTCATGACCCCGGGCGAGACGCCGGGCGCGGACCCGCTCGACTTGGCTTCCGTACGTGCTGATCGGGCGCGCACGCTCTGGGGACCGTGAGCTGATGAGCGGATCGCGCAGATCCGCGGCACCTTGACCCGACTCGAAGACACCATCATCTTTCGTACGGTCTCGCTTACTCGTCTCTTTAATTCCCCGAACAGGACAGCTGATCCGCTCTATGTCTCTGCCTCCCTCGCCCCTCCCCTCTATGCCGACCGCCGTGATGCAGTCCTGATCGAACGCGCTTCGTTCGCGTACAACCCGCGCATCTATGACCCGCAAGGGTTCGCCGACCTCGGACTCGACCGGAGTTGGATCAACTGGTTGCTCAGAGAGACGGAAACTGTTCACGGTGCGTTCCGCCGGTCTTGGGCATAATGTTGACGCGTGTGCTGAACTTGTGTGTCACTTCACTCCTCGGAAGCAGCCAAAATCCGTCGCTACGATAGGTGAGCTCCCTCACTGGGCGAGTTTTGACAGCAGAGTAGCTCAACTGACCACGTTGACCACCGAGCAGCCCGGACGAACACCCGTTCACGCCGCGGGACCAACTCCCCTCTGCGATCCTGCCCCCGCTCGAGTACCCTCCGTTGCTGTACGACCCGACCGACATCAACGTGAACGAACGGATCATGGATTTCTACGTCGGTCAGATCGTGCCGAGTATCACGCGCGTCGTCACCGAAAAGTTGGGCAAGGAGGACGACGACGGCAACTACGGGTCGGCGGCGACGCGCGACCTCGACGCGCTCCAGGCCATGTCGAGGCGGATCCACTACGGTGCGTTGCGCTAGTTGTGGTGGTGCTTTTTGTCTGGCTGAGAAACGCGGCTGACTAAAAAAGGATGCTCCTCTGTATGCGGCTATTGAAACGTGCAGGCATGTTTGTCTCTGAATCAAAGTTCCGCTCGGCGCCGGCCGATTTCGTCCCTCACATCCTGAACCCGAACCCGTCTGCGCTCCTCGCCCTGATCACGAAACCCGAAGTCGAAGCGGCGTTGCTCCGCCGGCTCGACAAAAAGGCGAGGTGGTACGGGGCCGAGTTGGGACCGGAGGGCGATCCCGTCGCGGAGCGGGAACCGAAAGTCCAGCCTGAGGAGGTCGTCAGGTTGTACGAAGAGTACATCATCCCGCTCACCAAGGATGTCGAGGTGAGTTCGGCCCGGTCGCGTCGGTCTGCGGACCGGGGATCGAGGCGCCGGCCTCTTTTCCGTCTGTGCCGATGTTAGAGACTGACTCCCTCGCCTTGACGCCAGGTCGAATACCTGCTGCATCGCCTCGACGGACTCTCGCAGGCCGAGATCGACGACCTCGTTCAGAACGGGACGGCGAGCAAAGCGCTCAGCAAGCAGCCGCCTGCACAGACGACCGCTCCGAAAAAGTGACTGTAGGACACGGCGCTCCTTCGTGCTTTGGATCGGAGCCATTCTACAATTGAACGGGCCTTTCAAGTAGAGGCCGTAGAGAGGAAAATTTCGTCCTTGCCAGTTTGGCATGTGAAAGACTTCCAAGTTGAGATCTTCGCGGTCGAACCGGCAAACTCGTCAACCTCGGCCGTCCTCTTGGGCGTCTCTTGGCCCTCTCTTGCATTCCTACACTTCACAACTCTTCTTCTCCTGGAGCAAACTTGCACTCGTTCCACTGTCAGACGCATCCGCTGCAGCTCAACCAGGTCTCCTACGTCACCTTTCCCTGCAACTCTGCACCGGCTATCCCTCCTCCTCGACCCGGTCAAGTCGCAATCAGTCGCCGAGCCGCCATGTCCTCCTCTGACGCTCCGACCAAAGTCACCAAGGCGTCCAACGGCAATGGCGTCGGTGCTCCTCCGCCCGTCTTGCCGCCGAGTCCGATGGTCACGATGGCCGCCGAACGCGAACGGTCCCGAGGGACGTTCGACCTCCGACGGATGCAGTACGCGATGGGAGGAGGTGAACAAGGTCAGTATGGCTTTGTCGGTCTCTGCTGGCCGCGTTCAGGAGCTTTGGTGGTTGCCGACTCTGGGCCAGTTCCCGGGAGATCCGGCTATCCGCGGCAAGTTACCGACTTGAAGCTGACTCGCCTGTGCGCCCACGCAGAGACCGTCTTGAAGGAAAAGTTCATGATGGAACTCGAGCGGGACCCGCTGTTCAAGGTGGACGACATCCACGACTTGACCAAGGACCAGATCCGCGAGCGGACGATGGCCAAATTGTGAGCCGCGCGATCGCTCAGATGCTTTCGTGCTCTTGTTCTCAATAAAGAGGAGTCATGTACTGATCAACCGTCGTTCCTTGCAGCTCTCCGCTGATCCACTGGATCGTGAACGAGCGCGTCGACGTCTTTCAAAAGGTGCGCATTTGCGGCTTGAATGAGCTATCGTCAGCTCTGTACTTCTCTTTTCATACTTGGTGCTGACTACTCGTTCATCTGTACTGCGCACAGCGCCTCAACGTTATCGCGCTGCTCGATCCCGGCTTCTGGACCCGGTGCGTTTTTCGCGGTTCTCGAGCTCGAGCGCACGACAGCCTGCCGTCGGTGAGGTTCTCCGACACTGACATCAAGCGCGCAATACATGCAGCTACGGCGTCCACATGGGCTTGTTCCTCGGTGCGATCCGAGGCGGCGCGACTCCGAACCAGGTCAGTCGGCTTCTCAAGTTCTGTTTCCCTGCGGCCTCAGTGTGTTGCTAGTATTGGAGATTGAATTTGGAGCTGACGCACCTCACTTTCCTGTCACAGATGAGCTACTGGATGGACAAGGGCGTCCTGAGCATGCAAGGCTTGATCGGTTGCTTCGCGATGACCGAGATGCGCGGCGTGAGTTCTGGCCGTATTCATGGTTCGCGCTTCCTTGCGCCTTTCCTGACACTCGTGATTGGTTTGCAGGGCTCGAATGTCGCTGGTCTCGAAACGACGGCGACGTTTGACGAAAAGTCGGACGAGTTTATCATCCACACGCCCCGGATCGAGGCGACCAAGTGGTGGATCGGCGGTACGTTGCGGCATAATCGCTTACAAGCAGCTGAGAGCTGACTAGTCGCGTTCCTGTAGGCGCCGCTCACTCGGCCACTCACTCGGCGGTGTTTGCGCAGCTGATTGCCAAGGGCCGGTACCACGGCGTCAAGACGTTTGTCGTCCCGCTCCGGAACCCAAAGACGTACCAGCTCTTGCCGGGCATCGCGATCGGTGACATCGGTGCGTCGGCGTTTGTCTTTGATGTCAGTCACGTTGGATGCGCTCTGACTGACTCCTCGCTCTTTTTCGTCGTCGCGCAGGCAAAAAGTTTGGCCGCGACGGGATTGACAACGGCTGGATCCAGTTCACGAACGTCCGGATCCCGCGCGAGTACATGCTCATGAAGCACACGCAAGTCACCCGAGACGGCGAGGTGCGCGACCCGCCTCTCGCGCAGCTTACTTGTGCGTAGCGAGGCGTTGCTCGTTCGGCTCTCACAGGCAACCTCGTCGCTGCAGTCGCTGATACGTGTCTGGTCGTCCCTGCGCACAGACGGCGCGCTCCTCGGCGGTCGCTGCGCCATGGTCGCCGACTCGGCCAACGTCGCCAAGAAGGCATTGACGATCGCGATCCGTTACGCTGCCGTCCGAAGGCAGTTCAAGTCTGGCAACAACGAGGTGCGCTTCGTTGCTGTCGGCTCTAGTGGATACCTGCGAGGACTGACAGGACTACCCATGCACTGCAGCTCGAGACGCTCCTGCTCGACTACCCGATCCACCAACGCCGCTTGATGCCGTTGCTGGCGCAGGCTGTCGCGATGGGCTTCACGGGTCAGCGAGTCACGGCCATGTACGAGTCGATGACGGCTCAGCTCGAAGACTTTGGCGCCGACTCGGACGAAGCCGAGACCAAAACGGTCCTCGACAACCTGAAAGAGACGCACGCGACTTCGGCGGCGCTCAAGGCGTGCTGTACGTGGGCCGCTCTCGAGACGATCGAAAAGTGCCGCGCGTCGCTCGGTGGGATGGGCTACAGCGCGTACTCGGCTCTGCCGAGCATGTACGCGGACCAGGCGGTTCAGGCGACGTGGGAAGGCGACAACACGATCTTGATGCTTCAGTCGGGTCGGTCGCTCGTCTCGTCGTACGACGACGCTCTGAAGGGCGTCAAGCTGCCCGGTGGCACAGCCTACTTGAACGGCTTGCCGGCTGTCTTGACGACGTCGTGCCCCTCGGACGAGGCGACGCTCCGCCTCGACACGCTTGAGCAGGCGTGGGACTGCGTCTCGGCCAACGTCGTCCGTCAGGCGTTCGAGAAGTACCAAGAAGCTCAGAAGCAGCAAGGACTTGGACGCGAGGAGGCGCTCGAGGCGTGCTCGCAGGAACGGTTCGTCGCCGCCAAGGTGCACACGGCGGGCTACCTCTACCGGTGAGTGCAGGCGCACTTCAGTGACGTGGCTGAGCGTATAGCTGACTTCTCGATCGGCGTGACAGCATGTTCCACGACGCCGTCCTCGAACTCGCCAAGACCGAACCGGCTTCGAACGGCGTCGTCAAGACGCTCGACGACATCTGCCGCCTGTACGGCTGCTGGGCGATCGAGGAGAACGCGGCGCACTTCCTCAAGTACAAGTACTTTTCCGGCAAGCAGATGGACATCATTACGGCCGAGGTACGTACTGGCGATGGCGGTCGGCGACCTCTCTCTCTCGCGTGCTGTGCTGACTGCTCGGCCCGCCGCAGGTCACTCGCCTCTGTGCCGAACTTCGCAAGAGTGCCGTCTTGCTGACCGATAGCTTTGGCTTCTCGGACCACATTGTGAGGCCCGGCGAGTCTCGATGTGTGGTACTCGGCGGCTGACCCTGAACGTCACGCGCGCGGCAGATCAACTCGCCGTTCGGCTGCTACGACGGCAACGTGTACGAGCGGTACTTTGCCCGCGTCAAGGCGTCGAACCCGCACAACCCGGTGCCGCCTTGTGAGTCTCTTTTGTCCGATTCGGATTTGCCACTCAGAAGCGGGCTGACTCTCGGACCTCCGCTTGCAGACTTTGAGCGCGTAATCAAACCGCTCATTGACCGGCAACCGCTCGAGCTCGTCGACGATGTCGATTCGATCGAGCTTGACGACGAGATTGCCGAGATCAAGGCGGAGCGGGACGAGAATGAGCAGGAGCGGCAGGCGGCGAAGCAGGCCAAGAAGGCCGAGCGGACTCTGCAGAAACCCGAGTCGGCGTGAGACGGGTGGTCGCGAGTCGGAGATAGTCTCACTGTTGTTAACTGAATATGGTGCCGTTCCATGAGGTGGCGTAATTGCGGATCACCTTCGGCGACCCCGCTCAGCAGCTGCTGTCGATCAGACGTTGCCGGCGGTGCACCGCCACAACTCGGCACTCGGCTCATCGGGCGCTGACCGAAAAGTCGCCCATCAGCTCTCCCTCTAGACTTGACAGCTTGCTAAGAAAGGCCTGCACGACAGTATGGCCTACAATCAGCAGTGTGCGCATCCTCCGCTACTCTCGTGATGTCCTCATCTGTTCCACCATGACGTCTTCTGTTCGCGCCAAGGCCTGCATTCTCCGGCACCATCAAGCTAACGCCACCATAGAGTCGCTGTCAATGTACTGATCATCTCGGCCGACCTGCAGACGGACAGCCGCAGTACCCGCAGCAGGCGTATTACAACGGCCCGCCAGGTGGCGACGGCAAAGGACCGCAGATGTACCAGAACGGGCCGCCGCCGATGGGCCAGCAAGGGTACTACCCGCCGCAGCAGGGCCAGTATATGGGACAGCAGGTGCGCATCATTCTGGCGTTCCTGAGCGACGGAAGCGGACTGGAAGAATCGCGCTGACTCTGCCTTTTGTTTTGCGTCACTGTTGCATCCTTCCTTCTTTCGACGGGCGTCTGCCTCTGCTTCTCCTGCCATTACGGGATTACCTGTCGCGCCTCGGGAATACATCGTCCGTCCGGAAACAGCCCATGTATTACGGCCAACCTGGGATGCAGCCGGGAATGCAGCCCAACGTCATCGTGCAGCAGCAACGACCAAAGGATTCAGGTCCCGGCTGCTGCACTTGTTGTCTCGCGTGCTGTGCTGGAGCGCTGTGGTGAGTCAGACGTTACAGACGCGCCGAAATGCGCACCGGAGGCTCGCGCAGTCGACCCCTCTCTCACGGAGCCGACTTACTAATCCCCACGCGATCCTGCAGCCTCGACTGTCTCCTGTGATCTCTGAGCGCCTAACGATGGCCTGTACTCCCTATACCCCTCTCTGCGCTTACGCCTAATGCCTACGATTGTGCGGTTCGAACATCGACAGACATTTCCTTTCTCCGCTTTGCGTAACTATTCGTGCACTTCACGCCCGCTTCCCACATTGATCTGTGCTACACTTCTGGTGACAGAGGCAGTCGTGTCCGATGTGAGGTATCTGTTCATTGGCTCGCAGGCAATGCTCGGAGATCAACATTCAGTGGACTGCGGACGGGAGCAGAATTGCGCGCGCGTTCTGTCAAGGACCGGGAGACAAACTGTCCGTCCTACTCGTGCGATGGATGTTCCGGCGTGTCAGGCGGTGATCATCCGACATCAGGAAAGAAGACCGTCATGTCCGACAAGCCGACCGCGCCATGCTTCAAATCTCACAGCTTCTTTCAGCGGGAGACAACCCAATCACAAAGCGTACGATAGAAAGCGAATCCATGACTCGGACACGAAGCGCTTCGGTCAGAAGTGAGCACTCGGTGAAGAGAACGCGAAAAAAGCTCGCGCCGAACTCGGTTCGGTCTCGACTGCGCAATCGGCCTCTTTTTGTTTCTCCTCGCGCGCGCGCAGAGATCTACTGTACTCGCGAGTCGTCGACTATTCACTTGCGCCACTATGGAACTTGCTTCCTTTGCACAGCGATGAAAAGTGAGTCCGACTCTCCGAGGGCCGGCGTCTCTCGTGCGCAAGGGAGAATTGTGCTGCAGGCGGGCTTCCGTGGAGGGCGACTGCGTCCAGGCTCGCGCGTCAGATGCGCACATGCTCGGTTTCGAGGCTGATGCGATGTTCCCTCTCTTATCAGACACCACAGTCCAACCCGAGCCGCCCGAAGATGGGAACTGGGCCGGAACGCGGCCGGAAATGCAGTCGGCCTACGCTGGACAGCAGGTGCGTCGCTCGCAGCGGGAATCGCTTCCAGGTACACTTGGTCCGCTGTGTTGATAGTGACCGCGCACGCAGCCAATGATCCCGGGCCAGCAACCGCTCTACGTACAACAAGCTTCGCAAGAAAAGGCCGGACCGACTGCGGGAAGCGGCCGGTGTTGCACAAAATCGCTCAGTTGCTTCGGAGGCATACTTTGGTGCGTCACAATTTGCCGACTCTGTGTCGAGAGTTGAGGCTGATTTGTGTGCGGGACTACAGCCTCGATTGCTGTCTCTGCTGCAACTAGGCGGGTTGCATCGCTCGGAAGGAGCGCCGCAAAAGCTTCCGCCTGTAAATATTCTCTCACCTAGGTATATGGTACTGCATCGTAACGTTCTCGCTTCATTGACGGGAGGTCCAAGGATACGGATTAGCAGCTCTCCTCCTCGCGGTCTCGGGCGGAAAGCGCGATGAGGTGGTTGCAGTGTACAGCGATACGACGTGAGGAGGACAAGCTACACTGACCGGGCAGGAATTGCAAAAGATGCTGGTGCGGAGAGGAGAAAAGCGAGGGGAAAAAGAGCTGGAAGACGAGCGTCAAAGTCGTTCTCGAGAAGTAGGGCCCGACTCGATGTCATCGAAGCGCCTCCGCGAGATAATCCGCTTGGTTCACCACGGGTTGTGGTTCGGTGCGCCTTCGTACCGCCTGAACGTGAAGCCGAGGAAGGCGAGTTGACGATTGTCGACGCCGGCGGCGGAGGCGTCGGCGCCCGTCGGCTGCTCGGGCACGTCGTTCAAGTCCTCGGTCGGAAAGTAGGACGTGTCGGTCAAGGAGCTATGGCACGCGAGAAGAGGCGTCAGCGCTCATTTAGAGCTGCTACGTGGAGCCGCCACCAGACAATACGGATCGGACCCGGCACGCACCGGAGTTGAGGGATGAACGGCGACTCGATGTTGCGGATCGTGGTCCAGTCGACGCCGGCAAAGAACGGGTGCGCCTTGATCTCGTCGGCCGAGTTGCGACCCAACCGCTGATCCGCCGAAGTGACCATCCTGTTCGTGCGGTCATGTGCGCGTCAGTCGCGTCACGGGGTTTTCTCAAACAGCAAGAGCGCGCACCTCCGAATCATGTCTTCGGCCTCCCAACTGAGCTTGACGTCGTCGGGGAAGTACAGCTGGTTCTTCCAGTCGATGATCTTGCGGTACGTGTCGTGCGCGTTCTCGCTGCAGAACGGCGGGTACCCGACGAGGCATTCAAACATGATGGCGCCGAGCGACCACCAGTCGCACTCTTGGCCGTACCCTTGTTGCAAAAAGATCTCGGGCGCGATGTAGTCTGGCGTGCCGACTGTCGAGTAGGCCTGCGAGGCGGGCGAAAGAGCGGCGAGAATCAGAACCACTGAGGGCCAACCGCCAACACACGCAGACTCACTAACTTCCTCCGGTTCGCCTTCCATGTCGCGATCGCGTCCTTGTTGCTGACCGTCAGGTTGATCGAGTTCAACGCGACCGAGTTCCTCGCGCCGACAGGACCTTGCCGCGGCGTCGCGTTCGCGTTGCCGTTCCCGTTCGAGGCCGCTTCGCCGTCGAGGAGCCGTTGGTAGTACGCCGAGTCGTGCTGCTTGTGGAAGCCGGTCGACAAGCCGAAATCGGACAGCTTGACGTGGCCGTCCTTGTCGATCAGGATGTTGTCCGGTTTGATGTCGCTGTACGCACGATGAAAAGGTGCTGAGAGTCAGTATTCGCACGTATAAATGGGGAAGTACGGGTTGGATTCGCGCCCGGGTCTTTTGGCCCGTCTGCACGACGCACCGGTGAATGAAGCCGAGTTTGTGAACGGCCTCGATCGCGAGGACGCACTCGGCCATGTAGAACCTCGTCACGTCTTCGCTGAACGTGTCGTACTTGATTAACATGGTCATGAGGTCGCCGCCGGGGAGGAATTCCATCAAGAGGTACAGGTTGTTGGCGTCCTGGAACGAGTAGTACAGCTGGACGACCCACGGCGAGTTGGATTCGGCGAGGACGTCGCGTTCCGAGCGGACGTGGGCGAGCTGCGGGCGTGCGTGCGCGTATGTCTGTGAGCTCCAGATCGCGATCGTGGACGCCACCGAACGCCGCATCGCGCACCTGGTCCTTTTTGAACATCTCGGCTTTTTTCAGGCTCTTCATGGCGTAGATCTTGCCCGTGTCGACTTTTTGGACGAGGCGGACCTCTCCGAACGCGCCCTTGCCGATCACCTTGACGGTCCGGAAGTCGTCGAGGCCGAGGCGGGTCCTCCGGAGGCGCAGGAAGGACGACTCGGTCCGGCCGAGTTGGGCGAGTTGGCGCGCTTTCCGGTCGTCCGGGATCGTGTGGTCCGTCGTCAGTTGCTTCTCCAACTCGGTGCGCCTGTCGAGGCGTGTGAGGATGGGTCAGATCTCTCTTTGGAACGCTGCGAGTCTCGCGCGTGTGCGCGCTCACCTGGTGTTCCTCTCGATCGCCTCTTGTACGGCTTTTTGGTAGTAGTGTTCGAGTTTGAGTTTCGCGGCCTGGGCCTTTTCGAGCGTGTCTTTGCGAAAGTGCGGTTTCCGGTCAAAGTAGACATAGTCGGACGGCGGTGCGACCGGTTTCGACCCAAACAGGGCCAAGTCGCGTTGGCGTTTGTCGTGCGCGAGTTGTTCCTGCTCGTACTGGAGGCGTTGCTGATGCTGTTGCTGCTGCAACGCATAGGCCTGCTGGTTCGAGGCGATGAAGGACGGGACCTGACCGCGTCCGTACGCCTGCCCTTGCCCCTGCGATTGAGGTTGTTGTGGCGGTTGTTGTTGCTGCGGTGGTGGTGGCTGTTGATAGGCCATCGCTGCAGGGTTGCCTATCGTGTGGCGCGTCGACAGCGAGAACAAAAGCGAGAGAGGCGCACGCGAACGAACACGCGACACGAATCCTCCGGCGGGGCGAGTCGCAACGCGTCAGTCGCACAAAGTACCGCTTCCACTGGGCTGTACAGACTCCAAGTGGACTCACGAGTACCGTACTGGCTATCGAGGATCGCGCGCTGGTGCTTCAGTGGCTGCTATAGCACTGCCGGACCTCCCCCCGTCGTGACTTGTGTCTCATCTGCTTCTCGCCCCCACTTTTCGCAGACCGACCGGCCCCTACAGAGCACACAGCTCACACGCCACGGAATGGCCGACTCGGTCCAACTCGACTCGGTCTATCCGAGCCCGGCGCTCGTCTCGTTGGCCAAATATCGCAGAGCAGCAGCAGGAGCACCGACCAGTGAACCTCTTCGCGATAACGACTGCCTCTACACGTTCAAGTGCAAGTTCATCCTTATGTTCACACCGTCAGATTAACACCTGACTTTGCTGGCCCGCAGACTCGGGGAAGCCGGCTTCAGTCGACCCGGAGGCCAACGCGACCGTCTTCTCGCACTCGGCAAACGGGTCGTCGTCGTCCATCTGGGTCGCGCACCCTTCGACCCAAGGTCGAACAAAGGAGCACCGGTTCTCAGTGACAGAGACCCAGGCGAAAGAGGTCGAAGTCGTCCTCATCTGGGACGAAGACAAGCAGGTGCGCCGCTTCATGGCGCACGTCCAGGCGCCCGGGCTCACTTTCTCGATCCTCCCCGTGCAGAGCTGGTCGATCGAACCGCTCGACTCGCACTACAGCTTAAAGTTCGATCGGACTCCCGCGTCGTCGTCGGCGTCTCGATCGGGCGGAGGAGGAGGTCCACCTGCCACTCCTGCCGTTCCGACGGAAGACGAATTGCACGCCCGCGCCGCGTCATTCTTCACTTCCGCGGCCCCGAACCCGTTCACGACGTTTGCGTACAACCCTCCGGCGCTCAGTGCAGGGTCCGAATCGCAGGCGCAGTCGCAGTTGCAGTCGCAGGGGCAGCCTCGGGCAACGACTCCTCCGAGACCGATCTCGGCAGGCAGCCTCGCTTCGTTGTTGAACCCGTTATCGGCTGCCTCACCGTCACATCCGGCGACCTTCTCGGCCTCGCCACGGGCAGCCGGTCGATCGGGCGCTGCCCACGCCGCTGCTGCTGCTGCCGACGTCGAAGACTTTGGCGAGATCGCGAGTGCGGCAGCAGCTGTTCCGAGACCGAGGAAACGGACCGCGTCGCCTCCTAGTGTCGCGGCTCCTTCACTGCGTTCATCGCCTCCTCAGCCCACTCGACCGCAGCAGAGCATGACACGATCGCCGGCCACGAACGCGACTGCACTTCAACTGCCCCAGAAACTCGCTCCCGCCAACTCTCCGCCTCGGCCGCATCATTCGCCGCCACTGCATCCTCGCTCTTCCCCACCTCACCCTTCCTTTTCCTCCAAGATCCCCGCTTCCTCTTCGAGTTCCGCCGCCGCCGCTGCTGCTGCTGCTGCGGCCCGTCGACGAGCTCAGGAAGAGCAACTCTCGCGCGAGTTGGAACAGCGCCTAAACGCGAGCGACTCGTCTTCAGACGAAGACTCGGCAGACGAGTGGCAACCCGTCGCGATCGACGCGGACGAAGATGACGAAGACCGGCGGCCGGGCGTCGCTGCGAACAAGAGGAAAAAGATTGCCGCGCTCGCTTCGTCCAAGCGGGTTCCGAGCGCCGGCGCGAAGCAGACGAAACAGGATCGTCCAGTCGTCGGAGCAACTCTGAGCTCGGTGGAACCGACGACGAGGCGCGCTCCGCCGGTTCGGGGCGCGCCGGCCGTCTCGGCTACGGCGAGCGGTCCCGTTCCGCCTCGGTCCAAAGCGGCCGACCTCGCGAAAGCAGGTGCAGCAGCAATCCAGCGCGTCGCGCCCAATATCGATTCGGATTCCGAAGATTCAGACTCGGACGACGACGATGGCGATTCGTCCGGATCGTCGGATGGTGGTGGTGGCGGCGCAAAGGTCAAGCGGCCATCGAGTCGCAAGGGTGCAAAGGGTCACTTGGGCGCACAACCACCGACTCGAGGCGTCCCGAGTTCGATCTCGCAGCAAGTGAATGCTCAGATGGCCCGGATCCGGTCCTCGTCGTCGATGGGGACCGCAACACCGCCGCCATCCGCACCTTCGTCGGATTATCCCAGGATCAGGGCCGCCGCGGCGGTTCAGCAGCAGCAGCAGTACGCGAGAGCTGCTTCGGTTGGACAGCCTCCTCGCGGAGCGACGCCGGCGTCGCCGCAGATCCGACAATCGAGGCCGAGTGCACCGCCGCCGCGTAAGTCGCGCGCTGAAGCGGGTTCAACGATGGTGACCGAGCTCGCTTGTGCTGACTTTGCGAGCGTGCGTGCAGGCAACTCGGATGAGGCGAGGCAGCTCGCGGAACGGCAGGCCGACATTCCCGATTCGAGCGAAGAGGATTAGCGCGGGCGCGTCTAAGTCTCTCGCGAAATTGCTACACTTGAGCTCGCTCTCGTCTGCCAAGCCATCACGAACGCGAGAGAGACTGTTTGCGTGCATCAACACCACCTCGATTACACTCGTTCTCGTCAGGCTCGGCAAGCTAAACAAGCAATCACGAGGCGCACTCATCACGCCGCCAGATCGACCAAGTTCTCCTGCGTGAAGTTCTCGCTCGCGGTCAAGCGCGTGAGCCGCAGGATCCGTTTGCTTGTTTCGGATTGGCGGATCCGGACGTGTAAGACCGGTAAGAGCGTGAGGAGCCGGACGAGTGACGAGAGGACCGGATGCTCGGCAGCGAGGGGAAACGCATCGCGCGGATCGGCAAAGCGGAGCGTCGGTAGCTCCTCGGTGCTCGAGTCGACCTTGGTGTGGAAGCGGAAGCCGACAATGGTCAGCGTTTTGAGTCGAGAGAATGCCTTGAGGAACGCGGCGAGGTTGGTGAAGTTGGACTATGACACGAGCGTTTCTCAGTGTAAGCTCACGTGTCATTCGTCCGCGAAAGGCTCACCGTGTCGGAGAGGTCAGCATCGCCTTCGAGCCGCAAGACCTTGACATTGGGGAAATTCTCGTCACGAAACGGCCAGCAGATAGAGGCCGTCTGGCGGAGCTCGAGCGAGCGGAGGCTTGTATAAGCGCGGAGGCGTCCGCACAGCTGTCCTGCACAGAATGCACGATCCCACGAGAGGGGGCTCAGCGGAGCGGTCGAGTCTTGCGGCGGTCCGAAGGCGAAAAAGTCGAGGACCAGATTCCGAGCGGCCTGCGAGGGAAGGCGTGGATCAGGCAGTGACCATCTTGGGATGGCAGCAAAGAATGACTCACGTAGAGAGCGATGTCGACTCCGCATCCGACGATACTTGGGACGGCAGTCTCGATCCGACTGATGCGGAGGTCCGTCACGGCCGGAAAACTCGGGTCAGGGCCTAAGATGGGGCACACGTCGACATGGAGTGCCGAAAGCGTTGGAGGAAAGGCGAACTTGCGCCGATAGAACGCGATTGCGCCGGCTAGGCGGAGACTGCGGAGGCGGGACAGGCGCCGAAAGGAGAATGTGCTCGACTCAAAAGCAGCATGCGCCTCACCGCGCCAAGCCCTGGTCTCCAAGGACAGATCCACGAGGCTGGGCAACTGGACAAGTAGGTCCGTCCAGGCTGTACCGATGTTCGTTCCGTTTTCGCAGATGTGGACGCTCGTCAGATTCGGCAGAAGCTGTAGGACGGCGGCCGGCAGCGCAGCGATCACGCCCAACAGCGCAGAGACTTCTTGTTCGCCGACGAGCCCTGGGAAATCGACCACGCGCGATGCGAGACAGCTTTCGACCGCGTTGGGCGTCCCTGGCAAGGCGATCGTGCGGCACCAGATCGGTCTGCAAATCCTGCGCAGGCGCCGGTTGAGTTGCAGCGGGACGAGGGGACCGGGCAACGGACGCGGTCCACGGAGCGCATGCGAGGATAGCTTCCAGCGATCGAACGCGGCACGGCTCAGGAGGAAGACGTCGAGGAAGATCCGACTCAGGATCTCGTCCGGCAGATCGAGCAGCTCAAGGAGTCGCTTGTCACTCGGTCCATTTGACTGGACAGCAGCGTCCGACTCGCTTGTGCCAGCCATTTGTGAATCGGCTGCAGGTCGGGACCAGGTCGTGAGGTTCACGTCGGCGACTCGGAACAGCAACGAGGACGCACCTCGAAAGCTTTGGTACAAGTCCGGCGACTCTGTAGTCGGGTACCGCAGTAGCGCTGTCTTGCAGGGAGATCAAGTAGAAGATGTACGAAGAGGAGGAGCTGTGCCCTCCTCGATGTCGTCGGCGCAACTGTTGCCTCTCGCCAAAACAAGACTATAGCGGCACATTCAAACGTCCTCGGACTTGCTGGAACTACAGCTACAGGACTTGCCGACTACTCAGCTCGCTACCTTCTTCCTAGCGTCTTACGGCTCATCACCTCATCGCCCCTCTGAACCTCGGCTCGATCTCCGACAACAACGCTGGCCCTTCGAGTACAGCTGCCGACATGTCCAACACGTGAGTCGTACCTAACACGATCCGGCGTGAACTCCACTGACCACTGCGCACATCAGCCGCCTGCTGAGCCTCCCCGATGAACTCGTCGAGCGGATCTGGACCCAAGTCTACGAAATCGAGAGCGCGCCGCTTGCGGAGTGGAGCGATCATCAAGCTCGTGCTGAATTTGCGAGTCGCCCACCTACGCCCCCCTTCAGCCGGATCGTTGTGAACCGCCGAGTTTACCGCCTGTGCCGCTCGATCTGGTTCCGCCGCGTCGTCTTGCCTCGCAAGCCTGAATCGCAAGCCAACAAGCTCGCGGGACTCCTCGACACTCTCGAAGCTTTGCCGCACCGAGGCGAGCTCATCATGGCGACTGCGGCGGTGCCTTTGCTGCACGCTGCCGTCTTGAAACGCTTGCCGACGTTGACGCGCTTGTCGGTCACGTTCTCCTGCGAATCGGTCCCTCAAGGCTTTACGCGCTTGCTGACAGAGCTGCCGGCGCTGTCGACTCTCTCGATCAAGGCGAGCGGCGGATGTGACGATACCAGTTTCCGCCTCCCGAGTCTGCTGCAGCTGCGCGACCTTTGTATCGTTGGCTCGGCAGCCGCGACGAGCCTCTTGCGACACGGTGCTCCGCAGCTCGAGTCGCTCACGCTCTGTATCGCTACGCTCGATGTCCAAGTACCTTGGGAGACGGTTCAGCGCCTCCGGATCGACTCGACCGCGATCGACTTTGGCATGCTCGCGCCGGGCGACTTTCTCGAGCAAGTACGCCGGGCGACGGCAGTGCAGGTGTGTTAGTCGTGCGTGCGGTCCTTTCAAGAAGCCAGACTCACGACTCGTGTGCAGCCCGACACCATGTCGCGCAAGATTCCGGCGCTGCGAGACTTGACTTTCGACTTTGACATGAGCGTGACGGCTTCTGGTCAAATGCGCGCGTTCTGCAGCGAAGACCTTGCCGCCATGCTCGCGCTGTTCGACGCTTCCACGCTGCAGATTCTCGACCTGCGCTCGATTCGCGAGCTAAAGTGGATCGCTACTTTCCAAGTCAAGACGGTCGAGCGGCTCTACTTGTCGGGCACGTGCGACATCGCAGTCGGGGTGTGCTGATTTCTCGTGCGTGGTCCGGCTTCGATCGTGCTGACCCGTCTGCTCAGACCCACTTTAGCGACTTGGTCCGCCTCGTCCGGGCGTTCCCGAACCTCCAGCACCTCGAGATCGCGGGGTTCGCCTGGTCCAGCTCGTCGGACCGACTCGTACCCGAGGCTCAGATGACTCCCACCGATCGCCTGCAGCATTACCCGCACTTGTGTGCGCTCGAGAGGATGTGTCTCGCTTCGG
Source organism: Rhodotorula glutinis (assembly GCA_037974285.1). Taxonomy (NCBI): domain Eukaryota; kingdom Fungi; phylum Basidiomycota; class Microbotryomycetes; order Sporidiobolales; family Sporidiobolaceae; genus Rhodotorula; species Rhodotorula glutinis. Next base: position 13,857 of record JBBPFV010000012.1, on the reverse strand, counting down.
CGGTCCGGACGCTCGTGCTGAGGCAGGGTCGAGGTGGCGCTGCGGTCGTCAAGTTTGAGCGATCGGATTGGGGCGAGTGGCGGCGGGAATGGGAGGGGTGGACGGATTCGGGGGCGTAGCGGCGAGTCGAGCGGGTCTCGTGCATTTTTTCCCGCATTTCTCGTTCCTCGCCTCGACATTGGAATTTCTGCCCGGCGCTTGAACCACAAGTACGAAGCGACTGGGGTACGCGGAGCTAGACGACTGTCCTTGCAACATCATCGCGGTGTTCGACCTCCACTCGATCGGGGCCTCCGAAAAAATCCCGCGTTGCAGAGTCCCGGCCGGAGACCGAAACTCACGATCTCTCCTTTACAGCTCCTACAGCTCGCGAGATACGCCGGAACCCGACGGGATCGCCTCAACTCGCTGTCAGAGTCCCCTGGCCATGGCGCCTGACGGGGTCCCGATCCTCACGCGACTCGACGCCGAGCTCCCTTCGTCAGCCAACAATGACGAGATCGAAGTCGTCGCACCGGCGTACGATCTGACCCAGTCAGGACTCGCACTCGACGATGAAAAGAAGGACGAAGGCGCGGACTCGGACTTGGAGGCGGGACAGCGGAAACGGTCTGCGAGTTCGGTCTCGGCGGTCGGTGAATGGGTCGGGTTGATGGGAGGGCGGATCCGCGGCTGGACTCGATCGGCGTCCGGTGAGACGACGCCGACTCTGCCAAAGGGAGCACGACTCGGTGCGGTCGGACCGTGGGACGAACGCTTCAACACGGGGTTGCTCCGGTTGCGAGCCAAGCGGCCTCGCCTCGGCGCGGCACTCGTCTGGCTACGAGGACCGTCGCCGCCTTGGATCGAAACTGAACTGGCGCCGCTCGGACTCCCGTTCATCGGCGCATGGCTCCACCGGACCGAACGGTGGTGCACCGACAAACTCGCGCCGATGCGCAAGTGGCGCGAGTTTACGACGCCGGCGTTCCTGCTCGTTTGGCTCCTCGGCTTTATCTTTCTCGTCCGGGCGTCGTTTTTTACGACGGAGAAGTTCTCCGAGGGCACGCCCAACTGGATCGGCGCGACGGCCTCGTGGTGGTACGAAGACACCGGTTGCGGGATCAACGCGACCGAGTGCACCACGACGCCCGGCTACACCTACGTCTTTCGGTGCCCGTCGCAGGCGCTCAATGTCGAGTTGCTGAACCCATACGCGATCGGAGCCGAGTCGATCTTGTACGATCCGCTCGTCGTGGGCGGGTTTGATTCGCAGCAGACGTACCGCGGCGACAGTTGGATCTGCGCCGCGGCGATCCAGCACGGCCTCTTTTCGCAACACCGCGGCGGTTGCGGTCAACTCGAGCTCGTCGGCGATTTCACGGGTTTTATCGGCGGCAAGGCGAACGGCGTCAAGAGCCAATCGTTCGACACCGAGTTCCCGTCGGCGTACCGGTTCTTGCCGCCGACCTCGCAGACCGGTTGCCAGGATCTCCGCGACGACATTCTCGGCTACAATGTCGCCATGTCGGTCGTCTTTTCGTTCTTGATCCGGCCCGGTCCTCAAGCTTGGTTCTGGGTCCTCGTCTGCCTCGGCGCGTGGCACAACGCCCTCGCGTCCGATCCCGTCAGCATGCCGCGTGAGTTCGATCCGAGTGATCCGATAACTTGTCGGCTGACTCTCTTCTGAGCGCGTACAGCCGCTTTGGAAACCGCGTTTGAACGGTTTGCGCCAGTCTTGTTTGTCAGCTATGCGTTCTGGCACTTTGCCTGGCGCTGGGTCACGCCCGCGTTCGAAAAGTCGGGCTACATCATCGAACGGACAGTGTGGTACCTCGCCGGCTTCTGGTTCGGCGTCTTGATGAATGTGAGCGTCAGGTCGTTGCCGTCGTTGCTGTCATGGCTACCATTGACGCGCGTCCGTCCGCAGATCTCGCTCAACTGGATCCCACTCGACCGATTGACACCGCACGACATCTCGCAAGAACCGGGCGGACTGGTCGCCGTCATCCTGATCGTCATCTTTTTGCTCTGCGCCGTCGTGAACCAGTTGCGCGTCATTCGGCGGACGGGCTGGTTCTTTTACTACTTGAAGTGGTACCTCGTCGGCGGTGCCGTGATTGGCGTCCTCGCTGCCCTCCCCGGACTCGAATTGCGGCTGCACCACTGGATCGCGGCGTGAGTTCGGGTTGTGCTCTGGCGATGTATTCGGCGTTACTGACATGCGCTCTACCTGCAGGGTCTGCCTGATGCCCGGCACGGCGTTCGTCACTCGACCTTCGGCCATCTTTCAGGGCTTCCTGCTCGGCATGTTTATCGACGGCGCGATGCGGTGGGGGCTCGACTCGATCTTGCAGACGCCCGCCTCGCTCGTTGGCGACGGCACGATCGGCAGCGTCCGGCCGACGTTCATCACCAACTCGACCAACTTTGCGTCGTACCTCGCCGACGGCATGATTGCGTGGGACGGGCTCAGCGACAAGGCCGTCTCGCAAGGGTACGACAGCTTTGCGTTGCTGATCGACGACGTTTGGCGGTACTCGGGCACCGCGACCAACTACACCCTCGACGGCTTGAACTCGACCCTGACGCACTACTTTCGGTGCGTCGTCGTGTCGGGGATGGGCGTGCTATCGTTGTTGACGCGTTCTTTCCCGCAGCCTCGCCTATCAAGCGTCGGGCACTGCCGGCGACTTTACCAAGGCGGCGACGGCGTTCATGTCGAACGCGACTTGGATCGATCCAGCGCCCGGGGCTTCTTAGCTTCATTCGTGTATAGTTCTGCTTGTATAGACTTTCCTCTCTTGTAGCACTTTTCTTCTCTTGATTGTATCGCGATCGCTTTCTCCGGCTCAGCCGCACGTCAGGAAAACTCTCTTTTGGCCCGTTGCAGTAACACCTCTCGAAACAGCTTTACACGAGGATGCCCCTACCGCCTGCAGTCACGAGTGCGTTCCCGCAACAACGCGGCGGCGCCTGGGACGACTGGGAAGAGGTGCGCCTCCCTGTTGACGTCGCGAGGCGAGGGTCGGCTCCCCACTCACCACGCTATGTGTGTTGCAGGGCTATACACGTGAAGAGCAACGCTCCGAGGAGCAGAACAACAATGTCCGGCTGTGGCAGCAGGCGTGCGTGCCTGCTCAAGGAGCTCGTGTAATCGTGCTAGGCGCTGAACTTCGAACCCTCTTGCAGCAACACCTTTCAACCGACGTATTCGATCTTGTCGACGACTGCGGGAACGAGTTCGACAGCGGGAAGCTTGTCGTCACGGATGCCGCCTGCTGCAGCTCTGAACTCGGTCACGGCCAACGGTCCACCCGTCCTCAAGATCCTGAAGCGGCCGAATCCAGCGCCTGGGTCACAAACACCGACCCGTACGAGCAGCAACGAAGGTCGACAACGCGCCGAAAAGTCGCTCGCCGAACGTGAGAGGGAATACTTGGAGGCTCGGAGGCGGATCTATGGCGAGGATCCGTCTGGTCCGACCGCTCCCTCGTCTTCTACGACATCCTCCGCGGACTCGCTCGTCTTGCGTGACGGCGTGGCACGCATTTCGATCACGTCTGCAGCCAAGCAGCGCTCCTCCTCGTCTGCGTCGCCAGCCGCGGCCACGTCGTCGGCTGCGGCTTCCGGTCGATCTGCGTCTCGCGGTTCGTCCGGTTCCGTGAACACGAGCGGCGGCGGAGGAGGCAATCCACCTCGTCGCGCCACTCCTCGCGCGGCGGCCGCCAACTCTAGCTGTGAGCGGCCTCCCGGCGTCTCGAGGCAACCGAAAGGACCGAACGCGCAGTCGGGAGGATTCGGGTTCGGCGTCTCGGTACAAGAACCGTCGAGCAGGTCGTCGAGTCGAGGGTCGAGGCGGCAGTAAGAGCGGTCGGTTGAAGCGCCGTAAGGAGGTGTCCCGCAACGTCCGAGGACTTTATCACGCTCCCGACTCCTCGACTGCGGGTCCACTCGCCCTGGTCTTTCCTCGACTGCACTCGACCGGCTCTTTCCTCGACTGCTGGTCGACCGGATCCTGGCTCGACCGAATGCGCTCGACCAGAACGACCGAATCTATTGCGGTTCCGCTCTAATCGTATATCCAGTCTACGAATCGCCGAGTCGGCATCTTCCATTCTCCCGCCGCCGTTCCGACAAACGTCGTCGCGGCTCTGGTGGGACTTCTCGACGGACTCGACTCGGTCGAAGTGTAGCCGCCCGTCGTTCCAGCTCCGATTCCAGCTCCGGCTCCGGGCAGGCTCCTCCGACCCGTTACAGCAGCACGACCTCGCTCGGCGACGGTTCGAGGCGTAGCGCTGCCGAGGAGTGACAAAGGCGAAGGGGCAAAGGCGGGACGAGTTGGCGTCGCCGTACCAGCCGTTGGGGTCGTCACTGCAATAAAGGCAGGAGTGGCCGGTCGCTGTGGAGTGCCTGCCAAATCCGCAAACGAGGAAGCGAGAGAATCGACATCCTGGTCGCTGTCGGTAGCCGACGAGTACACGGCTTCGGCTTCGTCGTCCGTGTTGCCCGCTGCAACGGCGGCGCCGGTGGTCCAAGTAGTCGGCTCTTCCTCGGCGCCGTCGTCGTTGTCGTCTTCCTCGGTCCCGCTACTGAACCCGACGCTGTCCGTTTCGGTCTCGGTCAACGTGTCGGCCGTCAACTCGCCCTCGGTTGTCGTCCCGCTAGCGGTGGACCAGTCGGTGCCCGGTGGCGTCTCGAGGCCGTGGGCAGTCGGGTCGGCGGCGGAGCTGCGACCGGGTCGGACGAGTTGCGGTCGGAGGACGTGCGTGACGCGGACGTCGGGTTCGAGCGGGCTCAGTGGACGAGAGAAGGACGTCAAGTCATAGTACCGGGCGAGGCAGTGCAAGAGGAACCGGTGATGCGATGACGGCGCGAGCCAGACGAGCGTGTGAGGTTGGCGAGCGAGTTCCGTCAGAGTCGGGACCTCAACCGGGGCGTTACCGTGTGATGTGGGCGCATCCGGTAATGACTCTTCAGGCTCGAGGTGGACGTCTTCGAGAGGGGTCGGGTCCAAAGGCTTGCCGCGGCGAGTCGCTTGACGGAGTGACGAGCCGGCGAACGCCGTCGAGTCGTGGTAAAAGCCTTCAGGGATCCGTCCGCTCATGCCGAGCCACTCTCCCAGTTCGCGCTCCATAATGTCGAGCACCTCTTCGGTCCTGCCGCCTCGTCGTGAACCGGTCGCGGCTCGGAGCGTCTTGCGGAGCCCGCGCATCGACATGGCGTAATGGCCCGCTTCTGCCGAACCCGTGTCTCGTTCTTGGCGACTAGTCGACGAGATGTACGTCGACCGGGAGAACGACTTGGGCGGCGGCGCAAACTTGGTCGAGAGGTCCTTCATGTACGGTCCCGGGCTGAAATCGGCTCGAGTCGGTCGGTGCAGGTGCGGGTTCCCGGCCAGTTGAGCTGCATGATCGACGTTAGCGTGGGTACTCGTGTGGATCGCATCGTCTCTCACCATTCTCGTAACGGCGCTGCCTCCGTTTGCCGTGACCCGGGCGTCCGTTGTGATTGCTGGCCGCCGACGACTTGCGGTCGTCGGGGGATTGACGGTGAGGGACCCTCTGCGCTTTCGGTTGCTGCAGGCGCAAGATCGCCGGCATGCGAAGCGGTACCGATCCGTCGATCCGGACGATTTCAGCGGTGGCGTCCATGTCTTCGGTAGGCGGCACTCGAGCCAGGCGGCGAGGTGCAGCCAGTGGGACTGCACCGTGCTCTAGATCGGTGGGCATCTATGTGCGGGTGTGCGTATGTGTGTATACTGAGTTTGAAGGAATCCGAGGCGGTGCTCTCACCGTCGTCATCAGCCGCCGGGCACATCGGAAGTGAAAAGAGTCTATATTGCGCATGCGCTCGAAAAAGGAATGCTAGAACAACAATGGGCGGATACAGTCTTCGGAAGGGATCATGCATCGGACTCGGAATCGCTCGACAGTTCCGGACTTGCTGGGTCGTCGGCGGCAAACAGCATCTTTTTCGACGTGTCGTAAACGGCGTCTGGATGGGGTTGACGAGTTAGTCATCGGGTCGCACTGCTGCAATCACGAGCGGACGCACAGGAGATGGCGACGGCAGGGACGACCTTGACGAGCGTTGGGGTGAGGCCTAGCAGGAACTCGGGAGTTAGGTGCTGGACTCTAAAGACAGTGCTCGGTGTTGCGCACCCTTGTAGAACCCTCGCCAGCCTTCGAGCTGGTAGCACTTGATGGCGGCGTCGCGGATGCCGGTGTATGTTTGCGGATGGGACGGCGTTCCTTGCGCTTGCAAACGCGTCCGGACGAGGTTACTGTTGTGGGTGGATGGTCAGCCCCGGTGCTTATGTGAGTCTGACTCATAAGGACCGACAGTGGGTAGACGCCTGTGTGCGGGCAAGAGTCAGCTTGCGTGATCGAGCACCGCATCACACGAAACTCACTCGAAGCGCCGACACCGCCGCTGATTGCGCCAAACGCCAAACTGCCTGCCACGCCCGGTTCCTCGCCTGCCCACTGCGTGTACGCGAGTTTGATCCCTTCGAACGTCGACATGTCGATCGCCGAATACGGGAATACGCCGATCAGGCCGGCCGGCAACCCGCGGAAAAAGTAGCGGAACCGGCCGCGCGACCACATGTCACGGGCCGTCTGCAGGATCAACGCATTGCCGCGCATCGCACCGCCCGAAGAAGACATGACGCGGGTCTGTCGGCGCATGTTTGAAGTCAGTTTCCTTCTGGTCTCCGCATCGTCTTCTGCCGAGACTGACCTTGAGGGCCTCAATCGGGTAGATGCCTGCGGTCAAGTGGGTCTTAGCTTATGAAACCGGTCTGCGCGCTGCTCTCGCACACTCACACAACTGACTGGCGACGCCACCGATGCCGCCGGCGACGAACCGCGACGAGTTCGAGATCAGGGTCTGGTCCGGCACCTTGTCCCAGTACTGCGCAAAGACTCGCTTCGCCGATTCGTACGACAAGAACTTGATGGCCGATTCCTGGCGGTGCAGCGGAATAGGGTTAGACCCCCAGTCCTTGTTGGCCGGTTCGTACTTGCCGGCACTCACGGGAAAGATCTTGATGATGTTGAGGCCGTTCCCGGTCCAGAACGCCTTGATCCCGCCGCCTTGTCGGTAGACCGTCTTGACGGCTTCGACGAGCGTCCCTGCACCCGGTCGACCTCGTGGCGGAGTGGCTGATTTGGATGCGGGCGAAGTAATGAGGAAGACCTTTAACCGGTCGAACGGGGCCGTCGCCGTGCGCGAGACTGTGCGGTAGTTGAGGGGATCAGCACCACGAAAGGCATGTTCTCGTAACCGTGTGTGCCTGCTCACCTGCACCAGCGATCCCTCCCGCCAACAAGAACTTGCCGGCGTCGGCAAACATGTCGTGAGTCGCATCGAGTTCCTCTTCCTCCTCTTCCTGCGGGAGTTCAGGCGGTACGGCTTCGAGCGGGCTCGGCTGTGTTCGCGCCGGCTCGGCAGCGACGACTCCGCTCTCTTCGAACTCGAGCGACGGTCCGGCTTGACCCGCTTTCGACACGGCTTCGGCACTCTGCCGTTTCCGTTCCCGTTCCCGCTCGCGTTCGTCGGCGTGCATCCGCGCACACGCCGACATGTACCGTTGCTCGTCGTTGATCGGTTCGAGTTGCCGTAAGTCGGTTGTCCGTGGTGAGAGGGGTTTCGGGGGCGTGTTTGCTGTTGTCGCTGATGTTGCTGTTGTTGACGATGATGAGGACGACGTGCGGCCAAAGAGTTTCCGCCAACCGGACCTGCCGCGACCGATCACCACTGTCACTGGGAGACTGCGTTAGCTTTGCGCTCGGGTGCTTTCGTACCTCGGTCGACTCACCATCGCCATCTTGGGTCAACCGGCTCATCGACGGCCGTTCTATCCGTTTCGTCTGCCAATACCGCCAGATCTCTTTCATCGATATCGGTCGCGGGAGGAGCTGCGCGCACGTATGCTGAGTGAGCATGTGTTGATACGTAGAGCACCCCGAGAGCGCGGCGCACCAGGAGGAAATCGCGCCAATCGTCAAAGCTGATGGCGCCATCGCCGTCCCGGTCGACGGTCCGGACAAACTCGTCGAGCGCCTCTTCGCGCAAGTCGATCCCGGCTCGCCGGCACGCCTCGCGGACTTCGGGTTTCCGGAGGCGCATGTCGCCGTCGCGGTCGAGTTCGCAAAACGCGCGCCACAACTCGCGCTCTTTCGCCTCGGCGTACTGCTCGAACGCTTTCCATCGCGTCGCCGTCGTCGAGGCCGTTCGCTTGGTCTTGGTTGCGCGTGGCCCGGCGGTCGCTTCCGGTGCTGGCAGGTCGGTTGTGGTCTCGGCCTCGGTCGACGGTAATGGACCCGGATCTGTCGTGACGGCCGACCCACACTGACCCCACAGTTCGCATAGGTACGCCTTTTGGTCCCGTGCACACCGTTCGGCTTCGGTCGCCGTTGTCGAGTCGTTGCGGGGCGGCTCGTTTGGGGTCGTGGTGGTCGACGACGGGGACTCGGTCGCAGTCGTTGTCGTTGTCGTCGCGGGTGGCGGCGGCAACGAGTCAAACACGGAGCGCAACCGCGTCAGGCGGCGTGCCTGGCCCTCGGATTCGCGGAACTCGGACAAGGTCGTCCGGGACGGCGAATCGGACCGTTCTGCGCTCCGGAGCGACACGTCCGGGTCGTGTTTGGGTGGAGGCGGTGAGATCGAAGCGTGGGTGTAGATGTCGAGGACTTGGGCGTTGGTGCGGTACGTCAACAGCGGGTCTTGGTCCGGTCCGAGGACCGGTGAGGGCGGAGGAGGAGGTGGCGGCGATAGCGGCGGTGAGAGCGGTGGTTCAGATGGGTCTTCGCCCGGTGTTATCGACTGCGAGTTCGATATCGCGGTTAGTGCTTTGTGAACGGTGCGTCGTGAGAAAGTGGGAGCGCTGACCATGATGACGGAGCCAGGGTGCCTCAAGAGTCGGCGAGCGGTTCACGGACCCAGCTGGACGAGGCTGCAGGCGTGTCATTCTGCGAGTCAGTCTTCCGTCATCGAGCTTCTGGCCCGTCTCGTATGAGCTGCTTGATGGTTCCGCATTGACGCGCTCCAGATTGGCGCGGGGTCACGCGAGACGGACGAGCCAACGCATCGAGCAGCCGAGGGCGAGAGGGTCTTGCGATCGATCACTCACATTTGAGAGAGTCTTCACTCTGTACAGGTTCCGGTACGGGTCCGTGTGGGTTGTCGTTCCGTCAATTTGACGCCGAGCGACGCGCCAGGGAGACGACGGCGAGCGAGCAACTCTTGCGAGAAGGCGCACCCGGACTGGCTCGTTTACGAAAGAGTCTAGAGAATCTAGAGAGTCGCTGCAAGAAGTCGGTCTGGGTGTAAGCTCGGGTGAGTAGGAAGCTCGTTCGGAAATGACATCGACGCGGTCGCCGTCTGCAAGCCGCCGACTCTCCCTGTACAGTCTCGCTTCACTTGTACAGTCTACAATTTGAATTTGACGTAGCACACTCGACTGCTCGAGGCTGTCTCGAATCGACGCTGCTGCTCTGCGCCTCCTCTCTCAGCGTGCTGCCTCGTCTTACTCGACCCGACCGCCGTACGACCTGTGCGGCGACTCGCACGCACACGGAGCTACCTTGACGCTGTCACGGCACTGCAGTGACGTGCTGCTAGCCTGATCCGACTGCCCCTCGAATTGCCGCCCGCCGCGTGAGTTCCGCCGTTGCCGTCGACTCTTATCTCGGAAATCGCAGGCTGACCCTCGTTCGAACGCCCTAACAGTCGGCCACGATGCTCCGCTCCCGTTCCCCACTCTCTGCAAAGACGGCTCGCCGCCTCGTCGGCCCTCGTGCCGCCGTCATGCCCGTCCTCGCATCGCCGTACCGCAGTTTCTCGCATGCGGCGCCCGAACCCGTCAAGCCGTCACTACTCGACATGACGGCACCGACGTCGTTACCGGATCCGACCCTGCTTGAACCGCTCTCGGCGGCGTTCCTCTCGCTGCCGCCGACCCTCGGACTGGGGTACGCGGCGTTCGTCCCGCTGTTCACGGTCCTGTACCGGTCCTGCACGACGTTGCCGATCGCGTTCTGGCAGCAGGCGAGGATCAAGAGGTTCCGCGACGTCGCGACGCCCGTTTTGAAGCGTGAACTCGGCCGCGTCGCACTCGAGACGAGGGCCGACTGCAGGCGCGCCGGCAAATCGTTCGAAGAGTACCAAATCGAGTACAAGAAGCGGGTGAGTGCGCAGGTGCTCAAGTTGCGTGCGAAGTTCGTGAAGCTGTTTCTGACTCTCGTCGCGTACAGGCCAAAAAGATGACGCACGACGTCGCTCGGAAATTCAACTGCTCGCCGCGGTTGACGCTGTTCCTGCCGCCCTTGTTTCACATCCCACTCCTCGTGACGTTCTCTCTCGTCCTGAGGGACGCCTGCGCCCGTGCCGAATCCGTCCTCGCCGTCGCGCCGTCTAATTTGACGTCACTCTTGGACGCCTCGCCTCTGTCGAGTTTGACGTCGACCGGGCTGGCGCACCTTCACGAACTCGCCAGTACGCCGTTGTGGTGGTGTCCATCGTTGATCTTGCCCGATCCGACCATGCTGCTGCCGTTGGGCGTCGGCTTGTCGGCGTTGTTGAACGTCGAGGTGAACCAACGGACTCGCCGCGTCGCCACCGATGCCGCCGCCTCCGAGGAGCCCGCCGCAGTACCAGTCGTGTCGAATGCTGCGTCGGCGTCGTCGTCGCCGCCGAGCAGTCCGGCAGCCTCGGTGACGCCCAGCATCGCCGAACGGAGACGTCTCGCCGCCCGTCGAGCACGCGGTTCGCGCGGATTGGCGACGCGCACTGCGCCCGTGGTGGCGCCTACAGACAAAATTGAGGTCGTCGCTCGCAAGCCCGACAGTCAACGGATCGTTACGAACGTCTTGCGGTTGGCGAGCGTCGCCTTTATTCCCGTCGCCGGCCTGGCTCCCTCGGTGCGTGCGCGAGCAACGGGTCACCGAGATCCGAGTCGCAGGCGCGGAAGTTTGACCACTCTCACTTGCTGCAGGCCGTCGCATTGTACTGGCTCACGTCCAACTTGTTTACTCTCACGCAAAATTTGACGTTCTGGTGGCGGGACCGCGGCCGCGAAAAGGAACGGAGGATGCGGGACATTCTCAGCGGCAGGGCGGTGGGCGTATGAGAAACTTGCAAATACACTCTATTCTGCTGGTGACTCTGCAAATTCTCGTCTACGCGAAACCGCGTGGTCTTGGTCATCATCTTTCGGGAATCGGGCGAATCGGCCGAGACTCTCCTTCTTGCTTTTACGCACTCGTCTACAGTCGTCCGCAACCATGGACGACGCTTACGGACTCGCAGTAACTCGCCAGAATGCTCCGGACTGCGCCGATAAGCCCGAGTCGGTCGACTTGTCGCACCACTTGAGTGAACTCGCGAAAGCCAGGATCTCGTCCCCTCTCAAGGTGCGCTGGCGTGATTCCTCTGGCGTGGTGTGGATGATGCTGATTCACGCGTTCTGTATAGTCGCTGTACAAGTACTTTAACAAGCCCGGCATGCTTTCGCTCGCCGGTGGTTTGCCTCCACCCGACTACTTTCCTTACGTGAGTCCAGGTCTTGGTCAGGCCGGTTGTACGGGGAGACGGGATTGCTGTGGGGCCTCTTTATCCTCGTCTCTCCGCCAGCAAGCCGCCTCGTCTTCAGGCAGCATGCCTCCTCGTCTTCCGCCAGCCTGCTCTCGGCCGACATCCTTCGCTGATCTCATCATCATTGCACGCACGACAGGAATCGATCACGGCACAGACGCTCGCCAAGAACTCGTTCAAGACGACCGAGCAAGGGTTCGCGGCATGGCTGTGGAGCCTGATTGCCGGCGCGAAAAAGACGGACGAGTGGTCGATCCCGAAATGGGACCAGGACAAGTCGCGCGTCCAACTCAGTTCGGCGTTCCAGTATGGTGGGCCGGGTGTGGGTCTAGTGATCGAATGTACGGAGGCTGATGTCTGTACGTGCAGGAACGGCCGCTGGATTGCCGCCGCTGGCTCAGTTCATCTACGACTTTACCGCGCGAGTGTACCGTCCGGCGACGTCCGATTTCCACTGCGTCATCAACGCCGGGTCGACCGACGCATGGGGCAAGATCGTCACGACGCTGTGCAACCCGGGAGACGGCGTCCTCGCCGAAGAGTGGACTTACCCGTGCGTTGCTGTCGAGTCTGGCGGGTCACGAGTCGATCGTTCGCCGGAGCGCAGGCTGACTCGCACTTCATGTGACGCAGATCGGCTCTTGCGTGCGTTTCGCGCCGTGTTTGACTTTTGGGTTCTTCTGTGGCTGATCCTATGTTCCCCCGCGCGCAGCACCGCTTGGCCGAGTGGAATCAAGCCCGTGCCGCTCCCGATGGACGGCGACGGTCTCACGGTCGACGGAATGGATCATGTCCTAGCGAACTGGAACGCGGAGGAGCACGACGGCATGAAGCGGTGCGTCCCGAGTTTGGTGTTGCGGTGCTTGCTTTGGTGAGCTGACGCCCGCCGACCGCACAGCCCTCGCGTCCTGTACACGGTGCCCGTCTGCCAGAACCCGACCGGCGGTACCGTCTCGCTCGAACGGAAACGCGCCATCTACGAACTCGCCGTCAAGTACGACGTCATTATCGTCGAGGATGATCGTGAGTTCCATTTGGCGGCGTTCCCTCGAGAGGCGCGCTGCGGGATACGGACGGGCAAGCTGACTCCACCTCCGCGGTACGTACAGCCTACTACTTTTTGCAGTCGGGCGAGTACAAGCGGAAGCGCTCCGTCTCGACGACCAAGACCGAATCGGACGAGGACTTTCTCGCGAGTCTCGTCCCGTCGTACTTGCACCTCGACTACCAAGGCCGTGTCGTCCGCATCGACACGTTTTCCAAGACGATCTGCCCCGGCTCGCGCCTCGGCTGGACGACTTGCAACCCGGTCTTTGCCGAACGCCTCGAACGCGCCAACGAATCGTCGACGCAGGCCGCTTCGGGAATGTCGCAAGCGCTCGTCGGCTCGCTCCTCGCCGAGCAGTGGGGTTACGCTGGGTATTTGAGGTGGCTCAAGGGTGCGTGACTACGTGACTGTGTTCGATCGCGCCGTGCTGACTTTTACGCATGCAGGCATCAAAGCCGAGTACCGGAACCGCCGCGACATGCTGGTCGACAACCTCCTCGACGTCGCGCACGCGTCGCTCGATTCACGAGAGGCTTCACCCGGCGTCTACGAAGTCTCGAGGCGGTCTTCGGAAAAGTTCACGTCCGAAAAGAGCCGGCCGCTCATGTCGTTTGTTGCGCCAGTTGGGGGGATGTTTGGTGAGTGGCACCGCTTCTGAGCAGGATCTTTTGTGCTATCCTGACAAAATTGCTCTCGTGTGCTGTGCTGACTGCTCTCCTTATGCTCTTGTATTACTTTACCGGTCCATTGCGACACTGCCTGTTCTGATTATCGCCGCCAATCGCCTCGCTTTCCATCCGACCAACGCCATTCCCACAGTCTGGCTCCGCGTGCACTTTTCCGAACACCGCCACTTCCGCACGACGCCGACTCCCGAACTGCTCATGTCGCTCTGGGAGGATCTCGCCGAGCACAATGTCTTGATCGTTCCGGGCACGATCTTTTCCGCCGCCGCCGTCGGGCAGTCGCTCACTTCTGTGTCGGACTCGGCAGCGGACGGCTACTTCCGGATCTCGTTCTCATCGGCGAAACCGGACGAGATGCGCGAGGCGTGTAAGATTCTAGCACAGCGAGTCGAGCGGTTTTTCAGGGAGTGACGTGCGTACATAGGATTCGTTGTCATGTCTTTTTTGTTGTGCGAGCGCAGCGAGCTGGTTGTCCGCTGGTCGCGGTGGAAGTTTGCGAGCGGAGCGAGCCCGAGCGAAGCGAGGCTTTGTGGCCTCGGGGTT